>CM053580.1:380494212-380527785 GCA_028627135.1 Pseudochirops cupreus | reverse complement strand
CTTCAGAGAATACAAACAGAAGTTACAAACAAACAGAAAAACAGATCAGCAGATGGGGCTTCCAGCGTCTGACCATTACATCAGTTACCTAGTCAGTTACCAGAGAGGGAAGCACCAACATCTGGGCTTTTCACAGCCGGGGGGCTCAACGGCTGCCCAGAGTCTCGTCTGGCCAAATCACACAACTCTTCTCAAAGTGAGCCCCAAACCAAAACCTCACATCAGGGCCTATATATAGCCTTCTCCTGGCTCGGAGAATGTCACAGCCCTCTAGACCCACTGCCCAATCGCAAAGCTACAAGGCACGGGCATTCCTGGAAAACAAGCCTGGCGCCACAGGCTCCATGTGACCACATTCAGCCTATTAAGGAACAGAGTATACTTCCAAATATCCGAGGGTCCTCAGAGTCACGTAGGCACTTTAGCAAAGGGCCTAGGGGCAGGGAAGATCTTCAGATTCCCATAACAACTAGTGACTATCAACAAATTTTATTGAGGCACCTATTAAGCACTCTACTAGCTACTAAAGCAATAGGCCTTGGATGTCAGAAAAGAAACAGAAATGATCTATGACTTCAAGGAGTTTATTGTTTAGATTTAGATACACAACAAACAGAAAGGGAGAAGCATTTGCAAAGTGAAAACAAAGGCAAGTTCAAGTAAATATAACAGGTGTGTTTATAGTTTCTCAGAGATCATAAGTTAAAAGGCCCATTAGAAACTGGGTGAGTTCAATAAGGTGAGGTTTCCCAGAGCAAGAAGGAAGTTTTAAAATGAGTTTGAAAGATGAAATCAATGTGGATTTCCCAAATTACATGAGTAAAAGCATTCAAGATTTTCAACCAAAATGTCATACATCCCTTTTCCCAATCAAATTATATATATACATATATATAACACATATGTGTACATCTACATATGTGTATGCATATATATACATGTGTGTGTTTTCTAATTTAACCCATGTAGGAAAACATTATAAGAGTAAGAAGCAGGTATATTTAATCCTTTCCTTATGAAAATTTTACTTATTAAATAGTTGATGCAATGGAAAAGACATGATCTAGGTAATTCTAGAGATAATAGATAATGATAATACTTCATTTTTAATATTCTTGGAGAAGTATGCAATTCTGTCCTTACTCTCAAGAGTCATTTAAAAGTCAAAATTACAAAGTTAGAGTGCTTCATTAGAAGAACAAAAACTGGACAAATCTGGAATTCATTGCTGTCAGGGCAACCAAGATTGCCATTGCCTTTACTTCTTCTATGTGCCACCTCTGAAAGGTGAAAATAAGCAGATGCATTTTTTAAAACAAGACAGAACAGAGCTGTAGCCATTCCCTCTATGTTTTTTGATCAAGAATATGAATTACAATGCCGCCTGTATGTTTCATTTATTTTCTCTGGAGGGGCAGCAAAAATAGTTCAGGATTCAAAGTCTCAGATATGGGATTCAAATCTAGGCTTTGCTACTTATTTCCTGTGTAACTTTGGGTAAGTCACTTATTTTCTTTGGGGTCTCAATTTCCTTATCTATAGAATGAGGTGCTTAGACTAGATGAACTCTATTTCTTCCAAATCTAAATCTATCATTTTTCGCAAACTAGCTTATAGAAGAACAGTTGTCTCTAGGGGTGCATCCTAGATCCTTCTCAACCTAAATGACCTGGTATTTTTTTTTTTTTTACCTATATTGTAAATACACATTGTCTTTCCCAGTAAAATATAAGCTCCACAAGAGTAGGGATCATTGACCCACATGTACAAAGACACTCGTAGAAGCTCTTTTTGTGGTGGCAAAAACTTGGAAATTGAGGGGATGTCCATCAGTTGGGGTTAAATAAGTCATGGTATATGAGTATAATCAAATATCCTGCCACTATAACAAATGATGAGCAGGCAGACTTCAGAAAAACTTGGAAAGACTTATATGAACTGATGCAGAGCAAAATGAGCAGAATCAGGACAACACTGTACAGAGTAACAGCCACATTGTGTATTGACTGACTTTAATAGACATAGCTCTTCTCAACGATGCAAGAACCTAAGATAACCCCAATAAACTCACTATGGAAAGAGCTATCCACATCCAGAGAAAGAACTTTGGAGTCTGAATGCAGATGGAAGAATGTTATTTGCTCTCCTTTTCTTTTCTTATTTTGTTCTTTCTGCCTTGTGGTTCCTCCCATCAATCCTAACTCTTCTTTATATCATGACTAATGTGAAAATATGTTTAATATGAATGTATAAGTAGAGTCTACATCAAATTGTATGCTGTCTTGGGGAGGGAGGAGTAGAAGATGGGGGAGAAAATTCAAAACTCTAAATCTCATGGAAGTGAACGTTATAAACTGAAAATAAATAAATAATTTTTAAAAAGAGCAAGGACTATTTCATTTTTTTTTTATCCACAGTGCCTAAAACAATGACTTGTGCACAGTAGGTGCCATGACGTATGCTTTTAGATTAACTAGATGAGAGACAGTCAACTAATAATAAAGAAAACATCAAAATGCATCCGGATGGTTTTACAAGAAGACCCATTCAATTCAATAAATGTCCAATTAATGGAGTTATATGTGTATAATACACTATGTTCTTGCCATGTAGAGAAGATTAATTCTTGGAAAATAATACAAGATAGAATGCCATAGAATATTAAATTGAATAAAATAAGCTACTCATATTTATATGTAGGAAAGGTTTAATCTCATTTGATTCTCAGTCACCTTGTGAAAGAGATTGGATAGAAACCCCCATTTTGTTGACGAGGAAACAGAAGCTCAGAGAAGGTAAATGGCTTACCCAAGGTCACAAAGATAATATAGCAGAGTTGGAATTCAAACTCATGTATTCTTTCTTATTTCCATTCAACCACGTTGCTTCTTCATAAGATAATTAAAAAATCTGTTCATCCAAAAGGGGAGAGTTATTCATTTTGTTTCTTTCTCTTTTTTTGGCAAGACTGAGTAGTCCTTATTCTGAATTCTTTCCCAAGATCTTTTTCTACCCTCAATCATATGCTCAGAGAACAGCATTTTTCTACAGTTTAAATTTTTCTATTAATTTATTTTTAACATTTATTTTCTGCCAAATTTTGACTTCCAAATTCTCTCACTCACTCCAGCCCTTCTACTGCCCATTGAGAAGGCAAGCAATATGATCCCAATTACAGATGTGAAGTCATGCTAATTTTCATATTAGCCATGTGGCAAAATAACCAAACAAATGATAAAAAGCAAGAAACATAAAGAAAGTGAAATATGCTTCATTTTGCACGCAGAATTCATCAGTTCTCTTTCTCTCTGGAGATGGATAGCATTTTTCATCATGAGTACTTTAGAATTGTCTTGGATCAATTGTCTTCACCAGAGTAGTTAAGTCTTTTGAAGTTGATCATCATTGGAATATTGCTGTTACTGTGATCAATGATCTCCTGGTTGGGCTCACTTCATTTTGTAACAGTTTTTATAAATCTTCCCAGGTTTTTCTGAAATAATTCTGTTTATAATTTTTAATAGTACAAAAGTAGTCCATTACAATCATGTCTCATTTATTCAGTCATTCTCCAACTCAATTTCCAATTTTTTTGCCACAAAAAAGAACAGTACATATTTTTGTGCATGTAGGTCCTTTCCTCCTTTTCTTTGATCTCTTTGGGATACAGACCTAGTAGTGGTATTGTTGGGTTAAAGGGTATGCACAGTTTTATAGACATTTGGGCCCAGTTCCAAATTGTCCTTCAGAATGGTTGGATTAGTTTACAACTTCATCAATGACGTATTAGTGTTCCTATTTTCCCACAACTCCTCCAGAATTTTTCATTTTCCTTTTCTGTAATGTTAGCCATTCTGATAGATGTTAGGTAGTACCTCAGACTTGTTTTAATTTGCATTTCTCTAATCAATAGTGAGTTACAGAATTTTTCTTCGTGTGATTATTGATAGTTTTGATGTCTTCTTTTGAAAGCTGCCTGTTCATATCCTTCGATCATTTGTCAATTGGGGAAATAGCTTTTATTTTATTTTTTAAAATAAATTGAGAAATGAGGTTTTATCAGAGAAACTTGCTATAAATTTGCCCTCCCTGAAATATCTTGTTTTTTTTTCCCCCCTAATGTTGACTATATTGGTTTTGTTTGTGCAAAGTTTTTAAATTTCATGTAAACAAAATTATTCATTTTAGATCTTCTCTATCTTTTGTTTGGTTATAAACTCTTCCCTTGTCCCTAGATCTGACAGGTAAAATTTTTCCATGCTATCCTAATTTATTTATATCACTCTTTATGTCTAAGGCACTTACCCACTTTGACTTTATTTTGCTATATTAAATGAGATGTTAGTTACAGTTGTTTTTCTGAGAAATAACAGATTTCTCTTTTTAAATCAATCTTGTTTAAATTAGAAGACATGGAGTTTCAGAGGAGAATTAGAGCTTATTTAAGCATTCTTTTCTCTAATTTTCTATCTGATTTTGAGTTTTTGCCTTCAACCACAAGTGCACTTTATGCTTCCTAGTAGTTATACTTTTTCCTCTAGTGTCTGTAAAATTACCTCAAATAATCCAGATCATAAATATAGGTCCTATTCATAGAAACCTGTGAATAAGAGGCATAAAATTATCCAGGAAACGAAAGATTGGAAAAAAGAAATAAATTGGTTTTGTAGAAAGACTGAAGGATAACTGATAGACAGTGTTGCATTATTCTAGTTAATCACGTCTGTGGATAGCCAGGACCAATATGCTCCTAATTGCACCAGCTGGATAATAAGTGAAATTTATAGGATGTTGAGTTAAGTCTATTGGCTTCTATATCTTGCATTGTTTTCATGCATAGTTTAAACCAATTAAAATGAGTTGGGATGTGGGAATTATTATATTTTGATTTAGACTCTTGAGAAGTTTTTTTTTTAAAATTTAGATTAAAAAATTCATGTTACTTTCATTTTTAGAACTGCTGGTAAATGTAGGTAATATTAAAAGGCCCAGAGAATGGTACGTAGTAGGTAGGATAGATGTACTATGGAGAATTTATAGAAGGACATAAATGAGAATATGATAGTTAGCATTTATATAATGCTGTAAGGTCTGCAAAACATTTTACCCTGTGAAATAGGTATATTTATTATCTCCATTTTACAAATGAGGAAACTGAGGCAGAGAGCAATTAAGTGACTTGCCCAGGGACACACAGCTTTGTTTGAGACTGGATTTGAACTCAGATCTTCCTAAATTGAGGTCCAGTACACTACCCACAGAGTAGAAGGATTAATTAGGAGACCACGATACCAGAGAGAGGATTCTGAAACATGATATCATAATTAAAGCAAAAGAATAAGGAATGACATAGAAACCAGAACAGCAAAAACAAACAACGAAACAAACAAAAATGAAGGGGTGATGGGCCTTGCCGTCAATATGTGCTTATGGATATTTAGGATCCTGAAGTTAAAGTGATAGGCTTTAGTTTTATAAAAGATGAGGAATGATTAGAATTTTTCAATCTGTGAAGACCATGAGAAAAATTACCCAAGGCATGATAAAGTCATAGATAAGGCTTTGAAATTCACCTTCTGTTCCAGTATTATTGTTATTGTTTTTCTTAGAAATTTTTGACTCACATGGATACAGTAATTTGAAATTATTGGTGAGATTCAGTCCATTGCCCAGTTTATATAAATGTTATGAGTACTCAATGCTTATTTCTTAATTTAAGTATTATGAGCATATATAGTGTTCTTAAATACTCTTTCAATTTCCTTCTCCCTCTGCTGTGAGAATGACTGTACTGTAGTTAGATCATAGAAACTTGTTTCTTCCAGTAGGAGGCAGAAAATAAAATGTGATTTCCTGTATGGTTTGAATAGCCCCTAACTATGCAAGAATGAACAAAACCTGTAATGACAATTTTTCGCCAGAGATGGTCATGGGGCTACTATCTGGGTAGGCGAGTGAAAATTTATACAAATTTTCAGTGCCTTTTCTTATATCATTCATTCATTTAATATTTATTCATTATACATTCCATTAAGCCCCTACTATGTGCATGGGATTATGCTAGGTGCAGGGGTACAAGGATGAATAATACATAGGCCATGAGCTCAAGGAACTTACAACCTTGTAAATAGTTATCAGTTTCTTTTAGGGCATAATTCATTCCAAGTTGGATCTCATCACAGGAGATCTTTTTAATGAAATTCAAAGACTCTCAACAACAGCAAAAACAAAGTACATTATTCATTAATGAGTCTTTCCATCAGGCTACTTTAATGTGGTTGTTTTTTTTTTTTTCCCTATGGTGATAGCAGGATCAAGAGCAACGATGATCTTTGTCTGGATAATACTTTTCTAAGAGTAATATAACTGAGAAACCACATTTTCTAGGTTGCTAAATGTTAGAGTATAAATCTTCACGAGCCTTTCCATTACTAAAGCTTCTTCTGTTCTTGGCTTCACTGATCTGCCTCCCACACTTTCTTGAATCTGTTATCTGTATATTTTTGCTTTCCTGTAAGTGGTTTGTGAAATAAAGAGAACATTTACTTCCCATTTGACTATTTTATAATGGCTTCTAAATAGAAGAGTTGTGTGAAAATGTTCACATACAATGGGAAGCTATTGAATTTGGGTTTTTCATATAAACGTGGAAAAAGCGAAAAAAAATCTCATTTCACCTAATGTACTTCACAGATTGCCATATACTGAGACCCTTTGTCACTGGAAAGAAAATGCTGCTTTTCTTCAACAGAAAACAAACACCTAAATTTGCATCATAAAAGAATGAGGAGCTTCAAATGAAAGGGTAAATTTTGTCTGTGCAATGTGGTCTTTGTTATTAATGGGTATAATCTCCAAAACAAGTTTTCGGGTATTCACAACAAAACTTGAGAGTTGGATGTTTAAATCAGTTTTAGTTTAGAAGAGCCTATGCGTATATATCTACCAGTTGATTACAAGGCCCCAATAATCCTTTGATTAAAAATTATTTCCAAAATATGATTGATGAGGCTCCACAACTTGTCAAAGGGTTAATTCATTCATTCAACAAATATTTTTGAGTATCTTGTGCTAGTCATTTTGTGACTTAATGTAGGGAATGTATAGAGAATACGTTCAGGTAACAAAAATATGCATGTGTGTATGTGTATGTATGTGTGTGAGAGAGAGAGAGAAAGAAAGAGAGAAAGAGAGAGAAAGAGAGAGAGAGAGAGAGAGAAAGAGAAAGAGAGAGAGAGAGATATGTAACCGACAAGGTACAAAGTTATGGGACTTCAGAGGATGGAGAGCTTCCTTCTGTCTGGGGGATCAGGTAAGGTTTTGTGGATTAGGTAGTACTTGAAATGGTTTTGCAAAGATAGGATTTCAGCAGTGAGACCTGGGGGTTGTTTGCCCAAGTGGGAGATAGAATGAACAAAGGCATGGCAACTAGAAAGCACAATATGGTCAAGAAATATGAAGTACTGAAATTTACCTAGTATTTAAAGTATGTAAAGTGGAGGAATTGAAATAAAGACTGGAAAAAGAGGTTGAGGTTAAATTTTAGGAGACCTTGAAATTAAAAGATAAGGAGCTCGAACCTTCCTTGGTAGAGAATAGGAAGGCCTTGAAGGCTTTGGAAACATAGGGGTCAAGGAAAGTGCATTATCCTCAGAGTTAACTTTTAGGAAGATTAACCTTACAGCAGTCTGAGGGATGGTTCAGAGTTAAAGACTAAAGACATGGAGATCAGTCGGGTAGCCTTGTAACGGTCAAGAATAGACATCTTTAGAGTCTGAACTAAGATGGTAACAGTCAAAATGAAAATGTGACTGTTAGAGATATAACAGAGAAAGAAATGACTAACAGGATAAAAAGGCTTGGTGATAGGGAAAATTGTGGAACCCTTAACAGAAATAGGAAAAGCAGGTGTAGAGAATTATTGTTTTGAGGAGATGCTGAATTGGGTTTTAGATAAAGCCAAGTTTTAGATATCATTGGGACATCTATTCAATTTTATCATCCAGTAGCCTGTTAGATGTGTATAAGAAACTATCTATACTAAACTATCTATACTAAAGATGATTGGCTTTACTCTGGTGGACTTGAATTTTGATTTCACAAAAGAATATCTGCCAATTTAGAGCTACATATTGCTTAGATGATATGATAGCATTTATATAATACTTTTGGGCTTTACAAAATGCTAGGCAAACATTTTCTCATTTCTTGCTCCTGACAACCCCATCAGGGGTGTATTATTATTATTAATGATGAAGAAGAAACCGAGGTAGAAACACGTTAAATAATTTGCCCAGAATCGCAATGGTAGGCAGTGTCCAAGGCTGGATTTTATTTGTGTGTGTGTGTGTGTGTGTGTGTGTGTGTGTGTGTGTAGGCACCCACGCACCTACACACAGACACACACACATGCACGCACACACACAAACCTTAACATCTTTCCTTTGGGGAAAAGATGTGTGATTCAAACACAAAAACACATCCAAATAAACGAAGAGTTGTTGTTCATATTAAGGTACCAGTTTTAAAAGATCTAGCTTGTGCTTGATTCTGAAAGGCAGCAGATTGCTAAATGAAGGTGAGTCTATGATCTCTCTCCACAGAAAATATTTGTCCATTAGTGTCTCTAGAGTTAGAATTTAGGTTATGTTATCAGAAATCATACAGATGTATATTGGGAGGAGGAGAAAAGGAAAGATAGGGTAAATTATCTCATATAAAAGAGGCAAGATAAAACTGTTACAATGAAGGGGAAGAGCAGGAAGGTGAAAGGGAATGGGTCATTACATTGGATTTGGCTTAAGGAGGGAAAAGCATACACACTAAATTGGGTATCTTATCCTATAGGAAAGTAGGGGGGAAGGGGATAAGAGAGAGGATGATAGAAGGGAGGGCAGATTGGGGGAGAAGGTAGTTAGAAGCAAAGACTTTTGAAAAGTACAGGGTCAAAGTAGAAAATAGAATAAGTTGTGGGTTAGATAGAATGGAGGGAAATATAGTTAGTCTTTCACAATATAACTACTATGGAAATGTTTTGCATAACTACACATGTAGAACCTATATTGAATTGCTTGTCTTCCCAGTGGGGATAGGTGAGGAGGGAAGAAAGGAAAGAATCTGGAAACCAAAAATTTAAAAACAAATGTTAAAAAAACAGTTTTTTAATGTGCAACTGAGAAATAAGATATACAGGCATTGGGGTATAGAAATCCATCTTGCCCTACTAGAAAGTTGGGGGGGGGAATGGAGGAGGATATAAGAGAGAACAGATTGGGGGAAGGGGTATTCAGTAGGCTCTCTATATTGGGATGGGGGAGGGGAAAGATGGGGAGAAAATTTGTAACTAAAAGTCTTGTGGAAATGCATGCTGAAAACTACAAACAAATAATATATAAAATTTAAAAAATCATACGACCAATCACATAACAATACTTAGCAATTTTATAATTCTTTAAAGTTTGCAAAGCACTTTACAAATGTCTCATTTTATAGGCACTACTACTCTGGTAGTGTTTTTATTATCTCCATTTGACTGAGTTCCTCAGATCATTGATGAGGAAACAGAAAGGCAGAAGGCAAATAGTTTTGCCAGGATAACACTAACAATAAGTGTCTGGGGCTCTATTTGAGTTCTGATCTCTCTGACTCTGTTCATTGTACCATCTAATCCTTTCCCTTTTCCCTCTTCCCTTTTCTCCCACTCTAAGATGCTTGACTACCTTCCCCAAAGACTTTTCTTCCTTTCACAGTCTTTCTTCATACTCTCTTCCAGTCACCGTTTTCTGTGCCTATTTCATTCGTGTTATTGGACCAGCTAACATAGTCTGGTCTTACAGTTTCTTAGCCTCCTCTGCTTTATAGACTTCCACAGACATTCCATTTTAGCTAACTAAGGGCATGGCTACATTTCATACTTCATCTTTGCTACTCCACTTCAGGGATCTTGAACTAATAATAGCTGACATTTATATAGAACTTTTAAGTCTGTAAAGTGCTTTACATATATATTATCTGATTTGAGTTTAAAGAAGTCCTTTTAGTTAGGTATCACAGATGTTATTATGCTGCTTTTCCAGATAAAGAAAATGAGGTCCAGAGATTTTTAAGGGATTTGCCAAGGGTCACATAGTAAGGGTCAGAAGCAGTACTAGAAACTTAATCTTCCTGATTTCTAGTATCATTCCAGCTATGCTGTAAGTTTCTATTCACTAGGTCATGCTGATATTCTTCATTAACTACATTATTTTTATCTTCTGCTTTTCTAATTCTTCATTCGTATGCAGCCTACACTTTGTTCACATATGACTTTGCTCTCTAGATGCATTCCTGCCTTCAGACTCCATTTGCTTCCAATTTACTCAGCCTCAACACTATAGTCAACCTTTGCAATGATCTCAACCACCCTAGAGTCTTTCAACCTCTTAACCCTCAACAATTTCTGCCATCAGTTCACTTACCTGCTGACTATATTCCTGCTCCTGTAATACTGACCATTGAAGGAAAAATAATGAAATAGTACGGATCAGGTCTACTACAAATTCATACAATCTAACCTCATTTGGGTCTTTCTTATTTATTGGCAATCTTGTAAATTTATCTCTTGATGATTATAAGGTCATCCAAAGTGAGTTTTTACAGCTTCTCTTCTCTCTACCTCAACATGTCCCTTCATTTTCATCCCCTGCTTTCTTCACTCTTATTTTTGAGAAGAAAGTGCTGTTCTCTTTAGCTAATCCTTCATTCTAGTCCCAAATCTTCCATTCATGTGCTGTGTGAGTTTGGACATGTAATGTAGTCTCTTTTATATTCCTTTTTCTACTATGTAAAAGGAGAGGGTTGGATTACTTGACCTTCCAGATTTCTTCTAGCTCTGATACTCTAGTCTACTTCTGTCATGTTAATCTACTACTCCGTGTTTTTAAATTGACTAATAAACTAAGAGCAATTTCTGTGAAGTTGAGTGTTAATATTCTCTCTTATTATTTTTTTGAATTATGTCCTAATAAGGCAGTCATGGTATAGCAGATAGAGTTGGACCAGAAGCCAGGGTGACCTAGGTTTCATTCCTACCTTTGACAAATCTTTACTGTGTGATCTTGGTTATGTCACATAATCCTTATTGCCCTAGGTAACTAGAAGGCTATTTCAATAGTCTAGACAGCTTTTAAACAGTCTTAGAGTAGGTGGATTAATAGATAGAGTTTCCTCACCTCTGAGTTCTCTATAACAATGAAATCACAAGTTCTGTTCCTATCCCTAACTCCTAATACTTCCCTGCATGATTCACTTGAGCTGGACTACTTATTGTTCCCTGTATGTCCCTTTTGCCTTCCTGTTTTCATGCCTTTGTCAATGCTCTTCCTTCTACCTGGAATGGCTGCCTCTACTTGTTTTTAACCTATTGAAATCCTATACACACTTCAACTCCTGGATCACATGCCACCTCCTTTGATAATTCTTTCCTGATTTTGCCAATAGGACTTGATTGCACCATCCTCACAACCCCCACATCATTTTTGCACCTCTTTTCAGGTACTTAAAAGTCTCTTTTGCATTACGCATCTGTGCATTTCTCTCATTCCTCTTCCCCTCTCCCCTATTAAACTGTAAGATCTTTGAAGCCAGTAAATATGTCTTGTCCATCATTCTATTCTCCACAGAACTTAGAAAACATCTTGAATATAGCTGGTTCTTTGAAAATATTAGTGTACTGAGTGAATTCATGGCTAGTAGGGATGAGGTTTTGTGTTGAGTGCAGTGTGTTATAAAATAGTAAAAGACATGACCCTTTCACTTAGGGAGTAGTGGTAGCTTACGTTACATATATATAGATATACTAAAATAATTAATTATACATGGTAGATAATATAAATGCCAAGTAAGGTAACTGACAGTAGTTATTTTATTTGTTAAGCAGTGGAAGAGATGAGTATGGACTTGGATTTCTAAGACAAGATTTACCAATTAGATTGGAGGGTCTTAGGTATTAAAGGATGAATGGAATTTAGCTTCTTATGAGGTAACTTGTTTAATGAGAAGAGGATTAGATTTATTCGAGGCTGGATTCAGATCTTGCCTCTGACAATTATTGTACTAACTGTGTGACCATAGGGAATGTCTTTCACCTCTGTCATTCAGCTTCCTCCTTGACACATGTAAAGTCCCTTTTAAGTGCTAGTCCTTGATGTCTGACATTTGTTACACTTGACACTGTTGATCACTTTCTCCTCCTGAATATTTTCTCCTCTAAGGTTTCATGATGCGGTTTTTCTTTGGGTTCTTCTCCTCCCTTTCTGACCACTTACATTCTCTTTGATCAATCTCAGTCTCCTATCCATGTCACACCAACCTAAAGTTCAGTCTTGGGTCCTCTTCTCTTTTCCCTCTGTATTCTCTCATTCCATGCTCTCATTAGCCCCATGGGTCCAATTATAAATCTCTATGCAGATAATTCTCAGATCTCTGTAGGTAGTTAGATGGCACAGTGAATAGAATGTTAACTTTGGAGTAAGAAAGATCTGGGTTAGAGATACTTTCTGAGATAATTAGTAGCTACATGACCCTGAGTAAATCACTTAATTTCTCTCGGACCCAATTTCCTCATCTGTAAAATAGGGGATAATATAAGCACCCATCTCACAGGGTTATGCTGTGGATAAAATTATATGACATATGTAAAGTACTTTGCAGATGTTAGTGTTATATAAATTGTATTATTAATTATTTCAATCCATAATTTGTCTCTCGAGCTATAATTTTACATTGATAACTGTCTTTTAAATATCTTGAATTGAATGTTCTGTTGACATCTCAAACTCCACATGTCAACAAAATTCATTATTTCTTCCTCAATAGCATCCTTTCTTCTGAAACTTCCCTATTCTTGTTGAAGGCACCACAATTCTTCTAGTTACCAAGTTCAAAACTTCAGTGTCATCCTCCACCCCACACTTTTACTTACTGTACATATCCAATCCATTGTCAAATCTTGTTTCTACCTTCCAAACATCTCTTTCTACCAAGAGCCAACATCCTAGCTTGGGGCTTTATTTCCTCTCTCCTAGACTGCTAGAAACGGTCTTCCTAACTCAAGTCCTTTCACTCTCTAATTCATCCTCCACTTAGCCATCAAAGTGTGTTGAAGCATAGATCTAATCATGTTGCCCCACTAGTCAATTAGCTTCAGTGGTTCCTTATTACTTCCAGGTTCAAATATAAAGTCTTCTGCCATCTAAGGTTTTTTTCTGCAATCTGCCTGCCCCTTTCTTCTTTTCCAGTCTTTTTAAATTTTACTCCACAGCAAGAATTCTATAATACAGTGACATTGGCCTACTTGTGTTCTATCTCCCATGTCTGTATCTTTGTACTACTCCTTCATCTCCTGAATATTCTGCTTTCTCACCTCTGACTCAATTTCCCTGGCTTCCTTTTAGACTCAGCTCAAATCCCAAGGTTGGAATTGGGAGAGCAGATGCAGATGTGGAAGAGTTCAGTTAGACCTTCTCTGTAGCCTGTGGGAGCTTTATTTTACGTGAAAAAGCAGCATGGGTCTCCTAGCAAGAAAGCTAAGTGAGACCCCAATATTTGGGGGGAGTTATATAGAGGTTTCAGAATGGTGATATAGCTTTAGAGGTTTTTATGGAGGTTAAAGATTAGGGACAGGATAGGATTAGGAATGACAGGACAGGAGACACAGAATAAGGGAGACCGGTGAAATTTCATGGCCCAGGATGGGAAAAGACAAGGAATTTTGTGGTCCAGGATAAGGGGGAAATTTTATGGTTTAAGGATTTAAGGACAGGGAAGGAGGATACAGATTAAAAATTAAAAGACCCGGGAAACACAGCATAAGGGAGACAAAAGCAATTCTTTTGGTACAGGTTCAAAATAAGGGTGGGAGGGGGAGGGACTTAAGGGAGCTTTTAGGTTACAGAATAAACTAGGAGCTTCACAAAGTACTGGAAAAGCAACCCTTAATTTGATTTTTAACCCTTAGGGCACTGTTTGTGTTCGTATCACCACTTTTGGTAGGAGGCCTCTCATGATCACTGCTGAGATTACTTCTCGTCTGTTCTCAATTGAGTTTATGTGCACCTAGGCATTTTCATGTCGTTCCTCTCATTCAAATTCCCTCCTTTAAGGTAGGGACTGTTTCTCATTTCTTCATATTATAAGCACCTAGCACCAACTTGGTAAAAACTTAAGAAATACTTGTTGACTAATCAAAACAGGGACAATAATTCTTGTTTTACTTACTTATCTTACATATTTGGGATATCATGAGGATCAGAAACAACATATATTGAGTACTTTTCCAACCTTAAAGTGATTTCCAAATCTCAATTCTTATTTCTAATGTCAGAAGGATCATCTGACGTTATTTTTTTCTAAAGGTCACCAATTAACCCTAATTGCTAGAAGGGGTTGGGGTAACTCAGGGTCCCCAAACTATAGAAGTATGATTTTTTTAGGGCATACATAATAACCAAGAGCAATACTAAATAAATCAGATTAATTTGTAGATTTTTATTTGTATCTTTTGTAAGTATTTTCAATAACACTATGTCCTTTTTTTTTTTGCAGAGGGGAGGAACGGAGTGTCAGGAAAGAAAAAATATCAGAAATAGACTCAATTTGCTTTTTTTCAATTAATTTGCTCTCTCCATCTCCCTCTTCATATTTTCTTCCTTTTCTCTCTTTCCTTGTGTTTTCCCCTTCTTTCCTTTGTTTATGACCAGAATGGAATCAAGGTAGAAGAAAGTAAAGATGATTTGCCATCAGGATTCTTAGTGCAGGGCCAGGTGGTGCTTCAGTAATTTCAGTCAGTTTTAGTTTTTGATCATTTATAACAAAGACAATAATGACAAAGGAAAAAGGAAGATGACTAGGAAAATCTGCAGCACATCTTTGGCTGCTTGTCATTGCACAACCTTTTTCCTGGTTTCCTTATTCAAAATAGAAAAAATCAAGAAGTGCACACCAGAGAGAGACAGTCCTGCTAGCTGTATTTAATAACAACAAAAGTCCCAAATTGTTCTCCAACATCATTACCAGCATCACTGTAATGCTGGAAATACATTTCCTTTTAAGAAACCCTTGGTATTCTGACTACTTTGACTGTGGTTTATCTCAGAATGAGTCAACCTCACTGATACCTTGAAAAACACTCTCCAGTTACAGAATTAGCCCCCAGCTCTACTTTGAAAGTACTCAGATTAGTTTCCTGTAAATTACTATCTGTGCCTACAACCTTTCAGAATGCTGAATATTTTGTTCTTTCCAAGCACAATCAAGGGATTGCATTCTTTTCTCCAAGTGATTGAAGCAATCAAGATTACACCTTTATATAATTCATTAGCACACATGATTGTGTGCTAATTCTAGAGGCCTGGAGCTTATATTAATGGGTCCATATAAAAAAAGTATACCCCTCTTCAGCCCCCTGCTCCCAGTAACACTTATTACCTGTGTGATCTTGGGCTAGGAACCTTTTTCACTTAATCTTTCTCACCTTCAGACTCTTCATCTGTAAAATAAGATGCTTGGGGTTGAATCAATGGTTCCTTCAAGATCTAGATTTCTGAGTCTATGAGCTTATTAATGGCGATCAACAATCCTGGAGCCAGGGGTAAAATTTCATGGAACTCACATACAGCATTGACCAAAAGTCCCTGGACATGATATTGCATCAGATCTTCTTCTAATTACTATTCCTTTCAGGCTAAAGGCTCTACTGGGAGTATATGCACAAAAGTTGCAAAATAAATGGTCTTTCTACTGAACTACATTTTTAACAGATCATTTATATAAATAGAATGACTAATGGTCACATAGGTACAGAAATATGTTAATTACTAAAAATTCCCAATTTGAGAAATTCATGAACTATCAAAATCTACCCAAAGGAACAGAACTTTGGTATGGTGTTTTATTGGAGTATGCTGCATCTGGGACATGACAGAGAACTTCCTGAGGTTTATCAAAAGTGATGAGCAATAATCGTCTTTGGAGATTCCTGTGGGGACAGAAGATAGCACCATGTATAACTGAGAAAAGACCTGTTGGGGTTATTAAGTCCTTTGTAGGAAACTAATGACCTTCAGGGTTATAGGTGACATTTTCATCACTACTGTTGATTAAAAGCTAGGGTTTTAGAAAAGGGAAAAAAGCTATTGCAAGGGAAAAAATGACTAAGAAGATGATGTTGGAGAACTGAATTTATATTTCTGGAGCCTGATGACATATAGGAATAATTATTAAGCTATTGGTGAGAGTTAGGAGAATCTAGTGAAGATCAAGAAAATACACTTACCTAGAGACTTGAAAATATGAACAACTTTTTAAATGAAAAGTAGTGGAGAGAGAAAATAATCCCTATATATTCTTCCACATCAGATACCACAGAGCAGGTATTCTTAACCTTTTTTTGGTGTCCTGGATCCCTTGACAGTCTAGTGAAGCCTATGTGCTACTTTTCAAAATAATGTTTTTAATGCTTGAAATGAAATTCACAGTATTAAAACAAAAACAATTATGTTATAATAGTTATAAAAATATACATGTATACATAAATATACATGTGCAATCTACCTATCTATATCTATATGTATGTGCATATACATATATATACATAGAAATGTGTGCATGTAAACATACATACCACATATATGTGTGTGTATACACATAAAGTTTATGGATCTCAGATTAAGAACCCCTGCCATAAAGTATAGTAGACATGATAAAAAAGGAAATATAATAGGTGGAGTATTTAATAATTCAAAGGTCATGGTATCTTGAAAGAAAGTCACAGATGCATATGCAGTGAATACTCTCACCATACTTTGCCAGAGCAAGGTTAGCTACATCTCTTCCTCCAGGCTCCAGAGATATCCTTGAGGTGTTAGGGTATATTTCTCAAGCTATCAGCTTAAGGTCACATTCTGATGTCTTCTGTCCTCTGTTGGCAGCTTCCAATGCTTAGCACTCCCCCCTCCCCCCATTTCATCCAATTAATTAAAATCAATTAGCTTTTCAAATGGATTACAAAGATATACCAAAACCAGGCAAAGAAACATTCCCTCAGTGCTTTGGGGATCATACTGTCATTTATACAACATTAGCTCCAGGAGAGAAACAGCCCAGACTTAGTATACTTTCTATATAGCACCAAGTTCATGTCCAAATAAGATACTGATACTGGATAAACCCTTGTTTCTGTTACCTCGAGATTGGGTCACCAAGGCTGTTTCTCAATCCTCAGGGCCTCAAAGGTAGACCAACTGACTTTCAAACCAACACCAAATCCACTCTTTGAGACTGACTACTAAGGCAGAGAATACTATAATAAACATACTGGATTTGTAATTTCAGTGAAAAATTGTATAGACAATTTCATAGATGACATTGAAACTTGATTTTGTGTGTTGGCACTCATGTCTCTAATAGCACAATGGAAAAACATATGCCTTATTTAGAAGGTATAGGTTAGATAACAGAAACTATGGAACAGTACTGTATATTAAAAAAGATACATGCGTGTGTGTGTGTGTGTGTGTGTGTGTGTGTGTGTGTGTGTAAAGACCCTAGAAGTTGATAAAAAAAAAAAGAAAGAAGAAAGCCCTGTAGGAATTATTTAGATGAAGAACAAAAAGGGAAGAGACAGAATTAATATTGTGAAAAAAGTATAATGGATGTCCTAAAAGTTTTAGTGCAGTTTGTAAACTTTAATACTTTAGATGAAGCACTAAAACCTTTAGAATACTCTGTACTGTATTATCAGTGGAAATAGATAAATTTCTGACACTGCTCATAAAGCTGGCATGGCTAGAACATAATGGAAATAGGAAACTTCAATTATTCGGACATCTTCTGAAGATCTCCCTTTGCTAATAGCAAAACATTATCCATGATTGACTTGCATTGTTCATAATTTCATCTTTTAGAAAATAAAGGAGATGATACGGATAATTATTTTGAACCTGAGTCTGACTAATAAGAAGAAATGCTTGGTGAAGTGACATTGGGATGGAACAATCATTCCATCTAAGGGTTTGAGGAAGAGAAATAGGGAATGCTGACAATAGATGGATATGTATACTAGAATGTGGGTAATTGGATAAGAAATTCCACGAGCTGAATTTCTATAAAAGACGTTGTCCCAAGAAAGCTGGGAGTATTTAAAAATAAAATCCTAAGGAGCTAAATACAAACACTTCTTATGTGGAAGAAAAAACATTATCAAAACAGACTGCCACTTGGCTGTGAAGAGAACTCAACTGGAGTCAGAATTTTTTTTTTTTAATGGAAACAAGATTAGGTATCTGAGAGAAAATACTGAAGAATGGCAGTCTCTTATAGGAATATTGTTTGGAAAGATAAAAGACACTTTTGCTTCCTCCTAAGGACTGCATTAAAAAAAATTAATCTTAGAAGGGGTCCATGGGATTTACTGGACTGGTAAAGGGCCTATAACAGCAAAAAGATAGTGATATTTTCAGAGTGGATAGTCTACCTACTGATAGATAGTCCACCTACTGATGGGATTACATGTCTCCACATTCTGAAATATGAACAATTCTTGGTCATATCTTTCCAAAAACTGGATAAGGAGTGACCCCCAAATGCCCTTTAGTTGCTTTGGTATCTTAGAGGTACCAGCTATAGCCCTCAGGCTACCCATCTGTTATTTCAGATTCTCAGGACATTATATCCTTTCCTGTTCATCTATGTCTTTGATGAAGTCTGATGTGCCATTTCTGATGTGCAAGTTATTATTCATAAAATGCATTCATCTGCTTTCATTCATGTTTCATCTTTCCATTGGTGTCTGAGTTATTTGCAGTTTTAAACTTAGTTTTCTTTAGTAAAAATGTCATGTCAGAATGGGAGAGGTGATGGTGTCTGTACCCTGTTCTCATATAGGGTTTAATTATGAGTACTATATTTTTGGAAAGCCATTGATATGCTACAAAGGGATGAGCCTACTGGAGAAGGGACTCAAAAATGGGGTCTTTTTTTTAACTTTACAGGGAAAAAACCCACTACCCAGAAATATATGTAATATATAATGCTGTTCCACAGTTTCTGTTATCTGATCTATACCTTTTAAATGAGGCATATGCCTTTCCATTGTGTTATTAGAGACATGACTACCAACACACAAAACCAGGTTTCAATGTCATGTATGAAACTGTCCATACAGTTTTGCACTAGGATTACAAGTTCAATGTGTTTATTATAATATTCTCTGCCTTGGTGGTCAGTATCAAAGACTGGAATTGGTGTTGGTTTCAAAGTCAGTTGGTCTATCTTTGAGGCCTTGAGGATTGAGAAACAACCTTTGTGACCCAATCTAGAGGGAACAGAGACAAAGATTTGTTCAGTATCATTATCTCATTTGGACATGAACTTGGTGCTTTGTAGAAAGTATGCTAAGTCAGGCCCCTCTCTCCTGGAGATAATATTTTATAAAGGACAGTATGATCCCCAAAGCTATAGGGAAGCAGATTTATAGGAAGCAAACTTCCTAAAAGGTCAAGCTCTCCCACTGTGGAATGTACTTCAGGAGGATGAGCTCATCGTAATCTGAGTATGCTCAAATGGAGGCTAGTCAAAGTTACTACATAGAAAATTCTTGCTTAAAGTAAGAGTTGAACTGCTTGGTCTCTGTAGTCCCTTCCAACTCAGTAATTATATAATTCTAGAGTTCTATGAATGCCCAATTTGAATGTACAGAATTAGAGTTTCCTTATTTCCTTTTCCATCTCATAGCTACCATCTTGTCTTCAGAGCTACCACCAAGGAGAATATCCAGCTCATGGAACTATATTTTTCCTTTTATTTTTCTTTTTGGAGGGGGGAAGGCAAGGCAATTGAGATTAAGTGACTTGCCCAAAGTCACACATCTAGTAAGTGTGTCAAATGTCTGAGGACAAATTTGAACTCAGATCTCTCTGACTCTGGGGCTGGTGCTTTATTCACTGTATCACTTAGCTGCCTCAAAGAAAAATACATTTTATTGGTATTTTATTTACAAAGCAGTTATTTTTATATATAATCTTTTCAAATTAAACTCTCATAAAAAGAAAAATAAACAAAACTTCTGACACAGAAACTATACCTGACAGTATATACTCCACGTGTATGTTTGTATATATATATATATAGATGCTGTGGCTTCATGCTGTGTTATGCTGTATTAACTTCTATGTTGGTACTACGGATTCAGTTTCCTGGTGTTGGGGTTTGGTTTTCTGGTGTCCAAATAAATGTTTTGCTTCTGCCTTCTATATAGATAATCTGTTATATTTTGGGATTGAGACCTATGCTGGCATATTTACAGTCCTTGTTGGTGCTATACCTGCTTAGAAATGAGAATTTCTATTTTCTTTTTCTTTTCTTCTCTCTCACCATTATTACATGTATGCATACACATTCCTATTGCAATATTATTGATGTTTTGAATGACATATTTGAATCCTATTTCCTCTTTTTCATGGGGTTTAGAAAGTGAATGCTGCTATATTTCTGTTTAACAGTTTCTGATCTTCTTGATAGATCCTTCTAATCCTTTTAAAGACCTCTTTCTAATACAAATCTCTGATATTATTTTATCAGCTGAAATAAGAGAAGGGAAGATTTTCTTTATTCTAAAATATAAAAAAATTACTTTGTGCTTTTATCTTGATTTGGTTACCTGAAACAAAAACCTCCTATTCAATTTTTGACCAAAAATTGTATTTCCATAATGAGCCTACTTTAGACTGTGCATGAATCATTTTATGAACAGATAGAATAAGTTATATATGTTGAAATTACCCATATGTGCCCACGTCTTGTGAGTGAGCAACTCTTCCCTGTCTTCCTTTCTCGGGGTCATATGGTTAGCTTATATAACTTAGGAAGAAGGTATAGTGAAGCCTCCCTCATATCAAAGCAAAACAGGACACCCTCCGCCCCCTGCCAACTCACATACTCTTTAAATCATCTTTTGGTTCATTTTCACTGGTTTAATCTATGACTAAGAGGCGTAACACAAAATTTCAGGAAATAACTTAACTACCAACAGTGTAATAATGATGTAGTTTTGGACCTGGACATGGTAGTATACCCTGCAGTCTCTGCTTATTAGTTAAAATAGGAAGTTACTTTTTTGTGGAACTCTGTCTGGCTCTATCTGTCTATTCCCCCCCTCCCAAACCTGTATATTTTTCTGCATTTTTTCAGATTTGCCCTAGATACTGAAATGTCTAATTAGAGCTCTTACAACTCTGATTGCCTTTGAGACCAGCGGCTTAGGACCCAAGCTTCTTCCTTGGATATTCCTTTTGTTCAAATAATCTATATAAAATGTTGTTAGTCCTTAATGATATCTGGGGGGGGGGGGGGAAGAATATAATTTCAGTCAATAGAAATATTACCAAATAGCAAAATGAATTTTTATTGCTTTTAAAGTAGTCTCCTGAAAACCAGTTCTCAACCTATATGCCCCAATTCTGTTGGGATTGATATAGGTAAAGTTCAACTGGATACTTCTGTTCTTACCTCAGTTATGTCAATTTCCTTATGTCTTGAGATTGGTATGGGGGAAATAAGAAAGGTGCATGTGGACCTGTATTATATTCCAGCACCTAGTACAATACTTGGCAGGCAGTAGTTGCTTAATAAATGCTTGTTAATCCATTGATTGAGCTTCTCTGTCACCAGTCTCAACAACTTGAATCCTCCCTCACCTGGTCCTTTAAATAGAAAGACTTTTGTTCCTCAGACTTCAAAACGTACTCTGTTCTTATCTAACATACTCATCATATTCTACATTGTCATTTTAGTAGACTATAAACTCTGTGGGAGCTGAAATATTGCGTATTTGCTCTGCATTTAGTGGTGTTGAATCAATGTCTTTTGAATGACTGATTTGAATTGAACTTAAGTTTAAAGTCATCAGCATTTTTGAGGCTCATAATAATTTCAAATGGACAAAATTGTAGAAACTGCTATTTCTTAAGTAGTAATAGCACATTAACTAATAATGTTACCAGAGTGTCCAATCCTAGGCTATGTTTTATCTTATTTTGCTGTTTACCTTAAATACAACATTTTTGAATAGCTATATATTATTTTAATTATATAGATATGTATTTCTTTTACACATGTAATTTTAGAATGTTTGCTATATTCTTATGTATGATTTTATTATAACCAGGCAATAACATTTTTTTTTCCATTGGAACACATCTCCAGTTTTGTAGTAAAAGACAAAGGTAAAACTGAATTCACATAGCAGAATGGTTTAGTAAACTTAGGAGGAATGTAATAAATTCTGGTTGCATTGAATAGAATTGATTCGAATGCCTCTTTTTCATTAAGCAAACGATACCTATGAATGTATGTGTATGTAGTAAAACTTGTGATAAAGTACCTTATTGTTTCACAACTTCATTCATACTGAAGGTCAAATTATGTTTTCCATTTGTACAATGCATCTCTTTCCCTACAACTTACATAGTCTATAACATGGGTTTTTGTTTTCTTGTCCCAATACCAGTATTATAATGGATTCTATTTTATGGATATGTATAATATGTATGAATATATAAATCACATTAGAAAGAAATAGGTAGATGCCCATATCTATCTATTTTGCTTGTTTCATGCAAATAATACTTTGAAAAAATGATTAAATTGATATCTTGCTAAAGCTTATAGTTTCCAGATTCAAAACATGCTTTTCTAACTGAAATTGAAATACATCCGGGATTCAGTTACATATAAACAAGTTATGTGACATGGAGTTATAGACCAATTTCCAGACTTTTTGCAGGAAGTTTAATCTTCCCCAAAGCAATAACAACCCCTTTACACAATGAAAATTACAACTTTATATCGTATAATGAAATTTTAAATGATATCCCATCCATTATTTGAGACTAATTTTCATATATATGGTAACATTTTCTTAGAAAGTAATAAGTGGCTGTGAATTCTACCCATTCCCCAAAATGGAGTGTCATTGATCTTCACCTTATATGGAATAAAGCCCCAGGGAAACTGACCACTTTCAACTGGGAGCAAGGAGGTTTTGAATTTTCAGCATCACTGCTCTCTGCCCACACTGCTGACCTCAAGGTTATTACCAGCATCTTATCATACTGGACTGGCCTCTCTTTGTGAATATATGCATTATCTTGTTCACAACCAAATGCACACACATCTTTAACAATTTTATTTTGCCAAAGTAAAATATTTTAAATGCTATAATTTTATTTTTTGACCCTGAAATCATATTTGTAATAAACAGAATAAAATATAGTCAGGCTTCACTATCACTGTGATTAACTATTGCTCACAATTCAAGTACAGAATGTTGTTTTTTTCTCCATGTGAAATAACATGAGTTTAATAAAGAGTTCTCTAACCTTCTTTTCTCTCCTGAAGTCTTTAATGCCAATATCAAAAGACAATGAATCAGTGAACCTAAAAACCTATTTGAATTCTTTGAAGCCCTTAGGCCTTTCTTACCTTTTCAGAAATGTATTTACATTGGAAATAGAAACTATGCCTGCCTATTTCATGTCCACACTTAGAAACTTCTAATAAATATTAATGAATTTTTCTAGAGGGAGTAACATTCAGTACCCCAACTTTCTTCTCCTTAAGATGATATTTCAATTTTTAGGTACTAATTGGTGTTAAGTAAATAAACTTTTGTTTTAATGGGGGGAGGCATCCTTTACAAAGCTTAAGGAGATAGAGGTTTTATATATACATATAAATTTTTTTTTTAAATTTGGAGATGATTTTTTAAAACAAAAATTCCAGATATTTCTTATTTATTCTTAAGTGTCTCTAATAACCACTTGGAAATGTCACAACTACGGACAGTAACACACCCAGGAGTTGAGAATCCTCCACTCAGGGATGCAGTTGTGGTAGCCCATAGGTTAGTCACATGATATAGTAAAAGCATTCTCTGACTCAAACTCCAAGGGCTTTGGAGTCAGAGGATCTGCATTTGAATCCTAGGTCTGTCATTTACTGTTATCCAGTGTGACTTTGTGCAAGTCATTTCTTTTCCTTAGATCTTTTTTTCTTCATCGGTAAACTGCAGGTTTTAATTAGATGGTCTTTAACATTTTTTTCAAACTCTGTATGTCTTATCTTTGTTTGGAAGTAGTCATGTTATTCCAAATATAAAATCCAGCATGGAGGATATCCCCATGTCACTTTATTCTTGGCTTGCTCATATCACAGTGTTGCTGGGGAGTTCTTTGTACAACTATCATTTTGAGTAAGAAAGCTCTGATGAGCTTTTATGTTAGATCTGCCAAGAAACTCTGACCCTAAATTGTCTTGGCCTTGCTTTGCATTCATGTTTCTGAGAGGAAGTGAATCCTTTCAGGCTGGGAAGTTGGGCACTAGTCTTGAGTAGGCAGGTAGGCAGTCTGGTGGGGTAGTGGATAGAGTGCTGGAATAGGAATCAGGAAAACCTGAATTTGAATTCTGCTTCAATTTCTTCATTTGTAATATAAGGTTGATAACATTCACCTCATTGGATTGTTTTGAGGTCAAATGAGTTATATTACACTTAAGATTTTCTGTTAACTTTAAAGCACTATATAAATGCTTGTTATCATATTATCCCGTGTGTCTCTGGGAGACTTCAAATCCTTGATCAGTTCCTGTGTGTCTGTGTTTGTTGAGACAATGGCAAAAGAGATTCAAGAGATTCAAGAGATAGTGGTCCAAACTAATGGTTGATTTTCTAAGAGTGGGTCAACTTATTTCAGGCTAGTCTGAGTAGATTTATGCTTGAGTCTGTGGTTTTGAATCTCCACTTCTCTCAGAAAAGGAAGCTATTGGGAAAGAGTTAGCACTTCTCAGGATCCTTTGGTCTTTCTGTCCCTCCAAATGGTTCAAAGCAGCAGAAATATTTTTCTTTCAAAAGTATTTTTCTTCTCCTTTTGCTGATTTTTTCAATAAATGTTTTATTTTGTCTGCAAAAAGATTCTCGAAAAAATGACTGTTCATTTTTTTGATTTGTGTGTTGATATTATAATTGATGGTGAGCCATCATGTAATTTCTCTCCCAATTCTTATAGTTATTATCTCATCCTTGTTCTCCCAAGTTAAATTACATGAGTCTGTTTTCTATTCAATGTACAGTTTTTATCCTGTAGGAAGAGTAACAGGCCTCATAATAGATGTAGTGCTCAATTTCATTCATCACTCCACTTTCCTGGCAAATATGTTCACCATGTTCCCTTCCAGATTCTGCAGTCCTTTGTAGGAAACAAAAACATGTTTTTGTTGAAGACCTGAAGTATTATACTAGATTTTTACTGTCATTTGTAAATACAGAAAGTTCAGAGTTAATGAAACTAATTTAGCTAACTTTATAAGCAAATAAGCTGTGTTGTGGTCAGTGAATTCATAAATCTCTTGAATTCCTACCCTCAGTGGCATGAGCAAGGCAGGATTGGCACTGTCACAAATGTACATTATGTCTTTGAGTATAGTGGACTGTTTGCTCCAGGCTCAGAAAATTGGTGGAGGAAGATTTGGGATGAAGGAGTTGTTGTAGTACCAAGGCCATGACTTGGAATGATGATGACACCAGGAAGTGGGAGGGGATAATAGGGAAAGAGACCAAGCCACTGTACTTGGCAACAGTACACTAGGGTCGGTCATTCACTTTAAATCAGGTAATGAAAAAACCAATTGCTGACCTTGGCACTGATCACTCAGATGCTTCCTTTTCTGATGCTGTATGATATGCCCAATGCATAAATCCTTGATGTGAAGATTACAAATTATACAGTAAATCAAACCAAAAGGAAAAACATTTTAAAAGCTTGGGCCTAAATGTTCTTAATTCATGAGACTCAAATCCACATGAATAAGGCTTCTTTCTTATGATTTCATTAACAAAAACTTGCATTTTTTAAGGGCCTACTGGGTACAAGACACTATTGATTTAAAATACTTGGAGTTATAATTAGAGATAAATACTGAAAGTAAATTTTCACATGACCTTAATGGGTTTGCTTGGGGAAGGGGAAGAGACATGGCAAAGAGGGGTCACACCATGTAACTGTCCACCTGACAGTGGAAAGACTAGAGGCAAAAATCTGTACCAGTTCTGGCTCTGCTATTTAAAGCTGTATGATCTAAGTCACTTAAATTTCTTGAGTATCAGTTTTCTGTCTATACAATAAGAGTACTCCTTTATTCACTCATTCAAAACAAACATGACTTCCGTATCTACTGTTGAATAATTACATGATTCTAGGTATCAACTTATTGTTAAAGTTTGTGCTATGAATTGTAGATTGTTAGAACTCACCCAACATTCTCCTCTCCAATGAGAAGTAACCCTGAATTGAAGGGAAGGAGTATAATGAGCAGAAAAGTAGAGGAGTGTTTTATTTCCATTCCATGTTTAGGGAGAGGGAATAGTTCTCCTTCTCTCCTGTAGAAATGGGGAAATAAAGCTAGTTGGGAGCTTAAAATGAATGACATTAATTTTTATTGAATTTTAATACTTTTTTTTTGCAAATATTATGGAAAATTCCTGTCTCTTCTGCACCCCAATCCTTTGCCTTCCCTTTGACTCCTCCGTAGACCCAGAGCACCCAGACTTCTCACACCACTTGAGTAAAATGGGAATTACCAACTCTATTCTTTCCAGTAATATGGAGTACCCCCAGACTTTGCTATCTTCCTAGTCAATGTATCCTAAGGTCCTCCAGCCCTTATCATCTGCCTTCCCTCTCTACCTTCTCCAGACCCCAGTATTATTATCTGACCTACTGATGGGACATAAGGATTCCTCTGTTTTGTCATCCATATAGAAACTGCACCCTTAGAATGTATGATTATTTCTATTTCCCATGAAGGTAAATTTTCTTTTATGTGTTACCTTTCCCAATTAAAGTGTGAGCTTTTTGAAAAAAGAAAAATGTCTCATTTCTTCTCATTTGTATCACTAGCACTTAGCATAGTGCTTGGCACACACTTAATAACTAATTTTTCATTCATTGATTCATTTATCAAATGGCTGCTTATTATCAAATTTGAAATGTCTCATTTCTGTCATACTGGTAAATATATTTCCAGGTCTATATTATGTGATTCTTAATAAATAAGTCACTTTCTTAGGCCACCCACAGTCCACTAAATCTTTGTACTATTTTCTTGTACTATTTGTACATTTTGTGCTATTTTCTTGAGCAAACATTTGTAGTAACTCATATGAGAATTCTGGTTCAATTTTTTATATGTTATTCATGGTAAAACCAAGCAAACAATGTTTCTATCAAAAGCAGTACATTGGTTCTCACCTCTTCTCACCCACCCAGTCTGCCAACCAGAGCAGTCTTTCCAGATCTTGTCTCTGCCTAAATGATTCTGCATATAACGGACTTGAGATACTGAAAGGTTTTTATGATAAGCCATAGGCATGTGCCATATGTGATCAAAAGCACCTCTGTTTGATTTGCCCTCTTCAATGACTCTTAAGATAATCTTTCAAAATTTGTTTTTGTACATAACGCGGTGTTTTCTTGGTCAAAGAGTATCACTTTATTATAAACAGCACTATGTGAAGGAATTTAGAGAATCAATTGACTCCCTTTCCCAGACAGCCTCTCAAGAAATTTTGTGATGCTTGCCTGGATGAGTGTCATTTATAAAAGACAACTTTCTAACAGCTGAGTGGTTCAATGGCTAACAGAGAGTATTATGGAGTCAAGAAAATTTGAGTTTGAATCTTTGTTCTTCTACTTGCTAGCTCTGTAACTTTGGGCACATGTGTTAACCTCTCTTAGCTCCAAGTTCTGCATCTGTAAAATCATGATAATGGTAGAGGATCAAATGAAATAACTTATATAAAGCTTTTCTCAAATCTTGTGGCGGTATAGCTGCTGCTGCCACTACTAATATGACTCTGACTACAACAACTACTACTATTTTTATTAACATCAATTTCTTTACAGTTCAGTCAATTTTATTACTGTGAACATATGATCTGCTATTATATGTTATTTGTGAAAGCCTGTCTCTTTATTATAAAGTCTGTCCTCAAAACAGGTGCAGATCAAATTCATAAAGATTTTATAGAGATGGGAAAGTATCCATAAGGATCTGTAGTTACTGATCTTATCTTAATTGCTCTTTTATAGTAATAGTGAGGCTTATGGATAAGTGCTGACTTTAAAAATGAAGGAAATAAAAATCAATGCAAAAAAAAAATAAATGGAAGAAACCAATAAACCTAATAATCCCAACCTTAAGTGTAAATGTAAGAAAACAAAATGAAACCTAACAATTTGCTTTATATAAGAAACCCATCTGATTAATAAAACCACATGCAGAACAAAATTAAGAAACTGAACAAAATTTACAGTTCATGTGATGATGCCAGGAAGGCAGGAGTTGTAATTATACCATGCAAGCCAAAACAAAAATTCCTCATGTCAAGAAAGCTAAATAGAGAAATTACTTTATGCTTAAAGGTACTGTAGAAGGTTATGAAGTAATGGCAGTGCTAATGTATATGCAGCAAGAAGTATAGAGTCTAAATTCTGAAAGGAAAAATAAAATTATTTTAAAAAAGATAGTGAAATATTTGTAGGAGATTTAATATTCCTCTCTCAGAGCTCAATAAACCTAACATAAACCAAAAGGAAAAAGTGTAAGTGAACAAACTGTTAGGGGACTTTCAGGTGAAAGACTTATGATAACTTTTCAATAGCAATATTAAAGAATAAACATATTTCTCAGCATCACTGATATTCCTCCCCTGCCCCAACTGAAAATATGCTAAATAACAGCACAGATAATTACAAATAAATGTACAAAACCAGAAGTTACAAATATACTATGCCTTAAGCCATGGTGATAGTCAATGTTGATATTGCTTCTCTGATCAGTTTCTTATTTTTTAAACATTATCAGCTTGTTTAAATCAAGTTGGAGTTGACTCAATGTGCACCACGTCGTCTTTTCATTTTTATTCTTTCTTCTAATTTCCTGGCAAGACTGTCATATTTTGACCTTTCCTGTCCCACTAACATCAATAAAAAGTCATGTGTTCTTTGTTTCATTTCTTCAGAACCTTATTCTTTATGATATTAAGATAGCTAATCTGGGTAAAATGTTAATGATTCCTTTACAATGTGTAGTGCAAAGACCACTCGACTTGATATCAGAAAAGTGGTGCTTGAGGCCCGCTTATTTTGGTGTAATGGAAAAAATATTCCTTGGGCTTGTAGTCAAAAGATCTGTGTTTAAGAGTTATCTCTCACATTATTAGCTACGTGACTTTAGGCAGGTCACTGTACATTTCTTGAGAATCCATTGAGCCTCAGTCCATCATCTACAAAATTTTCCCTAATTAAGTCACAAGTTACTTGTTGAACTGTGAGACATTACACAAATACTTTGATGGTCTGTGATTTCATTAATATAAATGCTTCATTAATTGGTGAAGACTGCAACCCTGCACAATTCTATCCATGACTTGCTATAAATCATCTACAAAAGATCACCTTAGTGATTTTATTGTATCAAGATTCTTTTTTTATCATAGCTTCCAAAACAAGATTATTCTTGTTTTCTCTTCTTGATATTTTCTCCAGATCAGTTGTTTTTCTCATAAGATGTATCATATTCTTTTCATTCTTTATATTTTGTTTTGTTATTTCTTGGTATAAATTTGCTGGCTTGCCCTTGCCCAATTCTAATTTTTAAGGAGTTGTTTTTTTTTCTTTTCCCACTTAATAGTATTTTATTTTTTAAATTACATGTAAAGATAGTTTTCAACATTCATTTCTATAAAATTTTGAGTTCAACTTTTTTCTCCTTCCCTACCACCTCTCCTACTTCCCCAAATTGGCAAGGAATCTGATATAGGCTATATGTGTGCAATCATATTAAACATATTTCCACATTAGTTATGTTATGAAAAAAGAATCAGAACAAAAGGGAAAAGCCACTAGAAAGAAAAAAAGAAAATAGTATGCTTCAATCTGCATTCAGATTCCATAGTTCTTTTTCTGGATGTGGATAATATTTTTCATCATAAGTCTTTAGGAATCGTTTTAGATCATTAGATTTCTGAGAAGAGCTAAGTCTATCAAAGTCATCATGCAATGCTGCTAATTACTATATGTACAATGTTCTCTTGGTTCTGTTCACTTCTCTCAGTATCAGTTCATGTAAGCCTTTGGAGGTTTTTCTGAAATATGCCTGCTCATCATTTCTTATAGCACAATAGTATTCCATTAGATTCACATACCACAACTTCCCCAACTGATGGGCATTCCTTCAATTTCCAATTCTTTGCCCCCACAAAAAAAGCTGCTGTAAATATTTTTGTACATGTGAATCCTTTTCTCTTTTTTGTGATCTCCTTAGAATATAAAACTAGTACTAATATTGCTGGGTCAAAGAGTACGCACAGTTTGGTTGTTATTTGGGCATAGTTCCAAATTGATCTCCAGAATGGTTGGATCAGTTTACAGCTTCGCCAATAATGCATTAGTGTTCCAATTTTCCCACATCTTTTCCAACATTTATCGTTTTCCTTTTTTGTCATAGTAGCTAATTTAATAGGTGTGAGGTGGTAACTCAGAGTTGTTTTAATTTACATTTTTCTAATCAATAAGAATTTTGAGCATTTTTTCCATATGACTATAGATAGCTTTAATTTCTTCATCTGAAAACTACCCATTTATACAGGAGTTGTTTTCTTCCTTAAGATTCTGGATCTCCTTTTCCAATTGCTTGACTTTCTCTTAATATTGTTCCTGTTTTTCATGGATTGTTCTTACATTAAAAAAAAATACCTCAATCTCCCTCACTTCATTTTTGTAGCTTTTTTTTTGAGTTCTATTAATTCTTTTGGGTTAGGTGACCATTTGATTTTGCTCTTTGGGGTAGGAGAGACTTTTTGTTTTTTGTTTTAGTATCCCTTGCCAAAGATGAACCCCTCTCTTCTCTGTTCCAATAGTAACTGTCTATGATTGGGTTCTTTCTCCTTTGCCTCCTGATTTAAAAAAAAAAATTAGTAGCTTGTTATTATAATCACCTCTATTCTTGGGGTATGCAGGATGGGGCCTTTAAGTTCGGGTCCTTCTTGCTGTTATTCTTTGAGCTTTGCCCTGGGCCCAACTTCCCATGAGTTTCCAAAAGGGGGTCCAGCCAAAATACTAGAAATATTGAATCATTTTGATTTTGTGAGGATATGAATGAAGCATGTTCTGGTCATCTGTTATATATACACATATCTATCTCTATCTCTATATCTGTATCTATCTATCTATATCTATATCTGTATCTGTATCTATATCTATCTATCTATCTATCTATCTGTCTGTTTGTCTGTCTGTCTGTATATATCTTGGATAGCCACTGCAAATAAACAATGAGTTGGGCTTAAAATTGAACAGAAGAATGAAATCAGGATGTATCTTCTTTGATATAATGCAAAAATTATTTTTTGAGAATATTACTGTATAATCCTGTTCCTGTAACTTAATCTCTCAATAGCACCAGGAAACCCACAAGATTATAATTTGTAGAGAAAGTGTTGGCCTGTACTGGTAGAGGCAGTTTCTTTACCAGAAACTCCATATACCAATAAAATTATATGTCTGGTCAAAAAAGAAAATCTCTCAGAGATTTATTGAGAGACATATTGATATGTCATGAAATATTGTAGTTATCAAATGACTGAAGCTGAGGATTACTCAGAGGGTAATGAAGAGAAGTATGGTGTGATTGAGAAAGCTGTAATGAATTAGAAATAAGAAATAGTGAAGCAAAAGTCATGTAACAGATGCCATTAAATAATTTAGAAGATGGACCTTAACCATGTGCATGTTTTTCCTTATTATAGCTGAAAAAATTTGCTACTATTCGTTTGACTACCCTCTGGTGATGAGTGTTATGAGCTAAAATGCTGGTGTAACTGAGAAGGCATAGGTGAAACCCCTTCCTAAACTCTTACTACATCAGCCAGGACTGCTGTGAGCAAGGAAGTAATGGTTTAGACTTGAAACATTAACTTTGCCTTTAGGTGGATTGATGTAAGGCCCAACTGTGGACCTTTATTTAGTCTTTAGGACTTTGCCTGAGAGATCTTGAGCTTATAGGGAACCTCCATGCTCACTGCTTTTAAGCTACATAATAGTGACTTCCTGAATTCCATTTTTCACTACCTTGGGGACTGCTTCTTCTATAGTATATGAATATATTTTTTCTTAAATGGATTGTTTATTTGGATCCTCATGGTCTAAACGAGCCATTACATTAGATTTTGAATGAACTTGAAAATTTGTTAAATTAGTCTTTCAAAAATTATTTTTATTTCATTAAATATTTCTCAGTTACATGTGAAACATTTTAACATTAACTTCTAAAAATTTTTAGTTCCACCTTCTCTCCCTTCCTCTTGCATTTTTTTTCTCTCCATGAGAAACAAGCAATTTGATATCAATTATACATGTGAAGTCATGCAAAAACATTTTTCCCTATTAGGCATGTTATGAAAGAAAACACATACAAATAAAAATAGAGCAAAAAGTGTTTCAATCTGTATTCAGAGTTCATCAATTCTTTGTCTGAAGGTGGATAGCATTTTTCATCATGAATACTTTGACACTGTCTTGATTAAAGTAGATAAGTCTTCCAACAGTTGCAATATTTTTATTTTTGTGTATAACATTCTCCTGGTTCTGGTCACTTCACTTTACATGTGTTCATATAAGTCTTCCCAGATTTTTCTGAAATCATTCTGCTCATCATTTCTAATTGCATGATAGTATTCTGTCACAATCACATACCACAAGTTGTTCACATTCCCTAATTGACGGGCATTCTCTCAATTTCTATTTTTTTGCCACCCTAAAAATAGCCACTATAAATATTTCTCTATAAATAGGTCTCTTCCTTCCTTCCTTCCTTCCTTCCTTCCTTCCTTCCTTCCTTCCTTCTTTCCTTCCTTCCTTCCTCCCTTCCTTCCTTCCTTCCTTCCTCTTTTTGGAGGGCAACTGCAGTTAAGTAACTTGCCCAAAGTCACATGGCTAGTAAGCGTGTCAAGTGTTTGAGGTCACATTTGAACTCAGGTCCTCCTGACTCCAGGGCCAGTGCTCTATTCACTGTGCCACCTAGTCACCCCAGTCTGTTTCTTCAAAAAAAAAAAAAACCTTTGCAAAACAGACCTAGTATTGTTATATCAAAGGATATGTAGAGTTTGCTAGACTTTTAGGTATAGTTCCAGATATGGTTGGACTATTTCATAACTCCACCCATACTTGCATTAGTGTCCCAATTTTCCCACATCCTCTCCAACATTTTTCATTTTTCTTTTCTGTCATGTTAACTAACCTGATAGATATGATGTAATATCTCAGAATTGTAATTTGAATTTCTCTCATTAGTAGTGATTTAGAGCATTTTTATATGATCATTGGTAGCTTTAATTTCTTCTTCTGAAAACTACCTATTCATATCCTTTGATCATTTATCAACTGGGGAATGGTTCTTATTTTTATAAATATGGCTCTGTTCTAT
>CM053580.1:380474272-380493712 GCA_028627135.1 Pseudochirops cupreus | reverse complement strand
ACATGTAATCAAAAGTATCCATTTTATTTTTCATAATCCCCTCTAACTTTTGTTTGGTCATAAACTCTTCCCTTATCCATAGATTTGACAGATACATTTTCCCATGCTCTCCTAATTCACTTAATGATATTATCCTTTATGTTTAAATAAGTTATCCATTTTGACCTTATCTTGGTATACACAGTATGATATACTGGTCTTTGCCAAGTTTCCAAAAAACTGCTTTCTCGTTTTTTTTTTTCCCCAGAAATTTTTGTCGTATGTTGAGTTCTTGAACCCAAAAGCTTAGATCTTTTGGTTTATCAAATATTAGATTACTGTGGTCATTTAGCACTGTGTTTGTGTGTCTAATCTATTCCATTATACAGCACTCTATTTCTTAATCAGTATCAGATAGTTTTGATGATTGCCACTTTGTAAGTTTAAAATCTAGAAGTACTAGACTGCCTTCCTTCACATTTGTTTTTCATTAATTCCCTTAATATTCTTGCCTTTTTGTTCTTCCAGATGAATTTTGTTACTATTTATTTCAGGTCTATTAAATAATTTTTTGGTAGTTTGATTGATGTGGCACTGAACAACTAAATTAACTTAGGTAGAATTGTCATTTTTATTATATTAACTTGGCCAACCCATGAGCAACTAATAGTTGTTCAGTTGTTTAGATCTGTCTTTATTTGTGTGAAAAGTGTTTTATAATTGTGTTTGTATAATCTCTGTCTTGGCAGGTAGACTCCTAAGCATTTTGTACTGTCTGCAGTTATTTTAAATGGAGTTTCTCTTCTATCTCTTGCTGCTGGGTTTTTTTTGTTGTATATAGAAATACTGATGATCTATATGGGTTTATTTTATATCCTGCAACTTTGTTGAAATTTTTTATTGTTTCAACTAGTTTTTTAGTTGCTTCTCTAAGTATACCATCATGTCACCTGGAAAGAGTGGTAGTTTTGTTTCCTCATTGCCTGTTTTTATTCCTTCAACTTTTATTTCTTGTATTATTGCTTTAGCTAGAATTTCTAGTAAAATACTGAACATTGGTCATAATAATGAACATCCTTGCTTCACCCCTGATCTCTTTGGGAAGGCTTCAAACTTTATCAACATTACAGTTAATGCTTGTCTTAGTTTTAGATAGATACTAATTATCATTTTAAGAAAGATTCCATCAATTCCTATGCTTTCTAGTGGTTTTTTTTAAAGGGGAATAGGTATTGTATTTTGTCAAGTGCTTTTTCTGTATCTATTGACATAATCATGATTTTTGTGGTTGTCATTACTTGGCCTACCCTATAAGGCCATGAGGTTCTTAACTATTTTTGTTTCTCATGGGTCCCTTTATGGAATCCTTCTTAAAATAACATTTTAAAAATATTTAAAATAATATATGCAAGATTACAAAGGAAGCCAATTATATTGAAATACATTTTTCAAACCAATGGGGGAAAAACAAACATGTCCACAGACAACAGATAAATAACATATACTCTAGGATTTACAATTTTCTAAGACCTGTCAGAGACTGGGTTTAGAAATAAAGAAACCACAGTCACACAGGACTTTAAAAAAAGTTTTACAATTTAAAAAAATACTTGTTTTTAAAACTTTGATTTCCAGATTCTTTCCCTTCTTCCTTCCTTACCCACCCCCACTGGGAAGACAAGCAGTTCAATATAGAATGTACATGTGTAGTTATGCAAAATGAAAAACAGGATTTTAATGTCTTTACCCTTAATCTAAATTTACTTCCTGGATGAAGAAATTCCTGTCCAGTTATGTGAATAAGAATCTTCTACCTGTGTTGTGACCACAATTGTGCTTTGCTGATCTGATCAGTATTTTCTAAGATTGGGTACAAAAGGTACTTGTCAGTTGTGTAGACTTTCCAAGGGAAATTTGAGGGCTAGTACCTCACGGATGCAATTTAGCATCTCACAGATGGGGTGGATCCCATCCTCATGCTCTTTAGTGTGATCTGTCTGCTTGAATCCTTTGCAGTTGAATCTTAATAAATAGTACCATTTCTGATTTTTTTCAAAATCAGATTACTGCAGATAATTGTCTCCTTCTTACGATAGATGGTCCAAGTCAATAATTCTTTCCAGAGCAATTCAAAAGATGACATCTGCTGAAGCATACATTATAAGTGTCAGATTTGCTCAATACAGGCTTTATTAATTTGTTACTTTCCCTGAACAAATGTGACTGCACATTTGTTTAAATATTTACAAATGTATGTGATAGAGTAGCAGAAGAAGGTAAAATTAAAGCCAAAATAGGACACATGTTTTTAAAAGATGGGGTTTCATTTGCTTTGTTGTCGTATGAGTAATAACACAGTACAGCAAATGTGATATGTTCAAACTGTGCTTCTCATATTCACTGATTGAAAAGGGACAGTTCCATTTTCTGCAGTGCAAAAAACGAGTCATTCTTATTAAAAGGTCACAGGAAACTGAGGAGAAATGTCAGGCACACAGACTGACCTATTCAGAATATAATCAAGCTTGCTTTAAAAAGACAACATCTACATTATGAAGGGGAGAGATCTCATTGTATCCTCTGTGCTTTGGTAATGCTGTTCGTGTGGATAAGACCTTGAGACAATCTTGCCCTTCAGAAAATGAGTGTTCATGTGGGTGTGGGTGGGTGTGAGAGGAGTGTCATTATATATTGTGGCTAAGATAATCTATTCAGCCACTGTTTCCTTTTGAGTGATTGAACATACCATATCTATACAAGGAGCACATTCTTATTTCAGAGATCATTCTGTCCCATTTTGGATTTTTCTCCCTACAAATGAATTAATTTCCATAAACTCCAGATGAATTTAATCTATATCTAGTTCCAGGTTATCAGTCATAGTGCTCAACTCTTCCTTTTACCCAGAAACCAAGCACAGAGCACAGATTATGATTTTTACTATCCATTCACCAATACAACTCCCAACTCTTTGAGGGGGACAGCTCTAGGTAAAAGAAGGTGGGTCATTCTCTATGCCAGTGCAATCATTGGCCGCTATCCAGGTTTCCAAGACTTAATGCTTGATTCCACTGGCTACATATTTCTCTGTGTGCTCAGACCTCTCATTGACTTCCTTATGAGAATCAGGGCGATAAAACTTAAAGGATAAAAAGAACGATGGGGGCAGCTAGGTGGCGCAGTGACTAGAGCACCAGCCCTGGAGTCAGGAGGACCTGAGTTCAAATCCAGCCTCAGACACTTAACACTTAACACTTACTAGCCTTCATGTGACCTTGGGCAAGTCACCTAATCCCAATTGCCCTGCTTTCCCCCCCTCCAAAAAGCAAAAAAAGAAGGATGCTTTGCATTAACAACAATTCTGCATGTCAGAAGAAACAATGCATCAGAATCAGGCATATTGGACATAGAAAATAGACACAAATAATAGCACCTTGGATGTTAAATTGGCTTTGTTTGATATATTGGATTGGTCCTCTGGGAATTGGGCAAATTGCAAGTTATTTTGCAACGGTTAGTGAAATAACTATGTGATAGCATGAAATAAGTGCACAGGTTGACTTTGTTTGAATTTTTTCCTTCATATGACTCTGTTGGTTTCTTTGGTGGATCTCCATGCATAAATTACTAATTAGGAAACTAACTCCATTATTCCTTACATATAGAGAGATATCAGAGAAGCTCACAAAGAAAGAGTTTGCGATGTTTGTCATGCCATAGACTTTGACATGGAAAACTCACAATCCAATGCTTCTGTGCCTGAAATTTAGGTAAGCTGCCAAGAGATAAACAGCTCTGGCATTATGGTCCAACTAGCTAGGCATGGTTTTCTAACTTAAAAGTTATAGGATATTTTTTTGTTCAAGGATTTCTATAAAAAATAGAAATCATTATTAAAGTAGCAACATTTAATATTTCTCAAAATGACTAATTTCCATATTTTAAATAATATGCAATTTTGAATGAGATATACATGAATATCAAGGTCCTTCGACTTTTGACCAAGAATTCATGAGGCTCTGATGCTAGAACATGTGAGAGAAAAAGGAATTTGCTGCAAATTCACCATGATCAAATCCTCGTGATGTTCTTTCTCTCTGATTTGCTTAGAAATACGGGCTGGCACAAAAGACTCCTCCTGGCAAACTCAAACAGATGTCCAGGAAAGATAAACAACACCACCTGAACTTTGTTGCTGGGCAGTTCTGCTACAATAAGGTCTTTCCTGTCTCTTCTCTCTTTCTTCTTTACTGTTAAGTTCATTACCAGGCTTATTATGAGGATAGTTTCAAACACCAGAATTGAAAACCCCAGTTGTCTTTCCTTTTGTTTGCTGTCTATTAGCTGCCCCAGTAGAGCAGTGAGATTGGTGCACTCTTTAGGGTTAATGAACACAGCTGCTTGCTATCCTGCTCCACTTCTCAAGTGCCCTATTTTTCTTGCAGCTTACAAACACTAGGTAAAGTTATTTGTCTTTTTTTCCCTAAGCTTCTATTGCCATTCAAAAGTGTTTGGCCTATAATAATTCCCCCCATCCCCTCCTGGTGCAGAGGAGTCAGGAGGGGCCATAGACTATCTCATCTGAAACTACGCTGGATTAGCAATGGGAGAGGATGAAGAATACGCCATAAATGACCACAACTTTGGGTAGGCATGTCTGTCTTCTTAAACTTTACTCCCTTTGATGTGCTCTATAATCTAATGCTACTGGCTTTTTTCCCGTTCCTCAAACACAGTACTCCATCTATCAACTCTGTCTTTTCATTGGCTGTCCCTCATGTCTTTCATCTCCATCTATTCCTTTTTCATGTCACACTTCAAATCCCACCTTCTGCAAGAAGCCTCTTCTACCCCTCTCTCATTCCCTTGGCTTCTTCCCTGTGACATGACCACCCATTTACACTGTATGGATTTCATATCTATGTATCTGTTTGTATGTCATCTCTCTCAGTAGAATATAAGCTCCTGGAAGGCAGGGATAATGTTTATGCCTTTTCTTGCTTCCCTAGCACAAAACACAAAGCCTGGCACCTAGTAAGGGAATTAATAAATGCTGGCTGATTTACTGTTATCTTAAATCTTGTTTCCTTATCCAGTAATCCCCTCCCTGCACTAGGAACTACCTGTCCCTGTTCATCTCATCTCCTTCAATTTCAAAAGCTTATCAGGGAGAAAAACACCATTTGTTCCTCTGTGTTGTCTCCTTTGACTCTAATTCCCTCTTCTGAATCCTGTGGTGTTCTTTGCCTATGCAATATCATGACAGCTAGTTTTTAAGTCTCTATTTTCCTTATCTATTTGAGAAAATCCTCCAGCCTCCCATTCTTCCACCCCATTCTCCTCAATATATTCACATGTGATGGGTCAGGAAGTAAACTACAGTGTACACAAGCCTGAACTATGATATAATTTGCACTCTCTTAAAGGGAACACATGGATTTCTCCAGAATTTGACTTTTAGAAAAATGTTCAAACCAAACATAAGAAGGTTGTTTTATTTTATTTTATTTTGACAAGATATCAAATGATTTCTCCACAGTTATTTTGAGTAGCCTCTGATGCAAAGGGCACGTTAAAATCAACATCCCTATAAATGGATTATAAAGATTCATTTTTTCCCATTTTGGGCAACATACTTTGAACAGTGTTGTTAAGTAGAGATATAAAATATTCCTAAACAACTATTTAAAATGGGAAAATTTTGGAAAATCTGTAAAGCATTAGCGTTATCTTGTGTGGCTTGCAAAAATGGAAAAAAAAACCCCTGTCTCCTTTATTCGACCCATTTTCAAGGAACATTACTTATAAAATTAATTTAAAAATATAAATAAAAAAATGGAGAGCAATGATGTCATTTTGCTAGAGCTAAAAATCTCAGAACCCTACAATACCAGAGATAGAAAGGACCTCAAAGGTTAACTAATGCAGTTCATTCCAGAGCAGAAATCCACTGCATAGCATTTCTGACAAATAGTTATCCAGTCTCCATATGAACCCCTCCAGTGATGAGCATTCTATTCTTAAAGCATTCTATTCCAGCTGTTTTAGTTTAGTTTTTGTCTAATCTTAGAAGTTATTTTTCTTCTCTTAAAATTCTCTAGAGAAGGTGACTCTGCTGCCAACTTTTTTATCCTTACAACTTTTAGTCAATAAATTCTAATGTTTAAACTAAGCTCAAGTATAGTATCTAGAAGAAGGTAACCAGAATGATGAAGGCTTTCAGGCTCAGGCTGCTTGAAGAATAGTTGAATGCCATGAAAGTCTATAGCCTAGAAAAGGAGAAGCTTGATGGTGTTTAGCTTTTTTTCAAATATTTAAAGGGCTGTTATGTGTAATTGGAGAATTTGGTTCTGCTTGTCCCCAAAAGATAGAATTAGAACCAGTGCTGCTGCTGCTGCTGCTAGGTAACATTTAAGTTATGGTTCAGCTAAGTGGGGCAGTGGATAGAGTACTGTGTTTGGAGTCAGGAAGATCTGAGTTCAAATCTGCCTTCAGACACCTCTGTCCAAGTTTAACCCTGGGCAAGTCACTTAACCTAGTTTGCCTCAGTTTGCTCAAGTGCAAAATGAGATGAAGAAGGAAAAAGCAAATCACTCCAGTATTTTTATGAAGAAAAACCCAAATGGGGTCATGATGACTTAGATGCTTGGAAATGATTGTACAAGAAACATTTATGCAGCACTTTAAAGTTTATGAAGTATTTTCCTCACAATATTTTATTTGAGCAATGAGTAAAAGTTACAGAGAGGCATACTTAAGCTTGAAATAAGATTCTAAGCCTTAAAATATAGCCCATGACCCATTGTGGGTCCTTGAGATAATTTCTGGGGATATATAGGTCCAAATTATTTTCAGAGTGATATAAAGATGTTATTTGTCTATTAAAATGTGATTCCCTTTCCTAACTACGCATTTTTTTTGAGGCTCATTTTTCTTTAAGCACTTCAACCAAAGCAAGAGACTGAATACAAAAAGAGATGAGAATCTCACTATCTTGTATTGTCAGAAATTAAAAAGATTTGCAAAAAGATGCACAAAAAAGTCATTTCTCATTGTTTCAGAAAACATAGTTACTTTTATGAAAATGCATTATTTATGTTAACATATAATTGGTTAATTATTATTTTAAGATGAATTAGTATCTTCAGATTTTGTTAGTTTTAGTTTCTAGTATGGTAAATATTGATAAATTTATCCACCACAAACAAAAGATCTTGGGTTTTTTTAAAAATGATTTTTAAGAGGGTAAAGGAACCGGAGATTAAACAATCTGAGAACAGTTGAAGTGAGAAAAATTTTCTAGCAATTAGAGCTATCCAAAAGTAAAATGTCTGCCTTGGGTGGTAGTGAGTTCCTCTACCAGAAGTTTCAAGAAAAGGTTAGATGATCTCTTGTTTGGTGTCTTCTAGAGGTGATTTTGGTTCTGGTTCCTTCCAGTTGTGAGATTTTGTGATTCTTTTTTTTTTTAAGGATATGATTTATATTTACTTAGTTTTGGTAATTTAATAAACTATTCCATTCTATAATAGAATAAACATTCAAAAGTAAACCTCATCCCTACCATATTGCCTTTCTATGTAATACATTCCTTCAAAACAGTCAAACAAAAATGAAAAATAGAATATTGGTGACAGAGTACTTGCCATTTCCTGCTTGTGCCATCAGTGGTTTATTAACAGAAAGAATGGTTTTATGCTTCAGTTTTCATAATTGGATACTGACATTGTCTTTTCTATATGACCTGAGTTTTGTTGTGTTTTCAGTATTGTCTTTGTTTATCTTATTGAAGATACTGTGTATATTTTTCTTTTACCTCTATTTTCTGGTTGATTCCTTGGAGGCCAAGATTGTTGCATTTCTATCTTTTTATCTCCAATGTTAGTATAGTTCCTAACATGTAATAAGCAATAAATAAATGATTATTGATTGATTGCACCACCTTGTACTAGTCTTTCCTCTAAAATTTTTACAGTGTAGCAAAATTCAATTATATTCATGTATCACAGTTTGTCAAACCAGTTTCTAATTTGCTTTTTTTTTTTTGCTTTTCAGTTGTTTAAGACCCTTCATCACCCCATTTGGAATTTTCTTCATAAAGATACTGGAGTGTTTGCCATTTCCTTTTCTAGCTCATTTTACAGATGAGGAAACTGAGCCAAACAGGGTTAGGTGACTTTCCCAGGGTCACATAGCTAGTAAGTATCTGAAGTCACATTTGAACTCAGGTCCCCCTGACTCCAAGCTTGGCTGTCTATCCTGTGTACCACCCAGCTTTTTTTTTTTGTAGTCTTTTACTTTTACAAATAGTCCAGCTGTGAATATTGTGTTATAATTCTGGCATTGGTATCACTTTGGTTTTTTGCATCCCCTTACCTAACATATATAGCAAGTATTTAATCAATATTTGTGAATTGATTTGTATTTGTTAATTGTCTTTCAGAATACTTAGACCAATTCAGAACTCCAGCAGCAGTAGACCAGCATTCCTGTTTTCTCACAATACTTCAGTGTTGCATTTTCCCATCTTTCATCTCATAGTTGCTTTCACTTTTATTTATCTCATTATTACTGATTTTAAACATTCTTTTCAGTGGTTATTGATTCTCACAATAAAATATCCAGTGGCAAAGCTGGTCCTTGTAATTGTCTCAAGGAACAACTCAATCAAAAAACCTTTATTAAACACTTCCTATGTGCTCAGCATTGTGCTAAGTGATACAATGCAGGATAAAACATTCCCTTAAGAAACATATATTCTATCGGAATGGAAGGAAGAAAGGAAGAAAAGAAGGGAAGAGGCACTTAGTAAGTACCTACTATGTGTTAGACACTGTGCTAGTCATTTAAAGATATCTCCTTTGATCCTGATAACAACCCTGGGAGCTAGGCACCATTATTATTCCCTTTTTATAGTTGAGGATATTGAGGCAAATAGAGGTAGAGTGACTTGCTTAGGATTATATGACTACTAAGTGTCTGAGACTTGGGAGATAACATGAAAATAACTAGATACCTGGAAGATATGTACAGAATAGATAGGAAATAATTTTAATGAGGTAGACATGGATAGTGTGAGGAACTTGAAAATGCTGCTTATAGAAGATGAGATTTGAGCTGACTTGAAGGAAGCCAGGAGAAAAAGAGGTGGAGGTGAGGAAGGAGAGAATGAATGTGTGAAGGTATCTTTGCTTTTGTTTTTTTTGGAGGGGGAAGGGCAGGGCAATTGGGGTTAAGTGACTTGCCCAAGGTCACAGGGCTGGTAAATGTTAAGTGTCTGAGGCCGCATTTGAACTCAGATACTCCTGATTTCAGGGCTGGTGCTCTATTCACTGTGTCACTTAGCTGACCCATGTGAAGGTACATTTGAAGATGGCTGTGAGTGAATGATAAAATACTTATTAAGTACTTACTATGTACAAATAAGCATTGTTTTTTGAATATGAATTAAAAGAAGCCTTTTACAGTAAAGGTTTTATAGAATACATTTTCACAAGTTTCTCCAAACATTTTATAAAAGAAACCAGGACCTATAAACAAATTGACTTCTAAACGTGTTGCACTTCACTAACTACTGTAATACTTGCTCTTGAACCCTTGGTATGAGATTCCTTGCTTCCCCCCTTTCATTTAGACAGATAACTTCTTTGGTTTGGTGAATTCCAGTGAGGAGGTGCATATCAGCAGCTGTTCTGCAACTTAGAATTTGAGAGCAGTGGTTCTCAAAGGGTACCCTATTATGCCACATATTTCATTGGGTATGCTGTGAAATTTTGTATTTAACTCTTGAAGATAAAAAAAATTAATAATTTTGTTTAATGCAAATTTTATTTACCCAGCATTCTGGTAGGGTATGTATAGTCTTCATAAAATAAACATTTGCCTTTTACACACATGCACTAACCTCAAAGTATATTGGATCTTAAGCTCATGAAGAACTTTCCAAAACTGGCTACTCTCATTGAAAGAAAATTGACTACACAGATCTCCCAAGACTCCCTTGGTGGTGTCAACTTAAATGTTCAGTGTGCTGCACTTTACTTATAGCAAAGAATACTCTGCCACGTTTTTATTTTAAGTTTGAGGACCAATGGTTTGTAGAGTTGTTTGGAACACTGAGAGGTTATATGATTTTCTCTGGCTTACACAAGTATTATGTGTCTGAGGTGGACCTTGAACCCCAATTCTTAGGGACTGAAGGTGACTCTCTTATCAGTTATTTCATGCCACTTCTCACAGAATGGAATATCCCTTGTCATGTTTATTAAGTGCTTATTATGTGCTAGCATGTGCTAAGTATTTCACACATATTATATCATTTGATACCATAGGGAAAATGTGCCAAAGAACAAAATCACTGCAAAAATACATGACAATACTTAAGATACATTTGGAACTAGCAGAAGCATGACAGCCAATATATCACCATGGAGACAAAACTATTGCTTTATAGCTGAGCATGTGCACGTGTACCTATAAAGTTAGAAATAAATTTACTTATGCAACAGAAGAAAGTATTTATATTATATAGGACTATTTATTTAAAGTTAGGAGAAATGTAGGGAAACATATGCATGGATCTGGTCATATTACTCATCTGTTAAACACTTCAATGGTTTCCTGTTGTCTGTGAGTAAAGTTTAAACCCCTTTGCCTGGCAATCAAGACCCTCATGGTTTTTGGCAACACTTTGATTTTTCAGCCTTATCTCCTACTGCTGCACTCCATGAAATTTACGTTCCCAACAAACTGGACCACTCTATTCCTGGTCTCTACTCTTCACTTTCCCACCTCTGTGCCCTCAATCATGCTGGACCCCACGCCTGTAATGCATTCCTTTTTGCCTTCTCAATTCCTATCCAACATTTAGAACCAAACTGAAATGTCAACTCCTCTAGAAAGCCTCTTTTAATTCTGCTAGCCAGCTAATTACCTTCCTTATGCATCCCTCAACCCCAGTCCTCATATAACATTTTGTTTTCACTTCTCCCTTACTGGATTTCCCTAAGTTATGTTGAACAAATCACTATACCTCTTTGGAGCTCAGGTGCTGTGTAAAGTGAGGAAGTTTCATTAGATGATATGAAAATTCTCTTCCAGTTTTAAATTGTTTCAATCCTCTTTAGCCCTATCAAATACTGTGTGACTTAGAGTAAATTACTTAATTTAAATTTCTTTAATTCAATTAATTGAATATTTATCAAGTTCCTACAATGAAAGAGGTGCCATAGTTGATGCAAGGAGGGGCACTTGCTTTGTGTAGGTTCTGGTAGTTTCTCTCTAAGGGTATGGACAGGCCAACATTGAAATCATCATTGGTTTGGCTTAGTTGCTTGAAGTATAAAAGTCATAGATTATGGGCGGTTAGTATCTAAGATTTTAGTAGAATTCTCATTGTCCTGAGGACAATTTCTGACCTACAGTGGCTGGTTGCCAGGATAAATGTGGAGATGGGAGAAGTAGCTGAATTACTCAATTTTTTTAGCCTTGGAAATTATACACATATACATACATACATACATATATATATATATATATATATATATATATATATATATACACACATACACATACACAATATATATGTTTGTGTATTTTTACATGTATATATTTCTTTGTCATTAGCATGGTGAGGCTGTCTTTCACACGTAGCATGGGAGTTGTTGTGTGGCTCAGAGGAAGTCAGAATAGATAACTACAGCTTCTTCTCTCCCCAATCTACCTAAGCAAGAATTTAATTCCTTCTTGGAGGGAAAGTAGGAGATTGGGAACAGAAATCTGGCCACTTTGCTCTCCTCAGAGAGAGGGGGAACTGGGTTAGAATTATATCTATCTGCTACCTTAAATATTATTAGTCTAGGGATTGTGGTTTTCAGGTTGAACTAAACTTCTGATTTCTGCTCGTTAATGGGGAAAGGAGGTTCCTACCAAATATCAGTTCCATGATGAACATCCATAGGACATAGGAAAGAAACCCATTTATTTAAGTCAACAGAAAAGCAGAAATCAGAGAAAGAATATGTAAAAGATTAAATACCAGGCCATACAGAGTGAAGGAACTCTCCCATGGGTAGCAAGGTAACTAAGGTCAACTAAGAAATTCCCAGGTAGTGCCCAAAGGGTAATTCCCTAAAATCTCTAGTATAGCAAACTGATGGAGGCTGGCAGATCCTTTTCTATTGGTTCCTTACCAAAATCTTTTCCTTCAGCAACCTGAAGTAAGGTCGGCATCTTCATTTTCTTGGAGCTGGAAGTCAGAAACTCTGAAGTGATAACAGAACCTGAAGAAACTTGGAGAAAATGCTAAGACTAAAGAGACAAAAGAGATGGAGGGAACTGGAGGTCTCCTTTATCCAATTCTCAACAACTCCCCCCTTCTCCACCTGCAGATGTGGGACATTGATCTTCACTATTAAAGAGAGAGTCCCACAACTATTGGCTCTGGAGTTACATTAATAAAGTTATTTGCATTGCTTTTGAATATTCTAGAAATGTCTTGTATCAAGGTGACATTCAGCCTGAATCATAATGTTGGTCTGAGTTAGACCTGTCCCCTAATAATGTATGAAGACAGAATTGAAAAATAATTCATGTTATGAAGGAGTTTACATGAGCTATTTAGCTCTAAAATGGTGGTAAGGAGATATCCTATCTGCAGAATCCTGAAAAAAGGCAGAATTCTGGGTTAGTTAATTTTCTTGAGGTCCTTCCCAGCTTTATGATAAATGATTTATCATATATCATTATAAATTAAACTTCTTTGTATATGTTTCAAATTTTCCTAAGCTCCATGAGAGCAGGAACAATATATAATATCTAGTTTTCCTTTCTGTGGGAACAATGATGGGCCCGCAAGATATACTTTTTCAGCTATTGGTTGAACTAAACTGATCTGATCCACTCTAAATGTATTACAATGTACAAGATGCCCTCTAGTTTCTCTCACCTTCACAGGGAAATACAAATAAGAATTTATTAAATGATGCTGATTCAGTTGCTTCAATGTGATGTGATAATTAAATGGGCTTTTATAAGTCTAGCAATAAAAATCAAGTAAAAATATAAAAAAAAAACTTTTGCATATCTAGAGATAGACGGCTATATAAAATAATTCCTTTCATGGATATGCCAATAATGAATGCATTTGTTCTGTGAGGTATCATTATAATTACGTACTCAGGAGTCCATGCTATGAGATTACCTTACAGGTGGGAGCTTACAAAGGATCTTATTTTAGTAATCTAATAACATTTATTATTTAATAGACTCATAGATCATTAGAGCTCTAATGGACTCACAATTCAATTCAATTCAATGCAACTTTATTAAGTGCCTAATAAAAATGACTAACATTTATATGCATTTAAAATGGCTTTCATCCATTATCTCATTTGATCCTCAAAATATTCCTGTGAGGTTTTACAGATGAAGAAACTGAGTCTATAGAAAGCTTCAATATTAAATTTCATCTGATCACATTTAACATAATGCTTCAGCTAAGGGAAGTCTTTTTGGATTCTGATTCTGTCATCTATTATGTTTACTCAGCCTTGTATCATCTGAAAAGCAGGACACCTCTGCCTTTGTGAAAGGCAATATCACCAGGACCTGGACCTATTGAGCAGAAAGGACCTTGGACTTCTAGTTATCGATCAGCCACTTGTATATCTTGTCATGCATACTACTGAATGCAGAGGGTGCTCAGGAGGGAGTGCCACCTGCCCTCTGCCTTTCATGGATTTCAGAGCTTATGGATGCCAAACGCCCCTAGGCTCTGCTCTTTTGTGGAATGTATTAATCGTACATTTAATTAATAAATTATATAATTACCTAAATGTATCATCATATTATAAATAAACTTATTATAAATGTATACATTATAATGATATATGATAAATCATTTATCATAAAGCTAGGAAGGACCTCAAGAAAATCAATTGACCCAGGATTCTGTCTTCATGCAGGATTCTGCAGATATGATATCTCCTCACCACCATTTTATAGCTAAATAGCTCATGTAAACTCCTTAAGAACATGAACTGTTTTTCAGTTCTGTTCTTATATACTAGTACGGGACAGGCCTAACTCAGGTCAGCCTTATGATTCAGGCTCAATGTTACAGCGAAATAAGACATTTGTAGAACATAAAAAAGCAATGAAAATAAATGCATTAATTAATTAGTAATTAACGTTTAAGATTAATAATCTAATATATGTAGAGTATGTTGTATTTCCATCTGTCAGACCACTGCAATGTGTCCCATATTTTTAGAGCTCCCTTTCATTCTTTCGCCAGCTGACTTTCCTCTAAGGTACTTAGGAAGACACATTTGTACAATCTGAACAGTAGAAATGATTCAAAGTACTTATATAGTACATTCATTCCCCAGATCACAATTACCCTTTATACTCAGCATCAAATCTCCAGCAGCAGACAAGTCAGAAACTCACTTCCTTCCCCTAATCCCTCTCACACAGTGGGGAATAGCTGAGGGAGTTCAACTAGAATCTTTTATGACAAGATGTCTATAGTAGATCAATGTCCATGGTTATGATACAGGAACTTCTAGAAATATTTGGCCTCTTTTGAAGATCAATTAATAGGCATTTTTTGAGTGCTCACTATGTGTCATGCACTATGTTAATCTGGCATGGGTTGTGCAACCAGGAAGGTGTTTGATCTGTTTTCACTTTCAGATAGCTATAATATACTTCCTGATCACTAGCATTGTCAACTATGATGGATTTCATTTGCATATCTGTTCCTCTTCTACTGGGCAGGTCTGAAAGAGCATTGTCCCATGAGACACCAGCTACCTGACTATCACAGATAGGTAGAGGAAAAAAAATGTCACTGAATCCACTAGCACATTGGCATTTTCTGAATCCAATTCCTCATATTCAAGTTGTGCCTTTGAAATCTCCCCATCAGTGGCTTCCTCCAGCAATCAAACCAGCTGTGCATGCTTAAGTTTGATGCTTTGGGTTGGTGAGATACTGATGTTTTATCTTTTTCCCTGATATGAATAAAAAAAAAAGTTGAACAGTATAGGGTTAAGTACAAATGCCTGATGCCTTCAACCAGATATTTCCTTCCAAGATGGTATCAGTGACTATTCTTTAAAATCAGACATACAACTGATTCTGCACATCCAACAAGACCACAAGAAAGGCACAAGAGGCTTTCTCAAGTGCTTGAATAAAATCTATTTAAACTCTGTTTACAACAATCCTCTGGTCTGCCATTTTTCACATGGCAACAGAAAATGGCATCAGTAAAATGTAACCTATACTTGGTAAAGGATATGAATAACACTTACTTAAAAAATAAATATTCACTCATCATCCCTTTAATATGTTCTAAAATTTTACCAGCATTAAAGTCATACTTGCTGACCAATAATTTTAGAACTCCATCTACTTCTCTTTTTTGAAAACTATGGCAACAATGCCCCTTCTCTGTGGCCCCTTTCCCATCCCTTTATATGATCAGAGATCACAAATCATGGTTTAGCAATGAACTCTGTCAGTTCTTTCAGTATCTTAGTGGGTTGTTCATCTAGGACAGGTGAATTGAATTCATGAAGAACCTCAGAGTATTCTCTTACAATCTCCCTGTTTATCTTGACTATCAACTCCTTATTAACCTGTCATTCTTCCATGGCAAAGGCCATTTTTCTTTATCCAGATAATAAGGAAAATTTTAAAAACTGATTTATTTTTTATTACAATAAGTTAGAGAAGCAGATGCTTTTATTATCCCCACTTTACAGATGAGGAAACTGATACTTAGAGAGGTTAAGTGATTTGACCCACATTCCAAGGTTTAGGTAATTCAATTTAGAAGGGGTCTTCCCCAATATGGCATGTGAGTTGGCTGTGGTGTGATGACTTTTTTAGCCATCTCTCTTCTCCTTAGCAGCAGATAGATTGCACATGGGATGTGGAATCAAGAAGACCTGATTTCAAATATGGCTTCAGGTGCTTTACTAACTTCTACAATTCTCAGCAAATCACTTAACCTTTCTAAGTGTCTCTCTCTGTCTCTGTCTGTCTGTCTGTCTATCTGTCTGTCTCTCCCCTTCTCCCCCCACAGTGATTTCTAAAAGTCATGCAGTTAAGATGAGTTTGCTATGAAGTTATCGAAAGCAGTCATTGCATCTGAATCAGATGTTGCCATTTTGCCTCATTTTTCAGAGGAAGGGAATTGAGGTTCACTTTTGGGCAGGTCACTATATCTGTCTGTCTCAGTTTCCTGAGTTTCCTCTGCAAAAACAAAGGTGTTGGAGGAGATTCTGGGCTGTAAGTGTTTGACATTTACTATTGGTATGATCTTGCGCAAATATTTCACTTCTCTGTCCTCAATTCCACATTTTAAAATGGAATTTTACTAGAGGAGATTTAACCTGTAAATATCTTGTTTGTACATAGCTGTTCATATGTTGCTCCTGAAATTGAATTGTGGCTTCCTTGAGGGCAGGGATTCTTTTGGCCTTTCTTTGCATCTGCAGCTCTAAGCACCACGCCTGGAACATTTTTAGTGATTTTTTTCCACCATGTCTGACTCTTCATGACCTCATTTGGGGTTTTCTTGACAAAGATGCTGAAGTGGTTTGCCAATTCTTCCTCCAGCTCATTTTACAGATGAGGAAACTGACACAAAAAGGGTTAAGTGACTTGCCTAGTAAGTATCTGAGACCAGATTTGAATTCAGGAAGATGAGTCTTCCTGACTCTAGGACCAGCACTGTGTCACTTGGGAAGAGTCAGAAATCCTTCAGAAAATGGTGTTGGAATGGGGTAAGATCTTTGGTGGCAATATTTTACTGAATATAACAAAGAATTGTTCAAATGAGATATTTTGCTTAAAAAGCAACTTTTTAGGCTAAACCAAGGCAGAGAAATGCTGAAAAAAAAAAGACAAAGGAGGAAAAAAATCCATTTGGCATCTTTTCTACATGTTTTCCCTTTACCCTTCTTGATATCCCTATAAGCACCTTTTCTTAGGTCACAATCCTTTGGACCTTGATCTCTGCTGCCAGCTTGGATCATCCCTAAAGGGTGTTAACTGATAATGGTTTAAGGTATTACCCTAATCAAAGGTATTTGCATTTGAATAGGAAATTCTTAGAGACCTCAAAGTCATTTAGAAAAGTCCAGATGGGAAAATATATTAGGGATTGGTAGTTTTCACAGTGGATGGCACTGGGCCTGAAGTCAGGAAGACTTGAGTTCAAATATATCCTCAGATACTTAGCAGATAATGTGCCTTTGGGCAAATCACTTGATCTTTACCTCAGTTTCCTCATCTGTAAAATGGGGATTATAATAACATCTACTTCCCAGGGTTATTGTGAAGATCAATTAAACTTATATTTGGAATACACTAAGCATGGTGACCAGCATATTGTGGGTGCTTAATAAATGCTTATTCTCTGTTATAAATCACATAGAAATGACTAAAGTCTCTTACTTGTAAATCTAGTTTGGCTGTTAGAAAATGACTTTATGTGAATTTGTGCATCGTGACTTCATGTCTCTCAAAGATGTGTCCTTGAGAGCAGGAACTGGGTCATTTTCCACCTTTCTATTTTTGGTGCCTAGAATAATGTATCACACATTACAAGTTCTGAATGAGCATTGGTTGAATTGATTTGGAATTAATATCTTTTTAGACACAGGATAAGCATGACTGAGAGCATGTGGGTTTCAGGAGCCTTATTCCAAAACAACCCAATGGTTACCACTGAACAATCATTCACTTCATACTTTCATGGCCAGGGGACATATTGTCAGATCACTGATTATAGCCAGGGTATGGGCTACTTTTGCAAAGTTATATGATAATTGCAATAGATGATTGCCAACCTCTCCATAAGTAGACATGTGCAGAAGGCAGTCCAGAGGACTGAATCATCCATTTATAAGGCTGCTCTGTTAAAAATAGTCAATAGGAAATCTAGTTTTCCCTCTTCGTGTAACCTGTCCTGTTGGCTATAACTGAAGACTATCAGTATGCTTGTCATAGGAAAAACAAATCATCTAACAAAATAGGGGTATGCCATGGTAGAAGAATGAATGAATCAAGGAGGAAATGAAGAGAGACATTTGAAGAGAAAGCAATTTAGACAAGTTGAACATTTTCCACAAAAGAAAATTTTCCCTATGTGTAAGAAAGAGGAATGAAAAAAATTTGGATTGACTAAGTCCTGGGCAAATATACTTGAAACCCAAAAAAAGAATCAATACCCCAAATAGAGAGCGCTTCAAGTGTTTGAGCATAAGGTAGTAACTTAGCCTAATATAGTTCAAACCGGAGGGATGGAAGCAGAACTGAGAAGTGAGTCCTGCATAAGACTCAAAAGAATTTTAGAAATCTAGTCTAAATATGTCAGGCATGGTATCTGGAACTGGACACAAAATGCAGCTGTAGAGCAAATGCTACCACTTAGAGGCACAGGCTGAGTTGCTAAGGATCTTTTGAAGGTGCTGAGTCAGCCCCACTGCTTCAGTTTTATAGACAAGGAAAACATGGCACTGAGAGGTTAAGCTAATTGTCTGAAGTCTAAAGTCTAGAGCATCTGGTAAAGTCAGGGTTCAAATAAAGGCCTTTGGCTTCAACTCTATCATACTCACTCTACATATCATGGGATCTCAGAGGCACACCCCATTGCTTAGTAAAAGGTAAATAGAAGCAACTTTATACATGCTAGCTAGTATTATCAAAAGATAGTTAATATTAATTATATTAATAAATATTAAGTGTAATAAGTGATAATATTGAGTTATACTTAATAATAATAATGACTATAATGTATAATATATATTATATAGTGATATATAAATAATAACACATAATAAAAAGAATAATTACTAACATTATAGCTGGCATTTATTTAGTATCCTATATTAACCTTCTATTAAGCAATGGTATGTTATAGTGTGAGATCTAATAATATGTATGGTGTGGCGTGTGTGTGACATACAACATATATTATGTGAATATATAAAACATACATATTTATTATGTGTTTATACATGTATATACATACATACATATGTATTTCTATGTGTTTATACATTTATACATTCCACAGCACCTAGGACAGTTCTTGGAACACAGTAGGTGATCAATAAATGCTTGTTGGCTAATTGGTTTGTATGACTACAAAAAGTTTACAATGTTTTCTTTTTTTTTTTTTATACGGGATTCTTTATTAAATTTTTTGAGTTACATATTTTCTCCCCGTCTTTCCCCCACCCACCACCCCAAAACAGCCATCCCAGTGTTTCCCCCCTCCCCCAGTCTATTCTCTCCTATGTCACCTTTTGGTAGGGCAGGATGGATCTCCCAACTGCAGTGCCTGTGTATCTCAAGTTCCAGTTGGATGTAGTCAATAATAATAATAATAATAATTGCATACACACACACACACACACACACACACACACACACACACACACA
>CM053580.1:380433197-380473772 GCA_028627135.1 Pseudochirops cupreus | reverse complement strand
TTTTTTTTTTTTTTTGCTATATTAATTGATCGCCTCCTCACATAATAGAAGGTTTAGCACTGGAAGGGGCCTTAAATCTCATCTAGTTTAGTTCAGGTAATAGATGAAGATATAGAAAGCCTATTTGATATTAATAGTAGCAAGCATTCTTACAGGTCTTTAAGGATGGAAAAGTGCTTAGCTGAGATAACTAGGGGTGAAGCCAACATGGTAGAGGAAAGGCTGGGAACCAGCTGAACTTCCTCAACATTCTCCTCTAACCCACTTTAAAATAATGCCTCAAATAAAATTTTGGTGCATCAGAGCCAACAAAATGTCAGAGGGAGACATTTTTCTAACCTAAGAGACCTTAGGAGGGCCACAGGAGAGGTCTGTAACACTGTGGTGGGCCTAGGCACAGAATATGGCAGAAGCATAAGCAGGAGGCTTAGAAGTACAGCAGCAGCACTTCAGGAACTCTCAGCTGAGAGGCAGTAAGGGGGTTGGACAAGTGGTCAGAGAGGGAGTATAGGAGACTCTTTGCTGGCATGGACTGAGGGTGGTGTTGATTGCCAACTATTGTCCATAAGCAGTTCTGGGTCACTAGTACTTGTGGCTATAGGAGATCAGGGGCCCTTCCTGGGTAAAAACCAGAGCACAGAAAAGGAGAGCAGTGACCACACTTCTCTCAGGGTAACACCACCTTGGAAGCACTGAAAAGTTGCAAACCCTCAGAACTAGTTCTGAAAACAGCAGCACAAAAGACTCTGATTCTTGGAACACTGCCTCCCTACCCCTAGGTGAGCAAAGTCTAACTTTAATATAAAATTAAAAGTGAAGAAATAGCCTGGTAAAATGAGTGAGAAACAGAAAAGGAATTTGACCATAAAAAGCTACTATAGTAGCAGGGAAGACTGAGATATAAACTTGTTAACCAGACCCAAATCCAACAAGAATTCCTAGAAGAGTTAAAGAAAGAAATAAGAGAAAAAATTGTAGAGAAAAATGTGGGGAAAAAATTAAAAATTAAATTAAAGTTTGGTAAAAAGAGCTACAGCAGGTAGTTGGGTAGTGCAGTCGATGGAGTGCTGGGTCTGAAGTCAGGAAGACTCATCTTCTTGAGTTAAAATCTGGCTTCAAATACTTACTAGCTGTGTGGCCCTGGGCAAGTCACTTAACTCTGTTTGCCTGGAGAGCAATTGAGTTGGATAAGGAAATGGTAAACCACTTCATTATCTCTGCCAAAAAAAACAACAACAACAAAAAAACAACAACCAAAAAACCAACCCAAACCAAATGGGGTCATGAGGAATCAAGCAAAACTGAAAGACAATTAAGGACAATTGAACAATAATAACAACAAAAGAGCCACAAAACATACTAAAGAAAACACCTTTAAAAACAGAATTGGCTTACTGTAAAGTGGCACAAAAATTCATTGAAGAAAAGAATTCCTTTAAAAGCAGAAGAGATCAAACTGAAAAAAATATAAAAATTCACTGAAGAAAATCCTTAAAAAGAATTGACTAAATGTGAAAGGAGAAACATATGCTCACTAAAGAAAATTAGAATAGGCCAAGTATAAGCTAATGACTCCATGAGACTTCAAGAAGCAAAACAAAGTCAAAAGAATAAAAAAAAAAATAGAAGAAATATGAAATACCTGATTGGAAATACAACTAACTTGGAAAATTAGGTCAAGGGGAGATAATTTAAGAATTATTGAACCACCTGAAAGTTATGATAAAAAAAAAAAGAGCCTAGGCATCATATTTCAAGAAATTATCAAGCAAAACTGCCCCAATATCTAAGATCCTGAGGATAAAATAAAAATGGAAAGAATCAACCAATTACCTCATGAGACTGAAAAATGAAAGCTCCAAGGAATATTATAGCCAAATTCCAGAGCTCCCAGGGGTCAAGGAGAAAATATCGCAAGCCTTTGGAAAGAAACAATTCAAATATCATGGAGCCACATTTGTGATGATACAAGATTTAGTAGCTTACACCTTGAAGGAGTGGAAGGCTTGTAATATGGTGTTCTGGAGAGCAAAGGAGGAGGATTACTACCAATAAAAATGTATCCAGGAAGGCAAAGTATCATCCTTGAGGAGAAAAATTGATATTTAATGAAACAGAGGACTTCCAAGTATTCTTGATGAAATAGAATAGAAATTTGCTGAATAGAAAATTTGACATTCAAACAAAAGACTCAAGAGAATCATAAAAGGTAAACATGAAAGAATAATTGTAAGGGACTCAAGGAGGTAAATTGTTTACATTCCTATATGGGAAAATGATACATGTAACTCCTAAGACCTTTATAATTACTAGGGCAGTTAGAAGGAGTATGCATCCACAGAGGGCATGAGTATGAGGTAATTATGTTGGGCTGATTTACAAAAAAAGGATGTAAGAGTAAAAAAGATAGATGCACTGGGAGAAGGGGGAAGGGAGGGGTAGAATGGAGCAAATTTTCTCACAAAAAGGAGGAGCACAAGGAAGAGCTTTTATAGTGGAAGAGAAGATGGGGGTGGTGGTGATCAGGGACAATGCTTGAACTTCACTCTCATTGGAATTGCTTCAAAGAAGGATGAATACATACATACATATACATATATATACACACACATATATATTTACGTATGTATGTATGTATGTACACAGAGTTATTCCTTCCACATCATGGGGATTAGGGACACAGCACCCGACAAAATAGAAAATTTGTAGAAAATTTTTTGTCTCTCCCTTTGTCTGAGAAGAAGTCTGAATTATTATGGCATTAAAAGATAAAATATGTTGATATTATGAAATACTATACATTTATTTTATGTGATTCTGAGTTTCTAAACTTTTTCTGTGTTATCTGTTGGCCCTCATGGTGGGAAAAAATTGGAAATCAAGGGGATGCTCATTAACTGGGGAATAACTAGACAAGTTGTGGTATAGGATTAGGATGGAATACTAGTATTTGTTAAGAAATGATAAGGGTGTGTGTGACGCAATGGTTCCAGAAAAAGACAAAACAAAACAAAACATGAAAAAAATCCTGTATCAGTGGTTTTCAGCCTGTGGGTTGCGAGCCCTTTAGGGGTCAAACAAGCCTTTCACAGTCGTCACAGGGGTCACCTAAGACCATCAGAAAACACATATTTCCGATGGTCTTAGGAACCGAGACACCACTCCTCTATCCATCTCCAGGCAGGTCCACCCACATGCAGATATGCCCACATATGAGTATTAAAGGGTCGCGGCATTAGGATGATTGAGAACCATTGCCATATATGAACTGAAGCAAAGTGAAGTAAGAAGAATCAGGAGATCAGTGTGCACAGTAAAAGCAATGCTGTAAAGATGATCAGCTGTGAAAGACTTGTCTATTCTGATCTATGCAGTGATCTAAATCAAGTCCAAAGGACTCATGATGAAGAATTGTTATCTGAATCCAAAGAGAAAACTGTTAAACTCTGGGTGCAAATTGAAATATAATTTTCTTGGTTTCTTCCTTCTTTTCTTCCTTCTTCCACTCAGGTTAAGAGTCAAGCTTAGTATTAAGATTTGTTTGTTTGTTGTCTTTTAAATTTATTTTTAAATACAGCTTTTATGAAGCCATAGAATTACCGTTGATCCTAGGTCCCAATAGATAGGATTAGATTCTTCTCCCATACCCACTTAAGTGGTAAAATAAATCTGGTAAAAATGAACAACAGGGGAATGCAGCCCAAGGGAATATGCCTAACGCTAGAGAGGGAAAACAAGATGGCATACTCTTGCTGGGAAAACAATCTTTGGCCTAAATAATAATCACTCATATTTTTGTAGTGCTTTAAGCTTTTTCCTCACAATGTAATTCAAACATGACTATCCCCATTTTATAGGTGAAGAAACTGATGCTCTGAGAGGTCAGGCTCCTTATAATGTGACTATTGAATGTCTTTAACAGAATTTGAACTCTGTTGGAGGAAGTACAATTTTCTACTATTCTACTGAATGAAATTGTACATAAGTATTTCCATTCTGTTTTGTTTTGTCCAGCTCCTCTCATTTCTGTGCAATTCTAACCCTTTGGTATTTAATGTACCCCCCAAATAAGGGACGCCAAAGCAACTAACTGGTCGCACCATTCTATCAATTGCCAAGTATTTGTTAAGTACTTACTATGTTCCAGGGTATCCTAAGCCCTGGGTATACTAAGAAAAGAAAAATCTCAACTCAAATAACTTATGTCTAATGGAGGATACTGTTATGGGAATTTTTGATTTCCTTTTTTTATTTAGAGCTAATGTCCATTTCTTCTGCAACTTTTGGTTACTTAAAAGTCTGTTTTCTATTAACCTCATCTGACCAGAAGCTGACTCATGGAATAATAATGTTAAGGGGATGTTAGGGCTGTTTCTCTTAGTTGAGAGGTTTCTGAGTTGACTAAAACCTGTCCCATGAGATGTGAAAATTTACTTAAAACCTTAAACATTCCTTAGATAAGAAGCCAGAAGAAGATTCTCAACTGGCCTGAAATCCTTGGTGACATCTTCCCTCTCAATCAGTCCATTGGCGAAACATCTAAATGTAGTTTAGTCTGTTACTTGTCTTAGTTTACTTACAGTTTGTTTGATGAGTCTTGTTTCCTTAGAAGATATATGAGATTATAACTCTATTCAATTAAGTTTGTCCAACTCTTATAACACTGAAGGAAGTATGCCAACTTACAGCCTAAGAAGAATGTATAAGATTGCAATATGTAAGAGAATTATTTCTCTGTCACTTTGATGTAATTTCGCCTATAAGAAGCCTGGTTAGAATCCTAATGATTGTTTAGTTTTCTCTGAAATCTGAACCTCTGCTTGAGCATAGTAATAAAACCAAAGTTTTTTACCTCTACAGTTTCTGCACAATGATAAATATATTTTGGCAGCAGTTACCTACTGCATGAACTCAGAAAGAAGATATTTCTTCCATTTCTTCCAATACAACATGTAAAGAAATAGGTCCATTCATGATACATACAGATTAGTTGGAAGGTATATGTTAGAAATAGTTCCTTTTCTTAGACTGGGTTTCCTATAGGAAAGATAATCAAGTTATTCAGATGATAATATCATTGATTTAAAGTGGGAAAAGAATCTTAGAGGCTATCTAGTTTAAATCCTTCAATTTATAGCTAACTGGAGAAAACAACTCCTTAAAAGTTAGAACTGGGCAGGTGGAAGCAAATGACTCTATGAGACAGGGTGAAACAATCTTTTAGTCCAAGAAACTTGGAAGATTGGCAAGAAATGTCTGTCTCATTTAAGGAAAAGAGAAGCACAGTCCAGGATAGGAAACATCCTAGGAAGCCAGCAGCAAGCCCCAACTAAGCAAACCAGTAGGAAATACTGAGCCCAAGTGCAGTGGAGCAGGTAAGCAGGCAGCACCAGGGCCCCCTACATGCCTCAGCATAGCCAGGAGAACTGGCAGACTCCAGCTCCAAGAATGACCAGGTGCTTCATTGTAGCTCTGGCCAAAAAGGCATCCAATAGCCACCAGACCTCCATGTGCTGTAGCACTGCACCAGGCAAACAGGTAGATGCTAATCTTAAAGATGCCTAGCAAATAGGCAGCTCCCAGTGACCAGACCACCCTGTACTTCAGTGTACAAACATCCCACTGGCTTTAGCACACTCAAGATTCCACCACTAGGAGAATACTGGGTGCAGAAGGAAGGGAGAGGTAGAATGGGGGAAATTATTTCACATGAAGAGGCTCAAAACACTTATTATAGTGGAGGGAAAGATGGGAGGGTGGGAGATAGGTATCCCTTAAACCTGGCCACCTCTCCTCTCATCAGTGTTGGCTCAAAGTGGGAATAATATACACCATCAGTTAAATAATGAAATCTATCTTACCTGACCAGGAGGTAGGCAGGGAGGAGGTTAAGGAAGGGGGGTGGGTACTGACAGAAGGCATGGCAGACCTGGGGAGGTGGTAGACAGAAGTATAACATTGGTGAGGAGGGGAAGGGTGAAAGGAGAGAGAGGACAAACAGTAGGAAAAATAGAATGGAGGGAAATGTACAGTTAGTAATCATAACTGTGAAGGTCAATGGGATGAATTGTCCCATAAAACTGAGACACATAGCAGAATGAATCAAAAACCAGAATCCTACAATATGTTGTTTACAAGAAACATACTTGAAGCAGAAAGACACACAGAGTAAAAGTAAAGGGCTGAAGCAGAATCTATTATGCTTCACTTGAACTAAAAAAAAAAAAAAGAAACAGGAGTAGCAATCCTGATCTCAGACAAAACAAAAGCAAAACTAGACCTAATTAAAAGAGATAAGAAAAGAAACTACGTCTTGTTAAAAGGTATCACAGACAATGAAGTAATATCAGTATTTAACATATATGCACCAAGTAGTATAGCATCCAAATTCTTAAAGAAGATGTTAAATAACTAACAGGTTCATGGCCAAATAAGAGATAGATAACATTACAAAATGTAAAATAAATAATTTTGATTATTTTAAATTAAATAGCTTCTGCACAATCAAAACCAATGCAACCAAGATTAGAAGGAAAGCAGAAAGCTTGAAAATAATCTTTATATCAAGTATTTCTGATAAAGGTCTCATTCTCAAATATATAGAGAAGTAAATCAAATTTATAAGAATGTAAGCCATTCCTTAATCGATGAATGGTCAAAGGATATGAACAGGTAGTTTTCAGATGAAGAAATCAAAGATATGTATAGGCATATGAAAAAGTGCTTTAAATCACTTTTGATTAGAGAAATGCAAGTAAAAACAACTCTGTGGCACCACTTCACATCTATCAGATTGACTAAAATGACCAAAAAAAACCCAATAAATGTTGGAGAGGATGTGGGAAAATTGGGACATTAATGCACTGTTGGCAGAGGTATGAACTGACCTTCTGGAGAGCAATTTGGAGCTAAGCCAACAGGGCAACCAAACTATGCATACTCTTTGATCTAGTACCACTATTAGGTCTGTATCCAAAAGAGAATGTGAAAAAGAGAAAAGGAACTACATGTGCAAAAGTATTTAAAACAGCTCTTTTCATTTTGGCAAGATATTAGAAACTAAGGCATGCCCATCAATTGCTGAATGAATGAACAAGTTGTGGTATATGAATGTAGTGGAATATTATTGTGCAATAAGAAATGACGAACAGGTACATTTCATAAAAACCTGGAAAGACTTATATGAAGTGATGTAAAGTGAAATGAACAGAATCTGGAAAATATCGCACATAGTATTAACAACAGTATGTGATGATCAACTATGAATGACTCAGCTCTTCTCAGCAACCCAATGATCCAAGACAGGTACAAAGGACTCACAAAGGGAAATACTATCCATATCCAGATAAAGAACTGATGGACTCTGAATGCATATGGAAGCATATTTTTTTCACTTACTTTATTCTTTTTTTTTCTCTTTTGATCTGTTTCTTCTTCCACAACTGTGACTAATATGGAAATATTGTTTTACATGATAGCACATGCATAACCTATATCAAATTGCCTACCATTTTCAGAAGAGGGGAAGGGAGGGAGGAAGAAAAAATTTGGAACTCAAAATCTTATAAAACAAATGCTAAAAATTGTCTTGACATATAATTGGGAAAAAATACTATTTAAAAAAAGAATATAATTTTCCATTCCTGGAATGCACTCTCCTAACTTCTATGGCTTAAAATCCATAGCTCCCTTCAAGGACTAATTCATTTAAGTACATACCAGAAGTCTTCTTAGCAATAAGTGTTTTTTCTCTACTTTGATAATCATATATATAGTTACCTGTTTGCATGTTGTAGAACATAATCCCCTTGATATCAAGTACCATTTTTTAGTTTTTGTATTTCTAGAACATAGTACACTGACTTGCATGTAGAAAGCACTAATGCCTGGTGGATTAAATTAGATTCAGTGTCCATTTTCACATCCATGTCCACTAGTCATGTTTAGCCCTGAAAGGAAAGCAGAAAGACATGAAATAATTGCACAAATGGTTAAGGAAACCCTAGAGCCCTGGCAGAGAGGGAGTCAGGGTGACATAGTGTGGATACCTACTAAGAGATTTGGAATTAGAGGATTTTTCTTCTCTCATTTTCTGTGTGGGCTTTAGTTTTCTTAACTATAAAATGAAAAGGGTTGGACTAGATGATCTTTAAAGTCTCTTCCTGTTCTAAATCTATGACCTGAAAAACTATTGCTTTGCTCAATTTTATATGATACTGTATTGTGTGAGAAATGATTGAAGGACTTGGGAATGTTTGACCTAGAGAAGAACTAGGGAAAATATAATTGGTACTTGAAAATATTTGAAAAAGTCTAAATCTATGATTACCTCATAGTAAACTTACAGTAAATCACTTCTCTCCTCAACTTTTATTTCCTACTCTTTTATCCTCATCTATCTCAACCTTTCCCCACAAATATCCCATCACAAATTTTGCTGCTCATTCCACTAGATCCTTTAGAACTCCTACTTGATAGTTAGCCATCTTCCCTTAATTTTAGCTCTCTTGCTCTCATGTTCCTTTCATCTTTAGGTACTCATAGAGACCTGACTTCCTCAAAACATAACCATATCCTTGATTAGTCTCTTCAGTATTCATTATATATACTCGCCCACCATTATCTATACTCCTCTCACTCTTCTAAATGCCCCATCGGTCTCACTCCTTGTGGAAGGAAAGTTGTCTGTTCCTTGACCCCTCATCCCACTTCTAACCTTTCCTTCTACTTTCACTCAGCTACCTATCTCTATATGATGATCACTTTACCCAAAATTATCTGGTGGCTGTTATTTCTTGGTCCCCAGGAAATTTGCCCTCTTTTCTCAGTGAATTCAGTGCCCAGCACATGTTTCTTTTCCAGCTCTTGCCCTTACACAATTATATTTAAATAGTGATGGTTTAATTGAAATAGTTCCCTCCAACACCTTAATGATGCAGTTACTCGGTCTACTCAGCTCTGCTTCTTGGAATCCCTGGTTTTCTTCTAGAGTAAGGTCAAGCTCCTCTTTCTGCATGTGGCCTTTCCTAACTCTGCCTCCCCTCCCCCCAATTGCCTCTGCCTTTTCCTCCAAGGTTACCTTGTATCTGTTTTGTATATATTTTGTATATATCTCTAAGTGCATGTTGTTTTTCCCATTATAAAATAATTTCCCTGAGGGCAGGAACTATTTCTCATCTGTCTTCATATCCATAGCACCTAGCCTGGCGCTTTTTTTGTTGTTGAGTGGTTTCAATCTCATCTGATTCTTCATGACTCCACTTGGGGTTTTCTTAGCAAAGATACTGAAATGTTTTGCCATTTTTTACTCCATTTCATTTACAGATGAGGAAACTGAGGCAAATAGCATTAAGTTACTTGCCCAGAGTCACATTGTGTCAAGGTCAGATTTGAACTCAGGAAGATGATTCTTCCTGACTTCAGGTCTAGTGTTCTATCCATTGTGCCATCTAGCCACCCTACCATAGTGCTTAGGAGGTGCTTAATTATTGCCTATTAATTGCTTATTTTGTGGAAGAAGAGTAAGACTTTTTTTCCCCCACTATTTCTATGATTCTGTGATCTATGATAGATTTCACCTCTCCCCCCACCCCAAAAACAGAGTATTTAGAGTTTTTATTTTCCTGGAGAGTGCACCATGTACGATCATTTGTAGTATCTTACCCTTCTCCCCTGTTTCTCCTTCCTCCACATCTTATTTAGATTGGAAGGTCCTAGAAGTGAAAGGAAGGCAAGACTTAGTTCTAGCCATTTTTGTGCAGTTATACCTATTGGGGGGCACCTCTTGGCACTGTGCTCATGGTTATTCTTACTGATGAATCATCAGGAATTGTTTCTTATGGAAATTCCATGGGCATAATTTCAGCATAAGTTTGAAATGCATATGAGAAAGGGGAAGAGAATGTAATAGTGGTTTTAATATCTTAATCTATCTTTTAACAAAATCAAGGGATAAAAGGACAAACAAAATTAAGTGGTAGAGATATGGCACTTTGGATACATTGGTTAAATTATCATCATCTATTCTGTATAAATCTAGTATAAACCTAATTATTTACATATTGTCTCTCTACACTCCTCCCCATTAGAATATAAATCCCTTGATGTCAGGGACTACTTTCTGCAATTTTTTTTCCCCATATCCTCCAGGATTAGGCATAAATAGCATGTTCATCCAATTTGTAGATACCTATCTGGGAGGGAAAGCTAACATAATGCATGACAGAATCAGGATCCAAAAAGTTTTGATGGATTGGAACACTGGACAAAGTTTAACAATTTAACATTTAGTAGGAAAAAAAAATGTAGAGTCATAGATTATTTTAAAAAATACACGCAAATTTAAAGATGCAATTTAATGAAGGGAAAGTATGACTATATTGTAGTTCATATGCTAAATATATGTACATCAGTGGACTTTAAACCCATTATGAGTCAACAGTGTGAAATGGCAATGAAAAAAGATAAAATGATTTACTGAGTTGAGAGACATAGTGTTTGGAATGAGGAAGCTGATTGTCAGGCTGTATTCGGCCAGAGTCATAACATATCTGGAATATTCTGTCCAGTTCTGGTTACCACCTTTTAAGAACTCCATTAACATGCAGCATTTTGACAAGGATAATGATAAGGCTAAAAGACCATGCCACAGTTAGGTCAGCTGAAGAAACTAGGAATATTTATCCCAGGTAAAAAGACTTGGTGGGGAAGGCATGGTATCTGACTTCAGGTATTTGAGGAATGGTCATATAGTAGAGAGATTGGGTCTATTTTTCTAGGTGCAAAGTTCAGAATAAGGAGAAACTAGTAGAAATGACAGAAAGATTTTTGATTGGTTTAGGATTAAATTTCCCAAGAATTAGAACTGTCTAAAAGTACAGTGACACTACTCAAAATAGCATAAGATCACAAATATAGAGCTAGAAGGGGCCTTAGATGTCATTAAGTCAAACCCATTTCTTTTACAGATGGAGAAACTGAGGCACAGAGGTTAAGTGATTTGCTTAAGGTCACACACATAATAGGTGGCAGAGCCTTGATTTAGAACTAGGTTCTCTGACCCCAGTTCTCCACTGGATCATCAGCTCTCTATAGTATGAAGACAGCAGCAACAACAACAAACATTTGTCTCATGATTTAAGGTTTGCAAAACATTTTATACACATTATCTCATTTGCTCCTCACAGTAACCCTTTAAAGTAGACACTATTATTATCCCCATTTTTTCAGATGAGCAGACAGTATCAGAGAAATTCATGGTAACTGGCCACAGATCAACTAACAGTTAGTGTCAGTGCTAGTTCCAAGTTCAGTGGTTCTCCCGTCAGATCCCCTTCCTTGTTGACGGATATTCAATTCAGAGGATGACAAATTTAGAACTGCAAAGGAACTTAGAGGTCATTTAGTTCAGGGCTTCTTAATGTTTTTCCGCTGGTGACCCCTTCAGCACTGAGTTCTAGTTCAACCTTATTTTTAAATTTTTTTATTATTTATTTATTTTTACAAATGAGGGAACTGAGGCCAAGAGAAGTTAAGAGATTTATTCAAGGAGTAGGTAACAGAGCTGGGATTTGAACTGAAGTCTTCTCAATCCCAATCTTCCTTCACTCTTCACACAGTATACCACACTGAAAGCAGACACTCAGTAATATGTTGTGGTTGTGGTAGAGATTTCAATTCAGGTGTGGGTTTGGACAAAGGCATCTGAGGTCCCTTCACGTTCTGAGATTCTGTGGGAATATAATAGAGAGTGAACCATGTAGGAGGAAAAAAGGATGACGGAATAGTAGTAAGAGCCCAGTTGAGGTTTGGCATACAGTCAGCAAGGCTTTGTGGTTTTCTTTAGCAACATGTAGCTACTCAGGAATAGGAGCTGAGTTTAGTTTTACCTGGTAAATTGGATCAGTTCTGTGTTTAGGATATTGTGCCAGGAAGGAAGATAGATCATCTATCATTATAGATTAGCCCAGGGATGGGGAACCTTTGGCTTTGAGGCCACATGTGACCCTCTAGGTCCTCAAGTGCCATCCTTTGAATCCAAACTTCACATAATTTTTGGATTCAGTCAAAGGGCTGCATTTGAGGAGCTAGAGGGCCACATGTGGCCTCAAGGCTGCAGGTTTCCCACCTCTGGATTAGGACTATGATGGGATTATAAAGTTCGGTCTGGAGCTGGAAGGAATCTCAGAGGTCACCTAGTCCAGTCACGCACCCTCATTTTAAAGTAAGAAAACTGAAGCCCAGTGAGGTTAAATAATTTGCTCAATGTCATACAAGTTTTGCATTGCAAGCGATGACTTTGGGACCTATGTTCATTGTTCTATAACATGGTGATATACTCTTCTTTTACAGTTAGTGACGTGCAGTTAGAGGGCTATGGCTGGTTATTTGAGCCTATCATTTTTCTACATTGTTGGTTAACTAAGCTAGAATGTAAGCTTTTTGAGGGTAGATCCTGATTTCAATTTTTCTTTGTATCTTTAGAACTTAGCACATAGTAAGTATTTAATAGTGCTCGTTGATTGATTAATTTTGTTGTTTACTCCAATAGAATTTCAAAGTCATTGATTTAGATGATTTTCCGGTTAAAGAAAGACCCAGCCCATATTAGACATATGGAGCAGAGCTGCCTAGAATGGGCAAGCATGGTTGGATCACCATTATTGATCACTGTCATTATTATTTTTCCTGTATGACTCAGGAATATTTTTTGTGAGAGCATTGTTATTGATTGTCACTACCAAAAGAACATTCCTATTTTTACCCGAGCATTTAACAGTCCAGACAAGGTGTCAACAACCCATCTAGCTTCAAGGCTAGCGTACTCAAGAAGCTAAATGGCCTATAAGCATTGCTTGGGGGCATTCCTCCACTTTCAGGAAAACAAATGATTTTCAATGCTGTATTTCTACCTTTTAATGCTTTTGGAGTGGATGTATTCTTTAGCTCTCCAAGAAGGCCAGTGATAAAAACATTATCCCTTAATTAGAGGAAAAGATAGAACTGAGGGATAATGTTTAGTTTAGCCAGAGTTTTGACGATACAGTTTAACTCTAGCTTTCACTAAAATGTTAGTGTCAACCATGGTGGCAGATTTGAGTCAAGCTGGGTATATAGTTTCAAGCCAGAGTGGAGAAAAAATTGGCAAAAGTGACTAGCAATGGAAAGTGTTTGCACGCATGGGTGCAGATGCTTTGCCTCCTGGGAGACTTAAGGAATTAGCTGAACTTAATGCTACTCCATTGCTAGGATTTTTGCAGAATTATCTAACTTGGGTGACATTCCAAAGAAGAAAAAATGATATCACTGGCCTTTAAAAAGAGGCTAAGGCAAAACTCTAAAAAAGCTGTTTAATTGGCTTTATCTATCTATCTATCTATCTATCTATCTATCTAAATTAAATTCAATTGGAGTCCCCTGGTTCTGGCTCTTAGTGCTGAAGGGGTTGTCCCTGAGGGAAAAAAGCACCGTCTGTGTTAACAATGTTTCAGCAAGGGGAGATTGTGGGTGGGTGGGTCATCTGCTGCTATAGTCCTTCCTTTTCACTCCTTAGTCCATTTTAAAAATTCTCAGACCAGACTGTCTAATTCCCATGCTCCCCGGCTGTTCCACAGTCCTCCTGCTTACCCAAATAAAACCCAACCAAAGCAAAAACATTTTTCATGTGGGCAGAGGCTGAACACAAAATTCAATAAATATGCATTAGGTGCCTACTGTGTGCTTGGCATTGTGATAGACTACAATGATACAAAAATCAGTCTCTGGATCTACCCTCAAGAAAAGATAAGGTCTTTTAATGGAAACAGGGTTAAGCCTGGATCACTAAATCTGGGCTCATGAGAACTGGAGTCATGGGACCTGAATGTGAGTTCTGATTTTGTCATGCATGTGGCCTTAAACAAGACCTGTAACCTCTTTGGGCCTCAGTTACTTTATGTATTAAATCAGGAAGGTTGGGCCAGATGACTTAAAAGATGCATTGTGGTGAGTGATCTATGATCCAATAAACTCCCTGGATAAGTTAAAAAAAAACCACAAAAAGATTTAAAAAGAAGCTTCTGAATCTTACAGTATGATGGGAAATATCATAATGTAACGGAAAATGTTTGATTTTGGATTGGTAAAATGAACATTCAAATCTCAATTCTATGAGATGGGAAGTATGAAGTAGAATAGCCTAACACACACACACACACACACACACACACACACACACACAAACACACACATGTATGTATATTTAAACAGACCCTTTTCCTATCAGTTTTTGTCAAGTAGAGAGTCCTTTGTCAGTAATTAGTAATCTTGGGTTTATCGAACAATATGATACTGTGTTTGATTGCTTCTGGGTTTTGTTTTATTCTATTTCAAAGTTTAACTTTCTATTTTTTTTTTAACCCATACCAAATAGTTTTGAGGATTAGTGCTTTGCAGGATTATCTGAGATCTGGCCCGGTAAGTTCCCTTCATTCTTCATTATTGATTGTCACTACCAAAAGAACATTCACGTTTTCACCTGAGCGTTTAACAGTCCAGACTATGTGTCAACAGCCCACCTAGCTTCAAGGCTAGCGTACTCAAGAAGCTAAGCAGCCTGTAACTTGTTCATTATTTCCCTTGAAATTATTGACCTCACATGAATTTTATCTAGTGCACTAAGACTACCCTTAGGTAATTTGATTGGTATGGGGCTAAATATGTTAATGAATTAGGAAGCAGGGTCATTTTAATAGAAAAAATGCATATTACTTCTTAAACTATACAACAGAATTTTGGCATCTTATATAATCTTCTCTTTTATCTTTTTTGTATTGCTGACATTTTTGTGTTGATGAGTTGTCGTTCTTGTTTAATCATTTCAGTCATGTCCAACTCTTCATGACTCTATTTGGGGTTTTCTTGGCAAAGACACTGCAGGAGTTTGCCATTTCCTTCTCCAGTTTATTTTACAGATAAGGAAACTGAGGCAAAATGGTAAATGACTTGCCCAAAGTCACATAGCTAGTAAGTGTCTGGGGTCTGATTTGAACCTATGGCTTCCAGAATCCAGGTCCAGTGCTCTGTCTGCTGTGCCTCTTAGCTGCCTTGTTGATGATTAAGTTCATAATAGAAAAGAAAGTTTACAAAAAAAAAAGTACATGACAGAGGTATAGACCAAACTACGGTAGTGTAGTGTAGCAGGGGGAAGAACCCTAGCTCTGCCACTTATTGGCAATGATATTCTGGATAGGCCAAGATAGCACTGTGCATAGAGTGCTTGACCTGAAATTAGAAAGTCCTGAGTTCAAACACCACCTCAGAAAGTATCTGAGCAAGTCACTTTACTTCTCACAGTCTTGGTTTCCTCATCTGTAAAATGGAGATAATCATAGGTTTGAGAAGACAAAATGAGAAAATATTTGTAAAACACTATGAAAATGCTAGTTATTATTAGCTTTCGGTTTTAACAAGATGAACTTGAATTTCCTTTCCAGTACTAACCTACTGGTTTTTGAGTTTGAGTTTGAGGAGGCAGAGACTAATTAATACGTCAACAGGAATGGGAATGTTTCAAAGGTTTTAAATTATCCAAATCCATTAATAAACAAGATTTCTTAATTACCTGCTGTGTACTAGGCACTAGGTAGTAAGTCCGAGGGATACAAATACACACAAATGAAACATTTCCTCAATTTTGGGTTTCACCACTTCATAACACGCCAATCTAATTTTCTTGTATCTCAAGATCCCTAGCTACTTAGACCAGAGACCATACCCAAGAACCGTACTTAGAGAAAGACCTACCTGTGGTCATAGTCAGGATCTTGATTACTATAAAAATCTCTTTGTAGAAGACTTTTGCATATTGAATGAAGGAAGAAGGGACAAACCAAAAAAGAAATATAGTGAGGGAACTTGATCTTTGTATTGTCTTAGAGGGAGAATCAACCCCAAATTGAAAACATTTGAGTTTTAATGGAAGGATGATCTTCATAATAACGACAGTATATTTTTGCTTGGGTAATTGGAAATGTAAGAAGAGCGTGTATGTATTCCATATGTTCCTTGTTAGGCTACAACTGAGAAGCCAAGCACAATTATTTTGTGGCTAAGGATTTCAACTCAGCACAAGTTATAATGCATCTTTAAGACCGTCTGCTTCCTTGGAAAGCTAACCAATTCTAGGGCACAGTCTCGGGTGCAATATTGAATCTTAAAACTCCCAGGGGGCAAAACTTAACTGTCTGTAGATATAAAGTTCCCACTTGTTCAGATTTGTTGTTCTATAGGAATTCAGTGATTCTGTAGCCAATTCCCATAGGCAGCAGAAATTTTTTGTGGTCTCCATTTAAGGATGTTAGCACAGATAGTGTTGCTAATAATGGGTTAAAGTTAAGAGCAATCATCTTCATATTGTTTCAGACAAGTAACAAACTGATACATTTTAATGACTAGCTTACTTAAAAACAACAAATTTTAGTACAGCTAAGCATATAGATTTTTAAGTAGTTTGATAATTGAAACTAAAGTTGAGTTTAAATTTTGAATTACTCCCCCACTATAAGCTATCATTATTCCTGGCAGAGTTGAAAGAATTTTGTTTTGGAAAGTAAAATACTTTAGGTCTTTAATGATAATGGTAAGCATAAGACATGTAAAAAAGGTAATGAAAATAGACTCACAATTTATAAATGTAATTTAGTTAAACAATAGAGTATTCCTCTCTACTATACTAAATCCTATGCTTTAAAGTGATCTACTTTAATAAGTTCTAATAATGGTTAGAGATGAGATAACCCTAGAATATTTGATAGTATTAGACTGGGAATCAATTTGGGGAGGGAAGGCCAAGGATTTAACATTATGTCCTGACACTGGTGGCCAGACTGCTTTTCCATAGCCTCTTCTGTACTGGGTGTTCAGCTTGAGGATGATGGCTATGGAGGTTTTTAATCCTGACATAGGAAAAGAAGCACGTTAAAATTTAAAATTCTAAGCTAGATTCTATAAATATTAACAATGGAAAAATGCAAATGTATCAAGCAGCTGCAATTCCTTCAGTATCATGCCATAGATAGCTGTCTTCTAGTATTGGAAAGACTATAATTTGAAAGTAGGATAAGATGTGTCCTACCCAGAAGGAAGAACTAGGAGTAATGAGCGTGAGGAATAAAGAGGAAAATTCAAGCTTTGATGAAAGGGAAAAATACTCCCTAACTATTCAAGACATAGAAAAATGGAATTGGTTGCTTTAGGGGGTCATAAGTTCCCTTTAACTAAAGATCTTTATGCAAAGTCTTAATTACTATATGTATATTACACGTGACATCCTTGTTCAAATATGGGTCAGAGTATGTTCTCTGAAGGTACCTTCCAATTTTGAAATACTGTGATTCTGAATCATGTACAAATTCCTAAACTTGGTTTCAAAGGTTTTTGAAAAGTTTCTTCTTCCCTTCTTTGCCTTCTTGACAACCTTCTCCTCTTCCTCTTCCTCATCTTTCTCCTCTGGCTCTTTGGCTTATTTTTTTTTTCTGGTGGAGTCTCCATATTAACTCCTTCTTTGTACGTCTCCAGGGTTCTTAAAAACCTGAAACTCTTGCCCTTACTTGTTTTCCTTCATGATTCTGCATTTTTCCTATGACTGAAGACTCAATACAGCCCACCTATTCTAAGAAGTCTTTTCTGACTTTGTTCAGTTGTTTTTCAGTCGTGTCTGACTCTTTGTAATGCCATTATTAGTTTTCTTGACAAAAATACTGGAGAACTTTACCATTTCCTTCTCCAGTTCATTTTTACAGATGGGGAAAGAGACAAACAGGGTTATATGACTTGCCAAGGGGCACACATCTAGTAAATGTCCAAGTCCAGATTTGAACACAGGTCTTCCTAACTCCATTCCTGGAGCACTATCCTTACTAGGTAGAAGGTAATCTAAAAAACACATCACATTGAACTAAAGTATTATTCTTCACACTGTACATACACTTTCTGAATATATATATATGTATGTATACAAGTACATACACATATATATATGTATATATTAACACACATATCTTGTCTAAGTAATTAGCTTCAAAGCATATGATTTAGAAAAGTAGCAAGTATTTTATTGTTTAGCCAAATTGGATCCATAAATTTTGTCCATTTTAATTATCTTCTCATATATTTATACTTACCATGATACCTAAAGACCTAAAGTATTTGACCTACCAAAACAAAATTCTTTGAACTACACCCATAATAATTATAGAACATGGAGGGGGGTAGGGTAGATAAATCATAATTTATACTCAAGTTTAGATTTGATTGTTAAAGTACCTACAAATCTATAATCTTTGCTGTATAAAAATATGCAATTCCCTCAAGCTCTTGACAGCTATTTGGCACAGTGGATAGAATGCTGGGCCTTGAATCAGGAAGACTTGCATTCAAATTTGGCCACAGACACTTACTAGCTATGTGACCCTCAACAAGTCATTTAATACTGTTTGCCTCATTTTCCTCATCTGGAAAAGGCAATGGCAAACCATTCCAGTATTTTTGCCAAAAAAACTCCCTCAAAAAACCAAATGGTGTCATGAACAGTTGCTCATGACTAAACATCAACAAGAAGCTCTTTGTGGAAAATACGTGTATTTTACTCACCTTTGTATCTTCCACATTACTTCATATATATAAGAAGTCCTCAGTTAATACCAATATTTGTTAAGTGAGTGAATTAAAGTGATTGATCTAGATTATACTGCCTTTAGTATGCTATTAAACTTACACTTAAGTTTATTTATAAGTTTGTTAAACTTATAAATATATATGTATAAATTATCTCATAGGGTTGAGGGTATATAAGATATGTATTATATAGGATGTATTATATACCTATTATATTATACAGGGTATATTGTATTGTATAGGGTGTACATATATGCACACATACATACACACATATGTGTGTGTGCATATATATATATATATATATATATATACACACACACACACACACACACACATACACACAATGTATGTGTGTTATGAAGTTTAACTGTCCAAATTCATCCTCTGTCTTTCCCTTTTCCTTTTCCCTTCAATATGTCCCAACCTCAGGGCATTTTGCAATGAGTCCAGTTTTCTCATTATGTGGCCAAAGTACTTAAGTTTTAGCTGCATTATTTGACCTTCCAATGAATAGACTTAATTTCTTTAAATATTAGCTGATTTGATCTCCTTGCTGTTCAAGGGACTTTCAAAAGTCTTCTCCAGCACCACAGTTCAAAAGTGTCAATTCTGCGGTGCTCAACTTTCCTTATACTCCAACTCTCACAGCCCTATATTGCTGCTGGAAAAACCATATCTTTGATTATATGGCCCTTGGTCAGTAAGGTGATGTCTCTGCTTTTTAGTATGCTGTCCAGATTTGCCATAACTTTCCTCCCAAAGGGCAAGTGACTTCATTTCATGGCTACAGTTGTTATCTGCAGTGATCTTTTGAGTCCAAGAATATGAAATCTGACAACGCTTCCATTTCTTCTCCCTTTATTTGCCAGGAGGTGATGGGACCAGTTGCCAAGATTTTAGTTTTTTTTCACTGTAAAGCTTCAAGCCAGCATTTTCACTCTTCTCTTTCATCCTCATCAAGCAACTTCTTAATTCTTCATTTTCTGCCGTCAGAATGGTATCAGCTAAAGGTCTGAGATTGTTGATATTTCTCCCAGTAACCTTAATTCCAGCTTTTGATTCATTCAATCTGGTATTCTCATGATGTACTCTGCATATAAGTTTAAATAAACAGGGTTACAATATACAGGCTTTTCCCACTCCTTTCTCAATATTAAACCAATCAGTAGTTCCACATTCAGTTCTAACTGTTGCTTCTTGGCCTATATACAGGTTCCTCAGGAGACAAGTAAAATAATCTGGTATTCCCATCTCTTTGAGGACTTGCCATATTTTGTTGTGATCCACACAATGAAAAGCTTTAGTGTAGTCAATGAAGCAGAAGTAGATGTTTTTCTGGAATGCCCTTGATTTCTCCATAATCCAGTCAATGTTGGCAATTAGTTTCTCAGCCTCTTTGAAAACCAACTTGCTCTTCTGGTAATTCTCAACCAGATTTTGAGGAAAGAGATAACGAATTCTATTTGTGCATATGAATATCTAGATTCAGGAGTTCTAAAACTGGGGTGCATGAACTTGTTTAAAATATTTCAATCAATATTTTCCAGCATAATTTGTTTTCTTTGTAGTCCTATGCATTTTATTTTAAGCATTTAAAAACATAATTCTGAGAAGTCCATAGGTTTCACCAAATTGCCAATGGCTCCATGACAAATAATACCTAGAACATCTGATCGAGTATAAGCTCCTCATTTTATAGCTAGAGAAACTGAGGCAAAGATAGAGTTATGAAACTTGTCTTAAGTAATCAGATTTAAGTGGGAAGACCAGGATTTGAATTCAGGTCATCTGACTTCAGATTCAATAATTTTTCTAGTATTCTAGACTTATTGACAACATTATTGGACATATTGAACTTGAGGTACTGATGATATGTTCAGGTAGAAATAATAGGCTTTGGAATGGCTAGGTGGTGCTGTGAATAGAGCACTGGGCCTGGAGTAAGGAGGATCTGAGTTCAAATACAACCTCAGACATTTAACACTTACTAGCTGTGTGACCTTGGACAAGTAATTTAAACCCAATTGCCCTCCAAAAAGCAAAAAAAAAAAAAAAGAAATGTAGCCAGTTTATAATGCAGGAATAGAGCTCAGTAGAGAGGTCTTCTGGGCACATGAATTCTTGTGTCATCTGAATAAAGATAAAAATTCCATCCATGGGAGCAAATATGAGAGAGAGAGAGAGAGAGAGAGAGAGAGAGAGAGAGAGAGAGAGAGAGAGAGAGAGAGAGAGAGAGGAACTGAGACAGACAGAAGGAATATATAGAGAAGAGAGCCCAAGACAGGGCCCTGGGGACATCCATGCTTGGGAATGGGGTGGGGAGAATATGGATGATAATCTAGAAAAAAATACTGAACAATATCAGTTAAATAGATAAAAGGAGAACCAAGAGAAAACAGAATGATGACAAATCAGTGAGGACACAGTATCCAGGAAGAGTGTTCAACACCATCAAGAGAAACAGAGAGGTCAAGAAGGGAAGGACATTGAATTTAGCAATGAAATGTAATTGGTAACCTCGTAGACAATTTCCTTTGAGAAGAACACATTGCATGTGAAGTAAGTGAGGACAGCTAAGGAAGCAGCAACACCTTCACCTATGTATACCTGAGGACATGACCATTGGTTGGGAATTTCAGGCCAAAGATTAAAGACTAGAAGTGGTAGAGATATTTGAAATCTAGTAGGCCTTTTGTCCCAGGTCATTGGTATTATTTACCTAGGATTTTAATGCTGAAAATCCCAAGGAAAAAAAAGGTATTGAATTCTCCAGAGAAGGAATAGTACAGAACATATTTCCCTATTTCAGGGAGTAGTGAAAGAAAAAAAAAATCCTTTTTAGATGCCCCCATTCTAGCAATTGCTTTTCCTCTGGGCCAACTCCCACTTCCTTCTGTGATTTTTTTTTAAAGTACTGAATCTGATAGAATGTGAGAATCTCAATACCTTATGCTTCCCAATTTAAGCCTTGCATATATCTCTGAGTAATGGTAGTTACATGTCTAGGTATGAATTCTATGAATATTATATGGGCTAATAAATCCAGTGGAGAGCACATTTTAAAAACAAATTTTCTCGTAGAAGTATTCCACAAGCCCACAATGCCCTACTATTGCCTTTTTTTTTAAACCTCAAACACCTGGTAGTGAGATTTATTGACACATAAACTTAATAAGCTGCTAATTGAGTAATTATTGATTGAAGGAAATATGTTTCTAAAACTCATATTAACAATTGGCGGGGAAGCAAAAAAAAAACAACATAGAAGGCAGCATCTTAACTTGTTTTAGAGCATTACCTTAAAAATGTAAAGAGTTAATCTTATCACACTACACATGGCTGAATTTATAAAAGATAAAATCACAAACGAGTAATGCACAGTTACTTGTTACATATTCTTCCCATTACAACTGACAGGTTCATTAATCATACAGTGTATTTTACTATTAGAAGCTATAAAGGAGATCAAATCTCTTGTAATTTTTCTTCTTCTCTTTCATTTGATAAGTGTGTTGTTTCAGTGTGCAGATAAAATATAGTGTCAGTCACAAACAGTCCCTGGAGATTTTCATTTCTCTGGCAAGAAATTTGCAATGTAAAAATTCCATAGAACATGCATCATTTCTCTTCCCCTTGACCGCCAGATTAAGTAAAATGTCTGTGTTTGGGTATTCAGCAGAGTGGTCATCCAGAAGAAGTAGTGGTGGAGATGAACAACGTTGAGATAAGAGCGATATTGCTTACTGCATGTTGAAAGCATTAACTATGAATACCTCTATTCATAACACAACATAACATTGATTCATAATTAAGGCTCATGTAAATTATACAGAAAGCTGACAGATTTCATAAGCTGTTCTGGGGTGAGGTGGCAAATTTTACAGTTTGTCACAGATTGCCAGCAAAGCACATGAAAGCCCAAATGAAATACAGGAATATTTGCCAATAAATAAGGGCTCTGGGATAATCGCTTTTCAGTTGAGTGTGATGAAGGAGGATGTTGAAAAGGGCCCATTATCTACACTGGAAACAAAAGAGTTGGTGCAGTTTAGGAAGAGGCTGGAGGTGGAGAGTCGGCAGAATGGGGGAGTAGAGAAAGCAAAAGCAATGGGACATAATTTAATTGGAGTTTTTAATTAGGAAAGGAACAAAGGAAGAAGGAAAAAGATATTTTTCTCTCTTAACCTACAGAGGGGAAAGGTCAACCTATGCAAACACTTCCCTTGAGCTAGTATATTTTGATTAAAAAAAAACAACACTTCAAAAACATATAAACTATATAGAAATCTCCTCCTGAGTCTTCATTTGGGTGATTTGTATGACATGGATGCATTATAATATATACAAGATCTCATTTTTGGTATGATCTCAATACTCCTTGCCAGCCTAAGTATTCTAAATATAAACTGGAAAAAAAAAGTTGGTCTGGCATAAAACAGCTGATGAAATATTCTGGGCTTGTGTTCCACTATTTTCCCCTAAGACCTAGAAGAATCAAAGAATGTAACGAGATCTTGATTAAAGTGCAAAAAAAATTGTGCAGTCCCTTGCATGTGAAGTCCATTTCAAGTCAAGCTTGTCTAGTGAGTGGCCTTTCAAGTCCATCAAATATTGTTTTGTCTCTGGCAGAGGCTGAGGAATAGGTTCAGTGGAGCCTGCTTGTGAGCAATAGTTAGTTTTCACTGTTATGGACTCCCACAAAGGCAATGCAATTTGGCCATGGCTGCTTAGAAGTTATGTGGCAGATGGTACACTGATAAAGCAGTGTCCTAAGCCTTGACTCACATTTGCCTTCAGTCTATCTCTTCATGAGTGAATAGAGAAATTGGTGAACAGAGAAATTATATGTTAAAATTGATTAATGTAGATAATGGGAAGAACATTTCTCTCTCTTTCTCTCTGTATGCTTGTGTGTGTGTGTGTGTGTGTGTGTGTGTGTGTGTAATTTCAGTACATTTTGTGATCACAAAGAGTTGGAACCAAAGTATAAACCCATTGGTTGGGGAATGACTAAGCAAATTAAGGTACATGAATGTAATGGAATTATCACTGAGCTGTAAAAAAATATTGAAATTGTCAAATATAAAGAAGCTTGGGAAGATCTGTACAAACTGATGCAGAGTAAAGTAAGCAGAACCAAGAAAAGAACATACACAATAACTACATTAATATAGATAGAAAGAATAACTGCACACACACACATATACACGTGGATCAAAAGTGACTGTTGCAAAATTATAAAGAGCAAGCATACTCCTACTCCCCCCCCCCACTCCTTTGAAGAGGTTGAAGGTCCACAATGTTTGCACCTTGCTCACATTTTCAGACTTTTCCCAATATATTGATCAATTTTTCTGATTTTTTCTTCTTTTTATTATTTTTTGTCTTTAAAAATACTATTGATTGGGGGCAGCTAGGTGGCATGGTGAATAGGGTACTGGCCCTGGAGTCAGGAGGACCTGAGTTCAAATCTGACCTCAGACACTTAACCCTTACTAGCTGTGTGACCTTGGGCAAGTCACTTAACCCCAATTGCCTTCCAAAAAGCAAAAAAAAAAAAAATTATTATATGAAATGACTCTCTGGGAACGAGAGGAGAAGGGATAATGGGATAGGGGAGAAACTTTTGTAAAAAACAAAAGACCAATAAAAATATTTTTTAAAATGATCAATATTTGTAGTCTGGCAAAAGTGATTGAACTCCCTCCAACCTCTTGTATTTGCTCAAGAACACTTCCAACTCTCTGTATTATTTAAATGATGTAAGTTAATTAAGTATAGAAGTGGTATGCTATGATGAATAGAGAGCAGGCCTTGAAGTCAGGACAACACAGGTTGAAGCACTACTTTTGATGCTACCATCTGTATGAGCAAATCCTTTAACCTCTGAGTGCTCTAGACAAATATCTAAGAATATAAATTGCAGAGCAGTTTCAGATGTACATTGGTAAGAGTATCCTTAACAGGAAAGTCCACACTGATAAAACCACACCAAGGTCAAGAGGAAAACAAGATGATACAGTAAAATGTTAGCCCAGTAAAGGCAAGTACTAATTTTAAAAAAATCCTTATTTTCCTAGGGTCTGGAATAGTCCTTTACACATAGTAGATTCTTAAGAAATGTTTTCTGAGTCATCTCAAATCTCCGTGTATGTATAATCATAAAAATTACTGACATATCTATAGCTATCTAAACACACACATGTATCTATGTACATATGTGTATATAACATGTGTGTACACATGTGCACACACACATACATGTACATTTGACTCAGAAAACATTAAGTTCCTACTCAGGTAAAGAGTATTTTTTAAGGAGAGGAAGTACTAGCACCCAGAGGAACCAAACTATGTGTGGTACCACTTGAACTGATAAACATTTGATTCAGTCCGATCCTATATGATTTTCTCAGTTAGACAAAAAGTTAAACAGGGAAGACTAGTTTAAAACTACAACTCCATGTGACTCATCTGTTCCTATTCACTGAAATCTGAAGCTCTTGCCTCAGGTCAAACTATCACTGGAAACTGTGTTCTTTTAGTATGACTTCAGTAAGGAAGCTTGTATTCTTGCGTTGCAATGTTTTCCTTCTTTTACTCCCTGGATATTGAAATTTTAAAAAAAAGTGAAGCGCTGTTAAAGGTTCACAACTGAGAGTTTGGTGATTCTTCAGAATTTAAGATTCCTTCAGAGAAACAATGATCTGTTGAACCAGGTGTGTGTCATGTTGAATGTAAAAATGAAACAGATTTGTTCTACGTGATTATTTATACAGTCCTAGTATGCAAATATGGAAACCTAGATCAGGGATGGGGCTTGGAAGTAGCAAAGATAGTTTTGGATGAATGTATGGATTAGGAGTACAGGAGGGAAACTCTGAGAAAAGGATGAAAGACTTATTTCAAGTGAATATCAACCATTCTTTTTCTCACCTCTTTTATGCCCATTTAAAGTTGAGCCTGTGGTTTAGAAGTGAGGGAAAAGGGTGGAGGGTGAGACAAATGTCATAATTTTTTTGGTGGTGGTGGTGGGGGTGATTGCTTTAACTTGCCACATAAGGAAAGAACATTTTGATATTTTTCTTAAGTTTAATTTAAAACACAGGGTGTTAGAGCTGGAAGAAATTGTGTCCTCAGATTCCCTTATTTCCGAGATAAGAGTAAGGGAACTTAAACGATTTATCTAAGGTCACATGGTGAACAAGTTTGGCAGGGCTGGTTGTAGACCCTGGGTCACCATCTTCAGTTTGATTAAGATAGCACTTAAGCAACCTTTTCAGTTGATGTTTTGACTTTTTCACTATTTTTTTAATTACCCTCCAACAGACACCTTGACCATACCTCTGCTATTTATACAGAGTGGTTAGTAAAAGCTTAAAGTGTTTTTCATATCGTAGGTGCTCAAAAAATGTTGAATTGAATCAGATTCAAGTAAAAATTATGTCAAATTGAAATAAGTCAAGTAAATCTGATTAACTTTTTAATTCTATTTTTTCCTTGAGTCTTTCTGTGAAATTGTCAAAAAAGAAACACATAATAAGCAATAAGCATCTTATCCATCCAGAGATAGTATTGATATAATGCAGAGAACTGGATTTGATAATGGTAATAGCTAGCATTTTTATAGAGCTTTAAGGTCTGCAAAGATATAGATTTGTAGAGATATTCTATAATTTTATTTTATAACTACACTGCAAAGTAGGTCACATAGTAAGTGTCTGAGGTTGGATTTGAACTCAGGACTCCAAGTTCAGCACTTTACCTATTCTGCCACCTAGCTAAACTTGGAGCTAGGAGTCACCTGAGTTCCAATTCTAGCTTTAGAAACATATGTTCTGGGACTTTAGGATAGTCATCTAAAGAATTTTTGCTTAATTTTCCTTATATGTAAGATGGGGATAATCAAACCTATAATACTTCCCTTAGAAAATTGTTATGAGAATCAGAAGGAGTAATATGTGTAAAATACTTTGCCAATTTTGGGTTGCTGTCAGCCATTATCATTTGTTTCTTGTCCTTCAGTAGGTTCTTTCATAGTTAAGCATTCAGTTTATATTGCCCACCCAACAATGTCTGAAGTTTTTGGAGCAGCTAAGCAAAACTGTAATATCTTTTCTTCAGAGAGCCAGTGAAAACATGCAGCCACTGTTGAGCAAATACATTTAGTTCAGTTTTCATTGCAAGTGAAACCATGCCAAGCAATGGTTCTTGCTTGTCATTTACAAAGAATACACCTTTAAAGGACACATTTTGAAAAGTTTGAAAAGGACCTAGCTTAACTGAAAAATTAAGGCCCCACCCTTAACAGTTCTAGTTTTGGATCTAATTGATCCATGAAAAGGGTTAGCAAAGGGTGATGATCTGAGCACAGAGGCATTTGTGCTAAGAAGGGGTCAAAAATTAATATTGTGATAACAGATGAGTAGAAAGAGTTTAATTAGGGTATGTCTACATGATGCCAATACCACCAACTGAAAAGAGAAAAAAAAATTAAAAAGAATTTTAAGCTACAAGATGCCAAATAATTGGTTTGACTGATTTTGAAGGCTCTGAATTTACTGTTACTTTAAATTCCAGTATTTTATCCCTATCTGCACTATATTCAATTTCTTTTGGATGTCCTGCCATTATTTCAAATTCAGCATACCTAGAATGAAACTTGCTTTCTCCACTTAAAACAGTTACCTTTCCTAACTTCTCTAATGCAGTCTAAAGCACCACCATTTTCATCAGTCAGCTTCAAAACCTTGAAGGATTCTGTCATTTCCTTCACCCCCCATATCAAATGTTACTAAATCCTATTGATTTTTTCCCTTTCAATGTTTTTTGACTCCATTCCCTCCTAGCCATTTTCATTGCCCAACTGTAGTCTAGGTTTTGTTGGCTCATGTTTGAATTATTTCAACAGTCCCCTAGTTTATTTTTGACCTTTCCTCTCCTCTGGTATATTCTGCATACCGCTGCCTGACCAAACTTCGCTTTTTTCAATTCAATAAATTTGTTTTAATGTCTGCTATATGCAAGGCCCTGTGTTAAGGGCTGGGGATACAACAACAAAAACAACTGCCCCATCCCTCAAGGAGCTAAACTTCTGCTATGATAATCTTTTATTAAGATGATTAAAATTTACCAACCAATTCAGGTCCTGATAGCTGTTACCTATCAACTTCCAGGACATTCTCTTTTCTTCCTCAATGAATTCAGCTGCTGAATCAATCTCTCTCTCTCTCTCTCTCTCTCTTACTCTCTTTCTCTCTTTTTTTCTCTCTCCTTCCTACCTCTTACACTCATATTAAGGGACTTTACCATATATCCATTCTCAAGCCACTCAGTTTCCCAGTACCTACTCCTCCTATTCACATCTGCTACACACAGAACTAGTAAAATCCTTGGTCTTGCCACCACTCATATGTTCAGTTTTCTTCTTCATAAATTATCATCATCAGACTCCTTTATCTTATCACACTACCACAACCCTAGTCCCTTACCACTTTTACCCTGGACTCCTGCCTTTTTTTCTAGTTGATCTTCCTACTTCAATTCTCTCCTCACTCCAATCCATTCTCCACTCAGCTGCTAAGTTGATTTTTCTAAAATGTAGTTCTAATCATTTTACACTCCTGCTTGATGAACTCCAGTTGGTTCCTACGGCCAATAATATCAAATAAAAATTTCTTTGGCATTTTTTGTTGTTGTTCAGTCATTTTAGTCATATGTGATGCTTAGTGATCCCATTTGGGATTTCTTGCCAAGATACTGGAGTAGTTTGTCATTTTTTCTCTACCTTACTTTATAGATGAGTAAACTGAGGCCAACAGGGTTAAGTGACTTACCCAAAGTCACTCAGTTAGTCAGTGTCTGAGGCAAGATTTGAACTAAGGAAGATGAGTCCTCCTGATTCCAGGCCCAGCACACTATCCATTGCTGCCCTTTGGTCCTCAAAGTTCTTCAAAACCTGGCCCCTTTCTAGTCTTTTAACACTTTATTCTTTTCCAGGAATACTCTGTCCTAGCAACATTCTTCTACTTGAAGTCTTTCTCTTTTCTTCATGCCTCTGACCTAGCTTGGAATGTTCTTCCCTCTTTATTTCTTAGTCTTCCTTTAAGACTCATATCTTATTAACTCTTGGAGGCCTTTCCCAATTCCCACAGGTAAAAAAGTCTTTCACATTCTGAGTGCCATCACGTACTCTGTATATGTCTTGTATCTATGTAGTTGTTTATGTGTTTTCTCTTGAATTAGACTGTGAGCTCTTTGAAGGCAGGGGTTTTCTTTTTGTGCCTTTGTATCCCTGAGACTCAGCACTGTTCCTGGCACATAGCAAAGCACTGACTAAAGTGGTTGTTGATGTGACTTGACTTGAAGATGGAGGACGTACCATGTATATCAATAAATGAATGTCAGATCATTTGAGTAGGAGAGAGTAGTAAGGGGTAGAGAATGGGATTAAAGGCTTTCTATATAAGTAGAAACATCTGAGCTGATTCTGAAGGAAGCTAATTATTATAAGACCCAGTCGTGAAGAGAAAGGATTCTCCAGGCAGCCAATCCAAAGCCACAAAACAAGAGGTAAAATTTGGAGTTCTGGGAACAGCTTGAAGACCTCTCAGTCAAACCTCTACTTGTTTCTAACCCTTCTGACCTCTGTCACTGCTAGGAACAGTGCAAGAAGCCTAGTAGGTTCTGACTCTTCATTTAGTGTTCCTTGATTGATAGTAACAGGCAGGTTTTTTGAATACACAAATGTTAAATGAATTAAATTAAGAGACCATAGTATTTCCCTGTAGAACCTAAAAGGCATAATTATATTGTGAAAAGAGCCATTAATTCCAAGGATTTGGATTTGAATCTTGACTCGCTGTTTACTTAGCAGTATGCTCTCGGGCAAAATGTTTTATCCTTCTCAACCTCAGTTTCCTCATCTGTCAAATGATCTCTAAGGTCCCTTTCAGTTTTAAACCCTATAGTCCATGAATATGTAAGGATACTCCTTTTCTAAGGATGCGTCTATGGATGGTAGGATACTCTCTTCCTAAACATTTTGCCATAATGTAATAGAAATAGAGTTCTGTGTAAATAAAGCCTAAAGGCCTGCTATATAGTATTGGCAATAATAAACTTAATCAGCTTTACAGTATTATTGGTTTATAGTAAGTGAAGTATGCCTTTGACTGTGAATTTTTCTTTTATTTTATCATCCTTGAGGTATGATTTAAATCTGTATAAATTGCTTAAGAGAATGAAGCACAAAAAAGCAGTGAAGATCATGAAGAAAGTTTTATATATATACATATATATGTATACACATATATGTATATATATACATATACACACATACATAGATGCACATATACATGTGCATAAACACAAACATACACACATATACACACAGCATCAAGTCTAAGAATGTCTTTAATACTTTGCTAAAGTTCTCTGACCCAAGATAGAAATAGGAAACAGTGGAGACATGGAAAGAAAAGTGATCAAGCAGGAAACAGTGCCTTTCTAAAGCAATTCTACTAAAATCAACCAGTACTTATTAAGTTATTAAGATGCCATCATTAAGCTAGCTGCTTAGGTTAGAAAGATAAAAATGGAAATATTCCTTGCCCTCAAGGATCTTCCATTATGGAAGGGGAAGATCCTTCCTTCCCTCCCTCTCTTTTTTCCTCCTTCCTTCCTTCCCTCTTTCCTTCCTTCTTCCCTGTCTCCCTTTCTCCCTCCCTTCTTTTCATACTCCATTCCTTCCTTCCTTCCTTCCAGGCTGATCACTAGTATGAACCAGTTGTGAGTAGTCCCTGAATTTCCATCCTGGGAGAGATAGGGAGAACTGTCTTTTTTTTTGGGGGGGGGGGGTAACGATTTGGTCTTTTTGGTTGTTCTAGACCTCACAACCATCACTTCTAGCCAACTGTGTCCCAAACCTGAGCTAGGTGAGCACCTATGAACATATACTAACAACTACCAGACTTATCGAAATAATTTACTTTTGTCAAGACTGATTGCTTAAGATGTTGAAGTGGGAAAGAAATATAAAGTTATTTTAAAACTAAAGATGGAAAAAAGATTGGCCTAAGCCCGAATAACATATGGCAGAACACATTTCTGAACTACATATTGCTAGGCTAAAATACATCCTTCTTCACCCTTAGCTTTTCTTTCCTATAGTTATGCTAGTGGAAGTTCCAAATATGTAAATCTGAGCAATAAGCTTTAGAAAGGTTATGGATTTTTATGAATGATAAAACAGAAAACAGGTAAAGGACCTCACATCTATTGACAACACTTGTCTGCCCTCTAGTCTTGTTCATCTTTCAAATCTTGGGCTATTGGACTGGGGGACCTTTTATTTGGGAGCCTCAATTTTCTGTGAAAAGAATTAACTATTTCAAGGCCTCAGAGTATAATTTGATAGCTTTCCTTGTGCAGGGCATAAAGGTAGGGTTCAGAGACTTCTGTCTCAAATGTTTCTGCTCTTGTTATGATTACAGACCCCTTGCCCCTGCTTACCCTCTGCTCAAATTTGATTGTTTTTAAATGGAAAAGAACTTCTCAAGCTAGGGTTGTGTTTCTAAGAAACTGCACTAATCTCCTTACCCTAGGGCTGTTTTTCAAATGTTGTTTTACACCCTTGTCTCTCTCTTTAACTTAAGCCACAAAGGGGTAGCCAGTCAAACCAGATAGAAGGAACAAGTTTACTTTTCCATTTAATATAGTTTAGTTCTAACAAGTGAGAAGGATACTAAAGTGTTCATGGGGGATTTTTCAAAATGCAGCGTAGGGAAAATAGGAGTGCTTCAGAAGAGAAGAGTTATTTATTTCCAAAAGTATAAGAAAGAATGACCAACTAAAAGGAACTGCTATGACATTACTTATTGTAATGTCTAGAGGCTATTAACTCTGACACCAGTCAACTATAATAACATGGCTAATTTTATTATATAGCCTTTGAAAAGCTTGAGAGTCTTAAAACTCAAGTGATTTATACAACAGCTGTAAAGATTTAACTTGACCTCTAGCTAGTATAGCAGATTTCCTAGTGTCTGGCCTGTCTGGTTATGGTTGGGGCTTTTGACCTCTCTTGTTGACACTTTCCAAGTAGGTACCTCAAGGCCTCTGGAATAGACTGCACCACTGGGAATTAATTTTAGAACATTCTTGGGGAAACAAAGTTATTTGAATGCCATATGCAAGGGAAAACAAAACAAAAGCAAAAAAAGTGGGCAAAACTCCATTATGGCACTCAGACCAGGATTTAAAATAATAATAACAATTTAAAAAAAGGTAAATGCTTAATGTAAAAACATGAGCTTGGCAACCTCATCCAAGGGCATGTTGGGTACCACCATCCAGGCAGATCCCTGAATTAGCCAGAACAAGTGCTTATTGACAGCTAGCTCCAGTGAGTTGGGCATGCCAGATGAACCCAGCAGTTGCTTTGACTACATGCCCAGGAAGTGAAAGCCTCCTTAACATCCTGAAACAAAGGCAGACTTCTGAAGAGTTGTCAGATTGGTCCTTGATCCTTATGTGTCTTGTTTGCTTCTCATCCTTCACACCCATAGATTCCTTTAAAAGTGACCTAATAGCTTGGCATGAAACATAGATACTGGCATTTTAAAATAACATGGGCACACTTCTGTAAGATCCCCATATAAGTTGTCAACTCAATGAATATTGACAAAATGTCAGTTAAACATCAGAGGTTAAGATTTGTGCAGGTATAAGGAGTAACTGAGACAAACAGTGGTTAACTTGCCCAGGGACACACAGCTAGTAGGTGTCTGAGACAGGATTTGAACTCATCTTCCTGACTCCAGGTATAGTATTCTACCCACTGAGTCACGTAGCTACCAAATGTACAAATAGGCAGTTCATATAGTCAAAGACTATCCCATGTGAACTTGAGAGCACTACAGTAGTGCAAGCAGTCTACCTCGAATTGTTTGCTGCATTCTATTCCCACCAGATGGTGCAAATTACTCAAGCCATGGGCCCAGTGGCATCTCTGTGAAGTATGTACCTGGAATCTTTCTAGTGCATAGGTATGATCCACCAAGCTATATAGTTTCAAAAAGCTAGAGACAAGAAAACCCTCACTGATGAGGTTTTTTTAATTAAAAAATTTTTCCATTAAAAAAAAACAACACATTTTCTCCACTTTTTATCTCCCTCCTCCAAAATAAACTGAGTGTTCATTAATTAGGTAATAGCTAAACAAATTGTTGTTTATGAATGCAGTAAAAAAAAATTAATGCATCATAAGAAATGGTAAGAGAGTCTCTGTGACATTGTGGCATTGGCCTCTATCAGAATTGAGAAGATTCTGTTTCAAGTCCTCCCTTTGGAACATAATAGCTGTGTGGCCTGGGTAAGTCTCTCAGTGCCACTAAGAAAATAAATTGCACTGAAGGTGTTGGTATAGGGAGTTTTTCACTGGGAGTTTTCTATGCCAATGATGTCATAGGCCTAGTTAAAAAGTAAAACCAAATCAAACTATTGCTATGAGAATTCAGAGAAACATGAGAAGACTTGCATGAACTGACAAAGGATAAATAAAGAAAGTGGACCCAAGAGAATGACATATATAGTGATTGTAACTATGCAAATAAAAACACTTCTAAATCTGGGTAATGGAATGATCAGTTTTGGTCTTGGAGAACTGATGATGACTTAATGTAATTCTCCTGTTTGCAAGAGAAGGGAGGGCAGCAATTGTTATAGAATGTTATATACAGTGGCAAGGCTACTATGAGAGTCAAGTTTGATATAAAGAAGGCCTCATTTGGTCATGGTGGTGGTGATGGTGGTAGTGATACCTGATGACATATTTGGAAATGTCTGCAATATAGAACCATAAAAATTGCCTTTGAACATGTACATAAGAATTTATTTACCAGTGATTCACTGATAAACATATATGGTATCTAAACAGCACAAAATGAGGGAAAGAGTTGCTGGTAATAATGTTTAATTTGATTGATATAGACAGCTAATCAGGATCTTTCCAGTCCTCAAATCCAATTTATTCCCCAAATTGGTGATCTGCACTAATTAAAAAGATCTGAGGACCAGCAACATTCTCCTTCCTCCAGTCAGCACCTCTGGTCTCTGACATTTTTGTTGTTGTCTGATTTAGTCATGGCCATATTGACGCAGCCCATTAACCAATGCACGATTATTAACTACTCATTAGTGAGAAAAGCCTGAAGTCTGAACAAATCTGTAGCATCTCATCGTGTGGTGAAGGTAATACTTTCTTTTTGTGTCCTGGATAAGAAGCAAGTCACAAATCAAAGGCGATCTATCTGTAGTTGGGTATTGCAGGGTTCATTACATTTTCTGAGCTTCATTTAAATCTACCAAGAAAATGTGATCTGTGGCTGGGTATTGTATGGTCCTTTACTTTTTCTGAGTTTCATTTAATTCTACCAAGAGAATGTCCTTCTAATAACACGTAGGACAACTCTGGCTACAACCCTTCAGACTAAAGGGATTCCATTGTGAAGATTTCAAATGGAATGAGTTGTTTGTACCATTTGTCATTCTTATTACAATTATTTTCCCCCCTCTCCTTTTCCCATTTTTGACACAACAGCAAGAAAGAAGCATTTCAATGGCTGATGTTAGCCCTGGAAGATAGTAAACTATTCTGTTCTTGCCTTTCTGTAATTTCTAATTTTATTGACTGCCTATTCCACTGCATTCTCCTAAGTTACCAGTGCTGTTAAAAGAGAACAAAAATGGTTGTCCAATCAAATAGTAGAGCATTAAAAAGGTCAGAATAGTGCAGTTGGCTGCTGACTTTCACAGCATGGAGGGTGTATGAATGTGTATGTGTGTGTGTGTGTGTGTGTGTGTGTGTGTGTGTGTGTGTGTGTGTGTATGTGTTTTTTAAAGGGAAAAAAAACCCTATTCTTGTCAAAAAGATGGCAATGAGAACAGAAAATGTCAGATCAAGAATCTATTCTTGTGACAGAGATTGTGACAGGAAAGAAAACGGAGTATTTTTTATCTTTCTTTTATAATTCTGGTCAAGTAATTTCATTGCTTGGATGCTGAACTTGAGACTTTTGAAATGAGAGAGGGAAAGAGAGAGGGAGATGGGACTTTAAAAGGAATAGGATAGCTGAAGGTAAAAAGAATAAATTCCTAAGTGACCACCCAAGGAAAGGAAATTAAGGGAGGGTGAGTCCAATAAGTTGCTCCCTTATACTACCAAAATGAATAGATTTTGACCACAGGTTGGACAAGATTGCTCCAGAGACCAAGTAAGGGACTTGTCTTTGGGAGGTCCCATTTGAATACTTAAATTGCTTTTGGAGTCTTTAACTCTGACCTTGTCTTTGCTATATCCACATACAAAATTTGTTTTTCTAATCATGTGGGAAGCCAATAAGTAGATCATACAAAAGACATAGGTTTGTGAGAGATCCTTAGTCCAGGAACTTCCAGCTTGGTCAAATGTCCTCGACGAGGTCTGGTAATTTTACTAAAGTGATGTCAGTCATTCAACAACATTTATTAATTGTTTAATATGTCAGGCATTATACTAAGAAATGGGAATAGAAAGAAAAGCAAAAATGCTCCTTGCCTTGGAACACTAATGCATTGTTGGTGGAGTTGTGATCTGATTCAACCATTCTGGAGAGCAATTTGGAACTATGCCCAAAAGGCTATAAATAATTGCATACCTTTTGACCCAGTGTACCACTTCTAGAGTTGTATCCCAAAGAATCATAGAAGTGGGAGGAAGAACTATATGTATAAAAATATTTATTGCATCTCTCTTTGTGTTGGCAAAAAACTGGAAATTAAGGGGATGCCCATCAATTGGGGAATGGTTAAACAAGTTGTGGTATATGAATGTAATGGAATACTATTGTGCTATAAGAAATGAGGAGAGGATGGACCTCATATTTACCTGGAGAAGCTTATACAAACTGATGCTATGTGAGAGGAGCAGAACCAGGAGAAATTTGTACACAATGACAGACACAGTGTATGTGTGATGACCAACTTTGATAAACTGGACTCTTGTCGTCAAAGCAAGGTTATAAGACAACTCTAAAAATCTCAGGATGGAAAGAGATGTCTACATTCAGAGAAAGATCTAGAAAGAATAGAGTTTAAATGGAGACTGAAGCAATCTACATGCTATAGTTCTTTTCCATGTTTGGTTTTTTTTCTTCTTTCCCATTGTACACTCCATTGGTTACAACCCTTCTATACAACCAGACTAATGTCCAATGTGAAAGTATTTGAAGATCCTATAATTGATTGCATGCCGCCATGGGGAGAGAGGGCCTAGGCAGTGAAGAGAGAAAATGTGAAACTCAAGGGATTGTGGAACTGAATTTTGTAAACTAAAAGTAAATAAACAAATCAATTATTTAAAAAAAAATGCTTCCTGCCCTCAAAGATCTCACGTTTATCTAGTGGGGAGAAAGCATGAAAAAAATTCATATATATATATAACAGGATAAGTCCTGTTGAACCTATCCCAGTCCTTATGGTTGTGCTCAGGGTGCTGATAATATAGTTCACCATGTGAAAGAGGGGAAACTCCTTCAAGGAGAGGTGTGATAGCATGGAATGGAAATGCCTTGAAGAAAGTTGGACCATGCATGGACACTCTGTGGCTAGTTTGGGTCTGCTAACCACGTAGTGAAAAAGAACATTTTAGATTAGTTGGGGGTGTATTCAAAAGGTACTCATCGGAACCTCAGCCCTTTTCTTCTTCAGATGACATCTTTCCACCATCAGTATTTCAGTGAGAGAAGAGAGATAATGGTGTAAGGCAGAGGTTCTCAACCCGTGGGTTATGTTCAATTTAAATACATACTGCATATCATATATTTACATTACAATTCATAACAGTAGCAAAATAACAGTTATGAAGTAGCAATGAAAATAATTTTGTGGTTGGAGATCACCACAACAGGAAGAACTGTTTTAAAGGGTTACGGCATTAGGAAGGTTGAGAACCACAATGTATGTATGTATATACATACATATATACATACATATACATATATATATATATACACATATATACATTATATATACATTATATATATTATATATACATTATATATATTATATATATTATATGTACATTATATATATTATATATACATATAAATTTACTTTGCTCAGGGGAAGAAATCAGCACCCTGAACTTCAGAGAAAATATAAACAGAAATTACAAGCATATGCATAATAATGGCATAAAGACTAACAGAAAGGGCTTCTAACCATCTGACCAAATAATACATACATCACAGATCAACAGACAGATCCAACTGTCTGACCATTATATACATACATAGTTACCAGAGAAAGAAGCACCAACATCTGGGTTTTCAAAGCTGGGAGTGGGTTTCTTAATGGCTACCCAGAGTCTCATCTGGCTACATTACTTGAACACTCGTTCCATGAGTAAGCCCCAAAGCAGAGTATACATACGCTTCTTCAGGGTCAGAGGGTACCATAATTACAAAGTAACAAAAGGTGTGGGCCTTCCTGAAAAACAAGCCTCCCCTTAACAAGCTTCTCTTGTTGGGTTCCAGTGAAGTCTATTAGTGGGTGAGGAAGATCTTCAACTCCCATTAACATTACACCCAGTAGCACCTGAAGTGAAGACTGATGTAGCATTGATGTTACATTTGGGCATGAACTTGGTGGAAGCAATGTTATGCAAAAATCACATTAAGTGTGAGCATATTCTCCTCAGAGACCAAAGTGATAAATGGAGAGTGTACCTTTGAAGTGTTACTGGGAAATTTTCTTCTGTTGCTTTATGTTCAAAATAAATATCCCTTTGTCAAAGCTAATTGATGTCAACTGACTAAATGGAACTGAGTTGTGAGTTACTGTTGATTAGCTTTGGAGACAGGTAGAAAACATCCTGAATGGGGGCATCTTAGTCTGTGAAGTTGAAACCAGGCAGCGCAGCAGATGTAAAGTAGAGTGAGCTGAGTCTATTTTCTGTCCTCTATAAAAGAAGGTATTGGGAAGAGTTTGGTACTCTGCTCACTAACCCTCCAATTAGAAGGGAGAGAAGGCTGATGAGAGAGAAGTGGTGTCAGTCAAGGATTGAATTAGCAGCATAGTGGTGAGTTTAGAAATGATGAACTTATCTTGGGAGTAGCTGCCATGCAGTAGCATCTTGTTCCATGGAGTTGAAACCAAGTAGGGCAGCAGATGTATAGCGTTGTATATACGTATACTACAAATTGAAGGTAATCTCAGAGAGACTTCATTAGCAATGGAGGGATAGAAAAACTAGGATTGGCTTCCTAAGGGTGGAATTTGAGCTGAGTCCAAGGGCAAAAGGCGATTATTGACCCCTATCAGGAAATTTGGGCTTTGGATAGGGAGAGTAATATAAACTATGGATACGAATTTGGTAAGTGAAAGGGATTTTTTTTTTCAGGTATAGAGAACTCTGTAAGAAAATCAAAAGATTTCCTCAGATTGAGTTGAGGAGATGATGATTTTTTTTCCAGATTGTTTTTTCCAGACCTTTAATTTAATTGATAAAAGACATTTCGAAGGAGTAACTCCACGAACCAAATGCAGCCTGGAAGCTATTATGTATCTTCTAGTTTTCAAGGGTTGTCTAGCAACATAAAGATCACATAGTACTTGGCAGCAGTGGGACTTGAAACTGGGTCTTTCTGATTGAAGGTAACCTGCTATCTAGTATGCCAGGCTGTGCTTCCAGAAGGCATAAAATGGGTGCAAATTAAATGATTAAATAGAAAGTGAAATGGTGACATTTCTAAATATTACTCAAAGGATGTTTAACAGATATAATTATCAGAACAAATTAAATCACCAAATATTTAATGAACACCTAATTGTTTAGAAGCAAAGGTGTCTCTAGAATGTGGCACATTAGCTTTCTCTACAGTTTCCTTGATTCTCCATCCTATTTTATATGCACACATTATTGGACGCACGGCAGTTGACTTAAAAGCAGCAGATGAGAGAAAACAGTTGATTTGGACCACTGGTGCTTAAAAAAAAAAAGCCTGCAATTCTTTTACATACGTTAAGGCTCTAAAAATCCTACTATCACCTAGACAAAGTGAGACTATCTTTATCTCTTCATCTGTCCACACATACCTTTGGCGTATTTTCTCTCCAAAGTTGTGTCTAATGTTTATTTTAACTTTGTATTATTTTTATGAAAATTTTGGGGGGAGAATGAGTAGATTTTCACCCCTGGGTTCCACACTCTACTCTGTGCAGGGCATTGAAAGGACTACATATATATATATATATATATATATATATATATATATATATGTAATTTTTTCAAAGAATGTAAAGAACACAGCTATGGTATTATGACATACTAGAATTTATGGTTCTTATTAGCATTATACATTTTGGGGGCTAATCAACAGCAGACTGAGAATTTCAGACTTCAAAAGGATAAAGTTTGATGGATTATTTAAGATTTCTGCTTCTAAATATGTATTTTGAATAGGGTACAAAGTAGTTATTATCCACAGTAAAATTTAGTCCTACTGGAAAATTGGGGGGTTGAGTTCCATTTGTGGAAAGAACCTTAAATTTTGAGGTGGAATCTTAGCTTCAAGTATAAACTTCAATTCCGGTATGGTCTTCCATATGCTATATTGGTATTTACGCTGCATGATGTTTTATGTGTAAAAATAGCAAATTCGAAAAGTTCTGGAACACAGAGATTTGGGGAAAAAAAGAAACCACTAAATTTCAGCTTAAACTCTTGCATGCTTCATATTTCTAAGCTGATCACCATTGTGCCTACATTGATAATACAAGGTTTATAGATATAGAGCATAGAAAAAACCATGGAAGTCATCAGAACCACTCCCGTCTTACAGATGAGGAAACTGAGTTTCCCATGAGGCTGAGTGACTTGCCCTAGGTCACGAAAGTCATGAGTAGCAGAGACAATTTTTGAGCTCAGTTCATCTGATTCCAGATCCAGCAAACTTTCAATATACCAAGAACTATATGAATGAACTTGATTTTTTTTTTCTGTGAAACTTTGATATCTGCCATAATGCACTGGCATCTAGGGAAGATGGCAAAACAGGCAAGGAGATTCTAATGAATGTGGCATAGCTTATTCTAGGGCAAAAGGCCATTGTAAATGTGTGAAGAGTTGTATCAGTTGTAGAACAGCCTTCATGGTGGTGTTTCTGGGACTTCAGAAGCTATCCTCTTTGCTCCTCTTCATAAGGTTACATATTTCTACCACCCATTGCTAGTTCATGAAATTTTCTACTGTGGGAATTTGAAGGAAAGGCTTTATTTCTTTATAAATGCAAATGTATCACTTAAGGTTTGTAACACTTAAGGTTTGTCAGATGCTTTCCTGAGAGCAAGATTTCATAGAGGTAGAATATAAAGCAAGAGAAAACCTCTGACCTCAGGCAGATGATAAAGAGCACCCAGGATATTTAAGACCAACCCTATCTATTTTTTCCTATTGAAGAAGGGCTAACCTTTGGACCCAACAGACATAATTCTGATGCTAAATTTGGATTGATTCTGCATAACTGCTTTCACTGTTTTAAAAGATTTTTTATTTTTATTTTTCATTTTTGGCTCATATCTTCTTTATATCTGAACTCCTCACCTGAAACTATCCAAATTTTCACTTGTGATCATCAGCTTTAACAACTTGTTGGAGCTTTTCTTTCTCATGAATTGGTCCAGGAACAATCAACAGCTACTAAACTATAAAAAGAGAAAATCTGACAAATGCTTTTATCTTTTTTTAAATTTTATTATAGTTTGCATCATTCATTTCCACAAGATTTTGAGTTACATATTTTCTCCCCGTCTTTCCCCCGCCCACCACCCCAAAACAGCCATCCAAGTGTGTCCCCCCTCCCCCAGTCTATTCTCTCC
>CM053580.1:380394393-380432697 GCA_028627135.1 Pseudochirops cupreus | reverse complement strand
GCCATCTTGGCTCCGCCCTGCTTTTATTTTTTCATTTGCATTTTCCCTGTTGCAAATTGAAATGACATCTTTTGCCTCAACTTTATTAATTGTTGAAAATAGTATTTATATCTGCCATGGATGTTCTAATCCAATCCACTCCAATCCAACTAATATTTATTAAGTGCTGACAACATCAAGGCTCTGTGTTTTAGCCTCATGAAGAAAATGACAATTTTATTTACCTCTCCAAGGGGAAATTGTGAACCATTCCATTTATCTGCAACTTTTTCTGGTCTTTTGCCTTCATTTATAGCAAGAATATCAAGATTAATATGATTAAGTTTCTCCAGGATTATGTATACTTGTTGGTTACTGGAAAAACCCCTCACATTTACAATATCAACAGTTAAGTTAATGTTTTTAACATGGTTTAAAAATGTTACAAGTTCCAGCACTGTATGCTGCCCTCTTTTTCCAATCCAATCCAATTAAACATTTATTATAGTGGGGAATTGTGCTATGGTGATAAAAGACAATGTTTGTGCCCTATCATTCAGTAATTACCTCTACAGAATGGGAAGGGGCTGCACAGGACTGAGGATGTTTTCTGTATTTTTTCTTGTTTTTTTTTGTTGGTTGTCTTGTCTCAAGTACTCAGCTGACTGGTGAGGAGCCTCTCCATACTTGACTAGGATGGTCCTCTTAAAGCAAACTCAGTTTATTGCCAGACCCTTACTCAAAGCCTTTCTAGTTGGACAAAACTGGTCAGAACTGGTTTTTTGACAAAGTCTTTAATAAGCCATGGTCATCTCTGAGGTAGACAAGACATTAGAGCAGGATCTCTTAGTCAGGGCTGTGGGTGGGAACTTAAAAAATATTTTAAATTATTTTAACAAATATTTCAGTATAATTGGTTTCATTTGCAATCCTATGTATTTAAAAATGTTGTTCTGAAAAGGGACCTTTACTAGATTCCTAAGGGGTCTGTGACAGAAAAAAGGATAAAAACTCCTTCAATGGAGTATTAATTTTTTGAGGATCTTTTTTTTTGGTGGACATGTCAACCTGTGGGTTATGTTCAATTTGTAACAATGAAAATATATCCTGCATATCAGATTCATAACAGTAGCAAAATTATAGTTATGAAGTAGCAACGAAAATAAATTTATGGTTAGGGGTCACCACAACAAGAGGAACTGTATTAAAGGGTCACGGCATTAGGAAAGTTGAGAACCACTGTGCTAGAGGATCACTACAGACTTTTCCAATCTGGATTGGCCCAAAGGGTGAAGGCTCAAGTTGTGATTCTTTTAAGGCATAATTCCTTTTAGCCTCTGGTCATATTGATTTGACTTCCTGGTCAGCTAAGCACATAAAATGGCTGATCCATGTAGGGTCAGGGCCCTTCATACTTAGAAAATGTGTTAAGGCTTCATTAGTCACCATACCTGCCATTCTGACCAAATTTCTTTCCATATGAGAGGTAGGGGTGGGGGCAGGTAGCTACCCCAGCTAAATGGTGCACTCTTCTTGTTGCATTTTCATTCTGTGCTATGAATTAGTAGACCTTTTTTAAAATGTTGAATGTCCTTTGAACATCTCATTTCAATTTTAACAGGAACCTAAACTAAAAGGACATTGACCTGAGTCAAGTCCTCCCATTATTGTATGTGTGTATGTATGTTATATGCATGTATGTATCTATACACACACACACATACACACACACACACACACACACACACACACACATATATATAAATGTGTATTTGTATGTATATGTATAGTAATCAACAAGTATTTATTAAGCTAGTACTTTATTACATATTGTACTAGGCACTGAGATACAACCTTAAAGAATAAAACAATCCCCACTTACATGAGCTTCTGTTCAAGGAGATAAGTATATTTTAAACATATCTTGCATGAATATACACTTAGTAAATGCAAGTATTTTTATTTATTAATTTGCATCCATACATATCTAGAATCATGGAATCATGATGTTAGTATCAGACAGGGATTATGCTTTTTAGGTAAGGGTTGAACTATAAGACCTTAAGGTCTTTTTCAACTCTAAGACAGTATGATTTAGCCTCAGAGCCTCAAGCATCTATCCTATTTCCCTGTGAAGAAAGTGGATAGGTGCTTGATTTGGAGTCAAATCAAGCTGACTTGAATTTTGACATTAACTAGCTGTGCGACCAGGGACAAATCATTTAAACCCTTGAAGCCTTTTTCTCTTCATCCCTAAAGTGGGCATAGCAATACTGGTAGTATGTTCCTCACAGTGTATTATTATCATTCCCAGGAAAGTGTAAACTCCTTATGGTTAGAACCTATTTTTCCTTCTATTTTTTTTCTTCACTCGCAGCACCTAGCACTGTGTTTTACATATTGTGAATGAAATTTTGGTTGAACAATGAAGGGTTATGTATGTTGTGAGGGACTTTCCCCCTACATTTAGAATAGGAGTGTCATTGTATGACTTGAAGGGAGACAGGATTGCCATCTTGTCTTTTATCCCTTCCTAAAGGACATTATATTTCCTTGTTGGGGACATGCTGAAGCTTGGCCACGCTGGTCTCCTCAGAGAGAAGAGGTAGCAGGTTGGAACTACATCAGCTCCCTCAAATGTTGATCTAGGGGAGCTGCTTTTTAGGTTCAGTTGTACTTCTGGTCATTGTTTCATTGTTAGGGAAAGCAGGACTCCAAGCACTATACCTAAGGTTTGCCCCCTTTCCCACCAAGTACCAGTTCTACGATGAACACACGTAGAACTTAGCAGATACCCATTAATTCAAATTGGGAGCAAATAAAATTCAGAGAAAGTATACATAGGAGAATATATAGGAGACAATACAGACTGAAGGAACCCTCCCTTTGGGAGTGAGGTAACAGTTCAACCAAGAGAAAGTGTACAAGATTTCACCAAATAGGAAGTTCCCCAAAGTCTCTAGGATAACAAGCTAGAAGCAGAGACATGATGGAGACAACTAGCTCCTCTCACGTTGACTTCTTCCTAGAGTCTTTTCCATAAACAAATGGGCTTGGCATCTTTTAACTTCTCTTTTGAAGCTAACAGCTAGAGGCACCAAAAGTGACTGCAACACTGGAAGACGACTTGAAGCAAGTTGGAGCAGGTCCAAAGACTGAAGAGATCTATACTTTCTCACTTTCTTACCAAGTCTACCCACCCCTCATGAAGGTTCAGAGCATTGATTTCCTTCAATTAGGAGAGAGTTCCATACCAACGGGCTTTGGCACTAGAATTACACATGCATAGCTAAATACCATGTCAATAGTGACTTCTTCTAACTTGAATTGATACATTAATAAACATTGTTTAGGTACAGTTGTTCAACCAGCCACTGACCATACCATCACTGAACTCATATTTCTTCATCTCATCTGCAATAATATTGGAGATATTATAATATAGAGGATTTTGTCAAGTTTCTGGCACAAGTGAGACTTTCTGTTCATGGCTTTTTCCTGAATTGTTAGTCTAGTCACCTGACCTCTCCAGAAAAAAAAAAAAAAGGAAATTTAGCATGGCTTTGGTTTAGATTATAAACTCCTTGAGGGTAAGGACTGTGTTCTACACATAAAAAGTCTATTGAATTTCATAGAATCAGGATGTTTGGGACCTCAGGGATTATTTACTCCAAACCTCCTCATTTAATAAATAAGAAAACAGAGAGCCAGGGAGCATAAGCAATTTTTCCAGTGCCAGAGAGGTGACAGATTGATATCAGAGTCAAACTTGGGTCCTTTGACTCTAAAACCATCATGCTTGCTGCTGTATCCCAATGCCTCACATTTAAATTTGTTGATTTTGTTCTTGGTGAACTTATTCTAAATTCTAGAGATAATGTATTTCTTTATCCTTTCTTAGGAAAAAAAAACCATGGAAAACTGGAAAGTGTATCTAGTACAAGTGCTTCAGGAGCATGTTTATCTGTTTATCCCTTTTATGCCCTAACTTCTCTCCATATTTACAATAACTGCTCTGCAACAATTTACTAACTTTTAAGTGAGATCTTTCTTCTTAGCCTTTATGGAAAAGGAGTGATTCTTTCACAAATGGCCCTTCTCCTGCTCTATAAGAATACTGTGAGTGGTGATATATCTATGGTATTTGCTCTGCTCCCTTCTCAATCTCTATAATTATGAATGTCCTATCTCAGTTATAACACCATATACATACTAGAAATCACATCCAGAAGAGCTTAATGCTTTGTTATTTCAATGGACCTGTGATCTCATCAATGCTAGTATTTTCTCCACAAGTCCTGAGTAAAATCCATTTATTGCTTCTCATTCTGTGAAATGCTCACCTGTGTTTTCTTTTGATACTTCACTGAGGATATGTCCAACAACATGCTGTCAAGTTTCCTTTGGCAGTTATGTGGTTCATTGGATAGAGAGAGTACTGGACCTGGAATCAGGAAAACCTGAGTTCACATCCATTCTCAGACACTTATTAGCTATGTGACTTTGGGCAAGTCATTTAACCTCTGTCTGTCTCAGTTTTTGCACCTGTAAAATGGGAATAGTAATAGCACCCACATCCCAGGGTTGTTGTGAGGATAGCATTTGTAAAGCACTTTATCCTTAAAGCACTATCTAAATGCTAGCTATTATTATTACTAATATTCATTCATTCATTTATTTATTTGCACCAGCGTAGCATTCAGTTTCTTGTTCTTTGATCCTGCTATGTTAATGGTCCACCTTTTTTTTTCTGATTATACATTTCTTTGATGATAACCTTATACCATTTTTTGAGCGTAGGTTCACACTGGAAATATAGTTCATTGACCTCTGGGTCTCCCCCCACAACTTTGAACATCAAGATTTTTGTGTTCCAAGATTCCCAACAGGATAACCTCACCAAAATGAGTGTGCTGGAGAACAGCTTGGGATCAGTGAAAACCCCACGTAACGTTCTAAATGTAATGTAGTCTTATGCTTTTTTAGTTCTGAGCCTAACTCATTATCTTTCTGTAGAGTCTATTCAAGATGTATAAACAGATTACTAACTTGCTGGATTGTGCTTCTAAGTGCATATTATATTCTCAGCAAAAGGCATTTTTTTGTCCATTATGTTTATCTGATTATGCTGATTTATTTTGAATTATCATGCATCTCCTGGAGGAGGCCCCCTAATGTTCTGACACTTGGTACAATCTGCACAATGTCACCTACAAACAGAAGCACCTAGAGGACTATGCCATTTGTAAAGAATCCTATTATTTGGACCCTGTGTGGACATCTAGGACGGGAGTGTACACTTTTGGTGAGCATCTGTATTACTGGTTTATGCTCCACTTGACTTTAATAATCAGGGCTATTGAACAGAATTACCTCTGTGGTAGCATTTATTGAAGAAACTTCTATAATTTTAACATATGAATGAGAGGTTCTTTGTTGAAGGAGGTCCTAGAAAACTGTGCTTTGTTTTAGCTACAAGATCTAATCTGTGAAAAATACCACTGGAGATGAGTAATCATATATTAATGGCCTAAAAGTTATTGTACTTAATTTATAACTCTGGAGTCTAACAAACCAAGACAATCAAGGATACTTTGGGACAAAACCCACCAAACCTCCATTTAATATGAATCCAGTTATATTTTCTTCAAAAAAACTTTGAATATTTTAGAATCATGAAATAATAGGATGTGAGATCTAGAGGTGTTCTTAGACATCCAATTCAATTTCCTTATTTAGAGATAAGAGTGCTCATGCTTAGAGAGGTTCAGTGATGTATCCAAGGTCATGTACCTAGTTAGTGGCAGAACTGGGGGCTAAACTCAGATATTTCATACAAGAAATTCCCTTTTAATAGAAATGGTTTCTGAAAAACTCTGCTAACGAGGCAAGAAGTTGGAGGTGTATAGGTTTTACTAGGGTAACTTAGTTGGAAGCCCAATAGTTAGCTAAAAATACTTCTTATGGAAATTAATTTAAACAATTTCTTTTCAGTAAACATTTTAAAAATATCTCCTATGGGCAAGGCACTGTGCCAGGCACTGTAAACACAAAGACTGACATAACACACCATCAATCCTCAGGTCACTAACCTCTGAAAGTTAAAACCTGATTCTTTTTCCACTATAGAAGGATATACTAAAATTACTTTTTAAAATTAATGGAAATAACAAGCAACGTAGGTGGGCTTTTGCCAAATTATAGAAGTATGGGGAAAACTATGTTACATTTCTTGCTTTCTATTTGAATCTTCTATGCACAGTGAAACCCTTAGCCTTCAATTGTTCTTAGTTGCCTCTAATACCTAAAATATTCTGGTGCCTCCGTCCCCTGAGGTTTTTTTCTTCCCCTAATTTTCATATTGCTATAAAATTATAATCTGACATTTTGCAGGAAAAGCTTATCCATAGTAGAATAGTTTTAAAATTTAATTCAGTGATAAAATTTGGTTCTGCAGCCTTGCTGGCTGCTCTTCTTGGAAATTCTGATGCCTGAGGCTTTCCAGCCCTTGAGGCTAATCCCAAATTCTGAACTGTTAAATTTATCCATCCTCCAGCTCAGTGGTCCTACTCTTCCTCATTGGTATCAGTGACAATGATGTCACACAGGCCCTATCGAGCTTGACAGCTCCTTTATTTAATACCAGTCTTAAAGTATACATTTCTTTCCCTCCTTAACAGATATTCTGTAAAAAGACAAACATTCAGGTTGTCAGTTAGTATCAGCCTCTTCTTCCTCCCCTTCCTCATCACTGAGGCATCTAGTCTAACCCTTTTTGTCTTTTAATAAATGATGAACCTGAAAAATAGAGAGTAACTTGCCCAAGGATATGAACATACTAAGAAAAAGAGCCAGGATTCAAACAGAAGTCCTTAAATTTCCAATCCAATGCACTTTCCTCTTGCTCCAATTTACTAACGACAGCATGTTATTTAGTGGCTACTCTGTGAGAAGAGCATTAGGATAGTTGATGTCCAGAATACAAATTTGACTTCCAATACCATCCTTGCTTTCACAGAGCTGGTGGTCTAGTAGGAAGGTAAGACACCAACAGAGGTAACTCTAATATGCAGTGTTGCACGATAAGTGCCCCAGGAATGTTAAATAAAAGTATTTGTGACTTCTTAGGGGAAATATGGTACACAGGAGTTGGGTAATGGCACATAGTGTTCTGCTAGATACTGTAAACAGAAAATTACATAGGCCTAAACCCTGAATTCACCAATTTGTCACTAAAAATAGATACTTTGATAGGGATAGAGTTAACAGGGAGAATAAATCCATGGAAGCAGAGGAGTAGGGTATTTAGGGTACATGCATATGAGAGGAATGGGGTCCAGAATGGATCTCTATATTAATATTTGTACCCTTTTAAAAATATTTTAAATTATTTTTAAAAATATTTCCTAATTACAGGTCAAAATTTTAGCATTCATTTAAAAATTATTTAAAATTTTCTCCCTTCTTCCTACCCAAATCTCCCTCCCCTTTGAGATGGCAAGAAATCTGATATTATTAATTATACTTGTGAAGTCATGTAAAACATTTTTTCAGTCATGTTGCAAAAGAAACTCACAGACAAAAATCCCAAGGAAAACAAGGTAAAACATATATGTTTCAATCTGTACTCACAGTTCATCAGTTTTCACCTTGAAGGTGGATGGCATTTTTCCTTATTGGTCCCTTTGAATTGTCTTAGATCATTGTCTCGATTGGAGTAGCCAAGTCTTTCACAGTTGATAATCCTTACAACATTGCTACTGCTATGTACGATGCTCTGGTTCTGCTTACTTCACTTTGCATGAATTCATATGAGTCTTCTCAGGTAATATTTACGCTTGTTAAAGATGGAAGATCAGGCAGAGTACTGAAGAGCACTTCTATGTACTCTATATTTTCTCCTCATTTTAAAAAACAGTTTCACTTTTTATTAATCCAGGAAACCAACTCTCCCCTAAGTGGCATAGTCGATAGAATGCTGGATCTGGAGTCAGGAAGATTTGAGTTCAAATTTGGCTTCATACACTTTGTTAGCTATGCGAACCTGGGCAAGTCACTTAACCTCTGTTTGCCTCAGTTTCCTCCACTGTAAAAATGTGGTGAATGCTACCTCCAGGGTGGTTGTGAGGATCAAATGAGATCATAATTGTTAAGCACATAGTGTAGTTCCTGGCATATAGTAAGCGTTAAAGCTTAGCTGTTAGTAATAGGCAAGCAAATAGGCTTGCTGACTTGAGCTTGCAGTTTGCTGTTTCTGTTGCCATATTATTCTCATATGCCTTTTCCTGCTCTTCTACCAGAACCATGCTCCTTTCTTCCTCTGGAACCTAACTTGGGACTCTTGCCTCTTTCAGGAAGTGCTCCTGATTGATACCACTTGGTCCTAGTCATTTCTATTTGGCAGCCCCTTAACTCTTATGTGATCTGCTATCATGTTTGAGAAAGGGCTATAGAAATTTGTACTTAGGATGTTTGAGAGTACCTGATGTGTTCCCTTCTGTTATGGGGGAAAAATGGAATCTCTGAGAAAGGAAGTACCTTCTTCAAGACCACACAACTGATTAATGGCAAAGTCAGCACTAGAAACCAGGAGTCAAAGGGTGTTAGTTCTGCTCTTCCCCACTATACTACAGCAATTAACAACAGCAGCAACAATAGCTTGCATTTATGTAGTGCTTTAATGTCTAAGTGATGCTCCTCTATGTTTCTTTGTAAATACCTTTAGCTTTTTCTGCCTATAAAATACAAATAAAATTCTACATCTTTGAAGGCAGAGGCAGAGTCTCCTCACGTAGCATCTAGTCCAGGATTTATGCATTGGGATGTTCAGAAAGGGTTTACCTGCCTACAGATGGCAAGGAGAAGCAGGCAGTTCTCTTTTGATCGATGCAGGAAGTCTTTATGGAAGAGAACAATTTGAGGAGCTATTTAAAAGATAAGAGAAATGGCTTGGCAGGCAGGAGGTAGGGAAGAAGGGAAGGCATGTGGTGCTAATTTGGAAAGGTCTGAAGATAGGGACGGGATAGGTGGACAAAGGATGCTTTGAGTAAGTGAACCGAAGATGATTAAACAAAGGGGGTGAGGAGGAGGAAGAGGAGGGGAGAGAAGTGAAGTATGCTCCAGTTAAAGGCTTTGAAGTGACACAATGGAAATGAAAATCAGAGAGGCACCGTTGATAGTGAGGAGAGACTCAATAGGGGCAGTCCTAGAGAAGAGTAAGACAGGAGATGAGATTTCTGGTAAGGACAGAGAATTTACACAAGAGACTAGTGCCTGGAATGGGGCAGACATGGTAAGTAAACAAGGGAGGAGGTAGACATAACACAGGTTGGAATTAGAGTCTAGAGGCCTACCAATTTTAGTTTTTATTCTTTCAGAAGTCAAAGCATGGTTTGGATAATGAGGAAGAGAATTCTTTAAGACCTTAATCCACCTGTTAGAATCTCTAATTACCTTCAGAAAGGCAGGACCTTCTATATCAGCGGTTCTCAACCTTCCTAGTGCCCTGACCCTTTAATACTCCTATATGGGCGTATTGGCACGTGGGTGGACTTGCCTGGAGACAGATAGAGGAGTGGTGTCTTGGTTCCCAAGACCATAGGAAATCTGTGTTTTCGACTGTCTTAGGTGACTCCCAAAGGGGTCGCGACCCACAGGTTGAGAATCACTGTTCTCTATGAAGCTTTTCCTGATGCCACCATAGTATTTTCCAACTCACTGCTCCCACAAATTATCTCATCTTTATTTTGCCAAAACTTATATACATACATGTTATCTACCCAGATAGAGTGTAAGCTCCTTAAGGGCAGGGGCTATGTCTTTCCATAATTAGTGTCTCACACAATGCCTGATGTTTTCCACTTCCTGTAATAATCAACAGGTGGGAGAAAGTTCCAAGTCTGGATCTCATGACTCAGGGTCTTTCATAGTCCTTCATATTTTAATGATGTTTTATCTAGACCTCTTGCCTACCTGTTTCAATGGCAGTGACAGGAATTGAGTTCAGGAAATCTAACATTTGGTTATTAAAATAAATCAAACCATCCTGGCCAACAAGATTTGGTGAATATTATTATTATTTTAAAAATCCCCTCACCTGTTTTAATTCTGAAACCTGCTTTTAAGGATTATTTTTCAGTTCCAGGCATTCAATGAAAGGGGTTACTCATCAAAGCCAAACCCATCCAGCCACTAGCTCTAAAAATACTTCTGGTTTCTGCCAGTTTATTTTCTGCTATTTTCACAATTAGTGGCCCTGCCTGAAAACTAACTGCCAACATGCAAATCCTAGCCAAGAGCTGATGGAAATTTGAGATTGTGTTAAGCTGTAGAAGGTCTAAGAGCAATATTATTCATGCGTTATTTGAAATATTTAAACAAATGTGAATCAAAAAGGGAAAAAAATGAAATCTCATTATAAAAAATGAACGACCGCTTCCCACCCTTTCTATAATAGAGCCTTGATCTCCATTTACATAGCATTTGTAATATTAATATTATTGCAGTGAAATAAATCACATCCTTCACTTTTACATTTTTAATTACATTTTACTGCATTTGTTCTTTTGTTTATAGTTAACTAATAAAATATTTATTACATCTTACATATATGATGGTGTTTCTGTATTTTAATCAGATTTTACACATAATCTTTTCTCCCTCTTTTAGTATCTTTTTTATGACCCTACACACCACAGGATGTTGTTTTGTGGAAAACCTCATTATTTTTTAATGCAGGGCTATTTATTAATGTATTGTGTATATAACACACTATGCATTTCTTTGAATTGATGAATACATTTACATCCACTTGAGAATAAGAATTCCCTTAAGGGCCAATCTCACATTTCTCAAGCTGTGCTGCCAGAAGCCTATCCTGATTATTTTTCTTGTTTGGTTGAGGAGTGGAGAGAGAAAAGAAGGAAGAGAAAAAGAGAAAAAGAAAAGAATAAAGAGAAGTGGGATGAATAGGGGCCTTTTTATTTTTTCATAAGGTTTCTAAGAAGCCTTTGTGCTGAAGTATAAAATTACAGCTTCATTTCAGAACTCAATTTGTAAGTGTATGCTAATTCATTTACCCTTTGCAAAGCTTTGGATGCAACACGGACTTTATGTGGACCCGTTGAACTATCGTTTCAGGGCTTATTTTATTTTGCAATTGTCTAAACTGTTCCTGACTTCACAATGGTGTATTTCAGTGTTAGATCCTGATGGAATGAAGAATAAATAACACTAATAAATGCTGTAACTGATACTCTCTGCTGAATATAATTTGATAGCTATGAAAAACAAAATAACTTTCCTAATTTAAAATATTGGTTACTAACAATCAGTCTGACTCTTCAGCTCACAGGTTAGGGAGTTTGTTTAAATCTGTAGAAGGACACGGGCTATGGCTTTAATTATCAATCAGTCAACACCCATTTCCTGTGGGCTTACTATGTGGCAGGCACTAGAAATAGAAAGACAATGAAAATGATCATGACAATGGTTTATCTTTCAGTAGAGTTTTATGGGAGAAAATTACATTATTCCATTTGAACCACTCAACGACCTCACCAGGAATATAGTGCAGGTATTACTATGTCCATTTTATGGATGAGGAAATTAAGGCTTTTAGGTGGCAAGTGACTTTTTCAAGGCTAATTAGTACCTAGGGGCCTCAAGTTCAGGATCAGGCAAAGAATGAACATTTTCAGACCACAATAGTGCTAATTATGCCTTTCCTGAGTATCATTCAAGTGCATAGGAATCAAGAATACATGTTAAAAAAGAAATCTGAACCAGGGGCTATTGTAGTTAAGTGTCTTTCTCTGTCTCCTACAGTGGCTTGTCCTGGGTTTTTATAGAAGCAGATTCAGAAAATAGGGAGGGTATCAACAGGTCAGAGATGCCAGATTCTCTCCGCACTTTCCTGTGACTGCTTTTAGCCACGAATCCTGGATATACATTAGCCTGGGTATCACTCTGGCAATTGTCAAAGTCTGGTCTCTACCCCTCCTCTACTATCTGACTTTTTTGTTGGACTTTTCCTCTCTTCATCTTTGTTTCCTGTTTCTACATAGTTAAATTCTTAATATGCCCAATGCTATTGGATCATTTCATTCTAATTCTATGGAGATTAATGGGAGTTTTAGCAGGCCTGGCTAAAGCTCATTATAAAAATCTGGTTGGTTGGTTAGTTGTCATATTTTGTTCTCAAAGAAGACCAAAATGGCATTGGTTTGTTAGAGTCAAGGTATAGTTTGTTTGACTATGTTTGATTAGACCAATATGAGCTTGGATGGCCCTAGCACAGGTCAGGTACAAGTAGTACACATGAACGTTTGGAATGGAGATGTCTCTAAATTTGTATATCTCATGTATCTTTTGAGCTATTGCATTTCTGCTTTCCTCATAGAGCATAGCATCTTCTTTGATGCAGACATGCCATGCTGAGTGGTCCTTTGCAAGCGGCTCCCCTGTTGTGCAATCAATTCCAAACTTCTCCAGAGATCTTGAGATTGTCATTGTATCACATCTTCTGACCTTCGTGTGAGTGCTTGCTTTGTGTGAGTTCTCCATAAAAATAGTCTTTTAGGCAAATATATGGTTGTCATCAGAACAATGTGGCTGAACCAACAGAGTTGCACTCTTTGCAGTAGGGTTTGAATGCTTGACAGTTTAACTGGAGAAAGGAACTCAGTATCTGGTACCTTGTCTTGCCAGGTGATCTTCAGAAACTTCCTAAGACAATTCAAATGGAAGAGATTAAGTTTTCTGGCATGGCACTGGTAGATTGTCCAGGTTTTGCAGGCATGTAACAATGAGATCAGCACAATGACTCCACAGACCTTCAGTTTGGTGGCAATCTAACACCTCTTCTCTCCCATGCTTTCCCTTGGAGCCTCCCAAACACTGAAGTAGCTCTGGTAGTGAGTGCATCAAACTTATCATCTATGCTTACATCCCTGGAAAGTATACTGCCAAGATAAGTGAAGTTATTCACAACATTTGATATTTCTCCATTTGCTAGAAATCAGTGTTCCACTTATGGGTGCTGGATGGTGGAGAACCTGTGTTTTCTTGGTGTTGTTAGGCCAAAATTAGCAAAAGCAGCAGAGAATCAATCCATACTTTGTTGCATCTCATCCTCAGAGGCTGCATTGAGTGCACAATCATCTGTGGACAAAAAAATCACACACCAATTCTTTTTCCACTTCAGTCTTGGCTAGTAGTCTTTTCAAGTTAAATAATTTACTGTCAGTGCAATAGCTGACCTTAATGCTGTTTTAGTCCTTGTTGAAGGCATCTGACAACTTTACTGAAAACATCATATTAAAAAGCATGGGAGCAAACACACAGCCCTGCCTCAGTCCATTGGTGAATGGGAAAGTGTGAGAGTATCCCCCATCATCCAGAAACCATTTGAGCATGCCATCATGAAGCAAAAGTTTGTAGAAGAACCAGAACTTTACACAAGATTTCTAGTTCCAATTCTGATCTTCTGCCCACTGCTAAAACTGTCTCTCAATAAGATAACATCCTATCCAAAGTGAGGGGCCTAGCACAGGTCTATTTGAGGACTATACTTGGCAAACGAATGGATGTAAATCAACACATTGTCATTTATGAACAAGTACATTTATAGAACTCTTTCAATAGAAAATCCTATCATTTCTCTGAAAAATTTCTAGAGGTTTTAGTAGACTGTAAGATCAATATGAATCAATAGTGTAAGGTAGCAGTTCAAAAAAATGAATGTGATTTTGGGCTGCATCAAGAGAGACTTCCCAGGAATGAGGAAGTAACTGTAGTCTCTACACACTGCCCTTGTTGGTCTTACTTTGGAATTTTTAAATTCAGTTTTAGGCATCCCAATTTAAAAAAAAGTATATTGATACACCAGAAAGCATCCAAAATAGAGTATCCAAGAAGATGAATGGCCTTGAGTATTGCTTTTGTAATGAATAACTGGACGTATTTAACCTGAAGAAGAGAAGACACAAGGAGAAGATTATGTGTTTTCAAGTATTTTAAAAGCTGTTATGTAGAAGAATTAGATTTGTTCCATTTACAACTCCCATTCATATAAGAGAGGAATAGGCCAAGTTGCAAGAAAAGAAAATTGTTTTGATGTCAGGAAACAAACACAATATTTCTAACAATTATAGCTGCCCCCAAATTGTAATGACCTGCCTCAAAAGATACTGGGTCCTCCCTCTTTGGAAATTCTTTAAGCAGAGACTGGATCACCACTTGTTAAATATTTTTTGCTGGGGATCTCTTTCCAATATGAGTGAGATTAGGTGGTTAAGGAGGTCCCTTAAACTCTCAACGTCTATAGTTCTGTGACTTTGCAGAAGATATCCTCCATGACATAAACAAACACCTTAGGGCCAGGATTTGGCAAACTATGGTCCAAAGACCAAATCTAGCAACTATCTAATTTTCTAAGACACATGAGCTAAGAATGATTTTAAAAATATTTCTTGGCTCATGGGTCATACAAAAAAAAGGAGATTAACCAGATTTGACCAATGGGCCATAGTTTGCCAATCCTAGTCTTAAGGGAGCATGTCTTCCCTTTTCATGCTTTGCTTCATATTAATACTTAGTAAATCATTGAACAAAATTGTTTCCTAAGTAACTTAATCCATGGAGTCCAGTGAAGTTTTAGTATATGTATGGGAGATATCTTGTTTGAAAGCTTCTAAGATTCTATTTTGTGATCATTAAACAATAGATACAGGAGATGTAATAATTTCTTGATTGCATACTGTGAAGACGTAGCCCATTGTAGAAAGTCTTCTGTAGAAATCGATTCAGTCCTTTTTCCTATTTCATCAAAGATGGCTTTGAGGCCAATTGTATTGAATGTTGATACTCTATAGGGCCTTTTCAATGATAGAAGTTGGCCTACCTGTCCAGAAAAAAATATAGATAAAAACCATATATTGCCCAAACTATGACACAATTATATAGGCGGCATATTTGGTTAGTCTGTCCATCTGTATAATGTGGACAAATACTGCAGATGAACAATAAACTGGGATCAGATTTGGATAGAAAAAGGGCTGGATCATATTTAACAAACTCCTCAGTTTAACACAGACTTAATAGACTATGCAAACTACCCAATCCAAGCTTCTTCCTATTGCAAAAAAATCAGCTCAAATTTAATTGATGCCTTTTATTTATATCTGTTCCAATTCCTGCCTGAAGTATTTCCTTGCAACAAATATTAAAAAAAATATATGTAATTCATTAAAACCAATACATTGATGGCAACTAATAGCATATGTGATATTTTACCCATAGTTCTCTTCATCTACAATGACAAAAGAAGTATGGTGTCTTCACTCTGAGCTAGGCTAATTATTCTAATTATACAACGTTCTGTTTTATTTTTATTGTTCTTTCAGTTTATGTGGTTATAGCTGTTATGGATAGAGCACTAGGCTTGTAGTCAGGGAGGTCTTAACTTAATCTTTGTAACTTAATCTTTGCCTGACTCAGTTTCCTCACCTGTAAAATGGGGATAATAATAGTACCTACCTCTAAGAATTGTTGTGAGACTCAAATGAGATAATTGCAAAGTGTTTAGAACAGTTGCTGGGACATTTTGTTGTTGTTGTTGAGTTGTTTCAGTTGTGTCCAACTCTTTGTGACCTCATTTGCCATTTTCTTGGCAAAGATACTGGATCAGTTTGCATTTCCTTCTCTAGCTCAATTTACAGATGAGGAACTGAAGCAAAAAGAGTTAAGTGACTTGCCCAGGGTCACACAGCTAGTAAGTGTCTGAGGCTGGATTTGAATTCAATGAAGAAGAATCTTCCTGATCTCAAGTCCAGTACTCTATCCACTCACTGTACCACCTAGCAGGTACTATATAAATATTAGCTACTATCATTATTAGTAGTATAGTACCTAGAATATAGTAAGCACTTAATAGGTGTTTTCTTATTCATTCATTTCCCCTATATTTCTCTGAATTCTTCATAGTTTTACTTTTTAATGGCACAAAAGTATTCCATTTATTTCTAGCTCCTTGTTGCCAAAGCAGTAATGCTCTGATTAATTTGGTAGATGTGGTGATTTTGTCTTTGGCCTCCTTGAAGTAGAGGATGGGATCTTGCATCAAAAGATGTAAATATTTTAATTTGGGGGGGTATAATTACAAATGAAAGTACAACTTATTAAATACTGGTATTCTCCACATTATGCTGTATTGCTCTGCATCATGGAACACCATGATCTCAGAAGAATCAAAATTGCGTAATACCCAATAGAAAGAGATGCATAATGTATTAAAGTCGGTTGCAATATTTTATCACCAATGACATTAAGGATGTGTGTGAATGAAAAAGGAGGTAGGACAGCCATATACACCCTTAGATTTAGTTGATATAGTTTTCTGAATTGAGTCTTTTTTTTTCTATTTCTCATTCTTTATTACAAGTTTGGCATATATAGTAGACTTTGGACTTACTCTTCCTACCCACATTTGCATTGGCAGGTCAGGCTTCGAGTGAAGTTACTGTTCCCCTCACCTTAGAGTTCTAGGGACATCCTTGATGATCGATCTCTGGAATACTTGCGTAATACTATGGTCTCACTGGTAGGCTTTTACTATGACTATTTGTTGATATCAATTAGTCAGCTAGTGTATAACTTTTAGAAGCAGGTTATTAAGATAGCACATAAAAACAGTTGGTACAAAACATACTCCCTGTAACACTTTCCCACAGGTACATATAGAGTCCAAGGCAAGAAGGCTCAGCTTTGCTAGGCTGGCAATAAAAAAAAGTCCAGATCCTTTGGCCCTCTGATATTCATAATGTCCTCTTCTGGTGGAGGGGCTGAAGGGAAGCCAAAGTACTCTCATGCCCCACAAAAGTTTCCTTTTCAGAGGCTTGTCCAGGGGCTTCCACCACTAAGCTAGGTGGCACAGTGGAAATAGCACCAAGCCTGAGGTCAGGAAGTCTTGAATTCAAATCTTGCTTCAGATACTAGTTATATGATCCTAGGCAAGTCACTTAATCCCTACTTGCTTAACTTTCCTCATCTGCAAATCGAGGATAATGATAGCACCTCCCTGCCAGGGTTCTTATGAGGATCAAATAAGATGATAAACATAAAGTGCTTAGCACAGTGCTGGCACACTATATAAATGTTAGCTGAGCCAACCAATCTGAGCAGACTTTCTGTCACATCTGGTTGAGATGATTTTGATTCAATGGAGGTGCCCAAGTTTTGCTCACACCTATTTTGAACCACTGATGGATTGGTTCACTAGATGTGTGTTCTCACTTGATAAAAGAATCAGGGTTAAGTAGCATGATTGATTGATTGACTTAGTCCACTCCAAACATTTCATAATGGATGGCTTTCTGGGTAAGGAGTTGGTAGAAACATATTTGGAAATAAATTTTTTTTTAAAAAGATAAAAAAAATCAACAATGTGAAAAGATAATTTTTTTAAAAAAGAGTCCTGCATTATCATTCAGGAAATAGTGAAAGGAAAAAAAACAAGAGGAAGGCGACCAAACCTCTATGGAGTATTTTCAGATAAGCAAGGGCAAGAATTGTGCAGGACAAGGTATGTAGGGATTGAAATTTCCAGCCACGTAGGGAGTGCCCACATGGATGAGATAACAGATCTATCCAAGCATTGTAAAATGAGTATAGTACAGATGGAGACTGAGCACATGTGACACTAAGTATCCACATCATATTTGGCCATGACTTTTTTAGTCTTGCTCTTATACCTTTCCATGCTCTTTGTCAAAACTGCAGAAAATATTTAGAGGTAGTGGCTTTGTTGAATTCAAGCTTTAGCTAAATCATCTTTAGCTGAGACTGGGCACAAACCTATTTAAGTGGAGAACTGGTGAGCTGGAGGAAGATAGTATTGAGGAGGGTTTTCTCTCCTTCATGTCTGACAAATGTCCTACTACTCAGGTGTCTGGGTTTGCCATGGTGCCAGTGGAAACTAACTTGGCAGGAAACTTAGTGCTCTTCCCATTCCTTTCATCTTTATGTAAAGTAAGTAGCCTTGCATAAAGTAAGAATCTCCTGTGCTTAACTATATGATCACATCAGCTGGTCAGTCTCTGGGGCATATAGGTTATTGAGGACCCAAACTATTTAATTATCAACTACAAGTCACCTAAAGCAGAATATAAGAAATTATAATAAACTGTTATTTTGTTCTTTCTGGATATAGTTTTTCATTGTTTGAGGATGGATCTTAATGGAATGGAAAGAATTGAATATCCTAGAGGGTGTTGAATATTCCTAAAGAAGAGGAGAGACTTGGATAGAATGAAAAATATTAGCTTTATTCCTTTTTTCTTTTCCCTTTCTTAGCCAGACAACCCTCAATCAAGTGTCTAACATCAGTTTATCTGAATTATTTTTATAATGGCTCACAATATCCTACCCGTTTCTCTGTATCTGAGAAATATGTTTCATCTTGGCATGCTATAAGTTGTATGCTGAGCATGCTATTTATTGTTTGACCTCAAACTTCAATACAAAAGAAAATTTAAAATACATATAGGTGTCTGTTTATTCAGCAGAGTGAATATTAAACACTCTTTGTTTAAAGCTACAATTGTGGGAAAGAGTATCTGTCTAGTCACCAAGAGATGCAGGATTTGAAAATCTCTAAATTTAATGAACAGGCAACTCATTGATGCACAGGCTTTTATGTAGACTATAGACAGGACCTCTGCTGCAGTTAGAGAAACACATGTTACTCTCTTACAGCCATAGGCAATATTTCAAGTGAGCTATAACTAGGCAGGGATAATGTTCTTACACCAATATCATAGGGAAGTTTTCATGTATCAGCAGTTTCTCAGTATGCTCTGTTGGCATGTCACTGGTTTAGGAATACTGTTACAATTTCAGCATGGAAGACACTCATCATTCCACTGGCACCTTAGGGCCAAAGCAATTTAAGCATAGTTTTATAAAATAGGGGCTGAGATGCATGTAAGAACAAATGGCCACAACTTTCTACAAGTGTGTGATGATTCCAGAAGACTTATAAGACTGTGGCCCCAACAGGTTAATATGCTTTTTAATATGTGTTACTTTATATCACAAAGACCCTACTTTTCTTTGACTTTGACTTTGTAGGGTAGATTCCCTTCTATAACATTATTTTAGATACACTTTCTTACTTAATTCTCACATTTAACTCTCTTTTGTAAGGAGGGATTGGGACATCTAGTTCACCAAAAAGGAAACCAAGACTCAGCTTAACTGAGCTAATAAGTGGGGAACCTGAGATAAGACCCTAGTCTGATACCTTTTTCATTATGTTATACTGTCCTGATGGTACTGAAGGAAAGGGAGATGAAAGGTCTGGATGACCCATAGTACTGGGGGCTCTTATAAGTCAGTAAGCAATACAAGGAGATATGAAATTGGAAAGTGATAGAGGCATGGGAGATGGCAATTTACTGTTGGCTTAGGAACAATACTCCCAAGGAAATAATTGGTACTAATACATTCTATAGCTCAGAGAACATACCTCTGGATAATGTTTTAAGTCAGAAGAGAAAATATAATAGTAGGAATTATAGATATTATGCCAGGCTTTGATGGAGACATTTTAGATAAGCATTTTAAAAAAATATCTTTGAAATCATACTGTGCCGAGAGTTTTTTCCTCCACCCCTATGAAAAGGTTGTTCTTCTCCTTGGCATTGTATAAAGCCAATCATGAGCAGATCTCCTGAGGACTGTTGCTGTGAATAATTTTAAGGATCTAATCACATAGTATAGTGAACTCTATTTATTCAGCAATAAACTAAAGCACAACATTCACAACAATATAACAAACATAACAACTTATTACCAAGTTAGGGTAGTCATATAGTCTTAAACAAAAAATCATTCAGTAAGTCACGATCTCATCAGTCAATATAGAGTACACAAGTAAAGTCTTCTTTCATCTTGACTTGAGGCTGGCTTCCAATTATCCTTAAGGGATAGCAGAAAGTACAAACACCATCCACTCACAGTAAGTTACAATCTCATCAGTCAAAACAGAGTATCCAAGTAAAATCCTCTTTTATCTTAACTGGAGGTTGACTTCCAAACCTTATACCTCCTCTTTCACAGGCTAGCTGCTCCCAGCTCTTGCCTGGATTCACCTGAGTCTTGATTGGGCTCATACATAGGCAGCTTTCTGCTCCTATTTCATGCTTCGGTTTCCTGCTCCACTCCAAGCTCTTTGAAGTTTCCATGTCTAGGAAGATGAAACTTAACAGAGTTACAACAATATTTCCACACATTACTGGCACTATCATCTCAATTCACTTTCTGTCTGAGAAATCAAACACAAATCAACAGTAAAGTCCTCTTTCAGGGCTTTTGTAACAGCAGTAAAGTCTTCTTTCAGGACTTCTGTCTAAAAACAACAGACAGGGAGCTTTTGTCTTTCTGACCAACAGATAGAGTTCTACAGAGTGCTGAAATCACAAGCATTTTCCCTCTCAGTAGTACTTGGTCCCAGCTAGTGCTCAAGCTTTTCTCTGCCCTGCTCCTTCCTGTTCTACTCTTCTCATTCCATTTGTTCTCCTCTTTCAACAAGCTCCTCCCACTGTGGGCTCCATGTGATGATGTTAGGTCTATTAAGGACAGGGAAGGTCTCCAAACTCCCTCATGCCTATTAAGGGCAACACAATGTATACTGTTTCCAACAAAGACTTGATTACAATCAAAGGTGAGGCTCAAAGTCACTTGAATACCTGAAACAAGCAGCAAAGTACTACTTTGCTTGCCATTACACATTGAATGGAAGAGACCTATTCTGTCTACCCCTCTTATGACTGGAAATACTGGAGAGAATCTTTGAGTCCACTAGCAAGAGCATTAGGGCTTCATATTGACTGGGGTGGAAGACCTTATATGCATATATTAAGTCTGCATGAAGAAATTTATGGGAAATGTTCATAGTGAGTTTGTCTACTTTTTTTGCCTGCTCTCTCCAATACTGAATTCTTTCCTCTCTGTGGATCCATTGAGAATGTGATAGCATAAGGCCTGGGTATATATGTGTGGGAGGACCACTCAGCTCTTCTTGTATTTCTTACCCTTGATGCTATACAACTATAGTCTTTCCCCCAGCTTTTTGGTATCCTCTAAGCGCCACAGTCCCTCTTACCCTCTTATTTGACTCCCAGAAAATACTTTTCCTTACATTGTCCTCAAAGATATCTTACTTGAGGTTTTAGTCCCTGATATCTCTATTGACAACAAGCTGAATGTTGGCTACTGGTACCTGCTTGTCCTCTTGTTTTGACTTGGCCTTTTGGTTCTATCCAATGAATTGATTTGATTGTCTTTGAAATTATGGCATATTCAATATAGATTTTTTCCCTCATTTTTCCTTAGTTGATCCTAATCACTCTTCCTAATTATATCTTGTACCACTGGCATTTTTCATGAAGAGTTGCAAACATCTAAAAATTTTAAATAGAGCTTATACATGCTTTATGCAAGCCTTGCCAGTCTGAAAATAGTATGAATTGAGGACTAGTTTGACAATACTCTTCATTTTCCAGATTAAATCTAGAATAATGTATACAGTTCTGAGCATCACATTTTATAAAGAATTTGACAAACTAGAATGGACAGAGCCAAAGGATATTGATTGGTATATAGAGGTAACATGATTCCATGCCTAACCAAAATTGGTTGAAGAAACTGAGAGTATCAAAATTGCAAAGATATTTTTTTATCTCCTTCCTATCCATCCTGGGGAGGGACATGCTGACTTTGTCACCTATAAGAGGAAACGTATTTGCTTTGTTAGGCCCCAAAAGAAGAAATGGTAGCACCAATAGATTGAAGTTGTAGGAAGATGGATTTTCATCTAACTTAAGGAAGACCTTCCAAACAATCAGGGATCCTAAAAAAATGGGATGACCTTGCCAGGTAGGTGGTGTAGTGAATAGAGCACTGGCCCTGGAGTCAGGAGGACCTGAGTCCAAATCTGGCATCAGACACTTAACACTTGCTAGTCATGTGACCTTGGGCAAGTCACTTAACCCCAATTGCTCAGCCTTACCAGCTCCAAAAAGCAAAAAACATTGGGATGACCTATTGAGTATAGAAATGAAAGTTCAAATAATGAAGCGATTCAAGTATAGACTGGATAACAATTTGACAGGGATGTGGTAGAAGAGATTTATTTATTTTATGTAGGCTCTGACCTAGATGATCTTTGATGTCTCTTCTAACTCTAAGATTTCAGATTAATAAGGCATATTAATAATACATATCTTTTAAAATAATGTACACTTTCAGAGGAATAATGTACACTTGCAAGGAAGCAAGACAATAAACATTTATTAAGGATTCATGTTAGGCACTTCACTACAGACTGGAGATACAAACTACAAACACAAACAAAAATAAAGATTATCCTTGTCCTCAATGAGCTTACATTCTAATGAGGAAAAATAACACATAAAACAGACCTGAAAGGTGGGAGGAGGGAAAGGTAGTCACACAGGACATGGTGCTGAAATCTTGAAAAGTCAGAAATGAAACCAGGAATGAATGAAGCTTGGTTTGTGAAGGGCCCATCCTAAACTGGAGCAACCAAGAACTCAGTAATTAGAGAATGGGACTGACACGTTGGAGGGATATTCCAGGTTGAGAAGATGAGAAGTACTGAGGGAAGTTCCCAGGTGAGACAGAAGCTATGGTGGTAAAGTCCAGAAAGTCAGATATATATCCAGGAGAAAAACAAACAGACAAAAAAAAACTAGATGGTTGGAGCAGTGCTAGTTGGATAGAGTTCTTGACCAGGAATCAGGAAGATAAAGTTAAATCCAGCCTCAGTCACTTACCAGCTGTATGACCTCCAAAAGTCTCAACCTGTCCCTCAGTTTCCTTATCTGTTAAATGGAGATGATAATATCACCCATTTCCCAGTGTTATTGTGAGGATAAAATGAGATAATATTTGTGAGGTATTTTGCAAACCTTAAAATGCTATATACCTGTGAGCCAGTATTGTTACACAAGATATCATGATGTTAGAATGGTTTTATTAGAATTACTCCATTTTTGTCTAAATAGCATTTAAATAAAGAAGAGAAAAAAAGGAAAAATCTAGTTTAACTTTGAAAAATTTAGTCTATTCAAGTGATGTGTTGTGTTTAGACAAAACTTGTCTTTTCCTGACTGAGTACTTATATAACTACTGAAAATGAAAGGCAATTATTTTTGAAGATCAAAAGAACAATGACATTTGCCAAACAGTTTTATTTCAAAATGTAATGGGAATATTTTTGTAATGTTGCTTACCAGTCCTTGGGCTATTAACTTCAGTGACCATCCCTTTCATCCACTGTTCCCATTTGAACTACCTACAATGTATGACAGCTGTATTTCTCAACAATTCAAATAAGCAAATGTCATTGAAATTACTTGGAAGACATTCTCGAGCACAAGATATACTTAACTTTGTTGATCTTGAATCTATTTTTTTCACTATCTAAATTGACTGAGCACAGCACCTCTCTGATTGTAGCAAAATTAACTGAAGGATTAAAATTTCAAACAACTCTCTTTTGATTCCTATAACAGCAATAGTCAGCTTGACTTTCTAATTTTTGAAGTAAATAAAAGACATTTTGGTGATGTCTTATGACATGAAGATGATCTGAAATCTATGTCAGTAGCTTTACACAGGTTGGATAAAGCCTGAAGCAAGCTAGGTAATGATAACAATGATAACAATAGTAATTATTATTATAATGTTGATGATATAGTGGGCTAAGTCTGACTTGTGAGGGCTTGGTGATAATTTAGGTCTCATATTGGAATGAAATGAAACATTTTTAGGTCAACAATTAACTAAAAGAAGTTAATTTAGTCATAAAATAGAAAGGATACTTTGAAAAAGGATACAGCAGCATTTAGCTCAGATGAGTAGCATCTCTTACTTACAGAAAGGAAACACATCGGCTCATCAGGAAAGAGTATGGTAACTGGCTCTGCCTAGAGCACATCTACCAAAGCTGAAGGACAAGTCCCTGTATACTACACATAGGCAAGGATTTTTATGCTTTTAGGTAACCAGGAAGTCATATCAATAGTGCTTGAGGCCACCAGGAAGCTTGTCAACAGTTAGATATCTTTAGCCTTGGTTCCCCATGCCAATCAAGACTTGGAGATAGCTTCCTTGGCTTTTAGGAAAAGGACTAGCTTAACCTATTTGGGGTATGGAATAATGGAATACTGGCCTATCAACAACACACACAATAATAACAACAAAGAAGTAAAATGACTTTTCTGTTTTAAGATTTACAAAGAGCTTTTCTTACAACAATCTTGTGAGTAGACAGCAAAAACATGGTTAATATCACATTTTGCGGATAAGGATACTATGGTTCAGAAAGAATAAGGTCACTAGGTTCAGTTTTGGAGTTAGGATTCAAATTCAAGGGTCTCCTGACTCTGCTCCAATCATTTCCTTTCTAGACTATCCTGCCCTACAGTGTGACTAGGTTTAGAGAGATTCATCAGCAGATGGCCGGCAACAAGGTTCTGATTTTTGGGAGGGTTGGAATAGCAACTTATGAAACCACCTAATAAGGGCTATGATCTGCCTTGATGAAGGAATTACTCACTTTGTTGAAACTCCACATACTAGGAGGAAGTATAAGGAAGCATACTAAAGTGTAAATGGACACAGGCTGTGGGAGGTTGGAATTTATCTTTGGGAACAGACCGTCCTATTTGAGTATTGTGTTATTCCAGGGCTTAAGGGACAGCTCAGGCTAGGGACCTGCAAGTTTTCAGTGCTACCAGAGTGGTCTGATCACTGGTCCCCTGACTTGTACTTTGTACGTTACTGATCTGGATTTGGGTATGTATAACATATTTATGATAGGACTTCTAGTGGACTGATACTGGGCTCAGATTCTACTAGTCAGCTAGAAAGCTCTGTAGATTCAGCATGAAAGCACTGCAGGCTCTCCTTTGGTTTAGGATTCTTCCTCTGACTATTTCTGTGTAATTTTCACTCTGGGCTGGGGATTGGAATGGAAACCCAGCTCTGCTTCTGGTTTTAGAGCTAAACAGATGCTACTTTCTTCTGAACTTTCTCTTTGCTCAGCAGTCAGGCTAGGACCTACAATCACTCCTCACCCTATATATCACCCTTGGATTCAGGTCTCCTTCCCAGGAGATATGTAATCTGGAATTGGGTAGTAAGCCACAGAGCTACCAAGTAGCACTTGTTCTGTATTTTGCACAAGGCTAGGCCCTTTTGTGTGGTTCTGGGACTTCTTTTTTGTTCTGTTACATGGTTCATCTTCTTTTTCATTTGCTCTACCAGGATGCCCTGTGCAAGGTATTCCTGGCAATACCCCATCCAAAGTATCTAGAAACCTTTTTTTCTGTCTCTTTATGCCAACCTAAGCTGGAAAAATGATTCAATGATTTTTTCCCTTAGATTTCTTGATAACAATTTAGTCTGGTGTGTTTTCTAGATATTTGGAGGAGTTGTGATGTGGAGGTATACTGTATTTCCTGTTACAGCTATGCCAACTAATCTTGGCTCCTACTCCGTTTGGTTTTAGAAAGCTTATTCCAAAACTGACCTGCATTGATTGTTGAGTGAGCACCGTTGTCCCTAGATATGTTCTAAATCCTACCCACAAATCCATTCTCTGCTATCTTCTTACCATTTGCCCTGATGCTTAAGTGTGTGCTCCATATCTGTTCCCTTCCCTTTACATCTCTTACTTTAGGAAAAATAAGCAAATCAGAATTACCATTGCTTTTGGAAAAGGGTATATTAATCTACAGCTTGATAACTCCACTCACCATTCCCTTGACTTCTCAGATCAAAACTATGATCTTCTTTGCTGTTACTACTCTCTGTATGATATTTCTGTCAATTAGAATGTAGGTTCCTTATAGGCAGAGGTTTTATTTTGTAATTGTATACTTAGGGCTTAGCACAGTGCCTGGAACATAGTAGCCATGCAATAAATGCTTTATGTTCATCCTTTCATTCATTCATTCCAGGGCACGTTTGGAGCAACAAATGTCAAAATTGTTGCTGACGGATCAAGAACTATCTAAAGGAATAAGAAAAAAAAGGAAATAAATCCAGCCTCTACCTCAATATTTCATTTTTAGGACAAAGTGAATAAAGCATTATAGATGTAGAATTTAAAAATAAAATTTTTAAATTACATATGCAAATGGCTAACTAAATTGGGAAACACAGTTTCATGATAAATTACAGTTGAAAATCTCAATTATGCACCAAAATAGATTATGTGGTTCATTAGTTTCACTTTCCTTTCTTAGGTGCCCACTAAGATCCCAGAGGCTCACCTTCCTATCCAGCTACCAAGGTCCTTATTTAGCAAGAAGAGAAAAATCCCTTACTCCATTTACATCCTGGGTCAACAGTTTCAGGGGTCCTAAATAAAGAAATTCTATCATTTTTACATGCAGATATTCCACTGAGCGGAAAATCTGAGCTTGTTACAGAGAGGCATTTTTTTTTCCCCTCTGCATCCTGGTAAGAAAGCTGGATTGGAGGCTGAGAGATGGTATCACTTAAGACCTTCTAAAAGAAGATGACAAATTAAATTCATTGTATCGTTAATTTTTTATTTGCTTGAGGGATGCAATTTATGGAAGAATTTCCAGGGAGCTCTACTTGTGTTTCTGAGGTACATATGTTATTTAGATGTAAAGGACATATAGGGTATGGTTAGAATATAAATCCTTAATTTTATTGCTCTGAAGGTTTGTTCTGTGGTTGAGCTAATATTCTTAAGATCAATTCTGTGGTTATTTGACCATAAGTTATTTCTGAGGCTTACTCTAAGGGAGAAATCCCAGGGAGAACAGACTGCTTTCAAATAAATCATTGCAAATTATATATGTAAATGTATTGACTAAATTTGGACACACAATTAGATGAAGTATAATCCATCAAGACTTCCAGAAGTGTCGGTGAGTTACTTAGGAGAAAGAGAGCTCAAGAAATGATCTTATGTCTCTATCTACATTTTGCATTCTAACTACACTTTTCCTTTCAGAAGCTCCAGACCTTCTTGAAGACAAAACAAATAAAAAACATAAAGGAATAACAATCACCCCTTTTAGAGAAAAAATGGGAGGGCAGATATTCATAGTAGTAGGTTAGGGTAGAAATTTTGGAGGAAAGTCAGGGGAAAAAAATTTAAAAGCTGAAGGATGGCCTACAAAGTATTAGTTCTCGCTAATTTCTTGTCTTGCTCCTGTCAGTTTTCCAAAGTGATGGAATTTCTTCAGATTAAAAAAAAAATCCCTATTACAGGGAGACTTTTTGTGGCCTGCAGTTATACATTGTCTCTTTAAAAAAAAAGGTAAAGCAAAAGATGATTATGATGTACTGAACTACATTATTTAAGACTTTAGGAAACACCCTCAGAAACCTTGGTTAAATTTTAATGCAGAAATTCTTGAGTTTGGCAAGTTTCTCAAATTATTGAACCCCAAAGGCATTTTGCAAAATATTTCCCTCTCAATTTTAAGCCCAAATGGAGGAAAATACATTATCATTTCATGTTCCTTTGATTAACCAAAAAATTATTTAATAAGAACTATTGAATAAGACTTCATAAAAGTATGAAATTAACAGATGTTATCATTGCAAGAAGTGCTTCTATGCAAGCATAATTTTGTAAATGTATAAATGTTTCTAACAAGAACACTTATTTCTCTAGATTATTTCATCATTTCAATATGTTTAATAGGTTAACAGGCTCAAACATATTGTCATATGTTCAGTGCAGTCTCAAGAACAGTGCGCTAATGGGAGTCCACAGATAGTTGAGAGAGTAAGGGAGAATTTAGTGGTCTGGCAGTGCTGCTGAATGCTCTAATGTTGTTACCACATGTGGTTACCTAGATAGCACTCAGCAAAAACCCAAGGAAAGCTCTAATTCATCCATGGAACTGGGTATACCTATCTGCCAGCTCATTCTTTTGGTCATTGGACCAACTTATTAAGATGAACTAAGTGGTTAACTTATCTAGGGATAAAAAAAGGAAGCCTGCCTTTTGCGCATATAATCTCCCTCTAAGGCAATGGTTCTCAACCTTCCTAATGCCATGACCCTTTAATACTCGTATGTGGGTGTATTTGCATATGGGCGGACCTGCCTGGAGTTGGATAGAGGAGTGATGTCTCAGTTCCTAAGACAATCAGAAATATGTGTTTTCTGATGCTCTTAGGCAACTCCTGTGACCCCTGTGAAAGGGTTGTTCGATCCCCAATGGGGTTGTGACCCACAGGTTGAGAACCACTGCTCTAAGGCATCCTTGGCTAGTAGCCAATTCGCTTTTAATATAATGGTCCTGGCATTCTGTTGGGACTAGAATGTCACATGACTGTTTGGAAGATGAGCTAAAACTCCCTGTCTCCCTTTTCTTTTCCCTCTGTTCTCTGTCTTCTTTTTTACCCTCCCTCTGTTCTCCCTCTTGTCCTCTTTTTTTCCCCCCTTCTTTCTTTTAAGAGAGCCTTCAACCTCCCACTCAAATCCCCATTCTCCTTCCAGTCCTGGTTTGGTCAATCCTATTTTTCTGACAATAGCCTGGAATATTTCTAGGTTGGAGTCAGTGAATTATCACAGTCCATCAAAAGTCATTTTTTCAGATGCCATTAGTTCAAGTCCTAGATAATTTCCCCAATATTTTCTGTACCACTTTTTCTTACTTAATTATTTAAGTAGGTGACAATTAAATGGCATTGGGTAGAAAATTACAGTTGAGTTAGAAAAATATTACTCATCTGGACAACAGAAGAATAATGAAAAATCTATCTGCAATAGTTAGGCATGTGTAAAGCCAAGCACGAGCAGCTTTCCAGAGGACTGCTGCTGTGAAGAGCTTCAAGGTTCTGATTACATAGCATAGTGAACACTCTATTTATTCAGTAATAAACTAAGACAAAACATTGACAGAAATCAAAGTATAGCATTCACAATGTTATGACATAACAACTTATCACTAAAATGGCCACATAGTTTTCACCAAAGTGGTCACATAGTTTTAAGCAAAAGATATCATTCAATAAGAACTTAATTCAAACATCCTTAAGGGACGCAAAGTACAATCATTCAGTAAGTCCTTAACTCAATTATCCTTAAGGAGGCTTGCCTCTTTAATGGATACAAAATACAAAGGTCAAAATTCTCCACCCCTAGGTCACATTGTCTTAATCTCTGAGTCAAAAAGTCTTCTTTCTTCTTAATTGGAGATTAGTTTCTATCATCCTTAATTCAATCATCCTGAAGAAGTACAGGATACAGAGTACAAAATCCTCCCACCCCTAGGCCACAGAGTAAATCATGAACTTCTCAGTTTGCATTAAATACCCAAGGAGAGGTCTTTTCATCTTGACTTGAGGCTGGTGCTCAGATTCCATGGTTCCTCTTCCATGGGTCCAGCTCCTACCTAAATCCACCCAACTGTCATCTGAGTTCAAAGGCAGGCAGCTCTCAACTCCTTGTCCATCTCCTTGTTCAGTTTCTGTTCCATATTGAAGCTCACAGTGTACAATCCACCTCAAGTCCTTCACAGTTTCTGTTCCTGGGAAGAAAAAGCTTAACAGAGCCACAATAACATTCATGCACATTGCTGGCACCATCATCAATTCACTTTCTGCCTGTGAAATCAACATAGAATCACAAACAAGTTCTGAGAAATCAACACAAATCATCAGTATAGTCCCAGAACCTCTGAAAACATCAGTAAGATCCTCTTCCAGGACTTCTGTAGACATACAACAACAAAATCCTCTTTCAGGGCTTCTGAACCAGTAGTAAGGTCCCAGGGCTTCTGCAACAACAGCAAGGGCCTCTATCAGCAGATGAATCTGACAAAGTAACATTAAAACAGACAGACAAAGTACTGGTTCCACAGCCATACTTCCTCCCAGTTCTGCTCTCTCTCAGCCTGGGCTTCTCCTTATATACGATCATCAAGCTACTCCCTGTTCTGTCCCTTCCTATTGCATCAGCAACAGGGGTTCACAAGTTCTTTTTCTTAACAAAATACTTGATATAATCATGGGCAAGAAACTTGAACCAAAACCAGGTGCTAAATAATTAAATAGCTGAAACAAGGTGTTAACTACTTCTTTGCTTGCCATTACAGCATGGGTCAACAGGCTAAATGCACCAACTATTGGGCAGGTAATTATTTAGAAAAATACACACTAGCAGTATGACATGATAGACAAAATTAGGAAGACCTGGGTTCAAATTCTATCTTTGCCACTTCTAACCATAAAGCAGCGTGATATGATTGAAAGAATAGTGGATTTGCAATCAGATGATCTTGATATGAATCCCAACTTTGCCTCTGATTGTCTATGTGACTCTGGTAAACCACTTTAACATCTTGGTGTCCAGGAAACTTGAAGACTATAAACTGCAGAACTAGTACTAATCTGCTTTGAGAGTGGGAATTATCCCATACAAATGAAATCACATGTCCAGACCAAACAAAAATATTACTATAAATAATTTCTTCTGTTGCTTTATTGATATTCATTATAATGTTACAACAACTGAATACTAACCTGTCTGTCCATCAGCTGCTTTTTTTTCTTCACCATGCCCATTAAATCAATATTTGCAATGACTAAATCATTAGATCCTTTAATTTGATCCTGGAAGTTTAATGTGAATTCTGTTTCAATGAACAGTGGTAGGCATAATCAAGCTCTTTTTCTGTTAATGATAATTCAGGCTTTTGAGGTTTGATGATTAAGGAGAGTAGAAAATGTAAGCAATAGGCATAATAATGGCAATGATAGCTGATTTATAAAACACATTAAGATTTACAAAACCGTTCTTCACAGCAAATCAGAGAAGTGAAGGGCAAAAGTATTTTTATTATTATGTTTATTATAAATTATTTTATTAATCACTATTAATACTACTATTGAGAGGCAGCTTAACTTAAAGTATAGAGAGAAGGTCTTAGAATCAAGAGGACCTGGTTCAAGAACTGCCTCTGACACATTCTGGATATGAGTTCCTGGGTGAGTCATTTAACTTCTCAATGCCCTAGAGCTATTTTCTTGCACTATAAAGTTCAGAGAAGGTGATGACCTATGTTGGTACAGGAAGTTTCCCTCATCTGGGAATTCCTATAGCAATAAAATCACAGGTCTGGTTCCTATTATTATTTTGCCTAGACTTGTAATTTCATTGGTGAAACTCCTGGTGAAGAAACTTGCATCATCCACATGACAACTTCTGTTTGATTTATAGTCTTAGATGATTGTCTGGGGACATTGAGAGAATAAGTAGTTTGTCCTGAGTTACGGAGCCATTTTGTGTTAAAGGTGAGGCTTTGAAGATTCCAGACTCTAAGACCAGGACTCAGGTATACCATTTTCTCCCACTCTCCTCCTTTTTATAAATGAGGAACTAAGGCTCACAGAGTTGAAATGATTTGTTTAATGTTATATGAGATATCTGTATACATACAAACATACAGACATATATATATATATATATATATATATACATATATCTATCATCTATTTATAGATATATATTATCAAGTAATTGAAGATTTTTATGTACAGTTTATGATACTACTCACATAGTTTATATTTCACTTCTCACGTAGAGAAATTTAACATTACAATAAATACTATAATAAAACAACACTGCAAACTTTCTAGCCACTTGCAAATCCTATGGTGTCAGATCAATGGACCAAATGAGAATGAGGGGCTTAGAGGAACAGAATACTAGGACTATGACTCATATTTCTAGCTTTTGTAAGTTTTTGCTTCCAGCACACTACACTGAAGCTCTTTCTCTGGGCTGGTGAGCTCTTGTAAATTTTGTAAGGCAACATATTTTTCCTTCCTGAAAGTTCTTGGATGCAAGATGCCATGTCCATAGGACAAGACTTAATGATGAGAATGAAGTCATGGTTAGGACTCCATGCTTAACTCAGAGTCTTGACATACTACCAAGATTTTTGGATCAAAATGGACTTTCTGGGCATCTCTAGGTGACATCAGTCCTTCCATCAGTGTCTATTATCATTAGCGCCTTAGATCTAGAAAGTACAATGTAGGTTAGTGGCATTTAAAGTGTCACTCAATGTTATATGTTGAGTAATAGTTATACCAGGCAATGTGAGGCTTCCAGGATACTGGTATAGTATGCCTCCCAATTTGCTAATCACCAATTTAAGTTACTGGCTTTTTATGGTAAATTACATGGAGTAAAGGTCCTAGTCTTTATCACCAAAAGAACAGAGTGGAAGATCCTGGTAAAGTGTGGGGTGTGGGTGAGGCTTTTTGCTAATTTATGAAAAGACTGATGCGCTTCATTCTATAAACAAAATGCACACAAGTATTACACAAACTTTGTTTGGGCACATAATTCTTTCCAATAAAACAAAGTGTATATCCAAAATGCTAGAAGTAACTCAGTATGCAAATGATGGCCCTATTGATGGCCCTATTCTCTGGAGATCTAGCCTTTTTTTTTTCCTTTCTAGGTGTGTATAACAAGGGGAGCTCTGGTGACAGGGGATTAGCTAAACTGAACATCTCTGTACCATTTTTCTAACCAATTACATTGAATTGCTAATTGGGTCTGCCAAGAGCCCCAGGCAAGTAGGCAATGTTTTTATTTTTTAAAGCTGAAATCAGTCATAGTTAATTAATCTTTTCTTCTTAAAAAGAAAACACATGGAAAAGCAAGACAGAGTAGCTTAGCATCTTCATCTTGATGGAATTTGTCATTAGTCAACAAAATATGCCAATGTTTACAGTTTTTTTGTAGAGATGCTTTCACTAGATCATTTATTTTATTTTATTTTATTTTTCTACTTACATGTAAAAACAATTTTTACATATTTTTTAAATTTTGAGTTCCAACTTCTATCCCTTGGTAAGGCAAGCAGTTTGATATAGATCATACATGTGCAGTCATGCAAAACATATTTCCATATTATCCATGTTGTAAAAGAAAATACATTCCCCACTCACACACACAAAAGAAAGAAAAATAAAGTAAAAAAAAATGCTTTGTTCTGCATTCAGATTCCATCAGTTCTTTCTCTGGAGCTGGATAGCATTTTTCATCATAAATCCTTTGGGATAGTCTTGGATCATTGCATTGTTGAGAATAGCTAAGTCATTCACAGTTGATCGTCTTATAATATTGCTGTTACTGTGCACAATGGTCTCCTGGTTCTGTTCACTTCACTTCGCATCTGTTTGTATTAGTCTTCCCAGTTTTTCAAAAAAAATATCATTCTCATCATTTCTTATGGCACAATAGTATTTTATCACAATCATATACCACAACTTGTTCAGGCATTTTCCAATTGATGGGCATTCTCTCAATTTCCAATTTTTTTGCCGCCACTAAAAGAGCTGCTGTAAATATTTTTGTATAAATATGTTCCTTTCCATTTTTTGGTCTCTTTGGGATACTGGCTTAGTTGTGGTATTGCTGGGTCAAGGGTATTCACAGTTTGATAGTCCTTTGGGTATAGTTCAGATTGCTCTCTAGAACGGTTGAATCAATTTTCAGCAATGTATTAGAGTCCTAATCTTCCCATAACCCCTCCAACATTTGTCATTTTCCTTTTCTATTATATTAGTCAATCTTATAGGTGTGAGGTGATGCTTCATAGTTATTCTAATTTTCCTTCATCAATTGTGATTTAGAGCATTTTAAAAATATGCCTCTAGATAGCTTTGGTTTTGAAAACTGCCTCTTCCTATCCTTTAACCATTTATCAATTCGGAAATGTCTTGCATTCTCAGAAATTTGGCATTGTTCTCTATATATTTGGTAAATGAAGCTTTTATCAGAGAAACTTGCTGTAACACTCCCCCCACCCCAGTTTTCTGCTTTCTTTCTAATCTTGGTTGCATTGGTTTTGTTTGCACAAAACCTTTTTAATTTAATGTAATCAAAATGTTCCATTTTACTTCCCATAATGCTCTCTATATCTTGTTTTGACATAAATTCTTCTCTTATCCATAAATCTGGAAGGTAGATATTCCACACTCCCCTAATTTACTTATGATATCACCCTTTATGTCTAAATCATGTATCCATTTTGAGCTCATCTTGGTATATGGTGTGAGATATTAGACCAATTTTTTTTTCTGATTTTTTTAAAGGCTGTCCTGGTGTGACCAGGCAATTTCAAGATGACTTGTAAGGATTTTAGACTTCTAGGAAACAAAGGTTCTCTCCTCTTTTCATAGGATAAACATCTGGTGTTAGAAGGTCCTGAGAGGCCATTTAATTCGATTCTCTGATTTTACTGACAATTAAATTGAGACCCTTCAATGTTAAATGACTTTGACAAGGTGATACAAATAGCAAGTGCTACAAGAAATTGTTTGAATCCAGGATCTAGAACTTCAGATCCCCCATATTTTCTATTCTTCTACATTTATGTATGCTTAAGAGTGATAGGTTAAGTTACATTTTGGGTTTTTATAAGAATCATAAATGCTAACTACTTTTCCAAGTCTAGTCAAAGATATATTTATTATGTTTGACTACTTTTACTATGGCCACTTTCTTTGGAATTGATCATGAAGCAACCAGGAGGCTAAGTGGGCATGTCTCTTCAGAATCTCTTTCCCTTCCTGGGTTTTGTTCACATAAACAAAAGGCCACTGGGGAGACTGGACTAGAAGTTTGTTAATTGGACCAGAAAGGAATTTTAGTTCCTAAGAGAATGAGAAAGGTAGAACTAATAATCCAGTGAGCTAAAACTATAGCCCCTGTTACCGTTGAGTTATCTATACAACTCATGATAAGAAACAGTGTGGCATATTGGATAGAGGGCTGATCTTGGAGTCAGGAAGATCTGGGTTCAGAAATTATCTTTGCCACATAGGAATTTTTTGACCATGGATAAGTCCTTTGATCTCTCAGTGATCCATATAACTCTCTAAGACTATTATAAAGGTTGATCTCCATCCATGCAGGGAGTTCCCCACACTAATATAACATATTCTGACTATACTGTATCTGACTATACTGACGATACTATACACAGATGAAAAGAAGACATCTCAAAATATCTGGAACATAACACTACTTAAAAATACCTGACCGAAGGCAACTTAAATTTTCTAGTTCTTTGCTTAGATTTATTAAATCTGAGGCCCTGTGAATTTCTATCTAATTTAAACTATTTTTTACATTATTTACTTAACTATTTGTATCACTTCACAAATCTTTCCATTTATAGAAAAAGAAAATGAGCCATAGAGATTATAACTTGACCAGAGACATATAGACATAGATTTGGGATTTGAACCAAGACTTTTCAATTCTAAATTTAGTATTCTTCCTATTTTAGCACACTGCTAATAAAATGAAAACTTTTTAATGAATTGTAAGAATGCTATCCAAGGGTTTTTTTTAGGGGGAGGAAGTACACTGTTGGTTAAAGGAGGAGGTGATGGTGTAAGGTTTGTGGGCTTCTGTTTGTAACCTATTACCTCAACGAACAAGTCTTTTAACTTCTCCAGTCATCAGTTTTCAGTGTAAGATAATATTTTACAATGGTCATTTCATGGAAAATTTTAGGAGATAATTAAAAAATGTTTGTGAATTATACTAAGACTCTGATACAAAGGTGCTCTAGGAGGGCATACACCATTACTACAGGGGCAGAGTGGATTAAGCATTTGCCTTGGCATCAGAAAACCTGGGCTCCAAGATCGTCTCTTTTCAGTTGCCAACCATCTGACAATGGCAGAGAACTTTTACTTCTCAGAACCTCAATTTCTTTATTTCTAAAAAAAGGACAGTAAAAACTATTCTACCTATCTTATAGGGTCATTGTAAGTAAAAGATCTTTCTAGAATGGGTTGTCCACTCAAAGTCTACCCATAAATTGAAAATATAATAAATAAAATAAAAATAAAGACTACTTGTTAGTAGTCAAGGTATCTTGTTCCTTTACAAAGTCAAACAAATGGTAGGAAATCCCTTAAAAATTAAAATACTTTCTTAACCTCTTTTCTGAAGATATAATAGTCTTGCAAGAGTGCATTATATTGTATATTTCAGTAAGCACTTGAAGGGTTTGGAAAGTAGTTTCGAAGATGCCTTGGATTTTTCCTTAAGTCATTGTGTCAGCCTCCCTTACAAAATAATTATTCACATAGGTGTCTTTCCCCCCTATTAGATTATAAGTTCTTTGAGAGTGGAGTCTATATCATTTTGTGGCATCCCTAGCACCTAACCCTGTGACTTGATAACTGAGATTCAAAAGCTAATATGATTTCTTCTCTCCCTTGTCAGAAATTTAACACTATAATGTGTTAGGAAAGACTATTTTGGGGGGTTTGTAGGAGAAAAATATTGGTTATCTATAATAATGAATTGGACTATAAAACTTTAAAAAATATGACTCCTAGAACAGTCTATATTTTTTTCTGTCACCCTGCCACCATCATTGAAAAAAATTGAAGGATAGGGAGGCATATTGTATTTTTATCTGCTTCATATGTCCCCATGGCCAAAATAGTTCACCATATATTGTTCATTCTGGAGATGAGCCCCTATGTATTGAGTTTAGATGGTCCTTGAACAATAGGCATAATCTGTTGCTATGCTCATATTTGAAGGCTTTCTAACTTGATGGAACACATTTGCCATTGCAAGTTCTGGCTTCTCCTTTGAGACTTTCAGGGTCTCCTTAATACTACTATGAGACAACAGAGCATGAATTTGGACTCATGCTCTCTATACAGTTGTTTAAAGTCTTTTATTAACCTTAGATACATGACTTTAAAAATAATTATTATACAGGTTATGTGATTAGCCAGGTGGGGAAGAGTTATTTTCTTCAAATCTCTCCATCCTTAAACCTCAGAAAATAAATGTGCGATATTTAGAGTCTCTAAAGCTGAATATACATGTTAAAAAGATAGAAAAACAACACAAGGCAACACCTCTTGCAATAACATGAAATAACAAATACTTTGAGCTGTCATTATCTCCACCACTATACCCATTCCATACCAGGTATAGGTAGCACAAATAATCTTTCATTTTATACTTCATGGTGTGGTGGTGGATTCCCTATTCAGCCCTTTAATAGCAATAAAGTAAGCTCAGTTTCTCTTACCCATAAAGTGCTGGCAGATACTAATTTTACTCAGTCAGGAGAATGAAAAGGAAGACCAACTAGATGGGAAGGGACAATGGGAAGGGACTCGTGCACGGAGCACGAGTGACAAAGTAGAATACGGTGCTAGAAGGGAATGAGTTTTCATGCCCAAGGAAAAAAACGACAGGAAAATCATCTGGAACCAGTGCTGACTCTCGAGAGTTTATTCTGGGCAGTGTCCTTGGTTGTGTCCTTACATCTCCCAACAAGAGAAGACTGAGGATACCCAATTTGGTGGGAATTCATAAAGCAGTAAAAGAGGAGAAAGACCAAAGAATAAGGAGAGAAATCAGAGGAAAGTTATTGGGAAAACAAGAGGAAGTCTGGTTCCCAAGAATATAAAACAATTAAAAAAAAAGCTTGTAAGGACTGAAGGAAGAATGAATAAGAATGTAAGAGAAAGAGAAATCATAAGGAACTTATTAAAGTGGGACTATTTATACTCCTACATGGAAAGACAATATTTGTAACTCAAGAAACTTTTCTCAATATGAGGATAGTTGAAGGGAATATATATGTATATGTATGTATACATACATATATATATAAGTATACGAGTGTGTGTTTATGTATGTGTGTGTATATGTACACATTGAGGGCACAGGATGAGTTGAATATGAAGGGATGAAATCTAAACAATAAAATTAAGAGGTGAGAGCGGAATATATTGGGAGGAGAGAGGAAGAAATAGAATAGTGTGAATCATCTCACATAAAAGAGGCATGAGAAAGGCGGGGGAAGAGGAGAAAGGTGAAAGGGAATGAGTCAACCTTACTCTCACTGGATTTGGCTTAAGGAGAGAATAACATATGCACTCAAGTGGATATCTTTTTTTTAAATAAATTAATTAATTTATTTTCTTGTTTACATCATTCATTTCCAAGAGATTTTGAGTTACAAATTTTCTCTCCATCTTTCCCCTACCCAACACCCTAAAACAGCCATCTCACTGCATAACCCCTCCCCCAATCTGCTCTTTCCTATGTCCTCCCCCTCTCCTCTCTGGCTTTCTTGTAGGACAGGATGGATCTCCCTACCATGGTGCCTGTATATCATAATTCCTGATTGCATGTAGTTAATAATAATAATAATAATAATATATATA
>CM053580.1:380357554-380377115 GCA_028627135.1 Pseudochirops cupreus | reverse complement strand
TATACACACCTCAGCCAATCCCCTTCTTCCACATCAACAGGGGAGTTCATGCCTTCTCAACAGTGGGACAGGGTTTGCCCTGTCTACACTTAGCACTTAGTACTAAGTGCTAAGTATCCTGCTAAACAGATTACTATTACAGGCACAAATAGTCCATGTCAACATTTAGGGTGGGTACTCTAAAGATAAACAGGGCCACCAAAGGCAAGATATTGTCCAGTGATATAAAGTAGATGGTCTTGCCATAAAAGATCTTGTAAAATTGAGAATCTAATATGTCTTTCCAGACATTTCACAATAGTTAGGTTTCAGGATAACTGAAAGGTTAGCGACCCCCAGAAGTCAATATAACATCTTCTATTTTCATATATTATCACCACCACCAGAAAATGAATTTCCTCCACATATTCACCTCTTAGAATAGTTTCTCTTCTTCAAGGCTCAAGTCAGATTCTACCAAGTCCAATGCTCCTAGCTATCGGTTTTCTTTTCTTCCCCATATTAATTTACATTTACTTATATATATACCTGATGTATCTCCCATTAGAATATAAGCTCATTGAAGGAAGGGACTCTGTTTATATCATTGTATGTCTAGAGCCTAACCCATTTAGCAGGTCCTTCATATATATATTGGTTAAATAAAAGTAGGGTCCACTACTGAACTCTTCCATGGGCCCTTTCAGCATGGTGGAACCTGAAAAAACTTACATTCTTCTGGCCTATATTTCAAGAATCTAAAGGCAAAAATACGAAAATATGTTCCAAATAGTAAACAATCACACACATACACACACATACACACACCTTTCCATCTAGGCTCTAAGTTTTATGGGAGAATCTATTTTTAAAAAAGAGACAAAAGGAAATCATAACAAGCTTTTGCATCAACATCAGTGTAACCTGTAGATAAACTTTGTTTCCTTTTTCTTTGGCTTTTCTTATATGAGATAGTTCAATTTGTAGGGGACAAGGGGAAGATATCTTCAGAACTAAAGATGATATAAAAACAAAAGATCCTTAATAAAAATTTTCTAATGAAAAAGGAACTGTCTCTCTAGTGAAGCAAAGTGGTATAGTGAATAGTGGATGACTGGGGCCTGGAATCAGGAAGACTTTAGTTCAAATTCAACTACAGATATTTACTAGCTGTATGACCCCGAGCAAGTCACTTACTCTGCCTGCTTCAGGTTTCTTACTTGTGAAATGAAGAGAATAGCACCTACTTCATAGGAACTTTGTGAGGATTGAATGAGATATTCTTTGTTAAGTACTTTGCAAACCTTAAAGTTCTATATATACTTAGCTACTATTACTGCTACTATTATCTTGCTGCTTTTATAAACCTATGAACCATTAATTGCTTTAATTAGTGTTTTCATTGATGATGTGAGGTTTTAATTATACTCTTATGCCTTCTAAAGCAGGAATATCTTACCTCCTTTTTTGGTGTGTACAGATTTAATTTTACTCTTTTCTTACTTTTGTAGACAATATTTCTGAAACTATAGTGGTTGGTGTTAGGGTAGCAAAATTTTGGGATGCTGTTGAAGCAATCCTTGCGGAAATTTTCTATTTCTCAAACATGTATTAACAAATAGACAAAGATGAATAGATAATTATATGCCAACAGAATTGAGAATGCAAAGGAATATGTCGAGTATTTACAAAAAACAAAATACCTAATCTATAAAAACAAGAACTCTATATCTTAATCAAACTAATCTCAAAAAAATTGGCAAAGCCATAAATCAAACTTTCTACAGTGGTGTAGATTGGTATTTTACAACTTTAGGCTTAGACTATTTTCTAGAGCTCAGAGAGGTTAAGTGATTTGCACATGTCAGACAGAGAGAATATCTTAGATTTTAACCTAGGTTCTCCTAGCTTTGAGGCTAGCTCTTTGTTTAGTATGTCTGCCTCCTCTAGAACTATGTCAAATAATAATGAAGAAAAGGGAAGGAAAATTCTTATTTTAATACCATGTGTACTAGGAAAAGTTCTAATGTTTCTCCAGTATAAACTGTGCTAGTTCTTGGGTTTCAATATATTATTATGAGCAAATTAAAAAAGGTCTCTTCCATGCCTAAAATTTTTGGAATTTCAAACGTATATGTTTGCAATGTTTTATCAAAGGCTTTTTTCCTGCAACTCTTGAAATAATCATGCACTCATTGTTATATTTAAGTTCATGAAATTAATTATAGTAATTATTTTCCCAATGTTAAATCACCCTACCTCCCTTATACGACTCTAATTTGGTAAGAGTCAATTATATTCTGGATATAATTCTGTGGTTTTGTTAGAATTTTATTCATAAACTTTGCATTGATGTTCATTAGTGAGAGTGATGTGTAGCTCTCTTTTTCTACTTTGTCTCTCCCCATTTGGTTACCATATTTGTCTAATAAAAATTTATTGGAATGTTTTCTACTTTGGAGAATTTTTTTGAAGCATTTGATATGCATTTGTAAATTTACCTCAATCAATTTTTCTTTGGGAATTCATATATGGATTGTTCAGTTTCTTTTTGTGAGATTAGTTTAAGATATGTAATATTCAACACAATGTGTAGTATTTATTACATAGGTTTTCTTGAAATGGAAATTTATTGCTATATATTTTGAATTCTCTCATGTTCTGCTGTGCACATGAAATGTTTTTTTCTTTTATTGTTTTGTATTAAAGTTTCAGTATTTAAGTTTGTAATATGTTTCCTTTTCTTTTATTGTATATTTAAGTTTCAGTAATAGGGCAGGTAGATGGCACAGTGCATAGAGTGCTGACCCTGGAGTCAAGAGAACCTGAGTTCAAATCCAACCTCAGAGCCTTGATACTACCTGTGTGATCCCTGCCAAGTCACTTAACCTCAATTGCCTTGCAAAAAAAAATTTTTTTAAGATATGTAGCCATTGTTTAGGTATTTTGTGTTTTTGTAAATACTAATCAGTGTCGTTTGAATTCTCAGTCTTCTTGGCATATAGTTGTGTGTGTTAATCTTTGTCTACTTATCAACATATGTTTGAGAAAAAGAAATGTTCCTCAAGAACTGGTTTAGCTAATCCCAAAATTTTGCTGGGTTGCTTCATTGTTATTATTATCATCATTATTATTAACATAATTACTATTTTAAAAAATTTTTTCTTTGGCTTATAAATTGAAATATTATTTCATCTCAATTAAATTCTGGATGTTTTGCACAAATTTTCTTTATTCTTGATTTTATTATGTCATGGTATAGGAAGGATGTGTTTATTACATATCCCTTTTGAAATTTTTAATGATTTATTTACGTCCTAACACATATGATCAGTTTTTTGCATCCCTTTATTCAAGGGTTTTTGTAAAGGTGTTTTAGAGAGCTGAGAAATATATATATTCCTTAACATGTTCATTCTGAAGTCATCATGATTCAGTAAAATCATCCTTTAAAAATAATTTACTGAACTCTTTTCTTCATTTATCTTTCTGTTGAATTTATCCAGGTCTGAGAGCATAAATTATAAAACATCCTCGACATTGCGGCATTGTTAAGACTTTGTTATACTTAACCAAGATTTCCCTGAAGGACCAAGACATTATACAATTTTAAGCATATAAGTATAGTATTTTTATTGTTTTTGGTGCTTTTAAATATAACATAATTTTCTAATGGGAGGTCCCTCTTCAACAACCTTATTATGGCTGATATAATATCACAGTTTCAGCTCCAGCTATGTAGATTATTTATATAAGAATTGGAAATTGAAGTGATGTCCATCAGTTGAGATTGTATATAATTGTGATGGAATATGATTGTGCTGTAAGAAATGATGAAGGGCATGGTTTCATGGGAAAAAAACTGGGACGACATATGAACTGATGCAAAGTGAAGAGAGCAGAACTAAAACATTGTACAAAGAAATAGCAATAATGTAAAGTTAAACAACTGTGAAAGATGTAACTACTCTGATCAGTACAATGGTCAATGAGAGTTCCAGACGAAAAATGCTATCCACATCCAGAGAGAGAAGTGATGAACTCTGATTGCATATTGAAGCATATTTTCCTTTATTTATTTTTCTTCCTTTTTTCCTGCAATGTGGTTAATGTGGAAATATTTTGCTTGATTTCATATGTATAATGGATAGTGTAATTCTTGCCATTTCAATGGGTGGGGGAGAGGTAGAGTGAGGGAGAGGGTTTGGAACTGAAATTTTTTTTTTACAAAAAGGAATTTGTCCTCTGCTAGGAAATGGCAAGACAAATCAACTAGCAGTAAAAAAAAAAAATCCCTTATACCAGATGGAATTGTTGCTAAATCTGCAAAATGAGTCAAGTTATATAATAGCTCTATTTTATCAGCTAAAATAATGACAAAAAAATCTATGAACCATTAGAGATGCCAATTTATAAGAAGTTTCAAGAAAGGGAATAATCGATCATTTATTAATAGCATGACAAAGGGAATATCACTTTGCTTCTCTGGTCCTGTTATCTCATCTTTAAAACAAGGGATTAGATGATCTCTGGAATGGATCCCTTTCATCCCTAAATTTATGATCACCTGAAAGTCCCACTGTGACTGACTTGGATAAGACATTTTCTCTTTCATTAGAACTTTCCTATGGTCTTGAAAAGGTTAAACCTCCAAAGATACCTTACCTACAGGCTAGAGGAATTTTAGGTAGCAGTAGATTCTGATTTACTAAGTACAAAAGATTTTTAAGCTAAGAAGTATTGTGTTAATATTGTGTCAGTACACACAAAGATCTGCATTCTGTTACTCTTTATGACATCTTTATTCCCCCTCATTATTCTGTATGTCCTGAAAGGAGGTGTATTAAAAAAGATTATTAGTCAACAGTGTTAAATCCAAACAAAAGAGTGTTGCATGCTAGAATCACTGAAGTGTAATATTTTTTAATTGGTACCATAGCTTAAAATGAGCAGCGTACTATCAATGATCAGTTACTGTGTATGCACTTAAGCATGGTACTAGGCTAAAGGATGTACAAAGCAAGTCAAAGTAGACCATCTTTATTCCATGGTGGCTTAAATCTAAGATTCTACTTGGTTTTTAGGCCTGGGGAAATGCTCAGAAAGACATCATTGATTGTCCCAATAAAGAATGGATTGCTTATTTTTTTCACACACTAAGGGATATATTTCCTTATTCTAATTTACTAGTAAGAGTCTGGTTCAGTGGAAAGAATACCAGACTTGAAGTCATAAAACCTGGATTTAAATCCTAATGTCACCATTTACAATTGGGGAGACCCTGGGACAAATATATAAGATTCAATTCCCTCAGCTATAAAATACAGATGATAATAATGCACACATTACTTTCTTCAGGGGTTGTTGTGATCAAGAGAGATGGTACATATAAAGCACACTGAAACCACAAATAAATTGGAACAGCAATTATAACTATCACAAGACACCTAATGGCAAGCAGATTTTAAAAGAGGTAAATATATTCCTCACCCATCAATTGCCAATGACTTATACAAGTTATTATATTACACACTTCCTAAAATAAATGAGGATTCTGTAATTTATTATGTTAAAAAAAAAGCAGGAGGAGGATCATGATCTTAGGCAAAGTTAAAGTTGAAATAGATTTAATCAAAAGAGGAAAATGGGGAAACTACACTATATATCAGCAAAATTATTCAATATTGGTTTAGACCATTTAAAATAACTAGACAGCATAAAATACCTGACTGTATACAGGCCAAAACAGACACAGAAAATATATGAACATAAACATTAAACATGTTTTATACAAATAAACTCATATCTAAATAATTGAAATAATATATATTGTTCATGGGTAGGTAAAGCCAATATAATTTTTAAAAGACAATTCTACCTAGCTAATCTATGTATTCAATGTCTTCCCATTTAAACTATTTTTTTAAAAAATTTATGGAGTTACAAAAAATAACAAAGTTCATTCGGAAGAACGAAAGGCCAGGAACTTCAAAGAAAGCAGGGAAAGATAGAAAGGGAGTAGATTCAGCAGGATCAGACCTTAATTTATATTATAAGGTGAGAGCATTGTTGAAGTATAAAATGGATAATTTTGATTATTTTAAATTAAAATTTGCTTATATAAATAAAACATATGTATCCAAGAACAGAAGGAACGAAGAAAATTGGCAAAAAAAAAATAACTTTCACAGACAATTTCTCAGGTAGAATGTTATTGGGTTGGAATATTGCTGTGGTATAGGAAATGAACTGATTGAATAAGAAAAAGATGGAAAGACTTGGACCTTCCAAGGAAGATGCTATCTGCCTCTAAGAAAATAGATGTCATATATAAATAAGTATAGTGTAGCCTTACTTAAATATGTATAAGTGTACATGTGGAGATATGTATGTTTATACATATCCATGTATATGCCTATATAGCCACACTTAATTGTAGTCTTCTTTAGAGTGGGAGGAGGAAGAAGGGGAAAAATAAAGTAAAAAGTGAACAGCAGAGAACAAAAGAAAACCAAGAAGGAAGCAAAGCTGGGCAACGTTGAAAACAATGTGTAGTACTTATTATATAGGTTTTCTTAAAATGGAAATTTATTCTTTTATTGAATCCTCCCTTATGTTCTGCTATATCCTTGGCAATATTTCTTTTTTTTTCTTTTCTCATTTGTATTTAAGTTCAAAATAAATTTTTAAGTTTACAAAAACAAAATAAAATATATAAGGATTCTCAATGATGTCTTAGAAGCATAATGCCAATTTATTATTCAATTTGTCAACATTTGAGTCCTACCTCCTCCTCAATACATTTGTTAAGAGTTTATTGTAAATAACTCTATTTTAATGCTTATACTTGAAAGCAATTGAGAGACACTACAAATTAAAATATTCATCATGTGGGTTTCTATTAGAGAATGTCCTATAGGTCTATATAGAGTAAAAGGACATTCACAAAATGGTGGCCACCATTTCTTCCCTGCAGCATTCAAGGAAACTCATTGCCATATGGAGCTGGTTTGCAGGGACATGATAACTTCCTTACACAGTTAGAGAAGGTACCATCTATCACATACACTCATGAGGAGGATGGAGAGAATGTGCCCTGGTCCTTCTGCTTCTCACTGCTGCTTCAGTAGGGATCCAGTTTGACTCAAGCCTCCTGTGGCTGTCCCATTGCTTTAAAAACTTTTTTTCAGCAATTGTTGCTTGGAGTAATTTTTGTTCTAACTCAGGATTTTCTGACCATGACTTTGAAAACCTTTCAAAAATGTGAAGAGAGGAAAAGAAGATGAGAAAAGGGCAGTGAAATGATGGGGTGTATTCCATCTGCCTCTCTTTTTATAGGATGTTGTTAGTTAGCTTACTCTGCATTTAAATTATGCTTGGTGTTGTCAGAGTGCTTGGTAACCATTAATTAAAATAATGTTTCCTCTCAAAAATAAACCTACAGAATTGTTCTAAGAAATCTTTCACTCTACAGGGAATTATGAAGAAAGGTTTCCTGCTGTATAAGAGCAAGAAAAATGACTCTATAAAGATGGAGAGAAAATTTCTATATTTGGGGGAATTTTAAAAATTTGTTTAATTTCTGTAGCATAAACTATGAAAATGACCAAAACTATAAAATAAAAATCAAATGTCATTAAACAGAAAAGTGGTGAATAAGCCTCTTTACAATAAATAAAATATAAACTTCCTGAAGGCAGGAACCATTTTCATTTTTGTCTCTGTATCCCAGCATCTAGCATTGTGCTTGGCAAATAGTAAGTGCTTGAAAATTATTACTAGCTGATTTAATCTCCCCAAAATAGATTAGCATAACCAATTATATCCCTTCCATCTTACTGAACTTTGTATTTCCACAAGAAATGGGGGAAAGTGTGTCACCAGACTTAGTTACGTATGTACTTCCTTTTATCTAACATATATAATATTGATACCAACACAAAGAAGTTATGCCAAATTGGATAATAAGAGTGCCTTCATTTAATAAATTATTTTTATAGCACAAATTTGGGGACTATTTTGTAGTGTAAAAGACCCGAAAGACTAGGACAATGAGAGCATAGATGTAGACCCATGATTCTTACCTTTTGTTTGTGGAAAGAAAGCAATCTGGTAAAGCCCATGGACCCTTTTCTCAGAATAATATTTTTCAATTCATAATTGAAGAAAAGCACACATTTCAGTTTAAGGTCAATGAAAATAAAGATTTTTTTTCTCATGAAAGGTCATGGGCTTCCCTGAAGTCTTTCCCCTGATGCCTTCATCTCATGTATCCCAGGTAAAGAATCTCTGATCTAGCAAACTTGGAACAATATTGAATCTAAGTTGAGCATGAGATAACTTCTCATGATGCTTTGGCTATCACTCAAAAAGATCTCAATATTTGAAAGAAATTCTGAAACTACAAAATTAAATAATTAATGAGGGATTAAATGAGGATCCAGAATAGACTCTTTGTAAAAGATGAGCCAAACTAATTTGGGTGCTGGAAGAAATAGATATTTTCTTTGTAGCTACTAGGGTTTTTACCACTTCAGGAGTTAAAAATTTGTCTTATTCATACTCCTCATGCACTAGAATATAGCCATTTCTGAAGTTCTCATTGATTTTTAAATGTTCATGCAATAAAACCAGACACAGCCTCACAGTTTCCCATTTGTTAAATTGAAGAACAGCAAACAGGGACAGTTTTATGGGGTTTTTTTTCCAGTGGTCACTTCTACCATGAGAAAGTGAAGAATTTGGGTAAATACTACTGGCTGGAGAGCTTTCCAGATTGCCATGACAGATTTTTGTCTCAAATTAGTAATGGAACATAAAAAGAAGAGTGGCCCAATCATGCAAATTTCATGTGAATGGCAGCAAACCAATTTCCACTTTCAGTGTTATAGCAAAAGGCTCATCTCCATTATCTCTACTTACTGGCAAGAGTTCCAGAAAACTCAGGAATGTAGAAAGGGACAGCTATTTTATGTGCAACTTCAATGACCCTTTGCATTTAATCTGCTACAACTCTGGAACGTATATTGGCAATGAAGAAAATAATAACTGAGATTCAAAATTGTGACACTTTTCACCTGCTGCCAATAATGTAGAGAAGCAAGGACAATTGTGTTAACTACTGGCAGTTTCCCACAATGCACTTCATTTGGCAGTAGAGAAGCATTTTATTTTTTTTCTTTTATAGCCTACTATGTGGACATGTATCTTTTAAGTTTGTAGGAGAAAAGAGAAGATTTAAAAGTTTGAAGGGGTCATTCTGAAATGAACTTTAGGGGAAAATAATAGCCTCCTATTTCTTTTAGTTTTTCTTACCTTCACAAGAGCATTAGCAGTAGAGTGAATATCATACAGAACTAAACTTCAAAGTCTGATCTAAAGCATAGCCAAAACTCAAGTACAAGTTACACCTAAAGATGATTTCAACAAGTTCTTTTGAGTCCCACTTGTCTCAACACCCAAAAAATGGGCCTATGATTTCCTATCATTCTAAGTTTGAAATGAAATCTACAATATTAGCCCTTTGGGTGAGTTGTGGTGGAATTGGCAGGCAAGAAGGTCAGTGCTGAAAGTAGAGTATTGGATATTGCTTTGGATCAGAAGTCAGAAAGACCTGGGTTCAAATTCTGCCTTAGACATTAACCAGCTGTGGGTTTCAGTTTTCTCACCTATATAATGAGGGAGAATGACTCAATAGCCTTCAAGGTCCCTTTCATCTTTGGATCTATTGTCTCATGAATAGCAATTTACTTGATAAATTCTTCTTGTGAACTAGAGAATTAGTTTGAAAAAAAAAACCCTCCTGATTGTGATTTTTTTCCCCTCTTACTTTTGAATTCAATATTATTACCTTTTTTTTGCTTCCAGCTTCTCTATCTTCCCCCAACACTCCATGACAATTATAGAGCAGAAAAGTCCCTTGCTTTCCTAGGTTTTTTTAAGTATTATTATTATTTTACAAATCTGGGCAAGGGAAGGCAAATATGAGAAACACAAATTCAAATACTTGAGCATATGCACAGCTCAATGTGGCATTACCAAGTCATTAGGGGTGATTGCTTGTGCCAGCAACCTGCTGAAAACAGAGATGGTTTTGTATCTTTTCTGATTGATAATACATTTGTTTGAAATGATGAGATGAATTTCATATTTCCATACAGCATATAAATAAAATAAAAATGTAATAGGATCGTATAAAACTGAGATCCTCCACTGAGGTGTGAAGGTCATTCCTTCATGAATACAGAAATGTTCCATATCTGAATATAAACTTGCAAATGCATTATGTAACATAATACTGTATGTTTATACTTTATACATTTTAATGAAATATTAAACAGGCTTATTTTGAGTTTATAAGATAAATTGTAGGAGAGGTCATGGAAATAAAATGAATGCAGTATTTTCCCTGGAACTGTGTTGTTTTTTTTTTGTTAAGCCTATCAGTGTCCAACACTTCTTCTCTATAATCTGGAATTATTCTAGGTAAGGTGCTCAATGCACAATTATAAAAATTCCACTCCACAATTTATTTCTGCCTTGTGTTGTTTTTTTTTTAAATTTTACTTCCATGATTGTGAAAAAAAATTGCCCCAAATCTGTCTGTCCCCACAACATGCCTCCCTGATCTGATCTCATCCATCTGGTCAGAGGCAAATTGGCTGCAAAAGATTTGACTTAGGTGAACAGATGTCCTGTGAAATATATCATCAGGGCGTCCATTTCTCCCTATTTCTTCATATTAAAGAGCTCTGTTGCACAGTAGGCATAATATTAATAGGCAGTTTACATAACATGTGCAATAAATTGTCAGATAAGGAAACTATCCAATTGTTTTTCTCAACATTATATGTACAGAATCATAGGTATGTCAAATATATATGTAGTTTTAGATATAATTATATATTTATTATTTTATAGGTTTTTTTTTATTATATAAATGTGTGTGTATATGTGTGAGAGAAATTTCATTCTTGACTTGCAGCAATGCCAGCATGTTGTCTAAAACATCTGCTCAGGTAATATATCATAAACAATAGCCTGTGCAGGTTAGACCAGTACATAATAAAAGTAAATGTATTTTTAAATGCCAGGTTTTAAAAGAAGACAGGCCTGCTTGGTATCTCATTATAAGTGAAATGACTTTCCATGTCATCCCATCAGAAGTCGTGCAGCTTTGGGGAGAGTTTCAAAGGTCAACATCCATAACTTTTTATTCTTTACTCATTTACAATTTCCCCAGAAGAGAAATACGGAAGACTGTTTTCTTTGGTTTTGCTTTTATTTTTTTTAAATGAACTTTCCTTTCATCTAACAAATAAAAAATAGCACTATGTTCCTGAATATGTCAACATTCCCTTCCACTTGATGTATGTCATTACACAAAGACTGAAACCCCACAGAATTCATGTTTAAGTTCTTGCTTCTCACACATATACAGAATGCAAAGGACAGAAAAATACTATCCCACACACATACACTCAGATCATCAAAGTTGCAGTAACACAGTTCCTCAGCATATAAAAAGGGTTTGGAATTTGTAGAGAGAATTCCCTTGTATTTTAAGGTATGGACCTTGGGGGAAGATTTTTAATATTATTTTAGCCAATGCACCAACCACTAAACTCAACTAAAATTAGTCTCCACCAACAACAGATAGATATAACCTCCAAACAGAAAACAAAATGAAAGATATAGAACCTTCCCCCCCAAAACTAGAAGTGGCAATATCTTTGTTCTTTCTGGAACAATTAGGATTATATGCTTTTAAGCTCTGTAGGGCTTTTTTGCTTTCTGAAGATTAAGGACTGTTTACATTCTTAGACATTTCCATCGAGGCAAAATCAGAGAGAGAAAGAGGTGAGAAAATGCTGAAGTGTAAGTTGTCACTGTAATCAGCTATGGAAAGAGCCTGCATAAAATTCACTACCAAAGACTAATGCATTGATGGTAAAGCTGTGAATAAGTCCAACCATTTTAAAAAGCAATTTGTAATTATGTGAAGAAAGTTATTCAAATGTCCATACAAAGAGATTCTGCAGCTAGCCATGTTCCCCAAGGGACAAAAAAGAAAGACTTGTTATTCATACCAGCACTTATTGTGATAGCCAAGACTAGAAACAACATTGATGCCCATTGATTAGAGAATGGCTAAAGAAACAATGGCACATGAATTTAATGGAATATTACTGTGCTTTAAGAAAGAATGAATATGATTAGTACAAAGAAGGAAGAAACAATTTATATGAATTGATACAACATAATCAGAACCAAGAAGGTAAACTCAATGATCACAAAAATGCAAAATGAAAGGAAAAAAAAACTGAATGCTGGACAAATTTAGTTTTAGCTTGGTTCCAAAAAAGGAATGAGAAACTGCACTTCCATCCCTTCTTTGCAGAGTTGAACACTGCATAAGCTATCTGATATTTTTGATATGTTAGTTTTACTGAAAAAAATATTATTTTTATGCTTTGTTATAAGGGAACATACTCTGGGAGAGAAAAAAGAAAGACACATTGGGAAATGTAGGTCACCTATAAACAAAAAAAAATTAAAAACATCTTTTTAAAAGTCAAGACCAACTGTAGGCAGACTCCCAGACTTTTTTGCCTTTCCGTCTCTTTCGACATTACTTCTTCTCACACAAACACTCAGGGGTTTCATTCAGCAGACTGGATGCCCCAACTACTGCTGTCAATTGTTCAAAAATTCAATCTCCAAGCATTTCCCTGTCTTAAGATATATTCTGGCCCAAAGTATGTATGTGCTTAAATATCTTGCTAATATGTAAGTCTAAATGGGTTTATCTAAATGCTACTCATGGGAAACCTTTGAAAGATATCTCGGGAACCATGCTCACACTACTCCAAGGGAAATTTTGATACCTACATGGAGGAGAACAAGAGAAGGGGATCAAAAGTTTGGTCACACTGTTTTCCTTGATGAGGGTATGTCAGAAATAAACCATATCTATCTTCCCAACTAAATATCATTGGTTTAGAGCAGTGGTTCTCAACCTTCCTAACGCTGCCACCCTTTAATACAGTTCCTCATGTTGTGGTGAACCCCAACCATAAAATTATTTTCGTTGCTACTTCATAACTGTCATTTTGCTACTGTTGTGAATCATAATGTAAATATCTGACATGCAGGATGTATTGAAATTGAACATACCCCACAGGTTGAAAATCGCTGGTCTAGAGGAAATTTTTTCCACTTTACATACAAGTCTCCTTCCTGGTCTTTGTCGCCTTAAAAGGAAGCTGATCTCCAAGTTTATATACTACAACCTTACCCTTTTCTACTAAATGTTAGTTACACAGAAGACCATCACAAATAGTGAATAGTTATTATACTCATTTAAAAAGCTGATAGCAAACAAGTATCAGACGAGTTATGCAGATTAGAATGTACCACACAATACATAAAGTAAATATATTTTCCCATTACCACTGATGGGAGTTCTGGGGGAGCTATCTCAGTTTAATCAAGAGTCCTCAGTCTAACACAAGGGGAAATTCCCTGAAGTCTCTAAGGATGCAAGTTGGAAATCAGGGACATGTTGGGAAGCCAACTCTCCACTTCAACTTCAACTGCCAAAATCTCTTCTCTTTCTCTCCAGATAAATTTCTGAAAGTCAGGAACTACTTGTGTCCTATCTCTTAGCAGGAAGGAGAAAGTTCTCTCTTCCGCCTAATTCTCCACCCCTCACATAGGTGCCCAGCATTGAGTCATCATTCTCTTCTCTAGTGAAGAAAGCATTATATAAAGCTCCAGAACTGAATCCAGTATTATACTGAGATTGTGTTTTAAAAACGAAAGGCACTGATAAAGGAATTGTTGAACCAATTAATCAATCAACAAATGAAAGGAAAGAAAATGATAAGAATATCACTGTTTACTAACCATGCTTTCTTAGACATTTGCAATTGACTGGCAATAGAATGACCTTCCTCAGGCTCCTATGGTTTTAACATGATACATGATGGCAGCTCTAAGGGGTGACTGGCGTATCTTCCCTACGCCCATACACACATCTCTAGATACAGTCCTAGTCTTTCTCTTTAGTTTCACTTCTTGATATAACTTCATTGCTGTAAGTTTCCACTGTGTATTATCCCATTTCATTTTATAGCTGACCAACTCCAACATCCTCCCAGCTGCTACTGCAACTAACCCCAAACTCTGCCACATTCTTCCTTCTTTGCCGCATTTTTCTTTTTTCTTATCTTTTTTCCTCCTGCTACACACTTCCCTTCTTCTTCTCAACTATTTGCAAAAAGGCTAACATTTCAAAGAAATTGCCAAGTAGCCAAACAATAAGAAATCACTTTTTTTTTCTCCAGCAAATTGACTAATGATAATTCATGCAGTATAATCCTTAAATCTTTACAACTGATACTAGAATCTGAAGGGTTATTTCTTCCCCACCAAGGAGAGCTGTTTTCTAACTACTACCATTTAGCATCCTTTTAGAAGACAGAGTTTTGGAACACTGGTCTCAATATAAGAAAAATTATGTTGAAGGAAGATTTTGGTTTGAATCCTGTGTTAGACATTTACTAAATGCAAATCTGAGTAAATCACTTAAACACTCTGTGCTTCAATTTCCCTAGCTTTTATACCTCAGAGAGGGAATAATAAGAATTGTAAGGATCAATAAACATTTATAATGCTTTATAAAATGTTTTACATACATTAAAAATCTTAAAGCACTACATGAAAGTAGTAGTAGTAGTAGTAGTAATGGTGATAGTAGTGGTGATAGTGGTGGTCATAATAGTAGCAGCAATATATTAATAATAATAGTAGCAGATATAACAATAGTAGATGTAGTGGTAGTAACAGTAACATAATAGTAATACCATACTACTCTTTTTCATGGAATTCATATAGAAAGAGTATTGGGACAAGTAACTATTCTATTATTTTCTTTTAATGTTCTGAAAATTATTACACAGGTAAATAAAACAAATACCTTTTGTATGTTCAAATGAAAGCATTGGAACATAAGCTCACTTTTCTGCAATCTGATTGAAAACATCCTCTCTACAACTCTAGTAGAAGACAGGATAGCAGGGATAACTTCATTTTTTACCTTTATGCTTTTAATTTCTTTTCCTAGAATTTATTTTTCATAGATTTTTTTTCATTATAATATGAGAGCTTTTTGTTTTACAGAACTTGGAGGCTATAAATATTTGACATGGCAATATCTAAACCAAAATAAGTAAAGGTTTACTAAACTGTCCATACTTTTGTCCCCATCATACTACTAGGCTATAGATTAGAAAGAGCAAAGAAAGAGGAAATTAATACAACTAAAAAATTACAGCCACTTTTTTTTGCAGCATCAAAGGAATAGAAAACTAAGAGAGTGCACAGCAAATGAAGAATGGCTAAACAAATTATGTTATATAAATGCAATGTAATATTATTGTGCCTTAAGAAATTAGGAAAGAAGTGGTTTCAGAGATGCATGGGGAGACTTGTATGAACTGATGCAGAGTAAAGTGAGCAGAATCAGCAGAACAATTTATACAGTAACAGCATTGTAAAGACAGATAAATTGAAAAATTCTTAAAGTTCTTAAACCTGTTAAGAATTCCAATTAATGCAATGAGCAACCATGATTCCAGAGAAGCCCAGAGGCTATCTGCTTCACCAACTAGCTGCCTTTAAAAATCTTTCATGGCTCATTTTGTAGCTTTAAAAGTGCATATTGAATGCTTTGTGTATATATTCTTTAAATGTCTACCCATTCTGCTTTGCTTTCAGGATATGAGAGCTTCCACTGTCTATAGAAGTAAGTTTCTTGGTGTGACTTGCCACAGCCTTCTCCTTTATAGTTCCATATTTGATGTGCCATTCCCTGAAGATGTCAAGGAATTTATTGACAGCTAAGTGACTTAGTGGATAGATAGCTGGGCCTAGAACCAAGAAGATCTGAGTTCAAATCGTGCCACAGACTCTTCCTATTTGACCTTGACAAATCAATCTCTCTTTGCCTCCGTTTCCTCATTTGTAAAGTAGAAATAATAATAGCACCTACCTGCTAGAGTTTCTGTAAGAATCAAATAAGATATTCATAAATCACTTCACAAACCTTAAATTACTTTATAAATACTATTATTATCATTTTCAACTTTATTCACTGGTTCAATATAACCTTCAGATTCAATCTCAAAGCCTTTACCTTTCTTGATGTGTATACTTACCATGTCCAAACAACATCTTTATATCACTAAACACAGATTTCATAAGATAAAGGAGCTGTTTAATATGTTGTCATCATTGTAGAAATTACAGGATGATCATATCTAAAGGTACAGCCTTCCTACAGCAAATTGAGCCTGATCTTAACATGGATTGCCATAGCATATAAATCAGTTTTATTCTCAGGGCTTGATCCATGTTTACAAAGAAAAACCTTTATATATATTGCACCATTCTTTACTACTCCTATTTCTCTTACCTTCTATCCATGCTGCACACCATATTCTTAAATGGTGACCTGTCAGAGCAAAACAAAATTATTGTTTCTGGGAAACAATTTAGTTGGTATTGGAAAGAAAATTAGAAACTATCTCATGCAGTATATACCTGAACAATAATCTCATTTACCTAATACCTAGCAAGTGGTCATATAGACTTTTCTTAAACACCTTCAAGGAAGTCCATTTTACTTTGGATCACTAGAATTCTTATGAAGCCTATCCTTGCATTAAGACCAAATTGCACTCTTTGTATCTTCCACCCATTGCTTCTGGTTCTGCCATCTAAGTATAATTTGAGGGATGTGGGTGTGGAAACTATGCTGTCCTCCAAGTAAGAGCCATTAAATTATTTGAAGACAGCTATCATGCCTTGTACCAAATTTTCTCTTTTCCAGGGTCCTTCAAGTGATACTCAGCACAAGTTCAATGACTTTCACTATCCTAACTGTCCTCTTCTGTGCTTTGAAGAATCCTCTTCCAAAAATGTTTCACCTTGAGCTGAGCACAATAACCCAGACATTGTCTGGTTCCTCATCCTGAGCATTAGCAATTCTTACTGTATCTTTTGACTGCCTAAGTATTCTTATTTGGCCTGTCACACTATTAGCTAATATCGAACTTTGAAGATAATTTAACCCAAATAAAAATTGGAGAGTCTTTTCAGATAAATGACTATCTTGCCACACCTTCTGTATCCCTTACTTATGAAGTTCAATTTTTTTATCCTACACCTATTTAGCTCCATTAAACCTAATTTTATTAACTGTGACCCAACATACTATCCCCTCCAGATCTTTTAAAATCCTGACCATCTAATTCAATAGTCAATAGAGCATAAACATTTATTAATCATCTACTACATGACAGGAACTGTGCTGTGTTAAAGATACAAAAAGAGATAAAAGACAATCTCTGTCCTCAAGAAGCTCAGAAAATAATAATTCTAATTTAATAATCTAGGGTTAGCTATGCTGCCTAACTTTGCATAGTCTACAAATGTTACAAGTAAGCTATCTATTCCTTTATGCAAGACATGGTTAAAAAAATGTTAAATAACAAAGGGTCAAACTTAAATACGGGAAGCACTCCAGTGGGACTTCTTTCCATGATGGAACTGAATCAAAATGATTATCCTGGGCATCTGACCATTTCACCAGTTTCAAAATCACATAATTAGATTATAATCTAGACCATGTTTCTTTATCTTGTCCAAAAAGCTAACACAAGAGCCTTTGTCAAATGCTAAGTAAGTTGTACACAACAATACAATCATCTACAAGTCTAGTAAAAAAACATACCCAACAGTTCCTTTTCCTCCCATATCTAATAATATATAGTATTAGTAGATCTACTCATTAGTAGATCTACTAATATAGATATGTATAAAAAAAGAACCACACATAAGATAGAAAGACAGATCACTAAATGGACTGGTAGATAGATAGATAGATAGATAGAGCAACAGAATTCATTTTTATTAAGTGTTTACTATGTACCAGGTAGGCAGCTAGGGGGCACAGTGCCTGGAGTCAGTAGGACCTAAGTTAAAATATAGAATCAGAAACTTACTAGCTGTGTGACATTAGGCAAGTCACTTAATCCAGTTTGCCTCAGGTTCCTCTTCTATAAAATGAGCTGAAATGGCAAATGGCAAAACAGTCCCAAAAAAGAGTCAGATATGGGGGGAGCAGAGCTAACATGGCAGAGTAAAAACAGGAACTGGCTTGAGCTCATCCCCCAATCACCTCCAATACCTGTAAACAATGATTCTAAACAAAACTTAGAGCTACATAACCCACAAAATGACAGAGTGATATACATCTCCAGCTGAAGACAGCCTGGCAAGGCAAAAGGAAGGATCTATTGCACTGGGATGGGAGTGGAGTGCAGTCTCATGTGGGCCATGCCCACACAGACCAGTGGCACAGACCAGACCAGAGCAGAACTTAGGGGACTGAATCACTGACAGCTGTGGTGGTTTCCAGACTTCTTAACCCACAAATGTCAAAGATAGAGTTAAAGGTCAATAGGGAAAACCCTGTCGGACCTGGGTGAGAGAAGAGAGCAGCCTGGCCCCTGCCCTTGGGGCAGCAGAAGTGGTAGCAGCTGTGGTGACAGCAACAGCAGCAGCAGCAGCTTCTTCTGGAGCTATAAGCCCACAGATGTTGGGCGAAGGAGGTGTCAAGCAGCTAATCAGAGGGCAATTGCAAGAATCTCTTTGCTGACAACAAGGCAGGATTCTCTTACTTTGTCCTTCTTGGATCCAGATCACACTCTTGGGTGGTGGTCCTGGGGTGAGGAGAAGTACTGGCATGGCAGAACCTGTGATGGTTGTAGAGAGGGAGTCCTCATCACAGTTCTAAGGCAGTTGTCTAGAAGTAGTTCTGACTACAGCTGCACAAAAGCTCAGAAATTTGAGACATAGCACTCTCTACTGTGGAAGCAGAGTTCTACTGTGGCAAAGAGTTCAAAAGTCAAGTAATTGGCTGGGAACATGAGCAAACAGAGGAAAAGAAATCCGACTATAGAATTTTTCTTTGGTGACAAAGAAGATTAAAACATATAACCAGAAGAAGACAGCAAAGTCAAAACTCCTGCATCAAAAGTTTCCAAGAAAAATATGAATTGGTCACAGGCCATGGAGGAGCTCAAAAAGGATTTTTTTTTTTTTGCTTTTCGAAGGAACCCCGGGGCAATTGGGGTTAAGTGACGTGACCAAGGTCACAAGACTAGTATTCCAGTATGAAGCTGGATTTGAACTCAGGTCTTCCTGACTCCAGGACCAGTACTCCACCTAGCCACCCCTCAAAAATGATTTTGAAAATCAAGTAAGAGAAGTAGAGGAAAAATTGGGATGGGAATTCAGAGTGATGTAAGAAAATTATGAAAAACAAGTCAACAGCTTGCTAAAGGAATCCCCCCAAAAAAATAGTGAAGAAAATAACATCTTAAAAAATAGACTAACTCAAATGGGAAAAAAACAAAAACAAAATTAATGAGAACAAGAATGTCTTAAAAAGCACAATTGACCAAATGGAAAAGGAAGTCCAAAAGCTCACTTAAGAAAATAATTTCTGGGGGGC
>CM053580.1:380339566-380357054 GCA_028627135.1 Pseudochirops cupreus | reverse complement strand
CTATCTATCTTTATATATATATATATACATATATATATATATAAATATGCAATTATTATTATTATTATTGACTACATCCAACTGGAACTTGAGATACACAGGCACTGCAGTTGGGAGATCCATCCTGCCCTACCAAAAAGTGACATAGGAGAGAATAGACGGGGGAGGGAGGACACACTGGGATGGCTCTTTTGGGGTGGTGGGCGGGGGAAAGACAGGGAGAAAATATGTAACTCAAAAAAAAATTTTATAAAAACAGCTTATTGGCAAAAAAAAAAAATAAAATAATTCACAATAAACCAAAAATTTAAAACAACTATGAGATATAATTTCACACCTATCAAATTGGTTAAAATGAAAGAAGGGGGAAATGATAAGTGGGGGGAAATTGGAATATTAATATACTGTTGGTGGAATTGTAAAGGGATCCAATCATTTTGGAGAGCAATCTGGAGTTATGCCCAAAGAGTTATAAAACTATATATACCCTTGGATGGAGCAATATTGCTAGCAGGTCTGTTTCCCAAGGTAATCAGGGAAAAAGGAAAAGAATCTATATGTTTTAAAATATTTATAGCTGCTCTTTGTGGTGACAAAAAACTGAAAATTGAGGAGATTTCATCAGTTGGGAAACGGCTAAACAAATTGTGGTATATGATAGTGTGGGAATACTACTGTAGTGTAAGAAATGATGAGTTGGTTGATTTTATAAAAAACATGGAAAGACTTGCATGAAATGATGAAGAGCTAAATGAGCAGAACCAAAAGAACACTGTATATAGAGATATCGTATGAAGAAAAGTTGTGAACAACCAAGTTACTTTGACTACTATAAATACTCAGATAAACTATCAAAAAGACCTACGAAAGAAGATGCTATCCATCTTCAAAGAATTGAGAAATAGAAGTACATATAATATGATTTTACATATATTTATGAATCTGTGTGAAATGGTGATGTTTTCTAATGCAAGGTGTAGAGGGAGGGAGGGAGGTTGGTTAAAATGGAACAAAGAAATAAATTAATTTTTAAAAAAATATATTAGAGACAATTTTACCTAACCATATGCCAATAAAATTAATTATATAGATATTTATTTTAAAAATAAAATACCAAGATTAATACAATAAGAAATTGAGGTCCTAAATAATCTAATATGATAAAAAAAATTAATGTCATAAACTTTCTCTCTCTCTCCCTCTCTCTCTCTCTCTCTCTCTTTCCCTCTCCCCCTCCATCTCCCTCTCTCTCTCTCTCATACATGCAGAAACACACACACATACACACAAACACACACACACACACACACACACACACACACACACACACACACACACAGAGGCCTGACAGATTTACAAGTGAATTCTGTCAAACATCCAAAAAACAACTTACTCCTATAAAGCAAACTATTTGCAAAAATAAAAATCCTTCTTAAAAAATATGATCTTGACATTTAAACCAGAGAGAGTCAAAAACAGAAAATTATAACCAAAGACTGCCTAAGGAATATCAATGTAAAAAATTTAAACAGAATATTAGTATAGAGTCCATAGCAACAAATCAGAAGGATCATACACGGTGACCACATCGTATTTACACTAGGATTACAGCTTCAGTTCACTATTAATAAAACTATCAATGTGATAGACTTTATTGCTAACAAAAAATAAAAATCATAATTTTATCAATAGACACAGAAAAAAGCTTTTTACAAAATATAATGCCCATTACTGTGTTTTTAATACTAGAATACATGAGAATTAATGGGCCTTTCTTTAATATAGTATCAAGAATCCATCAAAACCTGAAAGCCATAATTAGCTTTTAATTGGGATAAAACATAGGCCTTTCTTAAGAGCAGAGGATAAGCAAGTGTTCCTTATATCACCACTAACATGAAGGATACACCTAAATTGGTTAGTCAATGTCGTCCCAATCAAACGACCAAAGAATTACTTCTAGAAACAAAAAAAATAATAATAATTAAATTAATCTAGTGGAACGAAAGGTCAAGAGCCTCAAGGGAAATAAAGAAAATAAGGAGGAATGAATGTAGATCTCAAACTATACCACAAAGCAATAATGATCAAAATGATTTATTATTGGTTAAAAATAAAAAAGATTATCAACGGGACAGATAATTTTAAAAATGTACACATGCATATGAACCTCGTAGTCTAGTCTTCAGAAAAGTAAGGAATCCAACTAATAGAGTAAGGATTCACAATTTAGTAAAAACTGCTAAGAAAACTACAAGACAATCTAATAAGAACTAAGCTTAGACTAATACCTCAAAAGATATACAAGATAAATAGTATATAATTTAAAAATAAAAGTCCAGATAAAAATCGGATATGGAACTTAGAAATAAATGATCACAAGGACAAGAAAGGGAAAAGAAGAGATTACCTTACCTCAACTATTGATAGAGATAATGGCTTGGCCAAAGAAGTGATAGAGAGTATCACAGAAGTTAGAATGAATATTTTTTTTATAAAATAAGGCTTAAAAATTACTGAACAAAACCAATGCATCCAAAATTATCAGGAAAAGTCAACAGGAGAAAAATTATTTCTAGTATTTTTTTCTGGTGTAGGTATCTTTTCCAAAATAGGTAAGGATTTATTTCAAATTTATAAGAATTAGAACCATTTCCCAATGGTCAAATAGTCAAAAATTATATGAACAGTTATCAAAGTAAGAAATCCAAACTATCAACAGTTTTGTTTTGTTTTTTTTAATGCTCCAAATCACGAATAAAGAAATGTAAAGTAATTCTGAAGTTCTACTTCATATAATACTGGCAAAGACGGGGGAAAGAAAGGAAAATTACAAATGATAAAATGTATGCAGGAAAACAAGGATATTAATGAACTGTTGGTGGAATTCTTAATTTGTCCAGTCATTCTGGAAATATGTTCAGAAAAATCACCAAACTATGCATGCCCTTTGACCAGTGATTCCACTACTAGGCCTAGATTCCAAAAAGATAAAATAAAAATACTTATCCTGGATTTTTTTACACTGGCAAAGAACTGGAAATGGAGGGGGTGTCCATCTGAATGGCTGAAAAATGATGGTATGTGAATGTCTGAAAAAATTATAGTATATGAATGTAATGGAATATTAGTAGACTGCAAGAAATGAAGAATGAGATAGTTTCTTTGAAATCTGAGAAGACATGTATGAAATGATGCAGAATGTTGTAAACAAGTAGGATAACAATTTATATAATAAAGATAAAATTTAATATGAGAAATATATAATAGATTATATAATTTAAATAAATAAATTTAAATAATATAATATAAAAATAAATAATATAAAATATAACAATAAAAATAATAAAAACAAGATTTGCAAAGTCTGATCAGTGTAATGGCCAGCCATGATTCCAGGGGTGAATTATAAGACAATCTATCCTCCTTCTGCAGAGGAGTTATGGATTCAATATGCAGACGAAGACATATGTTTTGGACATGGCCAATGCAGTAATTTGCTTTGCTTGATTTTGTATGGCTATTATTACATCTCCCTTACTCTTGCTCTCACTCTCACTCTCGCTCTCGCTCCCTCCCCTGGGGGGGGGAAGGTTCCAGTATAGATGAGAGCAAGATGGGAGAAGTAGAAAGTAAGTGCTTATTAACTGAAAAAAAAAATAATAGTTCCCCCAAATATTCTCCTCCATAAAGAAAAGACTACTGACTCATTCACTAATAGTAGGACGTTTTATTTGGTCTATTTTTTCCAGAGATAGTAACAGATTTTCATTGATCCATCCACAATTTCTTGTTCAGTATTTATAAAGCACACATTTACAACATAACTTCTAGTGTCTTTCCTCTCTGCACCTTCACCTACCTGAAAACAAAAAATATTCTCTATTTTGTATAGAGAGAACACATGGCTTAGTGAATAAGGAGTTTTCCTTGGAGCTAGAAAGACTGGAGTTCAAGTTCTCTTCCTGCCACATATTGTCGTATGACTCTTAACCTCTCAGTTCTCTAGGCAACTCTCTAAGAATCTGCTGTTTCAGGGAACATGGTGACCTCAATTGAGGTATCTTTCTCATTGACAGGAAAGTCTTCATCTGGGAGTTCTCTATACCAGTGATATCAGAGGTCAGTTCTGATCTCACCCCATTTTATATACCTGTATATATCTTTGCTCTCTCCACCAATAGGATATGAGCTCCTTTGGGAAAAAAACAATTCCACTTTTGTCATTGTTTTCCCAGACTGGCCTCATCACAGTTCCTACAATACCTGTTGTATTAGCAGGACACTTCCTAGATGCAAGCTGATTAATTGATGGATGGACCAAAGTTAGTGATGTGACCCAAAGGTAGAAGATAGGATCTGAACCTGGCCCCTTTTCCACTATTGTATAAGCAATAAGCAACAGATAATCATAGAAGGAAAGGCATTCTCTGTTACTCATGCAATGATGCCCTTTCACAGTTTTCTAAATAATCTTTTCTTTATCCTCATTCCACAGGAGGAAAAATAAGATAATGTTATGGACAATAGTATCATGAGGAAAATTGGGTTTAGAATCATAGATTCTGGATTCTAATCCTCCCTTTGACATTTGCGATCTATGTGACCTTGAACAAATCAATTTAATCTCCGTGGGCCCCTGAACTTCTGTCAAATGACTATTGTACTACATGACTCCGGAGAACCCTTCCAGTCCTAGATTTATGATCCTATGATCAACTCTCATCTATACCAATGAAAAGGAACAACCTGGTCAGATAATTGAAATTTACAAATATAACTCCTAGTTGAATTATAACTTGAATCCAGCCTCGCTATTCATTGTACACGATTCAGAAGGATTCTCAGGCTAGCAGTGAAACAGCAAGGGTAAAGAATAGTTCCTCCATTACACAAAGATACTCAGGAATTCCCTGTGCTTATAGCAATATTGAAAACACTGTAAGTATTCATTAGAACAAGTCACTATTTTTCTATTTTGTCTTAGTACTTTTTCTCATAATGTGTGTAGTTTTTCCTTTTAAATTATCTATACCCATTTTGTTCATTTCATTTAAAAGCCATATATTCCCCCTGGCTCCAGGAAATAGTTCTTTTTTTTCTAAGACTGAGCATGTAATTATTCAGAAAGTAGGCTGTTCTACAAATGTGCTTCCTTTATGTTTCTCTTATTTTCTTTCTTCCACAGCTTGAGACTATGAAGTATTGGTGTTACTCTTCAAGAGACTATTGTTAGCACTTATGAGTTTTAGGGCTCTGGGCTGCTTACCCTCAGGTACACAGACAATAACATTTCACCTTCTCCTATCACTACAGTTCACTTTTATTCCTCCTCCACCATGACCTTATAGCCTTCTTCAGTATAACATTCTTTTGTGACTATTGTACTCCTAACTTTTTATGATTCGACACAATGCAGGTTTATTCTGTCCTGGCTCTTTGCTCCCATCTCGGCAGTGCCTGACTTTCTGTAATAGATGGTAAATGTGGGGTTCTTTTCATTAAAAGTAATCTTTTTCAATGCACAGTCTTTGAAATCTGCTGATTTGTTATGCATGTTTGAGAAAGAATTAGACTTGTGAAAGTTGGTGCATGCTGTTTAAATAGGGCCCTGTGTATAATATGTGGAGGTTTGTGTCTACAAAGAGAAAGGACAAATGGCTTCTCCCTGGTTGCAAAGATTTACAAAATGGAAGCAAGCATGGCAGCTGACACTGAGGAAAGAATGAAAACCAGAAAACTAATATGAAAATGGGGCCTTTCTCAGACTAGTCACCAACATGTTTGTTATTTCTCCTGGGGAAGGTCCAGAGGGCTATGACCAAATCTTATATACAAGATATTTGGGCCATTGGAAATGAGCTCAGTAATTCAACTGTATAGCAAGCACCTAAACATATGGGTACTGCTATTTGAAGGAAAAAATTAATGAGCCAGAGTGGATCAGATGGCACAATTGTTTTGGTCCTCATTCCAGGACACTTCAGCCAAATAAACATTGCTTGAAATTAGTGAGTGTGGTGTCCTAGAATCTCTCCATAACTCCTGGTTAAGCCCACTAACATTTGTAAATTCAGCCATACCGTGAGCACTGGGACTAATCCAGCCCAAAATAAAGGAGATACAAGGACCCTTAAATGTAGTCTGATTGTTCAGCATCAACTCAGCTTTGCAGTTATTTTCACTCTAGTCCCATGCACATGTTCTAGTAACAGGAATCTTGCCTTGTTCTATGTGATCAAGCACCCACATTGTATCCTGTTTCCAATAACTGAATGCCTGTCTTAGTCTCCTATGTCTGAGTACCCTACTTGGTTTCCTCCCCAGATTTTCAGGGTCTAGAGCTTTGTCTTCTTTAATTTTTTTCAAGTGCTACAAGAAGCTGCTGTCATAGGGTAAAATGAGCACAGATTTAGACTTGGAAGATACATTGGAGGCTATTAGGCAAAACTAATCATTTTACAGAGCAAAACAAAACTAGGCTCAGAGATGACAAGTGATGTGTTCAAGGTCACACAAATAGTAGTTGGCAGAGATTGAATTTGAACTGGAGTTTTCTGATTCCAGATTCTAGTGGGTATTTTTTTTACTGTATTGTGCTGTCCTGGAACCATAGTTACTGTGGTGGGATCCCTCACCTTGCTGATGCAAACTGACTCCCTAGACTTCTACCTGTTACCAGTTGTTAGATTCACACTGATATCACATTGTTATGGGAATCTGAAGATCTTTCCTGCCCCTAGGCCCTTTGATAGGCTTAAGTGACTCTGAGAACCTTCCCTGATTTGAAAATATACTCTGCCCCCTAATAGGCTGAATGTGGTCATATGGAACCTGGGCTGGGAGGCTTGTTTTTCAGGAATGCCCCCACCTTATTACTTTGTGAATGGGCAGTGGGTCAAGAGGGTTGTGACATTCCCTGATCCAGGAAAAGGCTATATATACCTGATGTGAGTTTTTGCTTTGGGGCTCACTTGGAAAGAGTTATGTGATTTGGCCAGATGACCTGGGCAGCTGTCGAGCCCCCCAGCTTTGAAAACCCATGTGTTGGTGCTTCCCTCTCTGGTAACTGACTAGGTATGGATGTAATGGTCAGATGACTAGAAGCCTGTCTGCTGTTTCTTTGTCTGCTTGTAACTTGTGTTTGATTTCTCTGAAGTTCAGGGTGTTGACTTTTCCCCCTGAACTAAGTAAATGATATATGTTTGATTGATTAAAGATTGTTAGCCCATTTTGAGTTGCTTTCCTTTAGAAAAACAGATCTAAGAATCTGTGCTAGCAGCTATCCTGGGTATTCTAGGGTGCTTGCTGATACACACATGATATTAAAGGATCATTGCAGAGGTAGAACAGACTTTAGAGATTATCTCCAGGGGTTCTTAGCCTGGGGTTCATGAACTTGTTTTTTTTTTTATTTGATAACTATTTCATATCATTTATTTCCTCTGTAATGCTATGTATTTTATTATATTTTATTTAAAAATATTATTCTGAGAAAGGTTTCACCAGGTTGCCAAACGGGATTATAATACAGAGTACAAGGTTAATAATTCCTGATCCAAAAGAACTAATTTCCTTCCCTACCTCACCCCCAAACACCCTTCTGCCCCCACATACATTTTATAGATGAGGAAACTGAGGTGCCCAGCAGTGTTAGGGATAGAGTGCAAGGCTGGAGTCAGTAAAAACTGGATTTAAATCCTCCCTCTGATGCTTATTGCTGACATAACCAAGTGCAAGTCATTTATTCTTTCTCAGACTTCATTTTCACATTTGAGAAATGGGTATGATAAAGTTAGTAGAACTGCCCTAACTGAGTTATTGTGAGCCTCCAATGACACAATGTGTACAGAGTGTTTTGCAACTTTACAATATTATGTGCTAGCTATTATCATTATCTGAGTTAGTTAAGGTTACACAAATAGTTCTTTAGTTGAACTAGGATTCAAACTCAGGTCTCCTGACTTTATATACAGTGCACTTTTCATGGCATCCTATTATCTCACAAATCATCCACTTGCTTTGATATTGACCTGTTGCCTTAACTTCCTACCATCAACCACCATTTATATCAGGAACTGTAAGAAAACTCTGATAACTCTTATATGGACTTCCTCATGTTTTTTCTGCTGAAACTGGGCCATGAGACATCTGTACGGTCTCTAGGTCCTGATGATTTCTACTCTGGTTCTTCTTACTGGCTACTAAGTCCTGGGTGTAAGCATTGAACCAGACCTGTGATTTCATTGATTTAGCAAACTTCTAATGATGAAATTCTACCACTACAGACAGACATCAGCTCTGCAATTTGTAGTCTGAGTAAGTTGCACAGGGAACTGAAAAGTAGAGTTACTTGCCTAGGATCATAGCCAATAGGTACAGAGGTAAAATACAAGCGTAGGTCCTTTGTTGGTTTTTGTTTTTTTTTTAAATTCTTGAAGCCAGTATGCCATGTTCCCTCCTTCTAAGCATTATACTTTTTTAAAAAAAATAATTTTTATACATAGGTATAATGTGAACAACAAATAATTAATGAATCAGATTCATATGATATTCAAGCTTCTCTGTTTTTATAAGTTAGACACATCTATAAGATGAATTAACTCCATTTTATTCACTAGAACACTAATTTACTGAATGGCATCCTACTTCTTCTGTCAGGATCTGCCAGTCTCAGAAGACTGACTATCACATTAAGGCTCTGTTGATGGATTTGTGAATTTTTACAGTCATTATGGAAAGCAATTTGGATCTGTGCCCAAAAAGTCACTAAACTATGCACACTCTTGGACTCAGTGATATCACTACTAGTCTGGTGCCTTAAAGAGATACAAGAAATAGGAAAGTGACGTATTTGTGATATGTGTGTGTATGTATATATGTATGCATGTATGTGTATATGTGTGTGTGTGCATACATGTACATACTCTTTTTGTAGTGACAAAGATATGGAAACTAAGAGGATTACCATCAATTGGCCAATGGCCAAACAAATCATAGCATACAAATAGAATTAAATATTGTGCTGTAGGAAATTATTAAAAAATATAGTTTCAGAGAAATCAGTGAAGATTTATATGAACTAATATAGAACAAAGTGAGCAAAACCAGGAGAACAATTTCTACACTAATAACATTGTAAAGACAAAAAACTTTGAAAGGTTAAAAACTCTGATCAATGCAATGACTGTTCACAGTTACAGAAGATGGATGATGAAGCATGCCACATACTTTCTCACAAGGAGAGTAATAAGATGGAAATAATCAATATAGGAGTTTGTTTTCCTCCACTATGCATATTTGTTACAAGGGTTTTGGGGTGTGTGTGTATGTGTGTGTGTGCGTGTGTGTGTGTGTGTGTGTGTGTCCCATTAGGGTAGAGGAGGCTTGTTGGAGAGAAAATAAATTGTTCTTAGTTTTAAAAATTAAAATGAAAAATAACCACAAAATTTAAGTGCAAGCAAACAGAAAAAGACTGTCTATAAAGAACAGTTGTCCTTTCGTTTACCTCACTACACAATTCCTCCAGGTATGTTTTATTGCTTTGACCAATAGGTTACTTATATTTAATGATGAACTTACCCTTAGAAGAAGTATATAAAAGCTTCTTGACTGGAGCAAAGAATTTGTCAAATTATCTTGGCCCTTCTTGATGATACTGGCTTTTACTTGCTCTCCAATTTGTTTTATCTTGCATGCCTATCTCAAGTAAATCTTTTGGCCTTTTTCCACACTTACCTTTTTCTTCCCCATGTAATGTGTGGTCTCCATTTAAGTTTTAAATATTGAAACCATAAGTTGCAATGGATCACAAATGCAAGGCAAGAGATGGGACCAAGACAGCTAAGGAAGGGCTTAGGGTATAGGAGAAAAGATACACATGATAGCAAATAGGATCTAGGACAAGGCCTGAAAGATTGTCATCAAAGTAGAAGTAGAGACATAAAAATATATGAGCAGACACAGGGGGATGTGCTCAGATAATAAAGGTCAAATAAAGTCCAATTTAACTAGCTATCAATTAAGCATTTATGAAACTATGTTAAGCACTGGGACAGAAAGAAAGAGCAGAACAGTTCCTGACATCAGGGCCTCATGTTCTAATGGGGAAGACAATATATATACATCAGAATATAAAAGATAGAGTAGCCATAAGTTTACAACAGAGGGGTTGACACTACATATTGGGCATGGGGGAAGTCTACTTAGAGCAGCAGTTCTCAACCTGTGGATTATGTTCAGTTTGTAACAATGAAAATACATCCTGCATATCAGATATTTACATTATGATTTGTAACAGTAGCAAAATTACAGTTATGAAATAGCAATGAAAATAATTTTATGGTTGGGGGTCACCACAACATGAGGAACTGTATTAAAGGGTCGCGGCATTAGGAAAGTAGAGAACCACTGACCTAGAGGAAGTAATGCAAGAACTGAGTCTTAAAAGACATCATGGAGACTATGAGGACAAACATTCCAAGGATGGAGAGGAGTCCATGGAAAGTCACCATAACAAAAGGTGGGGTATAATGTGTGACAAATAGCAAGTAAACTAGGATGATGGCATCATATCACAAAGTATGTGAATGGCAACAAAAGGTAAGAAGACTGGAAAGGTAGGAAAAGGCTCAATTTTGTTGCCTTGGGGGCAACAGGGAACTAGTTGAATTTTTTAAGTAAATCATGACATGGTCAGACCTATGTTTTAGGAAGATCACTTTGGCAGTTTAATTGAGGATGGATACGAGTGAAGAGAAACTTAGAATTTTATTGCAATAGTTCAAGCAAGAGGTATTAAGAAATTGAATGGGGGGGAGTGGATGTGTGAACACAGAGAGAGATATTTTGAGAGATGCTGAAAAGAAATAATTTAAAAGATTTAGTAGCAAATGATTGGATCTATGGTATAAACAAGAGACATAAAATGAGGATCACAACAAGGGTGGGAAGCTGGATGACTGGAGGGATCCTCAATATTAGTAGAGAAATTTAAAAGAGAAGAGGATTTGGGAAGGGATGTAATGACATGTTGAGTGTGAGATGCTTATAAAACATGAGTTAGAAGTGTCCGATAGGCAGTTGGTACTGCAACTCAGAAAAGTGTCTAGCTTTAGATAAATAGATAATTATCTTCATAGAAATGATAATTGAATTCATGAATGCCAATAAGATCACAAAATGAGATAATATAGAGAGAGGAGAGTAGAGTGTGAAGGTCAGAGTCTTGGGGGACACCTAGAGTAAATTAAATAAAGATTCAGAAGAAAAAAAAACAGAGAGAGAGCAACCAGACAGATGGGGGGAAAAAAAGTAAGTCAGTTACAGAAATCCAGTGAAGAGAAACCATCCAGGAAGAGATCTACAGCTACAAATACTACAGGGAAGTCAAGAAGAATAAGCATCAAGAAGGTCTTTAGATTTAGCAATTAAGAAATCATGGCAATTTTGGAAATAATAGCATGACTTAAAAAGTGGCATCAGAAGACAGACTAGAGAGGGTTTAGAAGACAATAAAAGAAGTGGTTGCATCAACTGTACTTAACTTTTTCAAAGAATTTGGCTGATAATGAGAGGAGAGATATAGGACAATAGGTAGGAGGCATGCTAGGAAGTAATGGGAGATTTCAAAGGATGGGAAGATTTGGGCACGGAAGGAACCGCTAAACAGAGACATTAGAGAGTGAGAATGATGTTGGAGACAATATGCTAGAGAAGATGGGAAGGAAATGAGATCAGAGATACATGTAGAGGGATGAACTTTGATTTATTTTTTAAAAGAGTCCATATCTATCAATTAGCAATCATTTTTTAAGCACCTACTGTGTGCTAGACACTGGGTATACAAATACAAGCAATGAAACAATCCAACAAACCTTACTCACAAGGAATTTATTTTCCAACAGAGGATACAGCAAGGGATAAATAGATAAATAGATAGATAGATAGATAGACAGATAAATAGATAGATAGAGATATACAGATACATACACAGACAGATATGGAATAAATATCAACTGAATGAATACAAATAGATATGAAATTGTTAAATACAAGACAGTATGAGAAGAGAGGTACTAGCATTTGGAAAAGTCAAAAAAGGCTTCATATGGTTCTTTAACTTCTTGAATGAAGAGAGATATTATGAAGTTGAAGGAATGTTTCTAAGCATGAGAGGCAATCAATGCAAAGACAGGGAGATAGAAGATATTACATGTGAGGAACAGAGAAAAGGCCAGTTAGCTGAATCACAAGAGTGCTAGAAGGGTATAATGTACTATGATACCAGAAAGATAGTTTGGAACAAGATTGTAAAAGGCTTTAAAAACTACACATCGGCATTTATATTGAACACTAGGATAGGAATACACTGAGTAGGGCATTGATATCAGATTAGTTCTGAGGAAAAACACTTTGGTAACAGAGTAGCTAGACATGAGATAATGAGGCCAATTATAAGCCATTTGTAACAATCTAGAAGAGAGATGATGAGAGCTTCAATGAAGGTGATATGTTTGCAAGAGAGGAGAAGTAAGATATGAGAGCTATTGTAGAGATAGAAATGGCAAGATTTAATGATTGGATATGTAGAATAAGAGAAAGTAAGGACTGGAGGATATTTTCAAAGTTATATACCTGGGAGTCTGGAAGAATGATGATATCTTCCAAAGAAATGGAGATATTTGGAGGAAGGAGTAGATTGGGGGTAGAGGGGACATAATGACTTCCGGTTTAGGCATGTCTCCTTTGAGATGTCTCTGCAACATCCCTTTGGAAATGTCCAATAGATAATAGCTGATATGGAGTTGAAACTCAGAAGAGTGAGTGAGGCTGAATATAGACACCTGTGAGTAATTCTAACAAAAAATGACAAACCATTGGAGAAAATGAGGTCCTCAAAAAGTATTAAGAGAGAAAGGAGAGTAGGGAGCTCAGGAATATAACTTGATAAACATTTAAATTAAAGACCATCTTATAAATGATGAATCAGCAAAGGAGACTGAAAAGGAAGAATTAGGTAGAAGGAGAGAGCAGAGTCTGAAAACCAATGGAGAAAGTGTCCAGTAAGAGAAGGTGATTAAGGCTTAAATGTTGAGAAGTATGAGAACTGAAAAGAGATGATCAGATTTGGTATTTGAGGTCATCATCAGAAATTCTAGTAAAGGTGCAGTTAAAAAGGGACAAAACCAGAGGGGTGTGGCATGAGAAATGGAGAAGATAGAGCTCAGCAAATGACTTCAAGTTTTTTTTCTGTGAAGTATGAGGCAAGATCCTCAGTAGTGAGGATGAGGAGAAGGAGTAGTGCCATGAGAAGCTTAAGGAAAGAAGATAAGATTTGGAATAACTGCTGTAGTGACTGAAATAGGGAGTCAATTAGGGAGAAAGAGCAGGAACTCAACTGAGGTTAACTAGCATGAATTGTAGTGGACCTAGTCAAAACAGTTTAGCAACTCCTTCCAGTTCAAATAAGAATCGCAAGCATCATATTGAAGGAGGCAAGATCAGAAATAGGACAAGTGAACAAAAGATTCAAGAATAGAGAATCACATCTACTTAAACTGATTTACCAAAGGGACAAGACTGATAAAGAAGGAGAATGAAGCTTGAGCAGGACTGTTGACTGAGTATAGTCTTGAGAAATGGAGGGATTGGAGTCTTGGTGAAGACAAAAATAGTTTTAGGAGAACCACGTAAAAAATGATGGTGAAATAAAGGATAGTAATAATTATTGAACAATGCATTTGGAATACCTATGGCAGATGGCAAGATTAAGGGTATGAGCATTGTAATGTGTAGCTGAGGTGAAGCAGAGAGATAGGTTATGTGCAGAATTTGAGCAAGTTGAGCAAATGGAAAGTTGAGGTATTTAAGAGAACATCAACATCCAAGTGGAAGTCCAAAGAATGAAAGGAACTGGGGTATAAAAGAAGACTATGAGTTGGACCCTGGTTTTTATGTGGCAAGAAACTAGACAGAGGCTTAACAAACACGCATAAGTGAGGTAGACAATACATTATAGGAGAAATAACAAGAAAACACATGGTCCAAGGTCCAGGCAAATGATCAAAATCTGTGAAGACAATTGTCCTAGAAAACAAAGCAAAGTAAAGGTCTAAAGTACAAATGGATAGTCCATAACAAAGAAACCCATAAGAGCTGAAGGATCAAGGAAAACAAAGCCAGTCACAAGGTCCCCAAACCAAAAATGCCCTTGGTAATTGAAGCAGCTTTGAGCCCCAACCAAGGAGTTTTTAAGTACATTCTGTTAATGCAAACACTAATCCTCAGGCATGGCTACCCTGGTGCACAATGTGAAAGTGAGAGTGCCTCACTGGAACAGAAACATAACAGAGAAAATGGGAGATCTGGCAAAGAAATCCTGAAACAGAAAAAGTGTCAAATCCAGGTCTTTTGCTTCCAAGTTCAGTGCTCTGTCTATTACTTCTTGCTACATTATTATCTGCAGTTTATCCTTAATTAGTCATGAGTGTTTTTCATTATTATGATAGCAAGGGAACTAAAGACCATTAATGAGACCAGTTCAAGATAACAGATTCTCTCACTTCTTAAGCCCATGTTTTCTAACAAAATACATGGTCCGATATTTAAATTTAGTATATAGCTTGATTTTTTTTCTGCCAAATTCTCTTTTCCAACTCCTGTATTACCATGGAATTTTGAAGCACCAATATTATTCCAGGTTATTATTTTTTTTTTCACCTAATGAGACAGTCCTGGGCATTCAATAGTGTTTCATGAATTGATAGCAGAGTTACTGCTTTTCATTTTAGCCTAAGCTAGTGTGATTTCCCAGGTTTTTTTTTTCAACAAGAATCAAGTATTTGTATGGTACAACCTGCCAAGGGGAATAAGGGAAGGCAATGTTTACATTAATTTTCTATCATGGTTGAAGTCTTTTCCATCATCAACAATTGTGGTATTTCTCAGCTTCGCAAGATGGCTTCTATATTTGTCCATGTCTCAGCTCCATGGAGTAGAATAGAGATTACAATTGCCAGATGTCATCCATTTGGCTCATTTTCAATATTGTGATCTTGAAGTAGTTATTTAATCAGGAGATTAAAGTCTATGTTTATGCTTTTAATTCAATTCCAAAATCCTTCATCAACATAAACTTTTAAAAATAATATGTTTCCGGTAAGCAAAAATGGTCAACATCAACCAGAGTCTCTCCATTAATCTGAATTGCCCCTATTAGTGACTTCTTGTTGTGAGCTTGCTATGAGGGTTCTGTTTTTTAGAAAGTTCAAAGTTATTCTCCTTTACTCATGTCATGGTAAAAACCATTAAATCAGTCATGAAACTGGCTCTAATATGGCAATTACTAAAGATTAATTAACCAAAAGTCCAATCAAGTGGAACCTGTTAATCTTGATTACACACACACACACACACACACACACACACACACACACACACACACACCCTTACACACACACACCCTTACACACACACACCCCCTTCCACCTCCAGCACCAAATTGTAACCGCACTCCTCCCCCCACAACATACACTCAACGGGGGGGGGGGGGGGGGGGGGGGGCGGGGAGGAATCTTCAACAGTATTTGGAATACTTTCAAGACCATAATCGTTAGCTCCTGAAAAGAGACACATGGGTTCTAAAGCTAAAATCACCAAGGCCAAGATGATGAGAAGATCCAAGAGCTAATTAACCACAAACACGGGGCTTTTAGCACTTGGGAAAATGTCATCAACACCTTGGGAAAGAAATCCAAGAATCTATGTGCCTAGGCAAAGATTCAAAATAGAGTCTGTTAAGGAAAAACAGATGGGTAGGATGGCAAGCCAAAGAGATGGGAGATCATACATCCCCAACCGACTTTGGGTTTTAAGGTTTTGTGAGAGTCAGGTCAAATTGAAAAGCATATATTGATTACTTACAGAAAAGAATAGTGCTGCATTGGAAACCTGTGCAAAAGAAGAAAAGTCAAAATGCTCCTCCTTTCCAAAACTTACAATCTAGTTGATAAAAGCAAGAAGAAAATAAGGCAGTTCTAAAGGTCTTTTTTAAAGCTATATTTGAAATAGGATGGGCAAGAAAGGATAGTGCCCTACTGCATGGGCAAAAGGAAAGTAATATTAACAGAGAAAATAAAATAAAGTAATATAAAAGAAAGAAAGAGAGAGAGAGAGAGAAGAAGGAAGGAAGAAAGGAAGGAAGGAAGGAAGAAAGGAAGGAAGAAAGGAAGGAAGGAAGGAAGGAAGGAAGGAAGGAAGGAAGGAAGGAAGGAAAGAAGGAAAACAGAACTGCCCAACTTATGTGTTTTTTTTATATGAGTTTCCCACATCATGGTAAATGACCTTCAAGTTAGGAAGGAAAGACTAAACATGCTTAAGAAGGAACTTGAGCTGAAGATGATCAAGTTTATAATTTTAAATAGGTTCAAGTTTCCATGTTAAGATGAAATGCATCCCAGGGTACAAAAAGAACTTCCATATGTTATCAGAGAAGTGAATAGTCTTTTAGAAATCTTGGAGAATGAGAGAATTATCAAAAAACTGGGGACGGACAAATGTAGTCTTAATTTTGAAAAATGGAGAAAAGGTGAATTCTGGAAATTCCCGAAGAACAAGCTAGCAAAATAACCAGAAGAAAAACTTATAAAAGATGATTTTTAAACATGTTAAAAAGAAAAAAGGATGATCATTAAGAGCCAAAGAGCAAGTCATGTGAAACTAACCTTTTTTAATAGAGTTGCTAGAAATACCAGATATTTGGTATATCTTAACTTTAGCCAGGTAGTTGTTGTCATTGTTCTTTTGTTTTTTATGTATCTCCTGTTATCTTTGTGCATTTCATTCAAATTAGGCATGATTTCAATGGAGTGGTGTTCTCTCCATCAATATAGATTTCAAAGCCTGTACCCTATAGTAGAGAGTTTTGTGAATGCTGGGGAAGGGGAGACAATCATTACTTCTTACTGGATGCTTGACTTGCATCAGATTGGTTGGACCTCAGATAATAGATGCTTCAGATCTGATAGTTCTGTCCCACCATTTACTGCCACTTATCGACATGGCAGCTATTCTGTCTTCCATCACAACATGCTACTGGCTATTCACCTCTGAAAAAAATACCACATCATTTTTGACCCCTCCATCACAGCAAATGGTCAAGGTGAGTATGAGGCAGGGCTACTGAGAAGAGGACTACGGTTGGTTGGTTGGTTGATTGGTTGGTTGGTTGTTGTCTTTTGTTCTCAAAGAGGACCAAAATGACATCACTATACTAGAGTCAAGTTTCTATGTGTCAGACTGTGAACAATCAGACCAATACGATCTTGGAATGCTCTACCACAGATGGGGCACTGTAATGCCATTCACCAGCAGATTCCCAAAGGAATGCTACTGTGAACAGCTTTTAGAGTTCAGATTACAAAATAGAGTGAACACTCTGTTTATTCCATTACAAATCAAGACAAACATTCAAAACATTATAATATTC
>CM053580.1:380297872-380339066 GCA_028627135.1 Pseudochirops cupreus | reverse complement strand
TGCCTCTTCTGTATGAGATAATTGACCCCATTCTGTCTCTCCCTGTCTTCTCTCATTCTATTCCTCTCCTACCTCTCAATTTCACCTTTTAAAATATCATCCCTTCCTATTCAATTGATACTGTGCCACCTGTCTATGTATACATGTACATATATATACACACAATCACATATGTATTCATATGCATATATACCCTCCTATAGAGACATATGTGTATGTATATTATATATATATATATATATATATAATATACATACACACATATATATATACACACATATTTATATTCCCTTCACCTAGTCACATACTGAGAAAAGTTTCAGAAGTTACAATTATTGTTTTTCCATGTTGGCATGTAAATAGTTCAAGTTTGATAAGCTCCATATGATTTCTTTCCATGTTTACTTTCTCATGCTTCTTGTATTTGAATGTCAAATTTTCTATTCAGTTCTGATTTTTTCCTTAAGAATGCTTGAAAGTCCTCCACCTCATTGAATGACCACATTTTCCCCTGAAACATTATACTCAGTTTTGCTGGGTAGGTGATTCTTGATTTTAACCCTAGCTCCCTTGATCTCCAGAATATCACATTCCAGGCTTGTCAATCCTTTAATGTAGAAGCTTCTAGATCCTGTGTTATCCTGATTGTGTTTCCACAGTATTCAAATTGTTTCTTCTTGGCTGTTTGTAATATTTTCTCCTTGATCTGGGAACTCTGGAAACTGGCTATAACATTCCTAAGAGTTTCTTTTTGGAATCTTTTTCAAGAGGTGATCGGTTCTATTTTGCCCTCTGGTTCTAAAATATGAGGGCAATTTTCCTTGAGAATTTCTTGAAGGATCCTTTCTAGGTTCTTTTTTTGAGCATGGCTTTCAGGTAGTCCAATAATTTTTAAATTGTCTCTCCTGGATCTATTTTCCAGGTCAGCGGTCTTTTCAAGGAGATATTTCACATTGCCTTCTATTTTTTCATTTGTTTGGATCTGTTTAATAGTATCTTGATTTCTCATAAAGTCATTTGCTTCCATTCGCTCCACTCTAATTCTCTTCAGTGAGTTTCTGAGATTCTTTTTGCATCTGGCAAATTCGACTTTTTAAGGCATTCTCTCCTCATTGGCTTTTTGGGCCTCTTTTGTCATTTGTGTTAATCTATTTTTTAAGGTATTATTTTCTTCAGTCAGGTTGTTGACTCTCTTTTCATGATTTTCTTGCATCATTTTCATTTCTCTTCCCAATTTTTCCTCTACTTCTCTTATTTGGTTTTCAAAATCCTTCTTAAGCTCTTCTGTGGCCTGTAACCAACTTACATTTTTCTTGGAAGCTTTTGGTGCAGGAGTTCTGACTATGTTGTCTTCCTCCTGTTCTATGCTTTGATCCTTTTTGTCCCCCAAAAAGGAATCTTAAGTTGGATTGCTGAGCTTGCTTTGCTTCCTTTGCCTGCTCATGTTGCTAGTTCATTACTTGACTTTTGGGCTCCATAGAGCTCTGCTTTCAGAGGGGAGAGCTTTGTCCCAAATTGCTGGGGTTTTTGCAGCTGCTGGAGCTATTAGGAGGCCACTGTCTCTGTGGCCCCCACCAGCTTTGGCTCACTGGTCACACACCTCAGGACCACCACGCAAGAACGTGATCCTGATCCAGGCAGGTTAAGGGAAGAGCACTTAGACTCTGAATGATCACTTGGTCCCCCTGCAAACCACCACAGCTGCTGGTGATCCACTCTCCTGAAAGCTACAGCTGTGACTTGTCCTTGCCACCCTGGGGCTAAAGCTGTAGGTTCAAGTGGTGTTGGTCTCAGCTCCCAGCATGCTGCCATGAACCCTTCCCATCTGCCTGCCAGGCTGCCTTCAGTGGTAGCTTTGTTTCTCTTTCATGTTGTGGGTTCTGGAGCTCTAAAATTTGTTTAGAGTCATATTTTATAGGTATTTGAGGTGGTTATGGGGGGAACTTACAGAGTCCTCCTGCTTCTATGCTGTCATGTTGACTCCACCCCCTCCAAACATTCTTGATTGGGAGTTTGCCTACAAGAATGCTGGGTGTACTTTGGTTATGACAGATGCTTGAACTTAATAAGCCTTTGAAAGATTTAGAACAATCATTATTCCAGAGAACTATTGATGACCTACCTTCTCACCTTCTGACACAGAGGTAATAGACCTAAGATGTGAAATGACACAGTTATTTTGAGACATGGCTAATGAAAATATTTATTTTTCTTGACTGGATATTGTTATTAGGGTTTTGATTTTCTTTTTTAATGGGAAAAAAGAAACAAAACAATCTTAATGGAAAAAATAAAATAAAATTTAAAAACAAAAAAAGTTTACTTAATAAATAGAGGGTAATAGTCAGATGAGTTTGGGCAGGTCAGTGGCTCCCTCTGCATAGACTAATTCAGTATAAATAGGTCAGCCAGACCAGTCACAAACTGATCAACAAGGGGAGGAGTCTTTAACAATTAGTTTTCCTTTAAGGTCCCCAAACAGATGAGATACATTTCTGTTGTCTCTTGACCCTGTTTGATCTGGTAAATCTGGTGATTTTCAGTTTTGGTTTGGAAGGGGTTTCAGAAGTGTGAAAAGTCTTTCCATAGTGATCTCTTGAACACAACTATATCCTGTGAGAGAAAGGGGCAGCTGTTTCTACCTGATGGGCTACTCAAACATCTACTTTGACATAGCCTATGGAAGGCTCCTAAGAGCAGAGCTTGATACATAACTTTCAAACATCCAAGGCCCCAGGACATATTTTGCCTACCAAGTGAGAATCAATAGGACTAATCTTCATTGGAAACTTTTGGCTGGTATTCAAATGTGTGAAGAAAAACAAACAGACTTTCTTATTTACTTGGATAGGTGTTATATATCTCCTTAAAGTATAGGTCATTTAGAATATTAACTTAATAAAGTACCAAAGATAACCATATACAAAATATTGTTTAAGAATGAATATTAAGCAGCCATTAGCTCCTTTCACAAGATTTGGAATGGGAAGGGGCACAAAATAAAAGTACAAAATAAAAATGAGGAGTTACTAAGAGCACTCACTATGATTAAGAATACCGCCCTTAATGAAGTCAAGTCATTTTGTCTAAATGAATTATGTCCTAGGGTACTGAAAGATAAACCCAAGACAAGCTGTGCAAAACATAGATTTAATACAAAATTTAAAGATAATCAGTTGGGAAAGTAAATGAGTTATAGCATACTACCTGGTAAAAATTATTTTAAAACTATCTCTGTTAAAAAATATTAAATAAAAAAACAAAGTCCCAGTTTCTCTTCCCTAGTTATGGCTCTGGTGTATGGGGAAGGCAGGGAGGCGGGGAATAGGTGAGGGGGATAACCCAAAAAATTCAAAAGTAAGAAAGTTTATTGTGGCAAGAGTTTAGATGAGGCATTCCCAGTTCTTTTTGGAGGTAATGCAGAAGATGAGAGAAGGCGCAGCAATGATTTTGGCGGGGGGGGGGGGGGCAGCCTTTTCCACTTCACCTTTGCCTCTGATAATTCCTTGTGTCCTTGAAAGTTCTGCTCAAGTGATACTCTCTACGTGAAATTTCCCCTTTGTCCTCTCTGCTGGTGCCCTTTCCCTCAACTTTTTTTGCCTATATTTGCTTATATAATTATTTTTCCCCTAATCAAGTTTAAGCCCCTTGAAGTGAAGGAATGTCTGTGCTATCCCAGCATCTAATGTAGTACCTAGTACTTAGTTGGTGGTTAATAAACATTTAAATTGATTAGGGTTTCATTTAGTAGACAATAAGGTTTGGTGTAGTGAAAAGAATATTTAATTTAAAGTCATTTAGGAGACCTGGTTTTCAATATTGGCTCTAACCCTGTCCATTTTTGTGGCCCTGAACAAGTCACTTAATTTGCCTAAGCCTCATTTTCCTGATCTGTAAAACATTGTAATGATGAGAGTAAAACTTTCACTACATTCCTCAAAAACTTATTGTGAGGAACCCAATGCCATGAAATTCAATTTAACTCAGTAAATACTTATTAAACACCTGCTATATGGCTATAGGCATACAAAATGGTCTAAGTTGCTATTGAGCAGAGAAATGCAAATTAAAACATCTCTGATGTGTCATTCCACATGTATCAGATTGGCTAATACGACAGAAAAGAAAAACAACAAATTTTGTTGAGGATTTTGGAAAATTACACTGTGAAACTACTAGCGTTATATGAGTATAGGGTATTAATATTTTTATTATTATCTTAGAATTCAAGACACTATAGTAGAGGAATGAACATTGTGGTTGTGAGTTTCCTTTGTGAAATTATCCTTTAAGGGCTTGTTAATCTTAAATCACTGCAAAGAATGGAATGAGCTGTTTGCCTTTTGTACTCAGACAACTGGTGAACATATTTTTTGGATGGAGGGATAGCTCTAAACAGGTAGACTCCTGCATAGGCAAAGGGAAGCAGAGAGTGCATGCTGCCAGGAGGAGAAAATATGACCTTAGAATCAAAAGAGACATTTTAATTCAAACAGAAAGCTTATCTTCAGTGTGTATCCAATTGAGATTCTGAAATTCAAAACAGAGCAGTTTATTTCTATAATAACATCTGAGTGCTGTAGAAACTTGAAGGTTTTCACTACATTGGACCCAAAACCTTTAAATGTATTAAATACATGCAAACTCACAACAGATTCCCCAGGCTTCTCCATTCACTTTTTTCAAATCACCAATTTTCCCTTTGTTCTGGTGTGAGCTTGTCAAACATGCAGACTTGTTTAATACACACACACATATGTGTCTGTATGTATGTATGTATATATCTCCAGATTTATAGTGAGGCTCCTGGTCATTCTTTGTGAATTGGAACCTCCTTTTTTTGTAGAAAGACTTGACATTTAAATATAATTTAGAAGTGTGTGTGAATGTATCTGTGAGTGCATGTATTCACATTGCATGTTAGTACAATGATTACCATTATCTCTCAAAATGACAAAGATGAGCCTACAACTGGTTGATCAATTCAAATCAATTTTTCCCCCCAAGAGTAATTGTGTCTGACTCTGACTCAAAAGACAAGACAAAAAATTTGTACCACTTCTAGGAGATGGTAGTAGTGAGCTAGTAGTTCCATTTGGAAGAATCAGTCCTTTAAAGGAGGATAATGTCCCAACTTTTAAAATGCATGCACTACCTCCTATAATGCTAGGAATTTCCACCCCCCCCCCAATTTATATGCCCATGTATTTTTATAAAGCCTCATGAAATAGTTTCTCTCTACAATTTCTCTAGAGTCTAATGGAATACTGGGTCTTTTCTTGGCTGCCAACTAAAGGCATCTGTGGCATGAAGTTGAGTTCATTTTCAGTTACAACTTTCCAGTCTTTATGATGTTGACATTTCTTCCAGCTCCTTGGAAAAGATTCTCTACTAGAAATCTTGTATTCCCTGAGGAAGCACAATTTCTGAGTGACTGAACTACAATTGTGAGGCCTCTAATTTGAGAAAAGGTTTGGTCTGTACATTCTTCATTCTACATGAAGACTGGTGCCTTTGGAGGTTAGAATATATGGGTCTTTTTTTTTTCCCCAGCTAAGTTGTTTTCCTTCACTTGGACGGTTGTTTTAAAGTAGTTTTTAAAAGTTTCAGTTTGTTCTGTTTTTTGATTACTAATTAATCTCCAAAGTAGGCCTTAATGAGCTCACTCTTTTGCAAAGCTACTCTTTTGGCTTTAGAATCCCAAATCAAGAAGAATCTATTATTTAATTTTAGTGTATGTGACATAGATTATATATGGTATCTCCAAAACTTTCTTTTGGAAACTTCTGTTGCAGAATGCAAGAATACATTCACCAAGTACTTACCCATGTTGTTATGGATTTGCACCCGTGGTTAAAAAAAAAAAAGAAAACCAATTTAGTATATTTATTTCATAGTACCAGCATAATATATTTTATGTTTTATTTTTTTAAGCCTCATATACATTTACTCCAAGGAAAATTAAGCCTACACAGTAAAAATGAAGAATTCAGTCTCTAACGATAAATGACCATCCCAGAAACTTAAAGACGAAGTACACTACCCACCTTCTGCCAGAGAGGTGACAGACTTAAAATGTAGAATGAGGCATACTTTGGAATTTGGCCATTGTGGGAATTTGGTTTTTTTAAACCATGAACATTTATTATTAGAGTTTTCTTTTTCATAAAAAAATTGTCCAATTGGTAGGGGAAGGAGGGATAGCTAAAAATGCTTGTAAAAATAGATAAGCAAACAAAAAATTAAACTCCTCATCCTCCCCCCCCCCAAAAAAAACCCCAACCAACAAAGAACACACAGTTTAAAGTCATTCGTAGTACATTCGTAGTAGATTCTTAGAGATATTCGTGTTCAACCAATAATGGTTATAGAGTGCATGGTTTTTGACAAACAAGTATATGTGATAATGGAAATGTACCTTTGTTGTTCACCCTCAACCAGTATGCTTTAGTAATCAATTGGCATTTAATTGGCATGTAATTAGAGCTTATAAAATACGAATTTATGTTTAGCTGCATGTAATAATGCAATGTCTTTAATCTGTTGCCTTCAGTAACCTTTCCCAGAAATATTCAACTAGGTTTATTCAACTTGCAAAGTGGAATGTCAGTAAGGTAAGAGTTATTAAAGCATCCTAATTGAAATTTAGAAACTAATTAGTATACGTGCTTCTATTTAGTGGCTGCTAAACCAAAAAGTGTGAAGTACAAATAAATCACTCTATTTATACTGTAACTGTCATACAGTTCTCAAAATTAAATCCATTCATGTGACTTTTGATTTATAATGTGACCAGAAACATACATCTAAGTTTTTCAAACTCCTCTAAAAATGGTGGTGATATTCATGAAACTAAATAAATAGAAATAAAGTCTGCTTTTTCTGCAATCCTCAAGCAAGCAAAACAGCAAGTAGCAGAATTTGAGCAACATTATGTGGAAAAAGCAGCAGCTCTGGCCAATATCAGCAGTTTCATTCACAGGCCTTGCATGGGATTAAAGCGTCTGCAAAGAAAAACTTGGCAGGCAGAGTTGTCAAAACTCTTTCCAGAAAATCGACAGACAAAAAAAAAAAACAACAAAAAAAAAACTAGTCGCAGTCAAGAAAGGGCTGGTATCAGTGGGATATCCCAAATCCTAGCACTATGGAGTTGTGAGAGCCAAAAGCACCACTCGGGGAAGTATGACTAATTTACTCTTTCTCCCTCTTTTATTTATTTATTTTTTTACACAGTGTGAATGAATTAGTCCATAGGGAGATAAAATCTGGGGACTGTTCATTTAGTGACTGCTCCATCATGGAGTTCTGTAGGAAACAAAGTGAATAAGGGAAGCCAGCCCAACAGACCATACTTTTTCACTCAGTGTGTAAACATTCTTAGAGTAATAGGTACTTTTGGTCCTCTCTGTGTGCTCTAACTCCCTACCAATGTGAAAACCCCAAATGGCAAGGCTATTTCCTTTTTATCTTGAAGGAATGAATGAATGAATGAATAGATGGATGGGTGATTTTTTTAAACAGCACATTACATTTCCAGCATTGTTGTAAACAGAGGGTACAGAAATATAACAAGCAAAGACAGTCTTTTCCCTCAAGGAGCTCACGTTCTGTTGGGGAAGACAACCCAAAAACAGAAGTGGAAGGCAGGGAGGGGTACCATGGATAATGGTTTAGTGAGATACCTAGGGAGGGATAAAGTAGACATACTCCAAGCAGAAAAAATGGCTGAATTGATTTTATTGTAGTTCATGGTTCCAGAATGGGAGTGGATAGGAAAAAGGGGAGATGAGAAGGCTAGAGAATCAGGAGTGAAGTGAATCATGACCAAGACTTTTCCTCAATCCATCAATTAGTCAAAAATATTTAAGTACTGACTATCTGCCAAGTACTGTACTTAAGTACAGCGCAGCATAGAAATGTACTGAGTTTACAAATACAAATGGAAAAATTGTTTCCTGGTTCTAGGAAGCTTACGTTGCGCTAGAAAGGGCTACACATAAAATGGAGGAGGAAGTGGGAAAGTATCCACACCTGTGGTGTGACAGATAAAAGATAGGTCAGTACTTTAGCTGCAGAGGAGTAAAGACATCTTCAGTGTGGACTTCTGCCTTAAATTGGAGCTTTTCTGAGTAATCAGCCAATCAGGTGAGTTGACAGGAACAGAGGGTACTTCTAATGTGAGAAGGAGTAGAGTGTACTTCCACAATGAAGAAGTTTCTATGGCATGATAGAGAAAATCCTGGAGATGAGTCAATAGCATTGCCAGTCCCCAATCCAGTATACAGGACCCCAGGGAAGACATTTGTTGCAGGGCCAGCGAAGGAGGTTTTGTGTAGTATTCCATGATATCCTATTCATCTTGACTGACTGTCATAGATTCTTTGCATTTCTTCCTAATAGCAAAACAGGGTTTTGATCTTTAATGCATTCCTGAATCTCATTGCTGAGTCTGCTATTCTTTTGATCCTCTTTTTCTTTTTTTAATTTCCAGGTTGGAGTAATGTGTAAACATCTGTAGTCATATGGGGTGTGGGGATGTGAAATCGTTCAGTTCAAAGTATATTGCTTTTGCATTAACACTCCATACTTGTTTCTTTCTTCAGTCCCCGGCTTAGTGACAGAGTCAGAGGCCATAAATGTATCAGAAGTTTCAGTAGAAAACATTGGGATGAAGCACTACTTAGAATCATAAAAACTGGAAAGTCATCTAAGTTAAACCCCCTCATTTTGCAGATGAAGACACTGAGGCTTGGAGAGGAGAAATTGTTTATGTTCCCACAGAAAAGTTAGGGACAGAGTCAAAATTAGAACCTGGGCTGCTGGATTTTTAGGTCTCTGCTGTCTCATATACTTACAAGGAGAATTGTAGATCATAGAATCAGAAATTAAATTGATGAAAATAATTTTTAATGCACTTTCAATGAATCAGATAAAAAAATGATAGTCCTTTGCTTCAAGAAGTTTACACTCTATTGGGGAAAACAACACATGTAAAGAAGTAGTGGCCAGTGGCCAGTGTATGTGGGGTGTTTGGAATGGGAAGTCTAAAGCATGTTAAGTGGAATCAGGGAGGAAAAGATGGATTCAGATGGCTTTATAGGAGAATTCTATTGAAGAGCTAAAGAAAAGCAAAAGCAATGCTATACAAATAAATTATCCTTTCAGAGATAAATATAGTTCTAATACCTAAATTAGGGAAGGAGAGAAAGAGAGAGAGAGAGAGAGAGAGAGAGAGAGAGAGAGAGAGAGAGAGAGCTATAGAAAATATTAGTAATGAATATTGATGCAAAAAGACTTAAGCAAGATATTTCTAAAATGAACTATGAACAAATTGGATCTTTAGCAGGGATGTCAATATCATTCAAAATGAAGGAAGCAATTAAAATAATAATAATGGGAAAAAATAAAAACATCCCAAACCATATGATTATATCAATAGAACAACCTACAAGAAAGCATAACATGAATATATACAAAAAACCCTATAAATCAGCCATAGTGGGGCAATTTTTAATGTGATCAAAAGCATATATATGTGTGTGAATACATATATATATATATGTTTACACATATATACATATATATGTATATACATATATAAATATATATATATATATATATATATATACATATATATATATATATATATATGGAGAGAGAGAGAGAGAGAGAGAGAATTGTTGATTGTTGTTATTCAGTCATTTAGGCTTTTCTTAGTAAAGATACTGAAATGATTTGCCATTTCCTTCTTTGGCTCATTTTACAGATGAGGAATTGAGGCAAACAGGGTTAAGTGACTTGCTTAGGGTCATAGAGTCAGTAAGTATCTGAAACTGGATTGGAGCTCATAAAGATGAATCTTTCTGATTCCAGGCCCAGAGCTCTAATTTTATATACCACCTGCCCCCAACACAAATGTTTAACTAGATACTTTCAGTAAGTACACCAGACCCAGGTTAAGTACCTTTTTCTTCCCCTCTTCCAAACTTCCTATTTATATTTAATCAATTAATCGACAAGTATTCTTTAAGCACCTCCTGTGTGTCAGGCTCTGTGCTAGGTACTGTAGATAAAATTATAATGAATGAAACATTTTCATTTTTGAATAACTCATCAGGCTCACATCTTTGAAATTATATTTGATAGTCTCCTCTCCCATAACCCATACATCCAATCAGTCACTAGGTTTTGTAGATTCTACTGGCATTTGCCCTAGCTCACTACTCATTCAGCTTCAACTCTAGTTTGATCCTTCATTACTTTGACTATGGGTTCCTAAATACTATCCATGCATCCAGCAATTCCCCTATCTAATACATCATTCACATGGTTGCTAAAATATTCTTCTTAATGTACAGGTTTGACTAAAATACTCATCTGTTCAATTTTTTTTTCCCCAGTGGCTTCTTATTGCCTTTAGGTTAAAATATCAATTGTCCAACCTAGAATTTTAAATTTTCCACTTTCTTGATTTAAACTGATATTCCATATTTCACATGGACAATGCAGTGGAAAGAGTATGAAACCTGGAGTGCTACTTAGTGTCCCAGGATGTGATTTCAAATCCTTATTCTGCCACTTATAAGCTATATGACTTCGGACAAGTTGCAGCCTCTCCGAATTTCATTTTTTAAATCTATAAAATGAGGGAGTTAGACTAGATAATCCCTAAGATCCCTTCAAATTCTAATAATTCTACTAGATTACAAGGGAGAGAATCTCAGATTTCAATATTTTAGAGGTGGAACAGTGTTTGGTGATGCTGAAGTCTAAGATTTGATCATCTCTGTGGGTGATTGAGCAGAAGGATATCATTGAAGTTGAGGTGGTTAATGAATTGGGAAGAGTGATCAATAAGAATATTGAAATTACCTTACTTGTTTGAATATTAATACTGCTCTTGGTCTAATTTAAAATGCTTTTTAGATTCAGTATTATTTAGCCTCCTGCTGAGGCAATAATATACTGTCAAGTCATTACAGCTAAATTAACAACCAAAAAATGCCTTACAAATGTTTTATAGTCTTTCATGAAACAATTTATCAGATGTTTATTAAGTGCCTAGAGTGTGTGGAAAATTGCACAAGGCTAGAGAGCAGATCCAAACTTTAGATAAAACACAGTCCATGCTGCAGGGCTTAGAGCATAAAGTACAAGGGAGACAACCTATGTACAATAATCATTGAAATTTTAAAAAAATGTTGTTTAAAGATTTCAAAATATAAGATAAGCAGAAATCTAAATGCTCTAAGTAAGTAATGTAACTAATTGCTCACTACTTCAATCCAAACTTCATAGGATAGAAGTGGAAGTTACTGCAGAAACCATCTAGTCAACTCCCTCTCCCCCTCTTTTAGGTAGGGAGACTGAAACCAAAGGAGTTTAAAAAAAGACTCTGCAAGACCACACAGGTTGCAAGAGGCAGAGGTAGAATTGGAATCCAGGTCCCTTAATCCAGAGTCAGTGCTCATTCCACGTTCCCACATAAGCAAAACAAAAATAAGAAGATAGGATCACTTTATGTATTAATACTAACTTTAAGAAACCATATTCTTGCATTTTATTTTATTTTTAAATGCTATTTCTCTACCTTTGAATGCTAATTCCCTTATTTTAGAGCAAAACAAATACATAACCACAGCATTAAGACCCTGTTCCCTGTTAACTAACCACAATGTGTCAGCTGGCTTAGGAATGGACGCTCTGCCTAATGATTACTGTAAATGATAGGAAGAGCTTCCAGAAATTGAATGAACAAGCAAAAAATATCTAACAATCTTTCTTACCTCCACAAAGATAATTTTTATATAAATGATTTTTCTTTTCCATTCAGTGGGATTTCCTGACTTGAACCATGGTATGTTGATGCTGCCAGATTCTCCCGGTTTGTGAATTACTCCCTATAGAAGCCCATGAAGCATCATTTGCATTTCACCAAAAATGGTTATCCTGGTGGCCTCCAATAGTTTATCTACCTCCTCACGTGCCTAATTTTTGCACTAACAACATCTGACTGATTAAGACCCTGTGTATACAATGTGAGGAACTAATCTGCTGGTACCCTCATTCTATCTCTTCCTGATTGATACTGGTCACTTCCCCTGATCCCAGTCCCCAACTACTACCAAAGGAATGGTCCTTCTTTCCATGTGTATAAACACAGCCCAAGCATTGGTTTTTAGAAAGTTCGAGAAAAAATGACCTTATAATTAGACCTTACATTCTGAGGTAATATTGGAATGAGAATCGTAGCATCCGAGTGTTTAATTGTATCCTAATGTAGATAATTTTAAGATATTTTTTTAAAAAATTGATCCCTCTGGACAAGAAAACTATGACTAGCCATGGTAAACAGTGCAAAGATGACCTTTTGATGGTGTTTTTAGAGTCTATGTGGCTAGATGTTTCTTTCAGCTTTAACATGAGAACCCTGGAAGAATAAAGAAACATCTCATGGAGAGATTTGTTATGGAAGTTCCTTTCATGATTCTTTAGCAAAATGAATCTCGACCTTCAGGTGACCTTGTAATATTTGACCTGAAATAGTCTGGAAAGATTACTCTCCTTGGAGTCAGGGGATCTGGGTACAGATGCAGGCTCTGCCACTCAGTCAAATACCTGTGTCATTTTGAGCAACTCACAACATCTGTGGGCTACAGTTTCCCACTTTATGAAGTGAGGGGGTATCGAAGATATCTCAAATCTTAATCTATCGACTTAATAATGCTATGATAGAAAAGAAGAGTCAGAAATATGGTAAATGTAGACAAAAGTGAAAATACTTGATTCATTTTTAATTTTGTGAAGGAAAATCTTGATTGCAGTTTTATGGGGGCAGCTATAAAGAGTGTCAGTTTAAAGAAAAATAATATTGGTGATTTTCTGAATATTTTGTTTAGTTGTTTCAGTTTTATCTGAGTCTTTATAACCTCATTTGGGGTTTTCTTGGCAAAGATGCTGGAGTGATTTGCCGATCCTTCTCCAGTTTATTTTACAAATGAGGAACTGAGGCAGACAGGATTAAGTGACTTGCCCAGGGTCACATAGCTAGTAAATGTTTGAGACCAGATTTGAATTCAGGAAGATGGATCTTCCTGATTCCAGGCCCAGCACTCTATCCACTGAGCCAGCTACCTGCCACACTTATCTACTTTGATGGGGTAGGTGATAGGTGGCATAGCGATAAAGTGTTGTACCTAGAATTATGAAGATATGAGTTGAAATCCTGCCTCACCCTCTTCCTACCTGTGTGACCCATGGAACATCACTTAACCTAGCTTTGTCTGTTTCATGATCCAAATAATGGGGATAACAATAGTATCTGCTTCAGAGGGTTGTAAGGATCAAATCAGATAATATATTTAAATTGCTCTGTAAACTTTAAAAGTGTTGCATCAATAAATGTTATCTATTTTTACAACCATATCTAAAAAAATGGTGGTAGGCCGTGCTAGGGTCAGCATCCTCTCTATATAACAGCTAACTCTTGAGCTTCCACTGATGGATTTATTCTTACTAGTCATCCAAAGGACACATTTAGGTCAGAGCAAAGACAGTTAAATAGTAATAAATTAGCAAGAGAACACTTTCCCTACAAACCTTGATCTAATTCTCGTACAAGTATGTGCTCTATCATGGAATCAATAGACCTATAAGGATAAGGCATGGAACACATGGCAGCTAGGTGGTATAGTGGATAAAGTGCTGGACCTGAAACCAGGAAGACACCTCTCCTCTTCCTGAGTTCAAATCTGGCCTCAGATACTTACTGGCTATGTCACCCTGGGCAAGTCACTTAATCCTGTTTGTCTCAAGTTTCCTCATCCATAAAAAGAACTGACAAATGACTCTTCTATCTCTACCAAGAAAACCTCAACTGGGATCATGAAGAGTCAAAAATGATTGACTGTGGGACTGCACACAGGGGGCACTCATAAAGGCAGAATACTTAAACAGAAGTATTCACATGGGGGAAAAAAAAAGTGTGAATGAGGCACACATATGGATAGCTAACTCAGAACTCTGATACTATAGGGCTACCCAGATCTTTGGGTAATAGCCTTATGTTTTCTCCACTGAGTCTGCTCTTCACTGGAAGTCACATTTACTCTACTCCACTCTGACTGCCAAGTTTCCCTCTAAATTGATCTAATCTTTGCATTGTTCTTTTAACTCATTTCTTCTACTGTCTCCTTTGAGTAACTTAGGTCAAATCTCATCCCCCTTATGGTCAAAAAGATTGGTTCTTGATCCATAATACCACCTCCCTCCCCCTTCCCCATGATATCTTGGGTCCTCTTTGAGAATAAAGAATGAATGACAGCAATCTCACTGGTAGAGGAAAATATCCTGATGACTTTTCACCTTAACATAGGAAAGTAGCTGGGTGAAACTGTATTGAGGAAATGATTTAACACCCCTACCCCACATGGTCTTTTGTTTTATGCAAATGATAAGGAATGGGCTGCCTTGAGGAGACCGAAAAGACTGGTGACGTTTGTTCTACTTCCACCGAGCAACAAATCAGACTCCTTTCTACATACACAGCAAGGTAGTTGTTGCTATCTATATGATATACACTGTATGAGTAATATTTAACTCTCAAAAAGATCATGTAACATAGTTTTTATTAGCCTAGGGTGAGAAAAGTTGATCAGTTAGTCAGCAACACTTGTTGGGTACCCACTATAGACTGAACTCTGTATTAGGTGTTTGGGGAAAGAGAAAGGTAGTAAAAGACATTGCCTCAGTCTCCATGGATATTATTATCGAATGGGGAAGAAATCTATGCTAAAAAAAGGTCAAAGAGTCAGGATGGTCCCAAACAGTGGGGGCTTCTAAAATCCATTTATATGTAACTTTGGAATTCATTATGTGATTGTTTTGGTTATATATTTACCATCCCACTTGCATATTGCTCATGCTAATAATAAAATAAAATATTTTCTAGTCGCAGACTGGCTGAAAAGGGTTAGGGAACATGGTAGGTGCTAGGAGTTAATTGGCTTGGGATTTAACTTTGGCTGCAGATAATTCACCAGAGAATTGATGTACAGATAATGAAGATGTTACCTACATAAGTTCTTTAAGGGACTACTGGTTGCAGTGATTCATCAAGGATGAGTCAGGTTTCATGACAGACAAATGAAGTAAGTATTACGCCTATTGTCCTTTGTACCTTTCTTATTTTGTCATTCTTAGACACATTTGGTCTTTTTCTGAATCTGGAATAGAATTAATTTCTCAGAGTCTACTGCGGCTGAATGTTGTCTTATTGTGACTGGTGGCATTTTTACATTTTTTTCTAGAGATCATTAAACTTTGCCCTTATATAAAACAGAATATACCTGAGAAATGCTTGGGGAGACACTATTATGATAGAAGGCCCTCAACAGGAGGAATAAACATAGTCACATATTTTATTATTATGAAAACATGTAGGGCCAGCTCAAGTGATGAACTGTAGTCTTCAAACCTATAAGCCAGATTTAGAAGACACAAAAATTTACTATATTATAGGTGAGATTTGTAAAGAAATTTTGTTTGAAAGATTGTAGAATAAAATAAGAACTAATAAATAAATGTTAAACTATATAAAAAAAGGCCAAACCTCTTTTGTCTTTTCAGTAGGACCAAAGTTGACTTACTAATATTAAAAAAATAAAAACATTTACAATTTAATTACCTAATTATGAATTTTTAAAAATATTCTTTTTAAAACTATTTTAGCAGCCCTACTTTAACATACTCTCTATCACTAAATTGTATTTAATGGGCTTGTCTCTGTAGTAGCTTGGCACATAGACATAAACAGTGCCTCATGTCCTGTGTGGATGAAGAGGCTATGTTAATTTGTTATTTTCTGTACTACATTTGAATCTTCTTTGTCAGCTGGTCTTGTCTGTTGAATGATTCAAGTAAAATTGGCTTAGGTTTTACCATGCACACATCATTGTCTTTGGTCCAATGGCAGAGAAAGAAAAATGAGTGAGGCCATTAATGAGAAGAATAAAGAGTTTAAACAGACACAGGAGGAAAATGATTATCCAATTGCCTGGTTTAGCCATAGAAATGCTGCTTTCCCCCACTCATGTTATCCCATGCTAATATTTCAGATCAACCCCAGGAAAAGATAGCAACGTTTAAAAAAACACAAACACAAAGAAGTGCAAGATGTTGGTAGGCCCTTGGGATGTTGTGGGGTCAAGTGAGGGAAAGGAAAAAAAAAACAAACATGCATTCTTTGTAGGCTGTATGAGAAGCAGGTGTCTGCAATACCTGGGCTTCTTTAGCAATGGAAAAGAAGTAATAATCTCAATACTGTAGTTGATTGACTCGGAGGTTGAGGGGTCAGCCTGTGGGCAATTATTGAGAAATCATAGAAGGAGAGCTAGTAATTGTTGTGAGAGGGATTGCTAAAAAAAATTTTTTAAATAACTTTTATTGATACCTTTTGTTTTTATCTCACCTTCATACCCAAGAATATCCTCCCTCCCATACTCAACAGTACACTGTGGTAACAGAGAGTAAAAAAGAAAGAGTAAGAAAGCAGCTTAGTAAAACCAACCAATATACCAATTGTGTCTAACAAGATGTGAAAAATTCCACTGCCATAGTCTTTTGCCTCTGCAAAGAAAGGAGAGGAGCACTTTCTACTCTGATGTGAGCATTCTTTTGTTCACTGTAGTAAGTTTTAGAATAAGAGACTAATGTCTTAGAAAAGTGACTTTGATTTGAGAATGGCTTTGCATGCTGTCTTCAGAAGACGTAAAGAGTGCATGCCTTCTTACTAGGTCAGATGAGTCACTACTCATCCCTACTCATCTTTTCTTCATCTCTGACCATTATTGGATCCATTCTCTTTTAGAGGCATCTGCCCATCCATATCAACATTCCTTGGTACACAAGAAACTCTTTTCTTCTTGGAGTGTGCAGTTTTACCTCAATTCATTTCTAGGGGTGAGGAATGTGTGGCCTGGAGGCCACACATGGGTTTGGGAAGTTTGGGTTCAGTCAAAGGGCCCCTGAGGATCTAGAGGGTCATGTGTGGCCTTGAGGCTGCAGATTCCCCAGCCTTGATTTAGACAGCATCAAATGTTCCCTTTGGTCCTTTTTACCTTCCTGTGTCTGTTTTATTCCTCTACCATTCAGTGTTTAAATAATTCTCTATGACCTCCATATATCTATCCATAGATAGATGTTGATATGTAGCTAGATAGATCTCATCTATTGATATCCAGATATATCTCTAGTGCTTTATCTATACCTACCTGCAGTTATACATATATAGGTAGATATACATATAGAAATACACATATGTAATTTGTACTGTCTTTGAACAATTTTTTTCATTTTTAAAAGGACTTACCTAATTCAGTTCATATTTTTCCATATTTCTGAATTTTTCTTATTTGTCATTTCTAATGGCACAATAGTATTTATGTACCAAAATTTGTTTAACATTCTTTAATCAGAAGTAATCCATTATGTTCCTAGTCCTTTTCTGCAGCAAGAGTACTGCTCTGAATATTTTGGTGTATGTGAAACCTTTCTTTCTACCTTTGACCTACTTTGCTAATATGTCCCAAAGTGGGATTTCTAAGGTTAATTCACTAATCAGCATATCGGTCTGTCCAACTTACTATGACTCATCCATTTCTACTTTTACCTTTTGTTATCTTTGCCGACTGCAAAATCAGTTATGAGGTGAAATTTCAAAATTGTTTCAATTACTATTTCTCTAATTGTTAGATATTTGGAACATTCTTTTATATTGTTGATCATAGCTTATAATTATTTTTGAAAACTATTAAACTGTTAATATCCTCTTCCCATTTATTTATTGGGTAAACTAGCTCTTTGTCTTTTAGATTTTTTTTTTTTTTTGCTTTTTGGAGGGCAATTGGGGCTAAGTGACTTGCCCAAAGTCACATGGCTAGTTTTGTGTCAAGTGTCTGAGGCCAGATTTGGACTCAGGTCCTCCTGACTCCAGGGTTGGCACTCTATTCACTGTGCCACCTAGATGCCCCCTTTAGTTTTGTTTTAATTCTCTATATATCTAACATATCAGATGTTTCCCAGAGAAATTGAACATAAAGGTTTTTTAGTTATAATTCAGCTTTATTTTTATTCTAGCTATATTGATTTAGTTCTTGCAAAACTCTTTCTACTTAATGTGACCCAAAGGATGTGTTTTGACTTTTTTTAAAAAGGTCATACTCACTGCTTATTCAGTTAAGAAATACCTTACTAGCCATAATTCAAAAGGATGCCTCTTTCCAATTTCTTCCGTAGTTTTAGGGACGAATGTTAATGTTTAGTTTGCATATCTACTTATATTCATTGTAGTATATGGTATAAGGTGCTGATCTAAACCTAACTAATTTACAGTTTTCCTAATAGCACTTATTAGATAGGATATCCTTCCTTGGAAATTTTAAATTTTGGAATTTATCAAGTACTGAACTAAGGTGCTTACTGATTTTTGATTCTTGCTTTTCTAGTCAGTTATAGTGACCTATTTTTCCATTTCTTAACAAATACCAAATTATTTTGATAGTTATTATACAGTAATATAGTTTGAGACCTGGAAGTGCTACTCCTACTTTACTTCTGCATGCCCCCCCATTCTTTCCCTTGAGAATCTAGACACTTCCCCCCTCCAAATGTAATGGTATTATTATTTTGTCTGGCTTTATTTCTTCCTTTTATGCTGCACCTTTTTATTTTTATTTTTCATAATAAATATGAAAGCCTAGTGGGAAAGGGATTTTCCTAATGGCAAGTCTTTCTTGGCTTATTTTTCCCCCATAAGGAAGTTGGTTTCTCCAAACCTTGGTTGGAATGAGTTTTTCTCCGGAAGGAGATTCGTTGCCCCAGGTGTTCATCTCTTTGAAACAGAGCAACCCTAGCTGACTGGAGAATTTAGATTTATTTCTATTTCTAAACTATATTTCCTGGTCATTAAGGTCTGTGTCTCTGTTAGAGCCCTCTTTTTAGCTTAGAATCAGCAAGTCTATAAAACTTATGTTGAATTTTCACTTAACTACCTATGTTCTGTTCAGATCCATATTAAATGAGACATATTTGAACTCAGATCTTCTTGACTGCAGAATTCTCCTGCACAACCTGGCTGCTTCAGGTTACAATATTTGCTTACAACATGTCTAGCCATCTTCCTTCCTTCCTTCCTTTCTTTCTTATTTCCTTTCTTTCTTCCTTCCTTCCTTCCTTCCCTCCTTCCTTCCCTCCTTTTCTTTCTTCCTTTCTTTCTTACTCTCTTTCTTCTCACCACCTCACCCAGGCTGGAAGTGCAGAAGCTACTCAGAAACTTGACCCCACCACTGATTGGAATGGGGACTTTTACCTATTCTGTTTCTGATCTTAACTGGTTTAACCCTTTTTATGGGCAACCAGAAGGCCTCCTGCTTCTAGGGATCCACCATGTTGATACTGAACTTAGTATCATCTGCATATCTTGCTCTACTCAAAAGATCTGGCAGCTTCAGCTTTCCTGGTATTTGGATTACAGCAATCCAGCATCACATTTGGTATGTATTCCTTTTTTTTTATATGCATATCCAACCAACTAATGTTTTCAGACAGTGAACTCACCTTGCATAAGCTCCTAAGTATAGGTTTTCCATTTCATTTGTTTCTGTATCACTAGAGCTTGTCAGAGAACCTTGTGCGTAATAAGAACTTAATGACTGTTTGATAAGTTGAGTTGATTGTCATCTCAACATAAGTTAAGAAGAACATGGTCATAAACTGGATTAAGAATGTCATGATGTTCAGAGCAAGGGAGGAAATTGATTTGATGTATTCTTCTCTGGGCATGCTTGATCTGGAAGACGGTTTGGATCTCAGCATCACATTTTAGGAAGTACGTTGACAAATGAACCAGAGAACATCTAGTGGAAAGCACTTGTGATTGTGAAAGAACTGGAGATGTGACAATACAAGGATTGATTGGACAAATTGGGACTGTTTAGCCTGCAGCTGAGGAAAATGGTAGCTGTCTTTGAGTATATGAAGGGCTGTCAGGTGAAAGAGGGATTAATTAGTCTTGTTCTCTTTGGCCCTAGGGAAGAACTAGGAACAGTTTCAAGGCTGTAGAGAGGCAAATGAAGGCTTAATGTCAGGGGAATAAGAAAAAAAAATTCCCAACAATTATTCAAAACTACAGTGCGCTAACTCAAGAAATGCTCCTTTAGACGGTAAGTTCCTTGAAGACAGGGACTGTCTTTTGTCTCTTTTTCTATCTGCACCATGAGTGTTTATTGATTGAGTGATTTAAAATTGACAAGAAGCCCATACAGAATATTATATCTGTTTGTGAAACCAATTTCAGCTAAACTTACATTTTCAGGAATTAAATGAGATCAAAGAATCATAATTTTAGAGCTAAAAGGGATATTTGGGAGCTCAAAGTCCCTATCCCCCTCATTTTGCAGATGAGGAAACTGAAGCACAGACAAGCTAAGATCAATTATTGAGTGCTTCTCTGTAGGGGCAAAGAGCAAAAGATGGCTTGAAATTGTCTATAATTTGAATGAGGATAACATTCCTGATGTTATCTTCTTTTTCACTTTTACATTGGTACAAATACAATCCTTGTAACACCTGCCTCATCTGGCAGATTTTGGTCTTATCTGGGTCTGGTCTTAAACTTTCACTTAGAGTTCTGCTATTTTAAATTCTGAAATAACAGCATAGTGTAATATAAAGAATGTTGCATTTGCAAAGAAAATGCCTGTGTTTTCCTCTCAGCTCTGCTATTTAACATCTTGGTGACCTTGGATAAAGCACTTAGTTTCTCTGGTCCTCAGTTTCCTCATCCATAAAAATGAGTCAATTGGACTAAATAACTTCCAAGACCCTTTTGGCTCTAAATCTATGAACCTATGTTTATTTTATAAAGTGCTAGATAAGACTGAGTGGAATAGGGAAGTAGCTCACACTTAAAAATGAAAAAAAGAGAGAGGGAACTAAGTAAAATGAAAGAATATTCAGGATCTATTCTGCTTGAATGTGTAATATATTGAGAAATTTCCTGTTATCAATTCCCCATTATTGACATAAGTATTATTAAGGTTCTGGATTTCAGTGTTTTACAGACTTAAATCCTCTCTTCCAGTGTGTTTCCAGGTTCTAGAGAAGATTGGACAAGACGTCTTCTAAAGTCATATCTAATCTTTAGGTCTTTTGGCAGCAAATCAGGGGGTAGATAAGAGTTAATAAAAGTACTGAAGGGTCTCCATTCCCTGTACTCTGAGATAGCAAAGGCCTAGCTAGCTAGAGGACAGACTTTATGGTTCCATCCTCATAGAACTGTCTATTGGTTGGCTGTTGGAAACTGTTGGTAGATAGGGAAGATCTTTTGCTGAGCTATTGTTAGGTCAGGAAAACCTCATGCTGACTCATTGGGTTTTACTCAGGAATTGCCAAAAAGTTTTAGTAGTAGTTCTGTAGGAAGCTCTTTGCGGCTGATTTTTGGTCTTACACACACTTATTTGGTTTTATATCCTTTGTCTATTCTCTTGTCTGTTCCATACAAGTGTAAAGGAATAATAACAACAAAAAGAACAATAATAAATCCAAACATTTTTGGTTTTACTGCATTGTAGTCAGGAAAAACTTGCATCGTTTGGAAGTGACTAAAGCCAGAATATTCCGCAAAGTCCATATCACAATGGTAATTCAATAGACAATATTAGCAAGTAGTAATATTCATTGCTACCTCTGCCATCTTGAGCAAATTATTTGTGACGGGGTTTCCTTATCTATGAAATGCATGAAATAAACTAGATAGTCCCTAAGGTACCTTCTAGCTCTGAATTTATGATCTGAAAATAATCAAAATCCTCATCAGTAAATATGTGTTATCATGCCATATCTAAATGATAGACGTGAACACATAGCCCTGTCCTTGAGTAAACTCTACCACTAACTAATTACATGACCTTAGGCAAATCTCATAGATTCTAAGACTCCCACAGGACCAGAAGTATGAAACTTATTGTACCAATAGCCCCCAAACTCTTGAGTTCTCCAGAGCAAGATTAAGTGACTGAGATATGTTTAACAAAATAAAGTGAAATACAATACAACACAGAAAATGTTAATTTATGGCTTTGTTAGTCAATATATGGGCTTCAAGGATCTGTTTCTACTTGAGTTTGATACTACTACAGAAGATGGTGGTTCAGAAATCAATTTTCCAAGTCCTCTTTCCTCCCTTACACACATATATGTATGTATATACACCCATATATAGTATCTTTGTTCACATCCTGTATATTTTAGTTGTGTCTTTTATTTTGTGATATCTGATGCACATCATTTTCCACTTTACCATCTGCTTTCTTGCAAGTGTGCCCAACAGAGAAAACATTTCTTTCTGTTTAAAAAGTTCCCATTAGTTCCTCCACTATGTTTCTGATTTCAAACTAGCAGCACCTCTAGCCCTAAACTTACTAAAAGAATAGAAATTGTGGGCAGATGCTACATTCAATGAATGCACAAGTTGCCAGATTATTTTTCTCCCTTTTTCTGATACATTTTCCCTCGACAATAATAATGGAACACCGGCCTTCCTTTCTAAAATGCTGATTCTCAATTGGAAGATACTTTACGTATTTAATAATTATAACAGATGCTCCCCAGCACCAGAAAGAAAAAGTCCAATTATCCACAGTGCTTGTTAATGTTTGTAAGTGTGGGTATGTTGATGATGACAATGTTTTAACAATGATCACAGGAAAATTTTTTTTAAATGATTAATAAAATAGGAATAAGAAAACAACAAAAATGATTTGGCAGTGTCAAAATGATAAAGAACGAGAAATTATAAGAAATTACTTTTATAATTATAGGATAGGAAAAGCTCAAGTATCTATGTGAAAGATAAATGGGGCTTTATTTTACTGAAAAATACATTGTCATGCTGTTGTTATACTATTACTATGAATACGTCACACTATATGTCACTCTGAGTCCCTCTGTATTGAAATTTCCTCTTAACAAGAACAAAGAGTTAAAAAATTTTGATTCAGATAATGCTAAATTAGAGTTCAAATTCATAACCTTTCATCCCTATTGCCTCTTTTGGTACAGTTATGCATTGAAGGAGTACTTAGTAACCATTTTTTTTCTTTTACCATATTACTTAGCCCCCTGACCCATCTCAAGCACTGGTCTTCATTGACTCAACCACCCTACTCTTTTTCTCTCACGCAACAGCTTTGTCACTAGCATGCCAAATTCATTCCCCACTGTCAAATTCTCCAAATGTTCTGCACAGTTACCACAAATACTAGTTCCCCATCAGTCTGGTTTTAATGACACAGTTGATCAACAACATCCCTAACACTGCCAGGTGAAATCATGAGTTTGATATTGCTACAGACACTAAAATAGAACATGGATTATTTTGGGTTACTATAGAAGATATTTATAATCCAGGCAAAAATTGGACTTGATGAATGATGAGAGTTCTTTAAGCACTAGAATTCTCTAAGTTTACTATTTACATGTATAGATTGCTTATTTAAAATTAATCATGTTAAATTGGTATTTATCATACATCTAGTATATGAGGAATACCATAAAATATTCTAGGGATACAAAGATGAAAAATGATATAATCATTGACCTCAAGGAGATTATATTATAATAGTGGGGATTGAGACATGTATAAAAAGTATGACACAAAGTTGAATGTGATAAAATCCAAGGAAGGACAATCCAGAGTCAGAGCATGGTACTACCAAGTAGAAGAGAGACTGGTCCTTATTCATCTTTACCACCATTATGTTCAGAATTTGACTTTGCCACTACATCAATACCTTTGGATATTACATATACCCAAAGTAAGAGCCATTCTTATTCCTATATCTTTTCTAATTATGGAATTTTGATACATGACTTTGATTGACAGTATTGGCCAAGATGTACAGTTGCAATGATTTGGCAATAGTGTGGAAACCACCAATGAAATATCCAAGTTTGGCTAATATACCTTCGTGCCATTAGTTGAATATACTGCAGGTCATAATTACCATTACATTTTAGTCTAGTATAACAATGAGCAAGTTATGAACCAATAAAAGCCTGAATTTTTAATAGGGAACAATTTTTCCTTTACCAAAAGGTATGATCAAGTTTTTATGCAATGTCCTTACTTCATTTAACCAAAAGAAAAATGAATGTGCAATACATAATCAGTATTTTCTCATCCTGATTCATTTTATGCAGCTCTTGCCTACTTATTGGAGTTAACATATAACTATTGTATTTCCCCTGGTCTGAAAGCTTCAGTGGCAATTTGACACCAAAATAGGGAAAGGACTATGAGTTAGGATGAGAAATCAATGAGTGTGATTTTCCCATGTGATGTGAATGAGTAAGATAGCTCACACGGGTGTCATTTGGAAAGTATATTTGGAGGATTGAATGGGAATGGGCATGCTCTCCAAGAAACCAATTCAAACCAAATGTGATAGAGACATAAGCTTTATCGACACAAGACCAAAATCATGAGTCAATTCCATAACATCTGACTTCGGACTATTTGACTGAATTGATCTCTGAGCTCAGACAGAGCAGGCCGACTGGTAGCCAGTCCCCACGTCGACATAGCTGCACTTGATTCATTCATATTTCCATTACTTACCAAATTCATATAATCAGTATTTCACAGATTCTTATCAGAAAAGCTGTCAATCAACCACTTCACTCTCTCTTTCAGACGCTACTCTAAATTTTATCTTTTCCTCAAAGACTTTCTTAGCCAAACAAAAACTATGCAGATTGTAAATTTTAGTCAGATTTTTTTCTTTTGATTTGCACAGAGACAGTACCAATGCAATCAATCAATACTTCTTCATCCTGCTTATTAGTACCAACTTGACAGACATATCGGTGGTACAATGGGTAGAGTACAGGACTTAGAATCTTGAAGATAACTTCAAATTTGGCCTCAGCCACTTACTGGCTTTGTTTCAATTAATGTTTAACCTTCGTCTGTTTCTACAGGAATAAAATGAGAATAGCACCTGCCTACCAAGGTTGATGTAAGAATAAATTGAAGATAAGATCTGTAAAATGCTTTGCAAAACTTAAAGAACTACCTAAATACAAGCTATTATTATTCTTGCCAAATGTTAAAATGAGAATAGGCCATTTGACAAAGTAATATTTACAAGCACTTATTGTGTGTAAAAATATTATTATGAGACTTGGAAAAGGATAAAATGGAGTGCAAGACTTAGTCTTATCCTCTAGGAATTTATAATCTGGTAGGGTGGAGTGGGGAGAAACATGACACAGTCCTCAACTAAGGTAATAACTAAAGATATGAGAAGCGTTAACAATTGGTGTTACAAAAATTCAGAGAAGGCAGCATATCCTTTGGATGATTAGGAAAAGGGAACTGAACTGGTCCCTGTAAGATGATAAATTTTCAGTAGATACAAAGTAGGGGTTAAAAAAAGGGAAACTCCAGGAAAAGAGAACAGTGTAAGCAAAGGCACAGCGGAGGAGAAAAACCAGGGCATGTTTAGGAATTAAATGAACAGGTCAGTTTTTCCAGAGAAGAAAGGTAAGAGATTCATTTAGGAAGATAGAAAGGAAGTAACTAAATGGCCTTGAATAGCAGTCTAAGGAGTTCAGACTTTATCCTACAGACAATGGGAAGACAAAATTATGTTTTGGGCAAAGGGAAATTATGACCGAAGTATTTTAGGAGTTTATCTGATAACAGATTACAAGAGAGTTTTGAAGAAATAATATTCCTGCCAGTATACATCCTGAATCAAAGAATGTTAGAACTAAGATTATTCAGACCTGCACCATCATTTAACAAATAAGGATGTGCAGTGTATTTGAAAATAAGAGGTAGATATGACATTTGTTTTCTGTTTTCAAAGGTAATTTTGATCATATATTTTGCAGCCCAAGAACTCACTCAGAGGACAACTGAAACATCTTTTAATACTTAGTTATTTGTCTTCATTTTCTTTCTATTGGTGCATAATGTCTTTGCCTCTATTATATGTTGTGCATATTTGTCAATCACGTTGATTTCCTTTGTCATGTTCATTAATATGTTGCTAGCATGTATGAGCTTTGTCTACACACAGTAGTGGCAGAGCACTATGGAATAATACTTGGTGATGAGACTTACTTGTATTCACTACTGATCACTAATGACCAGAAATGAAAAGGTAAAACCAGTTTTAAATTTCCAGGGCTCAGTGTTTTTCCCCCATGATTTTTTAGATTGTTCATTTTTTCTTAAGACTTCAAAGTGAGGATACTAAGCCTGGTGTGCTAAATATTGTACTCCACACTCCATTTGGGCTTTGATTTGGATTTAAAATTCAAAATCACTTCCATCATTTCTAGCCATGTGAGTGTGTGCCTGTGGGGATATTAAAATAGAGAAAAAGCTACTCAGAGAGATGAAATGATTGAATTTGATGCCTAAGGCCAGAAATCTCATTTTTGTTATGTTAATATGTAGAACTTTCTACACTCCGATTTGTGGCTAGTGAATGCTCGTTTTGATTCTGTAAAACTTACCATCATATTTCCTGCTTTGAGTCTTAGCAGTGTGTATATATCTGTGTGTGTGTGTATTTGTGTATTTGTGTGTGTTTCTTTTCAACCAGACGGTGCTAGCAATGAATCATCGATAACCTAGGCTTTATTAACATAGTCCAATTATGAAATGCTAGTGAGTGACTGAAGGCATTGCCTTTTGAAGCATTTTTAGTAAATAAAGTTGTTTTCTTTAAGATGATAGATTCAAATCCCTCTAATGTTAAATAAGTTGGTGATTAATTTTTCACAGAGTTTCAGAGAGAGGAAATTTAGAGAATATGTTAAGAAGCAGCAGTGGATTCAGGGTAAGAAGACTTGGGTTTAAATCTTGCATCTCACACTGTGTGATCTTATGCAAGCCACTTCCCTTCACTGGGCTTCAGTGTCTTCTTTTGTAATGTAAGGGGATTGAATTTAGTAACTTCTTTAAAACAAAAAAAATTGCCATCTTTTTCTTATATGATCTACATTTCCTATCTCTCCTACCTGCTTGCAGAGAAAAAAAAAGTTTAGTTCAGCAAAACAACCAACATATTAAAAATGTATGACATATTCAGTGGTCAAATCCATACTATTCCACCCTTTCAAAGAAGCATAGTGAGGTCTTTCCATACCTCTTTTTTTGTGATAAATTGAGTCATTATTGTTCTGCAACACTTAATTTTTATTTTTCATTGTTTCTCTTTTTTTTTTTACTTGCCTTGTTGCAAAATTGCATGTAGATAAATGGTCTAGTGGAGAGTTTTGGATTTGTAATAAAAAAAGACCTAAATTCAAATCCTACTTAGAAACTTATCAGCCTGCATATCACCTGTATGACCTTGGGAAAATCACTTAACCTTTCTATGCCCCATTGGTAAAAAAGAGAATAATAGCACCTACTTCATGGAGTTTTTGTAAGGATCAAATGAAATTATACATACACACATAGACATATATGTACATATACATATATACATACATGTACATGTGCATGCATGTATACACATATACACATATGTATAAAGAGCTATACAAATGGTAACTTTTGTTATCATGTAATTGTGAACATGTATATTGTTTTTCTGGTTCTACTTTGTATTAGCTCTGAAATTTTTCTATGCTTTTCTATAATAATCACATGCATTATTATTTTTTTTACAGATCAGTAATATTCTATTATATATTATAATTTTTTTAGTTATTTCTCAGTTGATGGGCATCTACTGATGGGTCAAAGGATTTTGACTTTTTTGTTGTTTTTTCATTTTGTTTTTTTTTGGGGGGAGGGGAAGGCAAGGCAATTGGGGTTAAGTGACTTGCCCAAGGTCACATAGCTAGCAAGTGTCAAGTGTCTGAGGCCAGATTTGAACTCAGGTTCTCCTGACTCCAGGGCTGGTGCTCTATTCACTGCACCACCTAGTTGCCCCTGGATTTGGACTTTTTAGTTGTGTCTTGACAGTGTCCCCAAGACAGCAGTGGCTAGAGGTAGCACTTGTATTGGGAGGTAAAGACAGACTGGATTCAAATTTAAGGCTCCAAAAAGAACCCAGAAGAAATACAAAGAAACAAAAACTATGTCATCCCTAAAAGAAGTATCTTGAGTACTAAAGCAAAAAAGGATTTTGTTCCAGATACTCTGGCAAGTTCTGGGGATACAAAAAAGGCTAAAAGCAATCTTTGTACTTAAGGAGTTCACTGTCTAATAGACAACATACAAGCAACTATGTATAAACAAGCTATATATATCATAAATATCAGAAAGGAAATGATTGGGATATAGAAATAAAAAAATGAAAACACCAAATTTTTCTAAAGAAAGAAAATATAGGAAAATCCACAATACAAGCAGATTGTTGTCGTTTTTTGTTTGTTGTTCATTTCTGAAGAGGACCAATGACATCAGGAAGGTGATGTCTTGACTTGCAAGTGAATTAGACTTAAGTGAGGCAGGGCTATTTAAAGTCACCAGTCTCATTCTCTCCTCCAGAGCCATCTCAATCCAGTAGCATCACATAGATCAGGATGACTGGAGATGGCCCAAGATCCAGTGGGAGACCTTGGTCATTCAATGATTAAGATTAGGTAAAAAAAAAAAATGAGGAAAAAGACAGCCTCTTTTACCTGCTCAAAAAAATTTAATACAGAAAGTGAAGACACTCAAGGTTTCTGGTCAGAACAGAAACAATTGTTATTTACACTCACTCTGAGCCATCCAAACCCAAACGATGATCAACAGAGACTTATGTTGGGACTTCTTATTGGCCAATCAGTGAGAGCTAGAGTGATTTGGGTTTAAGATTCCATTTGCATCCCAGTGGACCATATAAAAGCCTGGTTTTCCTTAGCTCTATTTCAAGAAATCTAATTTCCTTTTGAGCAGAACATCAACATGTAAGTACATGATTTCTCCTGTGGACAGAAGAAGGAAGAAAGGATGGAAGGAAGGAAGGAAGGGAGGAAGGAGCACTATCCAAATAGAACCAGAAAAGACTTTAAAAATTCACTCGCCTCTCTCTCGTAAGTACATGATTTCTCCTGTGGACAGAAGAAGGAAGAAAGGATGGAAGGAAGGAAGGAAGGGAGGAAGGAGCACTATCCAAATAGAACCAGAAAAGACTTTAAAAATTCACTCGCCTCTCTCTCTCCTCCAGAGTCATCTGGGTTCAGTAGCAAGACATAAAACAGGACAACTGAATATGGCCCCAGATCCAGTGGGAGACATTGACCTTTTTAAGCTAAGGTTTTCCCAGGTCTCAGTTTGTCCGAGAAAATACTCATTCAATGATTAAGGCTCGGTAAGTAATAAGCACAAGCAGATAAATCAATAGAGGATTAAATAGCTCTCAACAAATATCACAGAAGAAAAGAAAGTGAATAATGCCTGATGGAACACCAAGTCCTGTGGAGTCCCAAGAGATCATGAAACAATAAACAATTCCAGAATGGCTGAAAAAATAAATTAAATCCCTATGTAGCACCTCTCTCAGTCTACTTTTCCCAAATACACATATACTCATGCATTGGAGCCTCAGAGGGGAGATTGCTACTTCATGTTCTAGACATAACGTAATAAATGGTTCTTCTTTCTTCTGTTTCTCAGGAGTCTGTATGCTTTTCATTAAGAATTGTCCAGCAGACATTTAATAAAAAGCATTTTCTAAGATGATATAATTAAAACCAAATGGTATAAAACTTCCCCCCAAAGAACCTGGGGTGCACCCTCCCACCAATGAATATAGCATCCATTTGAATGTTTGCCCTCCTCATCTCTACTTCCTAGATTCCCTGTCTTCCTTTAAGTTCCAGCTAAATTACACCTTTCCTGATCCCCCTTAATTCTAATTCCTTCCCTCTATTGATTGTTTCCAATTTATCATATATATATATATATATATATATATATATATGTATATGTGTGTGTGTATGTACACACACATATTTATTTATTTCTGGAATATCACACTTTCTGTCTACAACCATACATACATATGTGTGTATATATATATATATGTATATATTTATATATATATATACACATATATACACACACACACATATACATCTATACATGTGTATATATATACATGGATATATGTGTATGTGTATATGTATGTGTGTGTGTATATATATATACATATATAGACATATATATGTATATGTATATGTATATATATATATATATATATGTGTGTGTGTGTGTGTGTGTGTGTGTGTGTATGTGTGTGTGTGTGTATAGGTGTAGACAGAAAGTGTGACATTCCAGAAAAATCTCTGCAGCAGGAGTGGGTGCTGAGGCATAAGCAAACAAGTTATTTTGTGCCTTCCTGCCAGGAGTGTGGAAACTGGTAGAGTAGGAGAGCTGAGTGGATTTTAATGATGAACACTCTTTTGTCTTAATTCATGGCCATTTTTACATGGTCAGAATTCTCTCTCTCTCTGTCTGTCTCAACGCATGAATTCACTTGTACTGTCAATTCCTCTTTTGGAGAATTTCCATTTATAAAAAAATTACATCTTTTATTTTTATATGTCCTGAATTTTTCTTTATATCACTCCCCTTACCCTTTCTTGGAGGGTCAGCCCATTTAACTAGATTTTTTATTTTTTATTTTTGCAAGGAAAAGATAAAGAGGAAAAGGAAGGGGGAAATCAGCAAAATTGATCAACACATACCCCCCAAATTTGTCAATGTGTAATGTGCAAAAAGCTCAAAAAAGGGAAAAATTTTATATCTGCGTATCTGTATCTATATCTTCAGTGGTGAAGTATCTTCTGATTTCTCTTCTTAGGGGTCAACTTTGTTTATTATAATTTATCAACATTTATTTTCATTTTTTGGTGATTCTTTTCATTTACATTATTATGATCATTGTCTATATTATTTTCCTGGCTCTACTTACTTTGCCTTTAATTAATTACATGTGTGTCCATGCTTTTTTGTATAGTAGTCATTTTTTATAGTCCAGCAATATTCTGTTTTATTCACATAGCATATTTTGTTTAATCGTTTCCAAATTGATGCTTATCTTCTTTGTTTCTGGTTCTTTGATATGAGAAAAAATGTGCTGTTATAAATATTTTGGTGTGTATATGGGTCCTTTCTTTTTATCAACCATGCTTGGGCATCTAAAAATGCCTAACATTGCTAACAATGGAATATCTTGGTCAAAGTGTATAAATATTTTAACCACTTTATTTGTGTAATTCCAATTTATTTTTCCGAATGGTTGTATTTAATTCAAAGTTCCACCAACAATGCATTAGTGAACCTCTTTTTCCATAACCCCTTCAATATTTATTATTCCTAACCTCTTGTCACTGTTGTCAATTTGCTGGGTGTGCCCTTAAACCTCAGCATTGTTTTCACTTACATTTCTTATTATAGTGAGTTACAGCATTTTTATATGATCGTTAATGTTTTGTAACTCTTCTTTAAACTGTTTTTTCACATGCTTTGTCTACTAACCTATTGAGGAATGACTTCTTGGGTCAGGGGAGGTCTGAGAGTTTAGTGAGGCTTGAAAAGTATCTCATCTGTCATCTTTTTGGTCACCTGACCTTGCAGCCTTCTTGACTTTTATATTTGAAAACTCCCTTTCTGGGTCTTATTCCATGATCCTATCACCTTGATGGCATTTTCTAATCTAGCCTGATTCACATTTTCTAAGAAAAATACTTCTGTATTAATTGTACTGTTATTGTTCTGTGAGATGCCAATCTCATATTGTCCCTGTGGTGGATAACACTGATCTAATCCAACAAGCATTTATTAATCACACACTTTATGCTAGACATTTCTACGAAGTTTTAGGGCTGCAAGGCAAAAATGAGGGTCCTTTTTCTCAAGGAGCTTACATTCTCCTGGAGGGAAGAGAAAACAGACAAGTTTATACGTGATAATTTCAGTAGAGATTAATAACAACATTAACCTACATCGTTAGCTTGAGGTCAATGCATGAATTTCTTTCTTATTCTGAATTGTATATGTTGGTACAAAGTCATAGTAGAATTTTTTTTAATTCGCAGAAAAAACAAACTCAGTCATTCTTTACACGTAGGAGGTCAAGTACAAGGACCATGAATAACATGTGAGTTTCTCTTATTTTTGACTTATGTCCTTTATGACTTTTATTTATGTGATAGTCTTTGAAGAACAAAAAATACTCCTGAGGTGAGTTCTTTTTTTGGTTCCTCTTTTTTGGGAGGGAGCAGAAACTTCACCCTTATCACGATTGTTGGATAAATGGAGAGATAAGGAAAAAGCAGCATTTGAGACAATTTAGAAGGAATCTCTTCTATAGAACAGAGTAAAGAAAAATATCATTCAGAGAAAACTCTACCTTCCTTGCCTAGAATTCCTTAGTGCAATGAAAGAATACAGGCAGAGTTTATGTAAATGTGTGAAATGTGACCACAGAACAAAGACATCTAGTTTTGTCTGTGATCATAAGTGATTGACTAGATACAAAGTCACACTGAAGACTAATTGTGTAATTAGTTTTATTACTTTATAGTCACATTCCAAATTCTAAATTCAAGGCAACTGGGTAAAAGGAAGGGGAACACATTAAATCTTCCAACACCTTCAAATCATAGCTGCATAGGGAGTTTACCAGAGAGTGCTATAAAGTTTAGGCCTTGTTTAGGTTCTTTCCCCCTATTTCTATCTGATAATTCAAATAGAAAGAAGGTGCTCTGTTAAAGGAAAAAGTGGACTGTCCTGGGAATCAAGAGGGTTTTATACTAGATTTATCTATGATAGAACACTTTTTAGATACCTATTACGAGTCAGGCACTGTGGTAAATTCTGCAGTATAAATACAAAACAAATCAGTCTCTGCTTTAAAGGAAATTTTATTCAAATAGGGGGATATAAGACATAAGGATATCTTATAAGGATGCAGTGGTGGAGAGGCTGGGGGCAAAGTTTCTAGTGAAGAGGTAGAGCAGTCAGTGAATGAGTTGAGCTGGCAGAGAACTCAACATGAATTGGACCCACTTTCACAAAATTAAAATCTTCCCTAGAGACACGATTCAGGAGATTAGGCCACAGGGAAGAGTGTTCTTGAGGAGGGCAAGGTTGCTGGTGACAAGGTGGAGCAATCACAATGTTAATTAGCTGCGTGAGCATAAGCAAGTTATGTTCTATCCCTTGGCCTCAGTTTCCTTATCTTTAAAGTGAGGAAGCAATTCAGATCCTAAAGACAATTCCACTGAAGTTAACTGTAGGTCCATGTTTCGGGATGATGGATGAGTCATGTAAGTACTGAATCAATAAGTGTCTGAGTCTTATACTGACTGACTCCAGAAAGGAAGGGAATAAGCATTTACATATGCTTTAAACATATCCATATATCTGTATCTCTCTACATATATAAATATATCATTTGAGTCTCATAACAACCCTGCAAAGTAGGTACTATTATTATTCTTATTTTTCAGTTGAAGCAAGCATCAAGGCAAGTAAATGTCTGAATTCACATTTGAACTCACAACTTCCTGACTCCAGGCCTATGCTCTATGTACTGTACCAATCATTGCCTCAAAAGAGGTTTTACATTTGATATCACTTCCTTATTCTTATCCCAGTGAATTGTCCTAGTTTGTTTACCTAGAAATAAAAAAAAAATGCCTCATTTCTGTCCTTTTCCTACATCTACTGTGGCCCTATTACCTTTTGACCAATTTTAGTTTAAAGCTTTTTCACCTCCAAAAATAAAATAGGGAGGCTCAGTTGGATAGTCTCCAAGCTCAATTCCAAATTTGATATTCTACAAACCATTTTCATCATCATTGCAACTCCCATTTTTATAGCACTTTAAGATTTGCAAACAAACTGTACTTTATTTCATTTGATCCCAAAAATACAGTGTGAGGTATTTCTATTTCACAGATTACAGAACTGAGACTAGGAAAGTTAAATAATATGCCTAGGGTCCTATACCTTATAAGTATCTAAATTGGGATTTGACTCCAGAGTTCTTTTTATTTTTTTAACTAACTCCAACTCAGTACCTCTTCCATGCCACGTGTAGTTCTTTATCTATGAATGCTAGATAGCTGGTTTGCTGGTGTTTGGTTATCTAGTGACTGAGGGGAATGTTTACACGTAAAGCCTGAATCTATAGGAAAATATGCCTCTGTGTCTTTCTTGGTTTAAGTGCCATCTCTGCAGTTTCCATTGCTCAAGGGGAGGAAAGATGGAGAGATAGTCCCGGCTCCCTAAGGAAATGGACGCCTGGACTTCAGTTTGGGAAGTGAGACCGTGCCCAACATGAAGCAGCGAAGTCATCTTTCTCTCCATGTAACTGTCATTTGCTCTAACTCACATTGAGCTATCCAATTTTGCGGCGGGCTATAAACTTGTTGAGTCATTAGCCTGCCTGGTTAATGGAGGAAAACTAAATTCCTGTTCCTGCATAATGACATTTATTCACTGTAGACATTTGCATCACTGAGAAACGATAAAACCTCATCCTTCATAATGAAGTTCTGAGCTGACAAAGAGGAAAATATAGTGTTGTGGGACAACTATGAATATAAAACAAGCTTAATAAAGAAATAGTGACAAATTATATTATGCAAAATGCAATGCAATAAAAAACGTTACTAAGTCATTGGAAATGTCATAAATAATCTAAATAGTTTCTGACTGTCAAAGCCTTGAAAAATATATTCCTTTAAAAATCGAGGTGCAGAGGAGATGCCAGTTTAATTGCCATCATGTTTTGACAAGCATGGAGAGTCCTAGATTTTGCCTGTTTACTAAATTTAGTCACTTGCTCATGATGAAATGATGGGAGGAGCATAATTAGCCAGTATTCACTATTTCAGTTTTGAACCATTAAAAATATTGACAGTAATATCAACCACAGTGCTGTCAACTGTCAACTGTCACCCATTTGAGTTTGGTTTTGGTTTCTTTATTTCTTTGCTCTACTGCATTGATATTATGGTTTGAACAAGAGTAGGCAAAGTTTAAGGTGGCACATTTGAGCATTGAAAAGAGGCAGTTATTGATCTGTAGTATTTGCAATCACTAGTGTTTGCTTCTAAATCAATGGAAGGCAGCTTCCATACATTAATTTGGCTAAGCTCTCTTTTTTTAAAGAATTGAGTTGATTTTCAGGAAATTCTTTTTCAATCCAACTTAGTATTTTATATAATTTACTTGCCAGACTTGTTATAAGTTGTCTTGTCTTTATCATCTATTAAAACATATCTTCTGCTTTATTCTTATTTCACTAGTGGCAAATGTTCCCACTTAACCATCATGTCATTTTCTTTTTCACTGTGTAGAACATGTACTTCTTAAGGACAGGGATTGTTTTCTTTTTGCATCTCCAGTTCCTAATACAGTGCCTTTCGTGTAGTAAATGTTTAATAAATGTTTCTGTTTTAATAAATAAATGAATGCCCTGAAATTCTCTCAACTGATGATTTGAGAAAACCCAACAAAAAGTTGGGCTAAAAAGTAACATGTTCTGGTGCTTGTACATCCGATAAATCCAACTGATGTCCTGACCTGCCATATGTATTACTCTCTAAGTATGAGAGCTTGATGTGGGAGCAAAGTTTGTCCCACATAGAGGGCATATGTCAGAACATTAAGTATATTGTGGAGACATAGATATAGTGTATACATAGGAGTTTATAGATATGGTTCAAATGATTGTCTGAAGAAAGTGAAAGAAATGGTTTAGCCAATCAATAATTAGACATTTCTTATGTGCTTACCAAGTGCTGAGCACTATGGTAGATACTAAGGCAACAGACACAAAAGTTAAACAATTTCTGTTCTTGATGAACTTATAGTATAGATGCCAGAGACAAGTCTTGAAGAAAACTATGGGTCCCAAGAAATGCATTTGAGGAGGAAGAGCCTTTCTAGAATATGAGACAGACAATGCGAAAGCACAGAGTTGGAAGATGGAGTGTTGTGTATGAGCAACAGGTATGGGAGATCATTTGGCTAGACCATAGTATATGTAATACTAATAATATTAATAATATGTAATAAATCTGAAAGGTAGACTAGGTCCAGGTTATGAAGTTCCCCTTCAACACCAAACAGAGAAATTTATATTTTATTCTATAGATAATATTGACCCCCCTAGAGTTTATTGAACCAGAGAATGACATCACCTGCCCTGTGCTTTAGAAAAAAATTATTCAGTATTGTAGTGAATAGATCAGAGATGGAAGACAAATTAGTCACCAAAATAGTATAGCTGGTAGGTGATGAGGGCCTGAACTAGGGTATAAGTATATGAATAGAGAGAGGGAAATATACATGTGTGGTATCACAGAGGAAAAACAGACCACATTTGATGACTTTTGGGGCTAGTGAGATGGAAAAATTGAGGATGATTCTGAGACTTCAGAACAGAGTGACTGGAAGAATAGTGGTGCCTTAGACAGAAATCACAGAATTGAAAAAAGGGATGGGTTTAGAGAGAAGAACAATGAATTTTGATTTGTGCATAATAGGTTTGAGATGCCTATGGGACATTAAATTTGACACTTATGATAAACAATTGGTTATGTGAGTTGGGAGTTCAGGAGAGATACTGTAGAGTTGGATTATAGATCTGGGAGTTATCTGCATAGAGATGATAAACTCTTGGAAGCTTTTGAGGTCATTAAATGAGAGACTATGGGGAAGGAAGAGAAGAGGATACAAGATAGGATTGGGGCAAACTTAAAGTTATGGGGTGTGGTGTGGATGATGATCTAATAAAAGAATCTGAGGAATGGCCTGGCAGGTAGAAGGGGAACCAAGAGAGGCTAGAGACTAGAAAGTACAAAGAGAAGAGATTTTTCTGGGAGGACAAGAAAAATTAGCCATATGAAAAACAAAACAAAACAACTGTAGATAAGGCAAGAAGAAGGACTGATAAAAAGTTATCAGACTTGATTTTAACTATATCTTATATCAAGTATTCTACCTACCACAATGGAATTCAGGTCCTACCTATTTAAATCACCAAAATGATTTGGGAGTAACTCTGGTTTTTCAAAGATTGTCAACTGAGTGAAAGCTCTCTGGCAATTCCTTTTGATGTGAAAAGTTGTTAAGTATGGATCTGGTGGTAGACAATGAATCACTCATCCAAGGAACAGATTAACTCAGTTTGGAGAAGTTCACCAACAGAAACTTGTATAGGATTATTATTTGATGAGATTAAATTTTGGGGTGGAGTGGGTGATTGGCAGAGCTACTCATCAAGAGAATCTGCTAAGGCACAAAGGTTGTCAATGACATTGGTGGACTCCCAACATTTGCTGAAATCATAGATCTTTTGAAATATTGAAATGTTAACAGAATCATAATCTTGGAGTTGGAATGAATTTGAGATAAGCTATTCCAATTCATATTTGAACAGGACTCCTGCACACAACATCCCTGACAAGTGATCATCTAGCCTTTAAAGACTTTCAGTGATGACAAATCCACTGCCTCTTGAGGTAACTCTCTTCACTGTTCTGCAATTCTAATTAATTGTTAGGAAGTTTCTTTTTATAGTGAACTGAAATGCAGCACTTGGCAACTTCAGCCTCTTATGCCTTGTTCTCCTCCTTGAGTATAAGTAGTTTTGTTAGTTAAAACACAAATAATTTAGTTCTCATTATTACATTTCTATTTTTCCCTCACATGAAATCACAGTAGAAAGAGGCAAAGGGACATTAAAAAGTATCTCAACATCCCTATTCTTCCATATCATTTGTGTTCACCATGTTAATTAATGTCTAGTTAACATAACTGAAATCCTGTTTTCAGTGAGAAAAAAACTGACTTAGTGAATTCAATTACTTCTGAAATTAAATAGTTTGTAGAATTTAATGACTAACATCAACTATTCCTCCATTTTTTTTTTTTGCTTTTTCTGCTATATTGTCATGGTTTGCAGTGATCACATAACTGAAGCCTGGTTACTACTGAATGATAACTTTCGATCTTTATTGAGGTTTCAAGTCACTTAAATTGGAATGATGGAAAAGTTAGTCTATTCATTTTTGCACCCTACCCAACAAACCAACAAAAACAAATAAATTCATAAGAACAAATGAGCAAATGTAAAAAATAGGTCTCCTTTGACAGGACACTAAAGAAACATACCAGTTCATGCTAGGAACCATCATCATCATAGTTGTCTATAAATATAAACACTACGCAAGACCATTATCAACATAAAACATTTTGTGAACTGCTGATTTAGAAGAGTTAATGAACTTTCCCCCAAATGGTAAACTCATCACTTCTAGGTCAAGTTGCAGTGTAGTTTTTTGATCTGTAGAAATATTTCTTTTAGAGTTAGAACAGGTATCATGTATCTACTTGGAATCCCAGAGATAGATGAGAACTCAACATGATTAAGTGCAATTTCATTTTACAAATTCAGAAAGTGACCCCCATAGAGCAAAAGTGAGTTGAGTAGTGTTACAGAATTTGTTAGTGGCAGGGCTGGTATGAGAAATCAAGTCTTCAAATGTCCATTTCAGTGCCTTTTCTACTTTACTCCACTACTTCCATCATTGCTCCTTTTTATCTTTATCATAACTTTATTTGATTTCTTTCATCTTTGGCAGAATTTTCTAATCTACCCCTGACATCATGTTACAAATAATTTCAAAGTCAACTTGTCAACTTGTTAGCTACTGAGAATAAAACATAAATTGAATTTTTTGGAGCTATGGTTATTGTTTCAGATATCTGACCAGTCATCCTTTACCTTCACTAACATACAGAACTTTTTGACTTTCTTGGTAAAATACCAGCGTCTTTCTGAATGCATAAATCCATACATTTTTAATGTTCTAACTAGTATTTATATAACATGTATTGCAAATTCTAACACCTTTGCTCCTCATTTGATATTTTTGCTTCTATTTTCACCTGTGATGTGCAAAACTGCCACAGTATGACTCAGATGCTTATAATACATATAAAGAATGTGCAATCAGAGAACATCAGCTTGCTGTAATTGACATCACCCCCATAGCTTCTTATCACATTGAGAACTGTCCTTGTTGATTGATGTAAAATGATGTGCAATCACTTGTAATTGATTGGAGCTCATTTGCTATTGGATGGCATGCTGACGAAATGCCATATAGCTAATGACTGATGCCAATGGGAAGCCATGCTGCTAGTGTCCAAAGTCTGGCCCTCAAGGTGCTCACATGAAATTGAGCTTCTTATTCTAAGGAATTAAACATTATTTATTGAACAAATTAAGTCATGGAAGTGACATTACAGAACACAAAGATAAGAAGAGCAGCTGGACCATACCAGAATATATATATAAGATATCCAAACAGGAGGAGACAGAATTTTGAGAGTGTAGAGGGATAGATTGTCAATATAACTGAAAGGGAGTGTTTGGATAAAAATTGCAAATTCACAAATGGTATTACTATACAATGATATTACTATACAAAAAAGTTATTACATTAGATTGTGAGTTCCTTGAGGGCAGGGACTGTCTTTTGCTTGTTTTCATATTTCTGGTGCTTAGCACAGTGCCCAACATATAACAACAGGTGCTTAATTAATGTTTATTGACAGACTTTATTTACTAGCCATTGGCAAAAAAAGGTGATGGAGAAGACATCATTAACTGCATGCTAATTTTCTCATTTCCCAGAATTGCTTAGGAGAGAGTAATCCTTGTTGCAGTTAGATATTGAATAATGTTTGTAATTATTCAAATCTATTCCTTTTAACCCACCAGAACAATCTTTTTAACTGAAATGTTCTTTTGGTGCCCATGGCATTGGTGGCAAAAGTAGTATAGCATAGTGAGGGTGGAATTCTGAACCTCAAATCAGGATGACCTGGGCTTGAATCCCTTTACAAGTTATGTGACTCTGGAAAAGTCACTTAATCACTCTACATTACAGGGAAGCTTGTTTATTAAGTCTTACGTGCTGCAGTTGGAGGAAGGTGGAAGGAGTTCCCATACTGGTGAAATCACAGATAATTAGCATATTATTCAATTTTAGTTTCTATATGTCTTCTAATCAAGGAGTGCTGCAATCTTTGAAGAATCTGTTAAAGGATGGTAAAAAGATGTATGGTAGGAAGTAGGCCACACATTCTTTACCCCTGGAAATGAATTGAGATAAAACTGAACACACCAAGAAGGAAAGAATTTCTTGCATACCAAGGAATGTTGATATGGATGGGCAGATGCCTCTAAAAGAGAAGGAATCCAGTAATGGTCAGGGATGAAGAGGAGCACAACCACATAATGATACAAAACTCATGTTGGTTGTGCTCCTTATGGAGCTATTATAAAGTGACAGGAACATGAGTTGCACAGAATACGAAGATATGGATGAGTTTTGATCAAGTACCATTAGAATTAGCCATGGGAATGAGACCCCAGGACTATTTATATCTTGTTTTATAAAGTAAGCAGGATTTGTGGATCCTATGGAGCAGTGTGGATTTGTCCAGATTAATTTGTTTTAATTATTTAGAAAATAATTCTATTGATATTTCTTTGTTTCTTCTATCACTACAGTATTCTATATTTCCTTTCCTCTTCCCCTCCCAGAAAGGCATTCCATATGACATTTTTTGAAGAGAAAAAGAGAAAAAAAGTTAGCACAGCTGATTCATACAGTTTTGCTGAGTAGGTGATTGTCAGTTTTAATGCTAGCTCCCTTGAATTCCAGAATATCATATTCCAGGCCTTTCGATCTCTTAATGTAGAAGCTGCTAGATCCTAGATTATCTTGATCGTGTTTCCACAGTATTCAAATTGTTTCTTCTTCACAGCTTGTTATATTTTCTCCTTGATCTGGGAACTCTGGAACCTGGCTATGACATTCCTAGGAGTTTTCTTTTTGGGATCTTTTTCAAGAGGTGATCAGTGAATTCTTTCAAGTTCTTTTTTGCTCTCTGGTTCTAAAATATCTGGGCAATTTTCCTTAAGAATTTCTTGAAGGATGATTTCTAGGTTCTTTTTTTGATCACAGCTTTCAGGTAGTCCAATAATTTTTAAATTGTCTCTCCTGGATCTGTTTTCCAGGTCAGTGGTTTTTTTCAAGGAGATATTTCAAATTGCCTTGTATTTTTTCATTTGTTTGGATTTTT
>CM053580.1:380281854-380297372 GCA_028627135.1 Pseudochirops cupreus | reverse complement strand
GGCTGGTTTCGTTTCGCAGTGCTGATATGGTTCCTCGTAGCCGAGCTGACTTTAGTGGGAAGCATCTTTGTGTGCGTTTTGGAGTTCTAGATTGGTTTAGAGTCCTGTTTTATGGGTATTTTGGGGTGGCTATGTGAGAGCTGCGATATGTTGCTGCTGCTACGCCGCTATCTTGACCCTGTTTCTTTTAAAAAGTGTTTGCTTCTGACTGCCCTCTCTCCCAATCTGCCCTCCCTTCTATCATTCCCCCCTCTTATCCCCTTCCCCCCTACTTTCCTGTAGGGTAAGATACCCACTTGTGTGTGTGTATATTATTCCTTCCTTAAGCCAAATTCAATGAGAATAAGGTTGACCCATTTTCCTTTCGCCTTCCTACTCTTCCCCTCCATTGTAACATTTTTTTCTTGCCTCTTTTATATGAGATAATTTACTCTATTGTATCTCTCCCTTTCTCCTTCTCCTGTTATATTCCTCTCTCACCTGCTAATTTTATTTTTAGATATTATCACTTCCTATTAAATGGATCCTGTGCCCTCTGTCTATGCATACATGTACACACATATACACACATACTCATGTCTTTATACACACATACACCCTCCTATACATACACGTATATTCCGTTCAACTATCCTCATACTGAGAAAAGTCTCATGAGTTGCAGTTATCATTTTTCCCCTGTAGGAATGTAAATGTTTCAACTTTAATAAGTTCCTTATGATTTCTTTTTTCTCTTTACCTTCTCATGCTCTTCACTCTTCTCATGGTCTGTGCAATTGGTCAGGGCCATCCTGAGTCTGGGCTTCATGGCTCATGTGGGACTATGCTTGGCTCCCAGCTTGGTGCAATAGACCCTTCCTGTCAGCCTGCCAGACTACCTTCAGTGAGAGAGTTTTTCTCTGTCACTTTGTGGAATCTGTAGAGTCATATTTAACAGGTATTGGAGGTGGTTGGAGTGGAGCTCAGCCAAGTTCCTGCTTTTACTCCACCATTTTGGCTCTACCCCACCAATTTTTTTTTAATGAATGTTAAAAATTGCCTTTACATAAAGCTGGGGAAAAATAAAATATTTTTTTAAAAAAGAAGAGGTCATGGTAGATTACCTCACTTCCTCTATATTACAAGGTTACTGAATGTAGATCACTGCAATCTTTAAGACTGAAGGAGTAGCATGCATAGATTTTCAGCAAGACATTTAATAAAATTTATCATGATGTCTTATGAACAAAATGGAGATCCATGCACTAGATTACTGTATAGTTAGAAGGGTTTAGAAATGGAAAAATGACTACCTTCAGAATAGTCTTTAATGGGTTATTGTTGATCTGATCTAGAGGGAAGTCTCTACTTCCACTCTTGCCCCCAACCCTGAACTATGCTCTGGTCCTTGAATATCTTCTGTTCAACATTTTTATCAATGACTTAGAGAAAAGTGTAGCTGGCATGATTTTTTTTTAAGTTTGCCGATGACAAATAGGTGAAAGGGATAGCTAATATGTTGGACAACAGAATCCAAATTCAAAAAGACCTCTGTCAGAATAGTGCACCAAATCTAACACAAATGAAATCAGATATGAAGAAAAATAAAAGTGTACACTTGGGTTCAACAGCTCAAGTGTATGAGTATAGGACTAAGAGGTGTGGCTATGCAAAAAGTAATGACAAAAATACCTATAAGATTTAGAAGATTCAATCAATCAATCAACATATAATTTATTTAGTGCCCACTAAGTGCTAGGCTCTGTGCAATGTGGTACATATACCCTGACAAAAGTAAAAATAATAGTCTCTGCCCCTTAAGCAGTTTATAGCCTAATCTGGGGAGATAATATGTAGATATGTATAATATAGATAAGAGGTGACTTATAGGGGAAAGGGTTATCAATTTGGGGAGTCAGGAAATGCTTCCTATAGTAGTGACACTTGAACTGAGTACTGAAAGAAATTATGAATTTTGAGACATAAAGGTGAAAAGAGAATCAGTGTTAGGCATGGTATAACATAAAAGTCACAAATATTAGCACAAGAATGTTCTGCATTAATAGAGGCAAAATGTCCAAAATGATGGATTTGATAATTTAATCATCTGCTCTGTTCACACACATTTGAAGTAATTTATTCATTCATGGATATTGCATTTTAGGAAGCACATGTACAAACAGGAGCCCATCTATGAGAGATTGAGAACGATAGAGAACATAGTGGAAACCTTGAAATACAAGAATTGGTTGAAGGAGCAGGAGAGGTTTGGCTTAGAGAGGATAAGACCCAAGAGGAATAAGATGTTAAATATTTCAAGTGTAGGCTATTTCAAGGAAGAAGATGTAGTACATAAGAAATATAGATCTTTAACTAGATGTGAAGGAAAACTTTCTAGAAAACAATGAGAGTTATATGAAAATAGAACGGATGTTTCTAGAGGTAGAGCTCCCTGCCATTAGATATCTTAAATCAGAAGCCAGCTCATTAAATATCTTGAATAAAAGACTTCCTATTCAGATAAAGTGTGGGTTATAATTCCTCTGAAATCCCTTCTATCTCTGTTATTTTGTAATTTTGAAAAATTAGATTTCCCTCAACCTGAATTTGAGAGTTGAATTTTTAAACCAAAGTGCAATATTTATTAAGGCTCTATTATATTCCATATACTCTGGGGATGCCAGTGATAATAAGAAAGATATTCTCTGCCCTCAAGGAATTTACTATCTAATGGGAAAAACAATATGCTAAAAGAAGCTGAAAAAGGAGGGGTGCGACTATCAGAGTGTACCTGGCATAAGGACATGATGTTTTCTGGAGTTGAAACCAAGAACAGATGATAGGTAATGAAAAAGTAACTGGAAAATCCAGAGACCTTGTAAAGAGAAACCTTGGGAGGTTTTAATTTTTAAAATGTACTTTTATTGATTTGTTCATTTATTCAATCATTCATTTCTTTATTTGTTCATTCATTTATTTGCTTATTTATTTTTCTTAGCCCCCCCCCCAACCAACCCCCCAATTAGAGGGGATTGGCAACTGAGGGCACTAAGAAAGTTAAGTATCAAAACCAAAGCAGTTTCCATGATGATGAGATTTCTGATGCTGAGCTTTTCCTGGAGGAAGCATGAGGTTTGTACAGTGAAAGAAAGAAGTTGATGGGAAATAAAGAAGTAGCTGGCACTTTCTGAGCCCTTTATAAAGGGTGACTAAATTCCTTGGGTAGAGGGCTGCTAGGTGGCATAGTGGATAGAGCACTGGGCCCGGAGTCAGGAAGACTCATCTTGCGGAATTCAAATCCAAACTCAAACATTTACTAGCTGTGTGATCCTGGGCAAGTCATTTAACCGTGTTTGCTTCCATTCCTTCTTCTGTAAAATGAGCTGGAGAAGGAAATGCCAAACCACTCCAGCATCTTTGTCAAGAAAATCCTAAATGGGATAACAAAGAGTCATACATGAGAGAAATGAATGAATAACAACAACAATAAATGCCTTGAAGATACTTTGGTATCATGGCCAGAGACACAAAACCTTCTCAAAGGATTTTTTTTTTCAGGACAAGAGAAATATGTCAATAGATACATTGTGAGACATCTCTAGAAACAGCTGACCTTTTAGTCTTGTTTTCTCAAGATAATTAGATTTCAATTATCTCCTATTCCTCCACTAAATATGACAAAGTTTTTATAGAGTTCACTGTTCATACACAATGAAATGAAGGCTTATAGCTAATCAGTCTATCCATAAACATTTATTAAGTGGTTACTATTGTGCTATAACACCAGTGGTGGAAGTCCTTTTTTCTCCCTCCTTATATATGCTGTCCAAAGGCAGATCAATCATGATAAATATAATCTTCATAGTTGCTGGTTTTCTGCATTTTCCCTACTTTTCACTAACCTAGCTCTGCTTTACTGTTTTCTCTATTTTCCTCTTCAAAAAAAAAAAAAGAAAAGAAAAAATCTATTATAAAGATCATACTTTGTTTTTTCTATAATCAAAAATTGCTTTTTCATTCTCACCTCAAAACTCTAAAACTAAAAAAAACAAACCTCTTTACAAAAATGTAGTTGATGAAAACAAATTTCCACATGAGCTGAGTCATTTACATCTCTATCAAGAGAGGAGTAGTCTGGAATTAGTCTGGAATCAAGGTTGGTCATTCTGTGAATGAGTTACTAATGCTTTCAAAATCTTTGGCTTTTATTACACTGCTGTCATTCCATAAATTTTTCCCTAATATATAAATTATTCACTTCACTTGATATCAGGTCATATAAGTTATCCTAAATTTCTCTGAAACTACCCTCTTCATCAATTTTTCTTGTAAAACACTAGTATTTTTTATAACATTTATATGCTATAATTTATTTATTCTTTTCCCAGTTTATTGGCAATCTCACAGATTCCCATCCTTTTTATTTTCATTCAGTTATTTTCAGTCATGTCTGACTCTTTGTGACTCCATTTTTTTGGCAAAAATACTAGAGTAGTTTTCTATTTCATTCTCCAGCTCATTTACAGATGAAGAAACTGAGGCAATCAGAATTGAGTGACTGGCCTAGGGTCACAAAGCTAGTGTCTGATACCAGATATGAATTAAAAAAAGATAAGTCTTCTTTACTCCAGGTCCTGTGCTTTATTCATTGTAACACCTAATTGGCCCATGGTACCTGGCTGTCCATCCTTTGTCATCTCAAAAAGATTTATAAATATTTTTGTTTATTCTTAGATTTTTTTTGTTTTTGATTTGTCCTTAGGACTAATCTCTCCCTTAACTCATTGTCTCTCTAATTCATCTTTCTACCCTTTCCCACCTATTTTCCCACTAAATGCAATGAATGTCTGCACCCAACTTTTTTTGTATGTATAAATTGTGTGTATGCACATGTGCATGTGCATGTATGTATGTGAGTGTGTGTGTGTGTGTGTGTGTGTGTGTGTGTGTGTATTCTTCATTCCTTTAACCATTTCAGGTAACAGTCAGGTTGAAGTGTCTGCTAATTCCCCCACTCCTTGTTTTTGTGTCTCCTTGTGTACCCTAATTATGTGAGATAGCTTCCTCTAGTATTATTTTTTTCCCCTACACACAGTGTATTATTCTTCCCATGTTTTTGCATTGTTCTCTTAAGATCATCAAAATATTAAAAAAAATCAAGATATAACAGAACACTCCTAGACCTTTTCTGATTAGACTCTTTTTATGACCCTTGATGATGATAGTACTCAGAGGGAACATATGTATTATCTTTCTATATTGGAATGTAATAGTATATTCTTTTTCAGTCGATTATCACTCTTCATTAATGTCTACATATTTGTGTTTCTCTTAAGTCCTATGTTTGAACTTCAATGTTTCTTTGGAACTCTAGTTTTTTCATCAGGAAGGTTTGGAAATCTATTTCATTAGAGGTCCATTCTCCTCTCTCCTCTCTTCCCCTGAAGGAGGTGATTATACTGAAGTTTGCTGGGTAAATTATTCTTGGCTATAAGCCCACATCCTTTGCCTTCTAGTATATCATATTCTAATCCACTCCTTCTTATGGTGGTTGCTAAATTGTGTATGAGACTGGGACTTTTCATTTTGAGGTTTCTTCCAGGAGGTGACTGGTGTATTCTTTCTACTACTTTTCAAAGATTTCCACTTTATTCTTTGGTTATAAGAGATCTAGGTAGTTTTCTTTTAAGATTTCTTGAAATATGATGTCTATCTCTTTTTACTGGTCATGACATTCAAGTAGCCCAGTGATTCTTAATTTCCCCGCCTGGATTTGCTTACCAGGTCTGTTGTTTTTGTTATGATATGCCTAACATTTCTTCTGTTTTTTAAAAAAATCTTTTGACTTAAGAAAATATATTTCTTTTTTGTCTAATGGATTAGTTGGCTTTTATTTAGTCCTTTCTAATTTTTACTGAACTTGTTATTGGACAGGGTTCTTGTTCTGGCTGAAGAGGAGGAGCAGTTTTGGAGAGTTCAATTTCATTGGTTCATGCTACTCCACTACCTTGGTTCTGCCTCTCTATAAACAAAATTTTTCAGTGAAATACAAATATATTTTCATGAACAAAATCAATGCAACAAGAATAAGAATAGAAGCAATCTTCTGGGCAAACAATTTTCACAACAAATCTCTCTGACAATGATATCCAATGTATATAAAGAATAGATGTACATATGTAGGAATAAAAGTCATTCTTTGGCAAATAAGTGGTCAAAAGATACAAGTAAATGGAAAATAATTATTAGATACTTATAGTATGCTAGACATTGTGCTCAATACTGCATGTAAAAATATAAAATTCAAGATATCTTTGTTCTCAAGGATATTAAAGTTCAATAAGGGAGCGATGGCTAGAGAGGGCTGTTTTGTCAGGAGAAATTGCAAGAGGGATGGTGAGTGAATTAGAAGAACTTGAAACATGTTTTTCTTGAAATGGTAATACTGATTGCTTTATATTTCCAGCACTAGAGGTAGAAAGAAGCAGGGAAAAGTGGGGGGGAATGTTGATGGTGGTGTGACATGAAGATGACCTGATAACAATAGTGTGGTGAATTTGGGTCATGTTAAAAATGCCAGATGAGAATTGTATCATAAGTCAGAAGCTCAGGGTATAAAGGCTTGAATATGTAGTTGCTCTATTGCCCCATAGTGCCTTTAGGCATGTAGACTGTAATTACCTGATGTTTCTTCAGCCTAGAACCTAACTGAGCAAATATGTTCAATTGATCATATTCCCAGAGCTTCCAGAGTTACTAGTTTGACAGATAATGCATTTGAGACTTGCTTGACTTGAAATCTGGTATTGTGTACCAGAAAATCAAGGAAATAATTTCATTTGCTGTGGATTTTAATAAGGTATAGCATTTCCTCATGAAAGCAAAATTTATGATCATTAGAAATTGATGAGTAAGAAATCTGAGCACCTTAAAAATGCCCTTGATCCATCCATCTAGAAAGAATAATTGCTTTTTTTCAGGAAAGTATGTTCTCAATATCAAGACATGAAGTTCCCAATAGTAAACTAGCTCTTCAAATGCACTGGATGCTCTATTAAGTGTCTCAAAAAAGTTCCTCTCTAGAATGTAAGAGCTATCCCTCTCACAGCTTATCTTAGTCCCATCAAGAATCTAACATAATATACTTGGTTCCCTTTAACACAAAAAACCCATTATTTTTCTAATGATTCTGCATCTAAAAATTAGTCAAAGGTGATTTGCTAAAGTAAAAAAGAATATAAAAGGTCTTTCATATCTCGATACCAAATTTATGCCACATGACATAACTTATTAATGTATTGCATTAATGCTTCATAATGTATTCATGTTTAGAAGTAGGATGCTTAATCCTATGAATGCCTTTCTATGCAGGCTGTTTATAGCAATGCTAAAATGAGAACAACATTCACAAACAATGAAACCGTGGAAAGACTATTAATACAATGATTTAATTATATTACTTATTACTTATTGACCATTGGTAATCATACTTAGCTCTGAATCAGCATAAAATATAAGTTCCCGAGAAACCAGAGAAACAGGAGAATTCTTGTTAAATATTAGATTCTGTTTATTCTCCAGGACAGATACTCATTGTTTCATATATAGAAAAATGTTCTGAAAAGCAGAAGTTACCCAAGATTCAATTCTAATTCAATTATCTACTGGTAAACTTCAAACTAGCGATTAAGGTAGGGAAACAAAGAAGCTAGAACAGTATCACAGCATCCTTCCTCTTCATAAAATATATAAGTTGGATGGGTCTTCAAAGGTCATTTAGTCCAACACATTCTTGAGTGAGAATCCCTTGTATTCCATTCCCAACAAGCAATCACCAGGTCTTTTCTGAAAGACCTGAAAAGTCTTCACCTAGGTCTTGACCAGGGAGAACATATTTCTGCCTGAGTGGCAAGAAGAGCATATCATTCCAGTAACTCCCTATGCTTAATTGTCATGCCCCAGCTACCTAATGCTCTGAGAAAACTCTGTCCTGAGACCAAACCCTGAGGGATGTTGATTAACATCTATACCTCTTCAGAAAACTCATTCTCATTTTATAATGCTGTAATTAATAGAGAACTTCTACACTTTACCTGAAACCAAAAGCTCTTTATCTGCAGTTTCTACTCAACTTTCCACACTTTATTTACCATGTTCCCTCTCTCTAGGTGGGGAGAAAGCAGGATGAAAAAAACTGCAAAAGAGAGAGCAAAATAAAATAGACATTTTTGTATTATTTGTCTCTGAGGAATAAGCCTCATGTATCCTTTCCTACTAAATCATTTATACTTGGTACAATATTTTTGTACATAGATCTGCTCATGCCATTTATCCCAAATGTCTACAGTGGTTCTCTATTGACTATGAGTTAAAATTAAAAATCCTCTTCCCAGTTTACAAAGTCTTTCCCAATTTGGCACCGCCCCTTTCTGACCAGGTCTCATGCTAACCTTTCTTATGCACAAGTTAAATTAAATATTCATTGACATCCCAATATGTCTTGATCTATCAAACTCTGTCCACATTCTTTCCTATTCCTAGAATATTTTTGCCCCACTGAGCATGTATTGATTTTTTTCCTGTGCTTTAGTGTCTAAATAAAGTGTTCCATCTTTGATGATATCTTCCCTAATCTTTTCTATTGGGAATAACCTTTCCAAACTGATTTCAATTCCTTTCCTCCCTTTGTACCTTCCAAATGTCCTTATAAGGTAATATGTATTATAGTTATCTATTTTCTTGTCTTACTACTATAAGGCAACTACATTGCATGGTAGATAGACTGCTAGGCCTGGAGTCAGAAAGAACTAAATTCAAATTCCGTCTTAGACACTTACTAGCTCTGTGATCTTAGCAAGTCACTTAACTTCTGTCTAGTTTTCTCAATTAAAATGGAAATTAAAGTAATACTTAGCTGTCAGGATTACTGTGAGGATCAAGTGAACAAATGTCCATAAAGTATTAGCACAGTGCCTAGTGCATATTAGATACTCAAGTGCTTGTTTGCTTCCTTCCTAACAGGGGAGTGACACTGTTTTTATCTAAACTTTGTTTCCTCCAATTCCTGAACATAGTAGTCATTGAAAAAATGTTGATTGAACAAATAAATGCATAAAAGAAAGGCTAGAGTTGTGTCCTTTCCCTACTGCTTCAAGAATGCATTGCCTGAATTTACTAAATCAGATCAATCCATTTATTTATTTTGACTGGGCCTATGATTTCATTAGTGTAGAAGGCTCTTGTGAAGCAGTTCTATGTTCTCACAGTTCCTGGTTTGCAATTCAGAGTCACGAAAGAGATTGACAACTGAGCAATGAAGTGATTTGCCCAGAGTCACATAGTCATTATTCAGTGTCAGAAACAGGACTTGAATCCGGGTCTTTCTGACTCAGAGACAAGCTCTTTATCAAATACATCATGATGATGGTGCAGGTAATGTGAGATTAAAGCTAAGAGAAGAATTGTGGATAAATATTTAGATCTGTGACTCATCTATACTAAGATGATAATCATGGCACCTGATGATTTCACTGAGAAAGTATATAGAGAGAAGAGAGCCTAGGATAGAGCCTTGGGGAACATGCATAGTTATGGCATATAATGTGGGTAATTAGTCAGCAAAGGGGACTAGGAAGGAGCAGTCAGAAAGGAGAATTTTCAGAATAGAAAAATATCCTCAAAACGCAGTACTGAGAAAATATGGGGACATCTAGTTGGTGCAGTAGATAGAGAACTGGTCCTGAAGTCAGGAGACCCTGAGTTCAAATCTTTCCTGAGACTAGCTGTGTGACCCTGGGCAAGTCACTAAACCTTAAATGCCTAAAAAAAAAAAACCCTCAAAACAGAGAGAGTGTGTAGGATGAGTTATTGCTCAAAAATCTAGTGCTGCAGAGAGGTCAGAAAAGGATGATGATTCAGAAAAGGTCCTTAGATCTCTCATTGATAACTTTGGTATAAGGCTGAGGAGTGAATGAAATAATAGGAAGCAGAAACAGTGAGTATATTCAGCTTGGTAGAGGGATGAAAAATAGCATGAAAATTTGAAAGGATGGATGAATCTAGTGACTGGTGGATTTTCCATTATTTATTTGTTTATATGTTTGTTCATTTATTTCAGAATGAGGAGGACTTGTACATTCTTCAAACTACTTGTTAAAAATAAATCCTCTGAGTAAAGTCAACATTTATTTTGTTACTTGGTACCTTCAATGGCATGGTGAACAGAGGGGAGATTGATGAAAAATGTGTAGGGAAATATGATTGAAAATATGGGGTTAAGAAATAAGACTCATAGATTTTTTTGCCTCAATAATGTTAAGATCTTATTCAAGAAAAGCGGTAGAAATCTCTGGATGTAAAGAGCACCTAATCATATCACAGGAAAGAGGAAATGGGAAGGGCAAAGGTATTTAATGAGTCCATATTATATATCAGACACTGTGCTAAGCACTTTACACATATTATTTCATTTGACCCTCTCAACTCTGGGAAGGTAGGTACTGTTATCATTCTCATTTTGCTGTTGCAGAAACTAAGACAGACAGAGGTTAAGTGACTAGCAAGGGCCACATGGCTCATCCAGTCTGAGGCTGGATTATGAATTTGTGTCTTCTTAATTTTAGGCCCAGTACTTTATCTTCTGCACTCACAGCTACCTCCAGTCATTTCAGATTTGGCTATCTAAATAGAGAGAGAATAGATGAAAGTAATCAAAGATAAAAATTAATACCAATTTCTAAGAAAGGGTACGGATGAGAAGATACCATGTAAGTCCAAAAGCACAAACCTGACCTTCTCATTCTCTGCTAGAGTCCAAGAGCATCTTGTTTTCATCATTGCATCTCTAGCATGTAGCCTGCTGTCTTGTATATATTATGTGCTTAATTAATGTTTGTGGCATTAAATTGAAGCACAACTTGTTGACTCTGAAAATGAAAAAATCAATAAAAAGAAAATACATCCAAAAAATGAAGAGGGCATGCCAGATGGCTACCAAAGTTTCTTTGAGGTCTAGATCTATGCTCTCGCAACCCTATGATTTACTCTGATTATCATCAACCTCTATAAAAGTTTAGCTGACATAAAATGTTATCAAAATGAACAAAAAAGCACCCAGGTATTTCCTCAACCAGCAAAACCTTGATCCTTTTAGCAAGGACAGACATGATAGTCAAGGGCAACACAAATCTAGGGTGCAAGCTCATTTGCAAAACATTTCAGAGGAGAGTGACTAAGGATTGCAAGCAATATCATCTAGCAAAATGGTAAAAAGCAGGAGAGGAGAAAATGAGACTGCCAGAAGCTTGGCATGTGATCCAACTAAGTCTGATGATCCCAAGAGCATTTACAGAAAAAGAAAATAAAACTAAACAGAATAATAAGAACAAATGGTCACAATATGGAACAGATTTGCCAATGTGTCTTAACAATATTCTCCTTATTGTTGACAGTATAATCACCATATTTAGACTTCAAGACCTTGGTACCTGTTGGTTATGTGAGTAAATTGAAATGCAATTTAAGAAAATAAAGTCAGAAAAAAATGGCTGGACCTAACCAAATATTCATACACAGAAGAAATCTGTGCTGGGAGTGATATAATTTTAAAGGTACTTAGGGAATGATTCTCAAGCTATCTCAAAAAAAAAAAAGAAGAAGAGTCAAAAGAATGAAAAAATTTCACAGATTATATTACCAAAAAGGGTGACTGACAAGACAAATGCAACCCATATGTCTTCTCTCTTATCTCTTTAAAAACTTTATGAGAATAGTCTGCACACATATCAAAGTTATTCTTGGTGGAAAAAATGAAGACTTTTGCAGATGATTCTCCATACCAGACCACATCTTAGAAGTTACATTTTACCAAAGGTGTGTGAATTACAGGAGTTCATTGGGTCTATTGTTCATTGCTTTTTTTTTTTAAGGAGGGCTTTTGATTCAGCAAAGCAAAATGCAACTGGGAAGACTCTCTTCCATTTAGGTGGTTTTTCCATTTGTTAAAAAGCCAGAAGATTCCATTGTATATTCTGAATGCCTCAACTCACACATTGATTGGTTTTGCTGAACTGTTTTTTTTTCCTATTTTTAAAATCTTTGTGACAAGGGGATGGATTTTTGGGGAAGAGGAGTACAAGGGAGTATTTTCAGAAACCGAGGTGATATAAAAGCAAAAAACAAACAAATAAACCATGATTTTTTTTTCATTAACTTCCTAAAACATTCCATATTAGATGCAATTAAAAGGTCCCATGCTAACAATCATTTATTAGATAAGGGATAGGAACTATAATTGTGATTTTATTGTTATAGAGTACTCGGCAGATAAGGTAAATCCTTCTGCTAAAGCAGGTCAAGATCTTTGTAATTTGTAGTCTCAGAGACTTTCCTAGATCTCTTGGATGGTGTAATGGCAAGCACAGAAGTAGCTCACACCTTGTTTCAGCTATTGAATTAACACCTTGTTGCAGTTCAAGTTTCTTTTTGAGCCTTGTATGAAGTCTGTTAAAAAACAGAATGTGTGAACCCCACAACTTGTGAACCCTAGAACTCATGAACTTCTGCAACAGGAAGGGGAGGAGCTAATAAGGAAAAGCACAAGCTGAGAAAGTCAGAATTGAGAAGAGGACTCTTGTGGTGGAAGAGTCAAGAAGGAGAAAACTTCTGATATCCTAGCACTCTGTCTGCTCTGTCTGTGTTGACGTTTGTTTGTGATACTTTGTACAAAAGCCATGGGACCTTACTGGAAGCCCTGAAAGAAAATTTTCTGGTTGTATGTTTACTGAAGTCCTGGAAGAGGGTTTTGGAGGTCCTGGGACTTTTCTGATGATTTGTGCTGACCTCTTGGACCTTGTTTGTGGGTCTGTGTTGATTTTTATGTTGATGATTTGTGCTGAGTTCTCAGACCTTGTTAGTGCATCTGAGTTGACTTCACAGGCAAATAGTGAATTGATGATTGTGCCACCAATGTGTATGAATGTTATTGTGGCTCTCTCAAGCTTTGTCTTCCCAGAAACAGGAACTGTGAAGGACTTGAAGTGGATTGGACACTGTGAACTTCAATGTGGAACAGGAACTGGATGAAGAACTGGACAAAGAGCTGGACAAGGAACTGAGAGCTGCCTGCCTTTGAACCCAGGTGACAAATGGAGCTGGGACCATGGAAGAGGAACCATGGAAGCTGAGGGCCAGCCTTCAGTCAAACTGAAAGAAGACTTACTTGGATACTGTGTACTGACTGAGAAGATTATGACTTATTGTGACCTAGGGATGGAGAACTTTGACTTTTGTATTTTGTGACTGAATTAAGGATTTTGTGATTGGCTAAATGATTGTACTTTGTTGAAAACTATTGTGACCACTTTGGTGCAAACTATGTGGCCTTTTTAGTGATAAGTCATTGTGAATGCTGTATTTTGATTTTCTGTGATAAGTTGTAATATTGCGGATGCTGTATTTTGATTTTCTGTGAATGTTTTGCTCTGATTTGTTATGGAATAAATAGAGTGTTTGCTGTACTGTGTAATCAGAACCTTAAAAGCTGTTCACAGTAGCATTCTTCTGGAAAGCTGCTTGTACATGGCATTACAGATAGTAAATGGCTTGCTTAGGTTTACAGAGACAGTATATACCAGAGGAAGATGTTTATTGTAAGTCTTCCTGACTTGATTCTAATTTTCTCTCTACTGTGTCCCACCTCATTTCAACCTCAGAGATAAGCTTTTAAAAATAATTTTGTAAATCATTATCAAGAACACATATAATAGGGGAACATACTCACAAAACATATTTTGCTACTGTGACAGCAATGTCTGGTTCAAATTCTACATAGAAAAGGAATTTTGAGTCCGTAAAAAGGTTCTATAAATATACCTGTTCACAGTATTTCATCATACATATATTTCATCAAGGTATTGAACATTGCATGGTTCCCTAAAAGTGATCCAGGTATTTAAAAGAAATGGATACAGCCAGAAAACATGGAAAAATTAATAAAACCAAGTAGAAGAAGAATGTGTACTGTCTTGATTAGAGATTGGCAAACTCTAAGCTGTGAGCCAAATTTGTTACAACCTAAAACTTTGTCTGTTTCTAAATTTTTTTAAAGTATGAAAATGAATTATAAGTGTACATATATATGTACACAAATGCATATTACATATAAAACTATATGCTAGAACCATCATAACTATTGTCCTGAGTATATTATTAAAAATTGAGAAGTATACTTTATGTCATTTGCAAATACCATCTTGTGTTAACATTTCATCAATCTATCTCTGGTTGAATGGAGACTACAACATTTCTGTCTTATCCACAGTTCTCAAGTGGGAATTATGGTACTATCAAATTAAGTGCTGGAGACTGACTCCTACCTGTAGGGGAGCTGGAGAAAAGACCACAAAATTAGGTGTTTTGCTGTCCTCAGAAAGGGTATGTTGTTCAGTCATTTTTAGCTGTGCCCAACTCTTCATGGCCCCATCTGGGGTTTTCTTGGCAGAGATACTGGAATGATTTGTCATTTCTTTCTCTAGTTCATATTACAGGTGGGAAACTAAGGTAAACAGGATTAAGTGACTTTCTGAGGGTCACATAGCTAGTTAGGAAGTAAGTATTTGAGGCCAGATTTAGACTCAGGAAGATGAGTCATCCTGACTCCAGGTCAAGCATTTTATCTACTGTGCCACTTAACTGCCACAGAAAAGGGATACCAGGTTAGAATCACATGTGACTTTCTCTTTAAATAATGCAAGTCTCATTGAGTTTTTTTTTTCCCTTAGGTTCAAGCCGCTTTCCTGGTCACCATACCTGGTCAAATAAGCTTATATATGAAGAGCTGACCTCTTCCCTCCCATGTTCTAGTTAAGCAAAAGGCTATCACAGAGTGATATAAATCTAAATTGTGGGTAGATTTATTCATCCAAAACAGATAGCAAATAGAAATTAGAGAAGCAATACAGATGAAGATATACGAAATAATACACAAAGCTCACTTGGAGCAAGATATCTCAGCTCAACTAATAGAGTCCTTGATCTTATTCAAGAGGACATTCTGAAATCTTTATGGAGGCAAGCTATAGATCATGGACATGTGGAGGAGCCAGTTTTCCCTTAGATGTTTGCCTCCCAAAGTCTATTTTCTTTCTCTACCTACCTTTCTTAGAAGAGAGTCTGGAATCACACATGTATTGTCTCAAAGCAGATAGAAAGATTTCTACTCTCCCAGGGTGTTGCCAGAACTACATCCATTATTCAGACACCAAAGTTGAGTTATCATTCTTTTACAACAATTACAAAAATCTTATGCAAATGTTCCAGACTTGAATCCAGGGATTTCTCTCTGTCTCTCTCCAGATATAGATATAGGTGTGTGTGTGTGTATATGTATATATACACACAAACACACCTATAACATATATACATATATGTGTGTATGTGTAATACATAAATATATAGGGACAGCTAGGTGGTGCTGTGAATGGAGCACTATCCCTGAAGTCAGGAGGACCTGAGTTCAAATCCAACTTCAGACACTTGAC
>CM053580.1:380261943-380281354 GCA_028627135.1 Pseudochirops cupreus | reverse complement strand
TGATTACATGAAATTTAAAATAAATTTATATGATAATTTTCCTGTGTATTTCAAAGTAATAGCAAGTTGTGCATAGTAGATTTGCAGTTTCATGGACAATAATCTTTTTATTATGTTTTGGAAATGCCTGTTTTATTCCATATATTAAAAATAAAATAAACAACAATTTAAAAAGGAACTATAAAAACAAAATTAGTTCATCTAGGAAAAGAAAAAAGCAATGGCAGTATATTTGTCAGATGAGGATTTGGTATCCAAAATATATAGTCACCTAACAAATAAAGATATGTCACCAAAAATCATCCCTCAATATACATGTGGTCAAATATTTTGAATAAGAAGTTTCTCAAAAAAAAAAAAAAGAATTACAAAGTACTAAAAACCTTGTGAAAAAATTCTAGAAATCATTAATAATAAGATACATGCAAGTCAAAGCAAATCTGAGGTTTTACTTCATACCCAGCAAATTGGCAAAGATAGCAAAATGTGAGAGTTGTCAATGTTGGAGGAATTTTTGAAAAAAAGGCACAATTAGTGTATTATTAGTAGAACTGTGAATAAGTATGGCCATTTTGGAAAACAACTTGAAATTATGTAAGCAAATTAAATGTCCATGACCTTCTTCCTCTACTAAGAATGTAACTCAAGCTATTCATTGATATAAAAAATACAACAAAATATTCATATTAACATCCTTTTTTTGTAGTAATGAACATCTGGAAGCACAATAGATACCTTTTAGGGAATGGCTAAACAAATTGTGTACTTGAATGAATTAAATGCAACTATGTTACAAGAAAAAAATTTAACATTATGGATATAGAGAAGCATAGAAAGATTTGTATAAACTGTTTCAGAGTGAAATAAGTAGTCAAGGAAACAATGTACATAATTATTTGCAGCAATGTAAATTGAACAAAACAATGACAAAGCAGTTGAATATTGCAGAATTAAAAAGAAACATGCACTCCAAAAGATATGAGATGATATTTCATCCCTATCCCCCACCTTCTTTACAGAGGTGAGAGATCCATAAGAAACTTTCTATTCTAGTTTTCTTTAGAAGATGGATTATTTGGGGATTCCTACAAACTTCTGGAAGATGTCAGCATAACTCTGTGTCAGGAAACAGTTGCCCCAACACACTAGAATACCTTATTGAAGACACCCACAGAGGAATTGCAGTAGTAAAACACACAACACACATTGGAGTAGGTAAGTACAAAGAACAATGGTCCAGCTGAAACTATAAATGACAAATGGGTTTTTTTGTCATTGTTACAATAATATAATTTCTTTGTTTTAATCAAATGTTTCTCTTTTGTGGTACTTTATGGATGATGTTTGCATATTGAAAAACACTGGTTGTTCCTTCAGGATGAATATCCCAAATTTCAGAGTTAGGCCTCAAGCAAGAAGAAAATAGTAATTCCTTGGTAAAATAATATAAGGTTCTTGTACCACTATAGCCTCTGACACAAGAATTACCTATACATATTTATAGGATGAAAATGATTCCTTGACCCTATTACTAAGCATCATTCTGTCACTAATCATTTCTAATCTGTAAGATTCTTCTTCTGTGGTTTAGTCAATTAGTGGGAAATGCACTATTTTTTAAATATTCCATATTTTTCTACCTTTTCACATTATCTGTGAAAGATAATTTTAAAATGAAAAAGTTGTAGAATAGAAATCAATGATTGCCAGAAGGGCTTCCAAAAATTAAGGGGAAAATAGAAGTTTGCAATGACAATCACTAGGGATATATGAAGTCTTTCTCATTTTGGTTCTAAAACATAACAAAGTCAATGTTAAAATTCTACTTTCTTCAACCCCCTGAGCTTAGTAGATGCTTCATGTTTCTTGGAAGTCACATATGTTCTCTCAGAAAATAGTCTCCTTTATAGTAGAGACAATGTGGTGTTGTAGAAAGAACGTACATTGTCTTAAGAATCAAGAAAACAGGATTTAGCTCTCATTAACTCAATGCATAATTTCAAAGAAATCACTTAAACTCTCTGATCCTCAGTTTCCTTCATTTGCAAGTGATTTTTAAAACCCATTAACTGCTAACATTAAATGATTCAATAACTTATCATGGGATCTTTGTTACCATAAGGGAACTTGGAGGTCATGGAATCAAAACTCCGTATTTTAGAATAGATGAAGAAAATGAGACCAAGAGAGAGTAGGGGATTTGCCAGGTATCATAGCTAATAAGTGTCAGAGATAGAGTTTGAACCAAGATCTTTCTGACTCTGAATCCAGTGCTCTGTCCATTGCACAAACTCAGAAATTAGGGAAACATGAATTCAAGTCTTGCCTCTGGCATATACCAGTTTTCTGACAATGGGCAAACTACTTAATCTCTGGTTGTTCCAAGAAGCTCTCTAATACTGTATCCAGGTCAGAGGCAAACTGACATTCTTCCTTATTGGATAGTTTCCACAAGAACAATTTACTTTACCAAGATTCCTATATAAAGTCAGATCAAAGACCAAGTAAAACATACATTAATAGACATATAGCTGGTCAAGAAAAGCCTAGAAAATAGTAGTTGGGAAGACTGATTCTAGATACTTCTGTATCCTTTGTCTCACTCTCTTGAGCAGGGGGCTTCCATAGCCCTCGGTAGTCTTGGATATTTTTGTTAGACTCCTTCCTGTCAAAACTTGATATAGAAAATGATGTGATAACAATTTTTTATTTCTTGGTGAGAACTGAAATAAATAAACCTACCACATTATGCAATAAGTAGGCATTTAATACATATTTGTTTAACGGAATTGAATATGAACTTTTAACAATTGTGTGTGCATTTCAAACCTCATCCACTTTATTGGAGTTACTGTTTTCCTAGGGACCATGGATATGCTCATACTCCTGAAATCATACCACAAAGGTGGCTACCTATTTGATAAACAGATGATAGATATTGACACTGCTTATGTAATCAGATGGCATTCAGGGAAAAAGTTATTTCTGAAATGTGAATTTTGGCAGACAAGCAAGTCCATCTACTGTTTTCTTTTGACTAGAAAAAAACCCAACAATGGGTATTTTAAAAATCCATTAAACTTTTGTTTGATTTTTGCAAAGTCTTTATATATATATATATATAGACACATATATGGAAATAGGGCATATTTTATTTAGGGAAAAAAACTATCTTCTTGAAAATAAAAATCCATCACCCAGAAACAATTTGCACATTTAAACATTTTCAATTTAATGCCCATTTCTCAGCTCACATGGAATTGCTAAATTCTCCTCTGGCTCAGATCAAGGCTGAGAACAAGCTTTCATCAAGGGTCCTTTGAAGTCCCTGAGAAAGTTGACTCCATTGGCTTTTTCTGCTGAGATTTTTAGAGCAATTATCATAACAAATCTGAAGGTTTTTTTTTTTACTTATAACAGCTATTTTCTGACAAATTCATATGTTTTGCATTTTAATTATTTTGTCTAAGATGGGTTAGTTGTTGATATTTGCTTTCCATTATTCCTTAGCTTTCTAAAGATTTCAAGTTCAAAGGGAAAGAAAAAAAGAGTATTTTGCTTTGTTTTTTTTTTTTCCTCAAGAGCCTTAGAATATTTTTGTCTTTTCTTTCAGGTAAAGCAGGGAGAACAACACAGTCTCTGAAGCTGCATCAGTTCCAATTATGAGAACTTTGGAAGGAAAAAGATGTGAGTTTCCGGTGCAACACACTAAGCTTGTGTATATTCATGAAAACCAGACAAGATTTATAAGCTAAAAAAGTCTAATTCAGTCAGTTTAGAAGGTCCTGGTGCCAAAAATAAAATGTTAAAGAAGTCTGTAATGTACCCTGTTCGCTCAAGGCAATGTTGTGAGAGTTTTCACAGGAAGAGGGGGCTCTCTCAATGCTTGCTCTGCCCAGTGGGCTCAGCTAATTATAAAGCCTTTTTGTTAAAACTGGGGTCTCCAACATTCTTGGCCAGAAGCAGCGGCCCCTAACTGAATAGGGAGTAAAGAGAAGAATAATCACTGACGGTGAAAACCTAGGCAGCTTTGGAAAATGGGTCATATATAAAGTGGAGAAAATGACAAACACCCATAAAATGTATGCACACTCACTATTCCTATCCATAGGCCAATAACCTACTCACACTAATGGGAGGTTGACAGTTCAGAACTTGGTGCAGTAAAACCTAGAGTAGCATTTATCACAACAAATATGCAAAATTAATCCATGTTACTTAATTTGCTGAACTCACTGAATCATAGCCCTCTTTGGCTCTCAGCAACTTCAGTAAAATTTTCTTTGAAGTCAAAAGCATTGTGTTTTACTAGGAAAAGGGAAAAATTCAACCCTCTGAGATGCAAAAATAGTAATCAATATTTACTGTATTCAGTGGATATACACAGACATAGGAGGAAACTCAACAAACAACTTTCATCAGTAGTGGATAATGCAGGAACTATTGGAAATTTAGGCAGATTACTGGCCCTCTCAGTTTTTATGACATGTATTAAGCATTCAGATTACTTGGGGAGGTGTGGGGTTTGCAGTGGGAGAGAATTCACTATTTACACTAATTCATTTCCCACCTTGCCTTTGAACTTACTCTTTACACCTTTCACATATCTCTTCCTTCCCTTTTTCAGTTCCCTTTGGGGTATTGTCTTCTCTCATTAGATTGTAAGCTCTCTGAGGGCAGGGACTGTCTATTTGTATTCTCAGTGCTTAGCACAGTGAGTGCCTAGCACATTTTAGGGACTTAAGTAATATTTGTTGACTGACTAATCAAGACCTAGCTGAATAGAACTTGCAATGATTCTATAAAGAAATAGTTATATCTGCAAGTGAAATTCTTATTATATATTTTGTAACATTGACATAGCCTCAGTTTCATGTTCATCTCATAACCTTTTGTCATGACTCTTAAGCTTTTTAGATATTTATGTGAGAAATATGCTTGTGGGGATCACAGGACTTCCTAGGCAGAGTCAGGCAGTTAGCCTGGATGAGCTTCTGCTGTCCACTGCTTCCCTGGGGGCCCTTAGGAAAATCCACATGAGATGCCTCTCAAGACTGCAAACCCCTTCTCAATGAAAGAACTCAGAAACAGAGTATGCAGAGGATGCAGAGGAAGGCATTTATTACACTTCCAGCAAGGAAGCAGAACATAGCCACTCCTATACAGAAGCAGAGTGAGATGATACAGTCCTGTTCTTCCTGCTAGAGTTAGGGTTAGTCACATTTCTCACTTTATTTCCCTATGTTCTCTCTTTTTATGCAGATTACATAGGTAATTAAGCAAAGAGGTTCATTGAATTGTAATCAATCAGTCAATAGTCAGTTAGTAATCAGTCAATAGTCAGTTAGTAAGTGCTTACTGTGTGCTGGGCCCTAGGCTAAACTCTTGTTGTTTGTCCTTCTCAAAGAAGACCATGATGGTAAGGGAGGTGATGCCATGACTTGCAAATGAATTGTATTCAAGTGAGGGAGGGGTATACTAAACTCTAGGGCAGGGGTAGCCTTGTGGCCATAGGTTCCCCACCCCAGCTAGGGAATGAACAAAATGCAAAAACCAGTAATTGCCTCCAGGGAACTTATATTCTAAAGAGGGGAACAATATTTAAATAGCTGTTTGTGTACAATACACTTGGTAGACTGAAAGTGATCTGAGAGGGAAGGAGCTCTTAGTTGGTGGGACTAGAAAAGGCCTCTTGCATTGGTGGGATTTGAACAGACTAGAAGCAAGCCAGGGAAACCAAGAGTATTCCTTGTATAAGAAAGTCATGTTCAAAGGCATGGAGAAGAGTTTGAGGCCAGTGAGTAAGGAGTCATTAGGCCAGTGCATTTGGATGGTAGAATACATGGTGGGGAGTCTAGCATAAGAAGATTGGAAAGAAAGGAAGGTATGGGTTATGAAGAGCTATAAATGACAAACATTTACATTTGAAGTTGTAAATGATAAAGAAGCAGTAGAACTTCATCAACCAAAAAAATATCAAAGTGAGGATTCAATCCGCAATCTCTATTTCCTAAGAAAATATTGTAACTGGTCCCATTACCCAGTAAAATTCCTGGGATTGTTTTTTAAAAAAGTGTTTTCTTTGTCTCCTCTACCAAGGATCCTTCTAACTTGATTTATCATTGATTGTCAGAGAAGTTCTAGGGTTTCATTCATTTCTCATTTGTAGCAGAAGCTTTTGGTTTTGGAGTCAGAAAAACTAGGTTCAAATCTCAGCTCTGTTATCTTAAAATAAGTTGGTTTATAATTATTTCCAAGATCTTTGGCAGTTCTAGATGCTATAAAACTATGATACATATGCAAAGAATTATTGTTTTTACCAAACTCTGAGGACTTCTGGGAGAATAAATGCTACATTTCCTTGGTAAAGAATATGAAGGGAATAAGAAAAGGAAAGATTTACTACCAGAACAAAAGGAATCAGAAAGTCCAGCAAATTAGCATTAATCGATCAAATAACTAATAATGTGGACTGGTGTTTGCTATAATAAAGCTTATGTTTATTGACTGATTCCTGGTCTATATGGAAAGTAGTTTGGCCTTTGTGATTCATCTTTAATTTGTTTTCATTCAGTTAACAAACTGAAGAAGATGATGATGAGAAGGGCAATAGCTTTTTTATAAGAGGATGACAGATGAAGAGTACTCTGTGTCTTGTTAAAAAAAAATAGATTCTATCACCAATTGTTATATTGATGTTTAAAATAGGGTAACTGTTGGAGCAAAAGTTTTTATCACTACTAACAGATGTTTTGTTTATTTTTTTCCCTTAGAATTCATACAGATGAGTTCAATCTCACTGCTTTTTAAAAATTTCATATTAGGCAGCCCCAGGTAAATGACTTTTGAATGTCAGTTGATGCAGCGTGTGGGTTGAGAGAATCAGGATAAAATATTTTTTTTCCCTTTCTGTCAGTAAGTTATTCAAACGTGAAATGAAAATACAAAAAAAAATACAAATATATAAGAAAAGTATAAACAAATATCTTGACATCCATTAAGATCTTTTCCTTCACAAATTAATTTTTTTTTAAGCTTACATGGTGCTTCCTATGTATTGCATGGAAGATGTTACCAAAGGGCTGGACAAAGGGGCAAGAACCTTAAGTTTAGGAACATCTGTATTCATGATGAATGGGGAGAGATCTTAAGTGAAGACTCTCCAGAAGTTGTATGGGAATGCACACCGTAACTTTTGTTTACAGTGAGCTAGAGGCAGACCGGCCTTATTTACTTATCGAAATGCAGACTGGAACTTTTGTTTGGGAACAGGGTGGGGACAAAACCAATGAGGACGGGAGTTGCCTCCCTACGTAAGATTGTGCGCCCCACCTTTTGCTAAAGCAGAAGCAAAGGATAGTGGGACAGAGGGAGCTAAATCTCTTTGTTTAAATTCACACCGAAATGGAACCCCACCCCTCCTCCAATGAGAAGTCAGGGCCGCCCTGGTCTTTCCCACGCTGAGCTTGTACCCCTGTTCTCACCCAATAGAAGTTAGGGACGGCAAAAGAATGTATTTTTTATAACACTCAGGGGTTATTAAAAAGAGGGCACCTGGAGGGGCCCTCTCTCTTTCTTTGGACATGCATCAGGGAGGGACTTCCCCTCCCTGCTTCCCAGGAATTTAGAAATAAATATTCTTGTTCACCGCAAGTGCTCCTCTACATTTCCTTTAATTGGGTAAGTGGGGTTTCTGACCCACACAATGAAGAAATTTGGCAGATACTGAAGGTTCAAAATTCCTCCAAGGTTTATAAGGGAGGATTTGAGTAGAGAAGGTCAACTAGGGCACAGCACAATAGGTCAATGAATGCAAACAGTAAGAATCCATTACCAAAGGATGTTAGGTAGTCAGTCAACAAACATTTATTAAGACTTAATATGTTTCAGACACTATGCCAAGTATTGGGGATTCAAAGGAAGGCAAAAACACAATCTTTGTCCTCAGTGAGCTCTCATTCTAATAAGGGGGAGACAATGTGCAAACAGTGGTGGGTATACAAGATAGTTACAGACTAGTTGGAAGTTAATGTCAGAGGAAAAGTATTAGTAGTAGGGAAAGGAGGATAGGTCTCTTGCAAAAGGAGATATTTGAGCTAAGTCTTAAAGTCAGGGAAATCAGTAGGGGAATGTAACGAGGGAGAGCATTCCAGGCATAGAGATCAGATGGTGAAAAGGTATGGAGATGGGAGATGGAATGTTGTATGTAAGTGTTTGGGATGAAAAATAACCCTCATGCTTAATTTAATAAAAAATAAACACAAAGATCTCTTAAGATAAGAACAGGAGTTTATTCTCTTCCCTGGGAGAAGAGGGAGGTCTTCCCCACCATTCATCATGGAGGAGAGGCATGTTACAAAAGGCAGTGTAAGAATTTATGCCCTAATGCAGTCGAGCCCCCTTCCTGACTGATTCCTCTCTCATTGGTTGAGAGGCAGACTAGAGTGTCAGGACTAATGGGAAGTCACAGGGAAGCCCACCACTATCTCTCAGTGGCTGAGAAATAGGTTTACAAAGAACAAAGATGCTGACTGACAGCAAGGAAAGGCGGCGGGGAAGGGTCCCAAAGCAAGGGAGGAAGAGTGAGCCTGGGCTATCCCTGACTCCCACTGGTGGGGAGGAGGGGCCTGCAGAGGTGGAAAAGCAGACAAAAGAAATGAAAGTGAGGGTCAAAAGATTCCCGAAGAGGCTTGCTGCTGATTGACAGCAGCAATGGAGAAGGAAGAGGGAAGTTAACAATCCCAAACTGCCTGAGAAGTTTTCATTCTCCCCATACATAAGGAATAGTAAATAGGCCTGGCTGCTGGATGATAAGGTAGATGAAGGGGAATAAAGCATAAGACTGGAAAAGCAAGAAAGGGCCAAGTTGTGAAGAACTTTAAAAACAAAATAAATGATTTTATATTTGATAGTGAAGGCTAATTCTTGCTTTACATAAATTCATATTTCAAAATTAAGGGCCCCATGGCTAGGTGGAAGGACCTCTGCCTGCCTGGGCACACTCCCAACAGGCAATGGCAGAAGCTGGGCAGCCTCCATGTAGCTCCTTGCCAGAGGTCTTTGCTCCAGGCCCTAAAGCCATCCACCTGGGGGTGAGGGGTCCTGGCATTGAGGCTATTTGGGCTGTGGATGGGTGCAGGGTGGCAGGGGGTGGGGTGTGGGGCATGTTGGAGTGTGGGGAAGGAAGACTTTTCCCAGAGCTGTGGAGTGGGTGGGGCCTCATGCAGCCCCACAAGAGGAGAGGGAGGTCTGTTGAATGGTCTACTTCATTAAGCAAGAATTGACTGTGGTATCAAAGACAGGATTTTTCAACCGTTAGTCTTAGGACAGATACTTATCTAATTCCTTGTTTTGCCTATTCAGAGTCCACATGTGATCCTTTGAACCAAAAACAGGTCAGAAGATGGCAAGGTAATATGGTCCCTGAGTGGCAAAAGGCAAAGATGTTAAGATTATTGCATAATTGCTTTGGGAAGAGACTTCGATTTTATGCTATCTTTTTTTAACTTCACCAGCTCTCAATATTATCTGAGAGTCATAGTATCTCAGAGGTAGAAGGAAACTCAGGGGCCATTTTTTTCCAATGCATTCCTGAACAGGAAATCCCTTTATTGAACCTCTGACAAAGGGTCAGCCAACCAATGGGGTAATTCATTGTTAGAAAATTTTTCTTTACGTGGAGCTAAAACTCTCCCATTGAAAATTCTATCTATTGCCTATTGATCTTCCCTCTGGGGTTTGAGAGAATAAGACTTCTTATACATGAAGTAATAACTGCCAGCATTAATTCCTAGAAATGTATCGGCCTGATTCTCCCCATGTACCCTGAGCATGGAAGGAAGAGTGAGCTTTTTCCATAACAAAATTATATTTTGTCATGGATCATTGACTATAAGATAAAATTTTGTAAATAGACATATTCAAAGTTACTGGCTTTCTAATCATATCCTTGTAGCATGCCTTCCCTGGCTTCTCTATCCTAGGACCTAGGATCAGGCCTGTTACATTTCCTCTCAGTCTTCCAGAGGAGTATCATGAGCTAATAGAGTGATTCTCTTCTCCACTGCCAATGGACAGTTGGTTGTTTTTGTCATCTGTAATTTTTTTCTCTTTCAGCACATTGGCTCAGTAGGACCATGGAGTTATTACTGAAGACCACAGGAAGAACTAATTTAATGTCTTATCATTCATTCATCTGGCTCAGTGATACCTCCTTCCATTTTATAGGTGGGGAAACTAAGACCCATGACTCCTCTAATCCTCCTACTACAGGAAGCTGAATATGACTTTGTAATGTATTTCTTATGAGTGGCATTATTTGGTTCTGACAGCTTTTACTCCCTGCACTGGAATTCGGACATTTGATGGGCAAATAATACCAAAAATAAAGTAGTATTAGGTTCTTCTGGGGAATAATGGTAAAAAAAAAAATCACGGGGAAATAAATTGGGAATGTTTATCTCAGTTTATCTATAATGAGAAGAGATGATTTCTGGAAGCTGTTCTTTGAATATAGCCAAATACCTTGCAAATACTCAGCCAATTTGCTATGGCTGTCTTCCTCCTCTGTGTGTATGGCTTCCATTGATTTCAGAGAGAGTGACAGATATAAAGGTGGTAGGTGACTGGGAGAAAATGATGACTTTTCTTTGCAATATAATGGCAGGAACTTCCAATTTCTTACCTGATAATATTAGGAATGAGAGCTGAAAATGGAGTTGGAAATTCATGATCAAATGCTTGCCTTTGTGTTCCCTGAAAGCTTTCTAGTTCTGTTCAAGCTGAAATAATTTGATCAAAGATATTTATAACTTCCATTTTCAGTCCTGCAAATGTCCAAATGTCTCTGACAGCAATGGCCAAACCTGAGTGAGAATCTGGAAGGCTCCTGGACCCACAGTCAATGCTTAACAAATGTTTTTAATAACAGTTATTATATAGAGGATGGGAATCAATTGTTCTTTTTCCTCCCTTGACTGAACAAGAGGAAATGGAAGTCAAAGCAGGAGGGATTTAGGTAAAATATGAGGAAGGACTTTCGGCTAGAAAAAAGTTTGTTAAACAACAGAACAATCTTTCCTTTAGATCTTAAAAGGAAACAGGAGGCTGATACCCATATGGACCTCTTGAGTCTCTTGGTTTCATGAGGCCACAGGGACAAAAGTGAGTGGGAAGAAATTCTGCAAGGCAGCAGCAGGGCTCATTTGATATTAACTATATGACTTCAAGGAGGCTTTCACCAAACAGAGCCTAATATGCCTCAGCCAGCCCTGACATCCTGTTGTTATCTAGTCTTCTCAATTCCTGACTGAGATACGTCCTGATGAACAGTTCAGTTCCAGAAAAATCATTATTTTTTCAAGATTTCATCCTAAGATTGCATGTCTTGCCAATTGTTCACTAGTCTCATAAATGACACAATGAATCAGTCCAAGAGGTCAGTTGTGCTATTTGCAGTAGGTTAATTTATACTCTTCCTAATTTAATTGAATTCAACAAGTGTACATTTTCAGGGGCCTTTAATGCCACTTGGATTTAATTTGACGCAAGGGAGGGGCTCTAAGCACATTAATTATAATAATTAATAATGATTATCATTTCTCTAACACTTTAGAGTTTTTGAAGTATTTACCTCACAATGTCTTTGGGAGACAGGCACTATATAGATTATTATCTTTATTTTTATGTACGATGATGTTTTAAACCAATCAATTCCTGCCTTTTTTAAAAACCTTTGATGATATCAAGTGGAATACATTATTTTGTTGGTTTCAAAAGATGCAGTTTGGAAATTACACCAGATTTTCACTCTTCCAGGAAAGATAACACTTGCCAATTTAATAACTATTAAGTTGATAAGAGGTACAATTTTCTAATTTGCTAATCAATAACAAAACTGTGAGTTGATGTTAGGTATAATACAGAAAGAAACTGAGAACAAAAACAATGTCAACATAGGATAATAGGACCATAGATAGAGAGCTAGAAGGGAACTCCTCAGGGTCCTTAACATCTTATGCATTCCTAGTCCACATAAGAGTTGCTGTTTACTGGTTAATTGAAAAGGTAAAAGCACTGGACTAAGAAGTCAAAAAACCCCTTTTGGAATTCTGACTCTCTAATTCTCTAGCTATATAACCTTGAACAAGTCACTTGATCCTTTTGGGTCTCAGTTTCATCTGCAAAATTAAGACATTTGCTTAATAATCTTTAAGGTTTCCTTTCAGATCTAAGAATACATGATTTTAAAGTTCATAATCTTTACATCTCAGTTGAAGTTTAAGTATTTAATTTTTTTGTGAGAGATTTTCACATTAACCTAAGGAAATATTTATGTAGGGCAGTGGTGTCTTATAGCCGATTCCAACCAGCTCTCAATAATCAATATTTAAATTTTGAATGTGAGCATTTAAACCTCAGAAATTGGCAAATACCGTGAGTCAGGGAGTGATTCATTGTTTTGTTGATTGTGTAGACTTAAGAAAATGATGGAGAAAAAGTTGATGTAGATCAAACTTAAAAGGATATTTCCATTCTGGAGAGCTTGCTAAAAGTTTACTAGCACATCCCTTACAATAAGGTATAGCTCAAAATAAATTTCATATTTTTTCTTTTATCAGACATTTAATGTCCACCTTGAGGGACCTATTCATATTATATAGTGTGTAAAACTATGAGTGGCCCAATTCACAGCTTATAAAATTAGATTACCGAAATGTTTATTCTTCCTTTCTCCTTTAGGAGAAGAGAAGTTCTTTAATCAACTTTATGGAACCATAGTGGGGTTTAGCCTTTGGATACCTAAGGTGCCTATTAAAAACAGGGGTAACTCTGAAAAGAATTCTTTGAAAAGGTGATATCCTTGATTATGGAGAGTCAGCTTTTCAGGCAAATTAGAAGTCCAGTGATCCCAGAAGAATGAAATGCTACCAGCTGGGTATAACATGTACACAAGTATGTAACGAACATGTACAAAGTGATATAGGCTAATTTCAATAGGGAGAAATTGCCAACAAGTATGAGAAGGTGGAGGAGGGTGTCAATGTTCAGACTGAGACTGTCCTCATGTAGGAGTTACCATTTGAGCTGTGCTTTGAAGAATGATAAGGATACTGTGTGGGAGGAGGTGAGAAGGGAGTGTATTTTAGATATAGGGGACCACTTGTGAAAAAATGAGAGATGGAATGCTGAGGATGGAGGAATTGTCCAGCCAATGGATTGAATCAGAATATAGGGAGGGCAATAATAGACTGGAAAGGTAGAAAAGAACCATATTATGGAGGGTTTGAGACTTTGGGATGAGCAGTTTGTATTTTATCTTAGGGAGACATTGAAGAATTTTTGAATTTGGGGTGAAACAAGGTGCTATGATATTGTCAGTGTATGTTTTAGGAATGCCAGTTCAGTAGCAATGAGAAGGATGGATTCAGAGGAAGAGAGACAAGTGGTGGAGGGCAATTAAGAGAAAATGAGATGTTGAAGGAGAGTGTGAGTAGAAAAGGGATAAGTACAAGAGATATTGTAGAGACATGATTAATAAGAAAACTCCATGAAGGTCTTGAGTAAATATATTTCTAAACTCTTTAGTCAGTTTTTTTTTTCTGCCACTTTCTGAAAATTTTCAACTCTACTATGAACACCAGGCTGCTTGAAGAGGTAGATGGAGAAAGATAGGAAATTATTGGGACAGAAGTAGTTAGGTGGTGGTTACAGGATTTGCTATGTTCATCAGTTGAACAAGTTCAGAAACAGCATTTATTTTCTTTTTGTGAGGGAAAAGGGCCTATGTCTTTTTGCTTATGGGGATATAGCATGGTATAGTGAGTGGATGGAATTCAGAATCTAGAGGACCAAAACCATCCTCAGACCATTACTAGCTGTGTCACTTTGAGTCAATCACTTAATGTCTTTTTTACTCTATTTTCTTCATCTGAAAAATGGAAAGGGTTTGGATTTGAAATTTTCTGGTGTCCCTTTCAGATTTAAATCTATGATCCTGATTCCAGAAAGTACTTTGAAGTGGTAGCAATCTTTAAATTTATTTATTAATTTTTTTAGTTTGGCACTATGATTTCTTCAACCAACTAGTAGTCTTAGAGAATTGTCTGGGAAAACTAAGAGGTAAAGTCTATATAAAGTTTCTACAGTCACTAAATTTGTATGTGTCAGAGGCAGGGCTTGAATCCAGGTCTCTTGGCTCTAAGCCCACTCTCTATCCTTTGTATTATGTTGTTAAATATATTTGGCTACACTTGAATGGAACTCTTCATGTGATTTTTTTTTAATCTAATTCCTCATTTCATTATGTTTTGGTTGAGATTTTAGTCTTGTGAAATATTTGGAATTCAGAGTATAATCTTAAAATTAAAATGGCTAATTTCTGAGTGAAAATAGGCAACATAGAAAATAGCGGTTTTTAATTTTGTTTTTGTTCAGGTATGTGTGTCCATAAAATTAAAAATGAAACAGCTTCTGAATCAGAACTTCTGGAAGAAAGGCAAGTTTTTGCCTGAAGAATGCCCTTTTCAGAGATGTACTTGTTAGATTTGAGGGGAAGGGGCTGACAAAAATCCACATCTAAGGCCAAACGGCTTTCTTATATCTACCCACAACAGTCATGATGTGAGGCCCAGAAACTGTCTGGGCTACAGGAAGATGAACCGGGAGTATGACTTAGGTCTCTTACAAGATAAAAGAAAAGAATAGAAAAGTTTTTGTACAGGAGGAAGTCTTACTGGAAATCAGGCTGGGAGAATAAGTGCTAATGAGTAGTAGGGTGGCTGACTGCATGATCATTCTCCAAGAGTGGCGAGAAATTACTACAACCTCTTCTATAATGACAGAGCAAAGCTCAAGATTAGTGAGCCTCATGCCCCATTCTGATCTTGCAGCCAGAACAGAATATCTCCTGAAGAGTAGTAACTTCCCCAATGTAATTTCTGAGTCCTTTCATAGCAGCAATACCTTATTTGGCACTTTTTGCTTATATATGTGAAGGAGAAATGAATTTCATTTGGTACAGGACCATATAGGCTATTTGAAAGATTTCCAAAAGATGCTATTATTTCATTTCTTTTAGTTTACAGCCATAATTTCCTATTTTTAGCTACTCTGAGATGTCATAGGTCCTGAATAATCTGACCACCTCTCCTGTGTTTTGCTTTTATGTCATGAAAGTTATAAAGAGGATTTACTGTCTTTTATTATTAAAACCCAAGCTTTGGTTCTGGCCTTTGTATATCCTAATTACACCAGGAGGATGGCTTCTTATCAAGGTGGTTTACTTATGAATAATGTTCTTTGTGTGGCTTCAGTGGACAAGTTAGATTGCTTCTGACATCAGCCAGCAGTAAATTAGCTTCCAATTTGGCTTCATTCTAGACGACTGGGAGATTTACTTTGTCAACATCTCTGAATTCAGATGAAAATGACTCCCTCTGGATTTTTAGTTGCTTTATACCTGAGGCACAGGGCAGTTTCTAACATCCCTTACTCTCCTTTACCTGATATTTAAGGAGACAGAGCTTATCCTTTGTTCTTACTTCTCGTCATGAAGATCTTTTCAACTCATTTAGAGAGATGCTGATAAATCATGTTCCTTTAAGATGGGACCCAATTGGCTAGTAAGGCTCAGCTTACTAGACAGTCATTGGATTCCATTTCTTAGTGAAAACTGACTGGCCCAAGATCATTAAATAGGGAAAGATGGTGACCTATGTGATTTAAGTGAGAGACATTGGACTCTAAGTGATATTCTGAGTAATTCCAAAAACCCCAGTGGAAACTGAGAGATAAGAAATTATCAGACATCATATACATTGGAGGAAAAAAATAGTAGTTTCCTTATGGATACTATTACCCAGGGGGAAAATCTTGATGAAGTGTGAAGTATGATGCAATATAACTTATCAAGGGGAGGAGGGGGTTAATGGTATGACATTCTTTTTTGTAGTTTACTAGTCAAGAGTAAAATTCTCAGAAATAAAACTAAAAATTTTAGGTTTTATATTAAATTGAGCTGCTCAAATGGCAATTTGTTAGAGATTAAGTAAAATAGTGTTGTGGTATGTTTACTAGAAGATAAGTTTGATTATTGAGAATGGATTCACTGAAGTGTGGCAGTCATTTAAAGATGAGTTTCTACAAATGGCATGGGCTGATTCTAAGTTCTTCACAATCAATTGGAATCCAACTAGTATTCAATAAGGTGTGAAATCTAATGTGTCTTTATAAACTTAGTAAAATAATTACTATATACTTCTCATAAGACAAGGGAGAATTTTAACTAATATATTTTTTTAAAATTCCACAACATTACCCTCATTTTAAATGACATTAAACCCTTATTGACACTATTTGTGCCCAAGTACATCCTTTCCATTTTGCACATTAGTTTTTTCCCTATCACTTAACTCGTAACTTGAATTTTACACAAATTCTTTTTAGCTGAACTTTGAGCATCTGTCTACATGATGAGAAAACAACCAGTTTGATGAAAAAATAAGATAATGTTTATGATGGCTAGGAGTATGTCTTAACAACTTAGTCCTTCTCTTGACTATTGCCTTCTCTTCACTCATATTGCCACCATGTTTATTCATGTATTCTTCAGCATTGTTTTGGACTAACAGACTTAACCACTCTCTTTGGCTTTCCATTGTCTTGAGAATAAACTGTAATAATCCAGAGTTTAGCATTAAAAGCTCTTCATACCAGAAAATGGAAATTTGCTTTTCCAGACTTCTTTTGCATTACTCTCATTTACACATTTTATCATATGTTCCAGTTAGATTGACCTACAAGCTGTTCCTTGATTCTGATAGAGTTCAAAGTAAAGCCATTCACACAAGCAGTCCTTCATACTTGGAATGCAGTCTCTCCCCAGCTCTACTTTGCCTATATTTGCTTCAAGGTCCATCTTAACAACCAATTTCTCCATTAAATTCTACCACCACCTGCGCCTGCTAATAGAAAGTGTTTTCGACCTCTATAAATTTTTCTAAAATATTTTTGTCCATTTTTCTTTTGTCTCCATCACTCTCTATCTTGTATGGTCTTTGTCTCTGTGTGTATCACATCCTTCAACAGAAAAACAAAACAAAATGAAACAATCTTTGAAGCCAGGGACAGCTCCATTCTTGTCTTTGTACCACTCCTTCAACATGGACAAAGTTAGTCCTTAATAAAATGTTTATTGAATGAATAGATGCATTGCAAACTCCATGCCTGAGAAGATATTGAACACAGTTGTGTGGTAGATGTCTTTGGATTCTTCTATTTCCAAAGATATTTTTCTGATAAACTTATTAATTATTTCTCATTAACATTTTATATTATAACAGTAGCCTGGAACATGATAATAGCCTGAAAAGGTAACAGTAATATATAGATTCCATTTTAAAAAATTACTCAGTTAATATTTCAAATAAAGTAGGGACCTTAGCATTAAACTTTAGTACTGTTAAAAAGCATATAATCCAGTAGTATCAAAATCAAAGAGAAGCAGGAGCCATTAAAGCATACATAATGATCTCCGTGGACCTTATAGTAGCATAGAAAACCACATGTTTATATATTTCTCTTTCATTAATTACTTTATTTTATTAAATATTTTCCTGCTACATTTTAAACTGGTTCAGGTCACACTTGGGAGTGTTGTGGGCTGCATGTGGCAAGAAGGAGAGAGGGTTCATATGCTTGACACATATGGTGGCAACCTAGCAGAAAAATATAACTGGCCCTAAAATTTCTTATTTAGTTAGTTCTTCTATTTCACATTAAATGCTAAAAGATACATGTCAAGTACACATGCAGATGGCATTGTCTATTGCTTAACATTCGAAGCGTTCCACAGGACACCATCAGATATTCAATCCATTTTAGTTCAACTCAACAAACTTTTCTTAAGTACTTGAAATATATGAAACAATGTACTAGGTACTAGAGATACAAAGATAAAATATCAAGAATATCTACCATCAAGAATAGTCCAATGCCTGGGTGGGGAACTTGTGGCCTCAAGGCCACATGTGACCTCTAGGTCTTCAAGTGTAGCCCTTTGACTAGATCCCAACTTTACAAAACAAATCTCCTTAATAAAAGGATTCCTTCTGTAAAACTTGGACTCAGTCAAAAGGCCACACCCAAGGACCTAGAAGGCCACATGTGGCTTCAAGGTGGTCTACATAATGCTTTAGTGTTTATCTGTTAACCATTTCCTATCCCAGGAGTATTCCAATTTGCTAGCTTAGGACTCTGTTTCCCAACCACAGGAACTAATTCTTTTCTAGTACAAAATGAACTGTTAATTTTCCCTTTGAAGAATTTCCAAAGGCTTCATATTTCAGGCTAACATAACAGGTCTTCACTCATATTAACAAGGTAGATCACTATCACCTTACAGAATGAACAGTGGCTTCAAAAATTCTGACAATTGGCTTGGTGAGAAATTGTTGTGAAGAAGTACTTTTATTGATTGTGATATAGTGGATAGAGTGCTGATTTTGGGGTCAGAAGACACAGGCTCCAAACCTAGCTCTGCCACTTAACTCCAAGTATGCATGTGTGACCTTGGACTAATTACTTCACTTCTCTGTGTCTCAGACTCCTCAATCAGAAAATTAAAGGGATTAAACTAGATGACCACTAAGGGCTCCTAGAGCTCTAAATCTATGAACTCTGTGATCATTGATACATCACACACACATACATATGTATTCAAGCATAGAGAGCATAGCTTTTGCAAAAAAGAAAGGCCATCTTGGGAATATGTTAGTCAAAATCCATTAGAATAAAGCCCAAGAACTGTCACTGCATTTCCTGTCACCTAGAGTCAGATGATCTTGACTATTCATATGACAGTAAAGCCCAGGGGTTGTATACTATTCAGAGAATGCCTCAGGACACTGCAGAATTGGGAACAGTACTTAGAAATAGCTGTGAGTCTAAGGTAGATGTCAATTTCAATTGTGGGATATTAGTCATCAGGGTTACTAGCTAGGTAGATAAGGGAAATGCTGCAAACACCTGGATTTTAGGAAGCTATTTGGCAGCTTCTCATCATTACCTTGGGTTGGGGAGGGGAGAGGTTAGAGAAAGGTGTGCTAGATGATAGAATATTTGAGCAGATTGTTTAAATGTCCTAATTCAAAAAAAGGTGGATAATGCACAGAAACCTAGACTAAGACTTCTACTGCTTTTAACTTTGTTCAACATTAAAAAAAATGACAATGAAGTCATAGATGACATGCTTAAGAAATCTTCAGATGGGGGCAGAGCCAAGATGGTGGCGTAGCAGCAGCAACATATCGCAGCTCTCACATAGCCACCCCATAATACCCATAAAATAGGACTCTAAACCAATCCTAGAACTCCAAAACACACACAAAGATACTTCCCACTAAAGTCAGCT
>CM053580.1:380246595-380261443 GCA_028627135.1 Pseudochirops cupreus | reverse complement strand
CTGGGGGAGGGGGGACACACTGGGATGGCTGTTTTGGGGCGGTGGGCGGGGGAAAGAGGGGGAGAAAATATTTAACTCAAAATCTTGTGGAAATGAATGATGCAAACTATAATAAAATTTTAAAAAAAGGAAATGAATGATGCAAACTAAAATAAAATTTAAAAAAAAAAGAAATTTTCAGATGGCACAAATTTAGAGATTGATAAAATGTTTGGCAACAAAATTAGGGTCCCAAAAGGTCCTGGTAAGCTAAAATGATAGATTAAATTTAAAAAAATGAAATTTAATAGAAATATACAAAGTCCTACACTTAAGCTAAAAAAAAACTCAGCTATTTAAGTAAAAGATGAGAGAAGTAACTAGAAAACAGTTCATTTAAAGAAAATTCCAGGGGGATAATTAGTGAATAAGTATTAAGTTCACTATGAGTCAAATATATTATAGCAAGCAAAAGAAAAATGGGAAATCTTAGGCTGTATTCACTGAAATACAATGTACAGAATGGGGAAAGAGATTTGCACATTGCACTCCACCCATGCCAGAAAACTGTATTTGTACTATTCCATCCAGTTCTGTAGTATTGTTGGTTGTACTCCTTTGTTCTGGAAGAGGACCAAAATGATATCATGATGCTAAAGTCAAGTTACAGTGTGACTGTCTATGGCTAGAAATGCTCCTCAACCAATCAGGTACAAATAGTCCACATGAACATGTGGAACAGATTCTCTAAATTTTCTCTTCTCACATTTCTTTTGAGCTACATCAATTCTGCTTTGCTCATAGAACACAGTATAGAGTGTTGTATTCAAGTCAAGATGCTACATTTTAGGAAGAATATTGATCATCTGAATATTGACAAAGAATCTTTCTTTCTTTCATATAAATACATTCAATTATTCTGTATGAATTAATAATGTCAACATACTTCCCCCTCAATTCACAACAACAAATGGAAAAATAAACACCTCAACACAGATATACATATTCCAAAAAATCTCATTCCCATATATTAGCTATGTGTAAAAAATTGTGAAAATGAACTTAAGTCCATTATTTATGATAGCAGGTAAGTGGAGCATTGCATTATTAGACTTCTAGAATTGTGGTTTATAATTTCAATGATCAGAGTTCTAAAGTTTTTCCAATGATGTTTTCCTTTATTCTTTGATCAATATATAAATTCTCGTAGTTACACTCCTAGAGTTACTCCTAGAATTTATTTTTTGTTTGGCTTTTTTGAGTTCTGAGAGGGGACAGTTGACATTCACTAGTATAGTTTTGCTGTCTGCTTCTTCCTGTAACTCACTAAACTTCTTTGGGAATTTGGGTGCTATATATTCGGTGTGTGTGTGTGTGTGTGTGTGTGTACTTAGCATTGATATTACTTCATCGTCTGTGGTACCTTTTAACAAGATATAGTTTCCTTCTTTATCTCTTTTAATTAGGTTTGTATTTGATTTGCTTCCTCTGATATCAGTATTGCCATCTTTGCTCTTTTTTGTTTTTTTCACTTCAGCTGAAGCATGATAGATTCTGCCCCAGCCCCTTATGTTTTCTCTGTGTATGTCTTTCTGCTTCAAATGTGTTTCTTATAATCAACATATTATAGGATTATATTGTTTGACCCACTCTGCTATCCACTTCTGTTTTAGAGGAGAGTTCACCCCAGTCACATTCACAGTTAGGATTACTAACTATATTTTCCTCCACCCTGTTTTTTTCCCCTCCTGTTTGTCCTCTCTCTTTTTTCCCTTTTCCTCTTCATCAATGTTTTGCTTCTACAATCCCCCAATCTGCCCTCACTTCTCAGTTGCACCCTTTAGTTACTTAATCTCCTCTCCTCTTGTCAGATAAGATAGATTTCTACATTCAGCAGATTGTGTATATTATTTCCTCTTTGACCCAATATTAATGAGAATAAGGTTCAAGCAATGCCCTTCATCTACCCTCACATCTTTCCTTTAACTGTAATTAGAACTTTTGCATCTCTTCATGTGAAATAATCCACCCCATTCTACCTCTCCCTTCTTCCTGCAACCAGTGTACTCTTCTTTCTCATCTCTTAATTATTTTTTATGTAATTTACTTATTCATCTTATTCATGAATTCTCTATGTATATTCCTTCAAGATGTTCTATTAGTGATATAATTTTTAAGAATTACAAGCATCACTTTCCCATTGAAGGATGAAAACAGTTTACTTCTATTGAATCCCTTCTATTTTCCCTCCACTTTTTTCCATTTTTATGCTTGTCTTGGGTCCTGATATTGGAGATCAATTTTTTAATTCAATTCTTGTTTTCTTGTTATGAAAGCTTTAAATTCTTCTATTTCATTGAATGACCATTTTTTCCCTTGAAGTATGATTTTTAATTTTGCCAGGTAAGTGATCCTTGGTTGTAGTCTAGTTTTTTGGACTTCTGGTAGAATTATTTTGAAAATATAGTTTTATTAATACATTCTGTTTTTATATCAGCTAGATGTCCATCTGTATCCATCCTTTCTCCTTCCATAATGCTATTTCTTATAAAAAAAAGATTTAAAAAGAGATAAAAAAAAGTTCAACAAAATCAAACAACACATTGAAAAACAATTATGTGCAAATGTGTATGTGTGGACATTATACAAACAAATGTATGTATATATGTATATATAAATTAGCAAGCATTTATTTTCTCTACATTATTTCTCTCTCCCATTGGAAAAAGAAAATATAACCCTTTTAATAAATATGCATAGTCAAGCAAAATAAATTTCATGGTTGGTAATATACAAAAATGTATGCTTCAATTGACATCTTGAATCCATTACTATTCTATGAGGAGTTGAACACCATAGTTGATCATGGTTTCTCTATAGTTACATGGTTGGTGTCTTAAACCTTTCCAGTTGTTTGTCTTTACAATGTTCTTGTTTCTCTATGAATTGTTCTGCTTCTACTCCATAGATTGTGGGTCGCTTGCACGCCACCAAATGATTTCAGACAGCCTGTGAAAAATAAAGGGTTGCCACTGCACACTCTCCTTTTTGTCATATGACCTTCCACAAACAACCATCCTCAGTCTGTCTCTAGTCTAACTTTTCTGTGGTTCAAAGAAGTTTGCAAATTGTGCAAGTCAATTCTACTCACTTTACTCTGCATCAACTCATATAAGTCTTCCTGGGTTTTTCTGAAGCTGTCTGTTCTATCATTTCTTATTGCAGTGTAGTACAATAGTATTCCATTACATTAATATACTATATTTTGTTTTATCATTCCATAATTGATGAGCACCCTATTAGTTTTTAGTTCTTTGCCATTACCAAAAAAGTGATACTATTATGAGACTTATACCCCAAAGAGATAAAAAAAAAAAGGAAAAGGATCCACATGTACACTTTTTTGGTCAAAAGGTATATTCATAGTTTAGTGACTCTTTAAGAATATTTTCAAATTGTTTTCCAGAATGATTGTACCAATTCATAGTTCTACCAGTTCTTCCAATATTTTTCATTTCCTACTTTTGTCATCTTTGTCATTCTGAGGGATATGAAGTGGAACCTAAGTGTTGCTTTAATTCACTTTTCTATAGTTATTTTTGATTTGGAACATTTTTCAAGTGACTTTTGATAGGTTGACTTTCTATGTCTTCCTATGACAATTTATTGCTCATATCTATCACCTATCAATTGAGGAATAGCTCTTATTTACATAAATTTTAATCAGTTTCATATATAAATATATGAATATGTATAAAATATATGGGTACATTGTTAGCGAAACTTGCTATAAAGTTTTTTCTCAATTAACTATTTCTTTTTAAATTTTAGCTGAATTATTTGTGAAGATACTTTAAATTTTATGTTATCACAATTATCCATATTTTCTTGTGCTTGTCAAATGCCAATGTTGTTTTGTATAAGTAGGCCCAGAAGCTCCTACATAAAGCAGCAACATCTCAGACCACTCACTTGCCCTGCTTCAAACAAAACATTCTCCAGGGAAACAACATTTGTGGAGATGTGGCCTATTAATCTGCATCTGCAGGTACTTCATCCAACTGCCTCAACATCTACATCTGCAAAATATCCAGAAAAAAAAGTTCCTATAATCACTAAAGTCTTTGGCACTGTCAAAAGTCTCAGTATCAGAAAAAAAAGTGTTCTTTATCAATGAAAAGGACACGGAAAAAAGTGCAATCTACTTTTTAGATACAAAAAACTAACAAACAACAATAATTTCTTCTATTGATGAACACTCCTGTGTGTGTTATTTTCATCTTAGAGCTCCTTGAAGACCCTGGCATTTGTTTCTCTATTTGAATTTCTAAGTGCTTAATGCTTAGTATTTTGTACACGCTAAGTATTTAATAGGGCTTGTTGTTAGGGACACTCCTCTTCCATAAGTTCAGATCTGGTCACACTTACTAGCTGTGTGACCCTGGGCAAGTCACTCAATCCTGTTTATCTCAGTTCATTTGTAAAATGAACTGGAGAAGTAACAAAATACTCCAATATCTTCACCAAGAAAACCCCTAAAAGGGGTCACAGAGAGTTGGACATGACTGAAAAATGACTAAAGAAACAAAAAAGTATTTAATAAATCCTGTTTCATTCATTCATTCATTCATTCATTCATTTATTAAGTCTACGAATCATAAACACATGAAAACAAACAAAAATGTCAAATAGGCCCTCTTTTCAAGGAGGTCACAGTCCGATGGGGGAGATAATATGTAAACAGCTTTATTAAAAATGTTACACACAGACTAAGTTATGGATAATCAACAGAAGGAAGTCACTAGCATTTAGGGGAATCAGGAAAAGCTTCTTGTAAAAGGAGAAATTTTCCTTTGGTCTTAAAGGAAGCCAAGGAGTTCAAAAAATAGAAGAAAAGAAAGAGAGAAGAGAATTCCAGGCATAGGGGACAGATATAAAAAAATGCATGGAGTCAGAAAGTGGAGTACCTTATACAAGGATTTATTTTATCTTCTGTAATCATTTATGTCATGTACTTGGTTAAGTATTCACCCTTTGCTCATAGATATGAAAGGTTCATAATATGAATCTCTACTCCATTTTTTTATGATAAAATTTTTAACTGGAGGTTGTGTGTCTAGTGAACCTCAAAAGAAAGAAGAATTGAGGTTTTTCACTTTACATAAGTCGTTTGACCTCAAATTCTATATCTAACACCCTAAAAGTTTAAATAGAAGATAAGGTGCTGATGTGCATTGGAAAAGGGAGTTTCATTACCTGGAAGTTCCATATACAAATGAAATCACAAATCCAGTTCCTATGCCTGTGATCTTTAATATTTATCTAAATTATCCATTTTGAATTTATTGTGGAATATGTTATGAGATGTTTGACAAGGAAGCCTAATTTCTTCCAGATGCCTATCTAATTTTTCCCCAGCAGTTTTTGTCAAACAGGAGTTTCTTGCCTAGGTAATTTATTTGTTTAGGTTTATTGAACATTGAGTTATTAGATTCAATTTTTTCTGATTCTAGATAAGTGTATTCCACTGTCTATTTTTCTACTTTTAAGCCAATTCTTAATTGTTTTATTATGATTTTTTGTGATATAATTTGAGATTTGGAGTTACTGTTCCCACATCATTCTCACCTTTATTCACCATTTCTCTTGATAGTTTTGATCTTTTATTCCTTAAAAATTGGTTATTAATTTGTATAACTTTGAACTTGTTTTTTTTGGGGGGGTGTAGATTCTTTTTTTTTTTTGGTCTTTTAAAAAAATTTATTTATTTCTATTTTTTAGTTTTCAACATTCATTTCCACAAGATTTTGAGTTACAAATTTTCACCCTGTCTTTCCCCTACCCCCATCCCAAGATGGTAAGCATATTGAATACCCCTTCCCCCAGTTTGCCCTCTCTTATATCATGCCCCCTCTTATTCCCTTCCCTCCTACTTTTCTGTAGTGTAAGATACCCAATTGAATGTGCATGTTATTTCTTCCTTAAACTAAATCCAATGAGAGTGAGGTTGACTCATTCCCTTTCACCTCTTTCCCTCCATTGTAACAGCTTTCTCTTGCCTCTTTTATGTGAGATAATTTACCCTATTCTATCTCTCCCTTTCTCCTTCTCCCAATGTATTCCTCCCTCCCCTCTTAATTTTATTTTTTAGATATCAACTCTTCATATTCAAGTCATCCCGTGCCCATCCTGTGTATATACATACACACATACATACATATATACATATATATGTATGCACATACACACATATATATTCCCTTCAACTATCCTCGTACTGAGAAAACTCTATATCAGTAATATAATACTTATTTTTTAGAGTTGTAAGGATCTCTGTGGACTTCTAGTTCAACACATACTCCACAAATAATTATCTACTTCAGTTAGCACAAGTAGTCACCCATTGTTTGCTTGAAACCTTCCAGAAAAGGCAAGGCAACAAAGTAAAAAAGCATTTTTTAACTGATTATTAGGTACCTGGTACTGCTAAGCTCTGAGGATATAAATAAAAGCAAAATTAAAGACAAAACCTGCCCTCAAAGAACTTACATACTGTAAAGTCAAGCACAAGCAGGTCTTCTGAGGACTGTTGCTATGAATAACTTTAAGGTTGTGATCACATAGTGAATTCTCTATTTATTCAGCAATAAACTAAAGCAAAACATTCCAGAAATCAAAGCACAACGTTCACAACAATATAACATAACAATTTATTAGTAAAGTGGTCACACAGTCTTAAATAAAAGATATTATTCAGTAAGTCACAATCTGAATCAATCAATATAAAGTCCCCATGTCCTGTTCCACCCTTCCTCTTACATTCTTCCTGTTCCAGTCTTTGACAAGTTCCTCCCACCGTGGGCTTCACAGATTCTGTCTCTAACAAAGACGTGATATAATTACAGGTGAGACTCAAAGGCACCTGAAGAGCTGAATAAGGAGCTAAGTGTTTGAATAACTGAAACAAAGAGCTAATTGCTCTTTTGATTGCCATTACACATACTAATGGGGGAAAGACACAAAGGGGAAGAAAGATGGGGGAAAATATCAGAAAGTTAGAAGAAGAGCAAGGAGGGGAATGAAGATTGGCTAATGTGTGCCATTCCCTAAAATGGAGGGCCCCGAAGACCAAAGGGAAAAAGAATGGAAGAGACATTGCAGGAACCCATGAGAAGATCTAAAGAGTCAACGGATGTTCCACAATGAGGAAGCCCCAGGTACTTCATGGGATTCCAGAGTAGTTAAAGTATAGCGGCAATGTCTAGAAACTCAGAAGCAGAACCAAGAGGGCAAGCCCACCACTTTCCATGGTAGCCCTCTATGTACTTTTTACTAATAGCTCTAAGCATTAGAATGTCAAACCTGGCTTTTCCTCATTGCTTTTTCTATCTATTGCTTCTGGTTTTACTTTCTAGTTCCAAAGACTATGATAAGAGTCTGTCTTCCATACGACAATCCTCATATACTTGAAGCCAGCTACATTATCATGTCTCCCCTGAGCTATCCCTTCTCCAGGCTAAACATCTTGAGATCTCTTTCATATATTTATAGTTTTATGTACTTCATTTATGTACATTTCAGATTCCAATTCAGAGTATATGAATCTGTGTCTTGATTTTATTTCTCCTACTGCATTGTAAAACTTTTCCAGTGTGGAAACTATTTCTTCAAATTCGGGCTTCACAAAGCTCCTAGCACAGGGCCTTTCATTTAATAATTACAGATTGAATTGAATACATATGTCTGGTCTCATTCTCCAATTACTATGAATATTTGAATCTTGTTTTCCTCAATGAGATGGTAAGCAATGTAAGGGTATATGTGCTTACCTGTATGGCCTCTATTCCTCCCCACAGAACTACATCCACTGTGGTATGTCCTCAGGAAATGCTTATTTGATGGGCTTATCTGTAAGACAGAAACTGGAATGAGCTAGAAATCATTTTTCTTGTGGCCATTACTAGATCTTCAATCCATAGGTAGTGCAGTGGCTAGAGTGTTAACTGTAGTCAGGAATACCTAAGTTCAGTTCCACCTCAGATGCTTACTAACTGTGTGACCTTGGTCAAACTGCTCAACCTTGTTTGACTCAGTTTCTTCAGCTGAAAAATGTGGACAAATAATAACACCTGCCTCCCAGGGTTGCTGTGAGGATCAAATGAAACAGTATTTGTAAGCAGCACATTGCTTGGAACATAGAATTAATCACATAAATGCTGGTTATTATTATTATAATCATCTAAAGAACAATTTTTTTCAAAATCTCTGTGACAATTTTCATTTTTTATCATTCTATAAAAAGTGTTGTATAAATAGCAATATGGTAACATATGCAAATCAAGCCAGAAAGTTGTAAATTTTTGCAGGTTTTAAAAAAAGTTTCTAAAACATTTTGAGAGAACATTTCCTACCTGAGAAAAATGCAGCCTTTATACTTATTAAGATGTTGGTCTCTCTTCTCAAACTCTATGAGTAATGATAATGTTGTATTATAGCATTGAAATATAGATAACAATTTCCATCAGAATTCAACTGTGAGCACACATTTCTTTCCCCCAGGCTGTCTGTCTTAAGAGAAGAGGTATTTTTTCCTTTGTCTAACAGTTAAGATATCATTATCAATCCTTGAAACTACATTTCCCCTCTATTTATTCTAGGTGGCAGGATGGTTTGGAGATAGAGCACTAACGTTATAGTCTCAAAGACCTGAGTTTGAATTGTGCCCCAGACACTTGCTAGCTGTGTGACCCTGGGCAAGTCACTTGATCTATTTCAGTCTCAATGTTCTTGTCTATAAAGGGGAATACTTCACTGGCTTAATATTGGGATCAAATTAGATATGTAATGAACTTTTGTAGACAAATTGCTATAAAAATGTTCACTATTGATTTCTATTTTGAGAGGGGAAAAGCTTCAACATGAAATATAAGTAATGATTAATTAAATTCTCCATTTAATTCTGAATCTTTAAAAAGTGCTAATGTAGATGAAGTCACAAATCTGTGTCATATATGCAAAATTTCAATATGTGGAGACATGCTATACCCTTATTTCTTACAATGTGGAATGAGAGACTTTTCAGGTCTTTAGGAACTGTTTCCATCAAGCAGGGTTCTGAATCTTTTTTTTATCCTGGACCCCATTTGCAATCTAGTGAAGCTTAGGGACTCTCTTCTATGAACATACGTAGACACATGCATATATGTTGTCATTATTGTTGAGTCATTTTTAATCATGTCCAACTTTTTATGACATAATTTCCTTCTCTAGCTCACAAAACAGATGGGGAAACTGTGGCGGATAGGGTTAAGTGACTTGCCCAGAGTCACACAGATAGTAGGAGTCTAAGGCCAGATTTGAACTCAGAATGATGAGTCTTCCTAACTCCAGACCCAACATTCTATCCACTGCACCATATATATACACATTTATATACGTATACATATACTTGCCTATCCACACATATATGCATATATGTATATACATACTCATGCATATACATATATTTACACATATGTGTATCTGCATACACACATGTATCATATATGTATGTATACACACATAAACACATATGTATATGTGTATATTAAAAAAGGAATCCAATAAGAGGCACTTCTGTGTTCACGAACACTAACCATAGAGGAAGTGCCTCTCTTTGGGTTCCCTTTTCCTTACAGTCCTTTAACTCTGATGGTTTTTTTTGTTTAATGTGGGTCTTGATTGTCTTTTTATTTTCCCTCTTTTCTCATCCATTTTCAAAGTTTCAATTGCCATCTGGTTGAGCCTTAGTATAAAATATTCATATCTTCCCTTGCTTTCTCATCCTTTCTCTATGTCTTCTATAGTCTATTTAACTGGGCTATCCAGCTAGATGTCCGAGTACCAACTATAACTTACATTTTAAGATCCTATAATCTGTCAATTCCCACTTCCTCTCTACAAACCATTTTTTCTAAATATCTTATTATCTATTCTCTATGGCACATTCATCCTTTCTGTCTTTCAATCATTTTGCATTTTTATTCATATTTCTAATATAAATAATTCAGCTTTGTAATTCCACCCAACCCCCTAGATTTGGCATACCCTTACCATTTCTACCTTATACCTAGACTATACCAATGTCGTTTTAGCCATTCTTCTATTCCATACCGTCCAACACGAACAGTTTAGAATATTCCACCTACATTAACAAGTAAACGAGGTCAGTTTTTTTATTCAAGAACACAGCCTATTTGCTGGCAGAGTTGATCTAAACTCCTTCATTCAAAACCTTTCATCAAACTAATTCCCTGCCCTGAACATTTCAACCTCATAACACTCTTTACCAAGGCCAAAGACTTATTCCAGCCAATCTATTTGATTTTTCTGTTCCACTTTGCCAAGCCAGTCCTCATATTTGTGTCTTTACTTTTGATACCTTCATTTCTTGGAATAATTTTTATAATTTTCTTTATAATAAAACTTGTGGCTAACATATTTATACACAGATACACACGCATATACATACACATACATATGTATATATTGTAAAGTATTAGCAACAGAAAGCCTAATGTAAAGAATCAAACTTGAACCTCTCATAATTGAGACTTGATGGGACTGAACCTACCATTGAATCATAGCTCTGGAATGGTATGCCTCATTCTGAAAGAAAAGAAGAGATACAAAAAAGAGAGCTGGAGGGTGCAGATGAGAAGGGAGAAAAAAATATATATTAAGAAGGTATGACATGAGTAAGACCAAGAACTGAAAAGGGCAGCATGTTGGAATGCATACTGGTGAACATTAATAGAGGCTTAAACAGAAATGATGTTATTAGGATTACTACAGATCATCTAGACAGAAAAAAAAGAAACTGATGAGATCTTTTTGGAGAGAGATCACAAAGCTGGAGCAGAAGTGCACTACAGTAGAGATAGGTTAATTACTCACCAGACACCTGAAGTTTGCTCCAGGCCCAAAGCAGAGACACTAATAATTTCTTGACTCCCTTTAATGATTATTTCATCCTTAAAAAGATGGAGAGATAATTGAGAGGAATTTCTTTTTCTAGATCTGATTCTCACCTTGAAAGAAGATCTTGTTTCTGGAGTAGAAATGGAAACTTTGGAAGGAAGTGACCATTTTTCTTAGTTTGTAATTGAGAAGAAAACTAGATATAGCATAATTAGATATAGTCTAACTAGGATTTTGGAAAGCAGATTTCAAAGTGTCCTTCAGAAGGATGGGTAGGATCCCATGTGATAAAATTTTATAAGTAGAGTCAGTCTAGGAGTAATGGGAAATTTGCAAAATTTCTGGAGGCACAAACAGAAACAATTTCAATGAGTAGGAGAAAGGAAAGTTGTCAAAAGAAATTTGTTCTACACTTTTCTACAGTATCCAATCGTGTAACATTATGTAGTGTAATTATTCATATATAGTATAGGTAGGGATTGTGTATATTTTCATTTTGTTAAATTATTTTTATTAATTTTAATTTTCTTATCCATAAGACAATGTAAGTAATAACCTATTGGGAAGATAGTTAATTAATGTAAATTTAAAATTTAAATTAAATTAAATTAAATTTAAAAAAAATTTAAATCACTGTAAATATGGAAACTATCATTGTAATGATCATCCTCTAAATTCTAACTCTCTCAGCACCTGGCAAATTACTCTGCACACAGTAGGTACATAATAAAGTCTTCTTCAATGGATGAATAATGTATAAATGAGTGAATTTTATGATTCTACTTTGTCTTAATTGACAATTTTTTTCTCATGTAGAGCATAATTTTTAAAGTCAAAGACTATATATTCTTGTCTTCTGTTGCTTTGTGCACAGGAGACCTCTGATAAATATTTATTGAATAATAGCACCTAACTTTATAACACTTTAAATGCAAACAATTATGTGTGTATATGTATGTGTACACATATATGTAGTATATTTTTATACTTAGATGTCCACACATATGTGTTTGTATTTGTGTACATATAAATGTCTACAATCTCATTTAATTCTTATAACACTATTGCATGCTAGGCAATATTTTTATTCCCATTTTACAGGTGAGGAAACTAAGGCTAACAGCAGTTATCACCTGCCCAGGGTCCCACAGGTAGTAAGTCTGAGACAGGATTCAAATTCAAGTCCACCTGATTCCCAGTTCAGCAGTTTAACTACTTTGCCACCTAGTTGCTCAGTTGAATATTAAATGAATGAAAGAATGAATGAAAGTAGGAAGGGCCAGTTTTTTTAAGGCTACATATACAACATATATTTTACTTTTTTTTTGTGGTGCTGAAAAACATTGATACCATTAAAATATGTAGTAAGTGTTCAATCATAAAGACATTTTAAAAGAATGGTTGAATTTGTTTTAGATTTTCAGAGACTTTTTGGATCACTTTACTTTCGGTATGTCTCTGAGCACATGCCTTGGGTTTTTGAGCATATTTGGGATGACCATTCTTGCTTGCACTTTGGATTTCGATGCTATATATGGCAGGCCAAGTTTTATAAAATCATTTTTCAAAGGCATTTTAGTAAAATGATTCCTTTATTCATTTCTTTGTAAAGTTGAAGTTTAAATATTTGGTGGTTATTAAACATATCAGCTTTCTTTTAGAGTTTAACTCTAGACTGGAATAATTTTATTTTGACTATTAACAATGGACTACAGTTCATGAAGCCCTGTAGGAAAAAAAAAAGCTATCAAATAACTAGACAAACTTGGAGCCTGGAATTTGCTATAAATATCAAAGGTGAATTTGTCATAAAGCTCTAGATTTAGTACATAAAATATCCTTGTGCCATAAGCATACATAAACTATTGTGATATTGTATTACACAAGTTCTATGCTACTTTCAGTAGCAAACTAAATTTAGAAAGGGTTACAAGCTTTCTATCCCAAATGTCAAGAACCAAATCTCTCTCTTTAACTGTTTCTTATAGCACTACTAGGTTAGAATAACATTCTGGTTATAGACTCAGAAGTTTTATGGTTACCTTAGGAGGGAAACTTTATGTATTCTTTCATTAAAGGGTGTACAGAATTCTACATGTAGTTATGCATGAGGCATAATTAATTTAAAGGTGCTAATGTAGATGCTTATCTGATAACCTAAGTGTAAGGGACTGGGAGGTCATGGATTAAGAATTGACTGTATGATTGGTTAAAACACTCTCCATTGGAAAATACATGGAACTGAGCTGATATCCTTGGCTATGAAAAAAAAAGGAAAGAAAAAAAAGAGGACCAAAGTAAAAGGACTTTGGGATGCTGGTGAAATTCCTTGGTTTTCTGGTATGGCAGTAGAAGAAAAGAATGGTGTGCTGAAGCCAGTTTGAAGGTTTGGGAAAGGCCATTTTAAAATTTTCAGTGTGAGCATTTATATATCAGAAAACCACAAACACTGCAAATCAACTTGATTGATTGTTTTGTTGATTGTCTAGACTTACAAAAGTGCTAGAGAAGATGTTATAATTCAGATTAAACTTAAAAGTGTGTCATGTGTTAGCAGTTGTGTTCAGAGAATTAGCTATTAAACATTTACCAGAACTGGGATAAGGAATATTGACCATTGAGCCAAGAAGAGCAACCCATTTAGTAGAGATTAAAAGGAGTGAGTATAGCCTTTGGCACTATTTTGTGTTCCTTCTATTATGTAGGAACTCTGGGAAGACACACTTTTAGCCTTCCCTCTGAAGGGAATCCACCGTTCCACCAACGTCACCCTACTATTGCTGTGATTAATACCTACAAGATCATAGACTTTTATAGCTAGCAGGTACCCTAGAGCTTGTGTAATCCAGGTCCTCCCCCCTCCATTTTATAGAGACCCAGAAAGGTGATGTACATAACTTGTCTTGGGTCACCCAGAGGATGGAATAGAACTAATCATTTTCATGTCCTTTTCAATGCTCTTTTCATATTGATTCTCTATCGTACAACTTGTTTTTATGTCTGATGCTTAGGAACAAAAAGTCAGAGTTTTATCTTTTTATTTACTTCCTTTTTGTGATGGTATAATCATAGTTTGCCTGCCATTCTTTCATCAGTTTTCTCTAAGAATAAGCCAACTGAACAACGCATGGAGCTGAGGTGATCTTCCTTAGATATGTTCAGGGATACGTGTGCTCCAGAGAGCAGGTCGTGGAGGCCCCATTAAGTTCCATTACCTATATAATCAAGCTAGCCATCTGTTTTTAGAATGTAAGCTCTTTGAGGATAGGAAGCATTTCATTTTTGTGTTTCTATTGCCAGCACCTAACAGAGCACAGTTCCTGACACATAATAAAGTATTTAATAAGTGCTTGTTGATTGACTTTCATATGTGAAACAACCTGCACTCAAATAACAAGTTTTATACAAATAACGAGTAGCTCAAATAGGTGTCAAAATATGATCCTATATCCCAAGATATGATCCCATCATAGACTCTTGATGTAATGCTATACCCAAGGAAGATACATGGGTGTGCTTCCCAATATAAATGTGATGGGCATCAGACAGAACAAATGAGCAGGTGACCTTAATTGAATTGTTATCACCAGAAAACAATGTTTGTAAGACTTCCACAAAAAACATGCCTTGTATGCTATTTTCATTTCATAGTACATTTAAGACAGTGGTAGCTGGAAACTATCAAGTAATAAGACTCTTCTTCTAAAAAACAAACATGTAATACTTTGTTTTTCACTTAAAGCTTATTCAACTGAGAACTGAAATTGTATGAAAGGAGAATATGAGAACATCAAGCACAAAAACCTACCAACTGGTTTTTTTAGCCAGCCAAGGACAAATCAGAGTCTCTCAGGCCTTACTCTTGGGGGCTGTCCAATCAGAATTATGAAATTGTAACCATCACAGAGGT
>CM053580.1:380232770-380246495 GCA_028627135.1 Pseudochirops cupreus | reverse complement strand
ACACACACACACACACACACACACACACACACACACACACACACATATATATATATAAAACAAACGAAAAATTGGGCCTAGAAATGGAGATGGGATTGAGAAGGGATTAGAAACTAATATAGTATTTTTTCTTAAAACAGAGTAGAAACAATTTCATTGGTGCCATTATGTCTGCTTTATCTGGTGCCTGACCTCCCAGTTAAATTGTTGCTTTGTCTGGAAAATTATTACAGTTAGATAGTGGTGCCATGTGACAGAAACTTCATAAGACTGTAGTAAGGATTACCCAGTCCTTGGACTTTAAGCTCTCCAATTAATCTGGCTTTCTATTTTATTAAATTCTATTTGTTTCATAAAGTTGTGAGCACTGACAAGTGATGTCTCCTAGATGACAGATAATCGTGTTAATTTTAAAAGATATTGCTATACTCCTTTAGTGTCAAACAGTGGCCTTTGGGTATGAATCTGCCTTGCCATAAGAGGTTTTCATTTCTTACATCTTGGGCTAAAATAGTCTATCCATATCATGAGTCAAACAGAAGGTACACAACAACTAAATAATTCTTATCCCAAATAGCAACTAAATTTTTCTTAACTGGGAAGACTGAAGCTATATTTTCAAGGAAAAAATATTAAACTTTAAAATAATTTTTCATTATGTTTTTGACTTTTAAAAAATATTGTTCAAAGGAGATCTCATCAACTGAGGTATGGTTGGTGGCACATGTATGTAATGGAATAATGCTGTGTTATAAGAAATGATGCCTATAAAGACTACAGAGAAGTTTAAGAAGATGTACATGAAGATGCAAAGTGATCGGAAACAGGAAAACGCTATATACAGTGAATACAGCAATGAAAATGAAAATGGAAATTATGGCAACAGAGCAGTTGAAATAGAATGTTGCGAAATTGTCATTGGGCTGCAAGAAGAGATGTGAGAAGGCATTTCCATATCTTCTTTGAAGATGTGGGGAGGAGCCATAAGAGCAGAACACTGTCAAGTTTCTGACTTTAATGTATTGGTTAGTTTTGTTGAACCCCTCCTTTTTTAATTTTTTTATTATAAGAAATGGCTCTCTGAGAGGGAATATTAAGAAGGAAATATAGGTTATGTGAAAACAAAAGATATTAACAAGATTTATCTGAAATTTAAATATATAAATGTATATATGTGCATGCATTTATATTTCACACTGCAAAAAGGAAGGCACATCCAATTCAAATGCTTTACTATTCACAAGTTATAAATTTTGCATATGAGAAATGTTGCATGGCTCTGCTAAACATATTGTACTTGCATTTAAAAATATAGTACTGTTCAAAAATTTCTACTCAGAAATTAAAAATCTTTGATATAAAGAACAAAATACCAACCTTTTAAAAATGTATAACCTTTTTTTAAAAAGCAGCTATGACCATGGATCAATATCAAGTGTAGCACATTAAAGATAACTAATACTTTCTCTTGTTATGTTTCCATCTCTCCTATTGAAGTTGACAGGAGAGCAAATCTGGTCTAAGGGTTTCCCCCAACTCACCGCTGAGCAGTAAAGATCTTTTCTCAATCTCTGCTCAGACTTGCTCCATTTTCTTCCCTTGAAAGTGATGAGAGGCATTATTTATATCACTCAAATCTGGCTTATCGGCATCCCTTTTGCCCTCTTCCAAAGCTTTCAAAATCTTACAAAAATAGATGATAAATTTCTACTGGTGAAAAACATTGTGTGGGAAATAGGATTTGCCATATTGAGTCTGGTCCCTATTTAATTAAATTGCTATTCGTTCTTTGGTGGAACATTTTGGTGAAAAATTGGGCACATTGTAGGGGTTCAGCAAGCATTTATTGAATGATTATATCTTCATAGTGCACCTGGCCCAATGCATTCTGCCAGGACAAAGGGATGCATGCGCTAGAGACCAGGGGATCATTCTTAACTAATCTGATGACAATAGCGAAATGATTTCTCCCTCTCCCCAACAATCTCGTGCAGAATGGATTTGCTTTTCTCAGTTGCACTCAAATTGCATTCAAATAGTCATAAAAATAAGCATCTGGATAGAACTAAACTAATTTTATTTCCAGAACAAATGAAAATTTATTGACACACAAAGGAAAAAAATGCTAAAAATAGTCTTTTAAAAGTTCACCATATTGCTTTGCATGCACCAGCCCTTTTATGTGTTCTGTATATAAAGAAGGGTTCTGAATACGTGCTAAGAGAATGACTATTTGTATGTTGGAGAGATAATAGGGGAGAGAAAATTGTTGATAGACCAATAGATTTGGAGTCAGAATAATTGGGTACAAATTCAGATTCTACTTCTTATTAACTGTGTAATCTGAAACAAGATTAATAATCTTGATGGACTTCAGTTTCCTCATTTATAAAATGAAGGGGTCAGAGTAAATGACCTCCCAGGGAACTGGAAATATAAGGACTTTTTTATTGGAATGACAGTCCTGGTTGAGATATGTGGATCTAGATATCAAGACGGCAGGATACAAAGGATTGAGTTCCATAAAGGTTTATTTATCTCCATATCATGAGAAGATCCAGCCATGGTGTTCACTTTCTAATACAGATACCTCTACAGTAGCTTCCTGGGACTCTGGAGACAATAATTTGCCTGAACTCATTCATCCACAGTTATGATACTCCCACTCTGTTGTACATTCCTCATCCTAGGGGTTTTGAATCCCTGCCTGTCCATGTACAACCTTCATTGCCTAGCCCTCACTACCAATCCCCTAATTCTAATTTTCCCTTCAAGGTGCCACTCTAGCACTACCCACCCTTTTCCACTGTGTTTTCTGGAATGTTGATATTTACTACCTATTATCTCGTATCTAGCTATTATCTTAAACCTCTTATATTCGCACTCGTTCTATTTCTTGCATTTGCTAACTCCCAGCTCTTTCTTGATGACACAACTTCCTTGGAGAACATTTCTGTGTCCAAATTCTCCCTCTATTATTGTTACCCAGTGAACTCTCCGCCTGTTAGATACATTCATTCTATGTATTATCCCTCAATCAAGATTCTGGTTATGTTATCTACATACCTCCAGGATGTTCTCCTTTTTTCAGCTGGTTCAATTATCCTTCTCTCCTCCACAACTCCTGCCCCCATGTTAAGGGACTCCAACATATGGTAGTCCCTAGAACACTCTACCTTTCCAGTTTCCAAATTTTCTTGCTTCTTGTGAAGATTACATTCAAATAGTCAGATTTTCCACTTCACATCAGATACATGCTTGGATGGTCATGTCCTTGATATTGCCATCAGTCACATGTTCCGCTTTGATGCTCATGAATTCTGAGATTCCTTTATCTGATCAATTTTTAAAAAAGAATTCCTATCTTTCTGCCACCTCCTAATGCTGTGTTTTTTTCTCAACTTGACCCACAACCCTTCCTCCCCATTCAGTTCTTTCCTAGGCCATCATTGTTGCGCAATCCATGCTCTTCTGCCTTCATCAGTTTTACTCCTTGAAGAGAACCAGTTCAACTGTAGACTACCCTGTATTGAGTTTCTTGCCTCCTTATGGTATCCCCCATATTTTCCTGTCAGGCCCTAACTTTAGATCAGGCTCATCATCCATTGTTTCTGCTCCTATTCATGTACTGCTAAATGAAACCAGAGGGGGAAAAATCACTAAACCATGCTGAATAGATCCACTACATATTTCTGTTACATGATGTCAGCGATGCCCTTCACCATGGCAAAGCACTCTTTTTACGGCTTCCAAAACCATTCAATATTCCACACACCACAGCAGCTTTCCCATACTTTTTCATCCCTTAGAACTTCCATGACTCCTGCTCTCCATCCTTTCAACTGAAAATCTTGCCTCATATTTATTTCATTGAAAAAAATGAGACTGTTCTAGAGCTTCTTTTTATCTCTTCACCTCACATAACCTAGATGTCTTCTCCTACTACGTCATCTTTCACCCTGTCTCACATGGAGAGATGGTGCAAAGGCAAATCCCACTGTATGCACAAGTGATCCCATTTTATTCCTTCTCCATCAGAGAATATCTCTATTTCTTTGTATCTCTATTACTTCATTATATTGTATTAGGATCTCTTGTAAAGCATTTTTTCTATGCTAGGTATGTGATTCATTCTAGTTGGAATGACGTCCAGAGGTTAGGTTCTTTCAAGTCTCCCGCCCACCCCAGGTAGTGGTAAAGTTTTAATTTGATGCCTCCTTGTCTTGTGGAGGTGATGCTAAGTTTTTAAAGGCTTTGACAGGAGAGTGAGAGTTCTGGGGAGCATTATCAGTCTGGAAAGGTTTTGAGTATGAGCCTGGTGATTGATTGCATGTCTACAATCTGAGCAGTTTTAAATACCAGGTGATAACAGTTTTTTTTTTTCCTGCCACTGTAGCTCATTAAACTGTCTCCTAAGGAATGAAGGCCTTATGATTTGCGGTGGTGAAGGTAGTAGCCACATCAATGAAATCAGGAGAATCTTTGGGTTCTGATAACTCTTGCTTCTGTCTACCTAAAGAAGATGTTCACGTAAAGTTTTCCCATATTGTCAATCCATTAAATCTATAACTGCCATTATCTCATGCAAAAGAAGAGATACTGTTGGACATATAAAGTTTTTCTGCAGAATTTTAAAAGGGAGGCAATATTTATATTTTTATTATGGATAATCTTATTCTCATATGTGTTAAGTATATAATGATTTAGGAGAATTAATGTGTGTATATTATAATATTTTTCCATATGTATGAACACTATTCCAAAGATATTAATATAAAATATATTCATTTGGACTATTGTGTTCAACTTATAAAATGTCATTTTCCACAAATGTTTTAGATTCAGCTTACACAAGCATTATGCTATCTATAATGGTAACAAATGTTTTTCCTCAGAGAATTCCTCAAAGAAACTTTAATATCTGCATCTCTGCTTTTTTACATTTCATTTCAGAAATCTTGGCTGAATACCATACTTTCCTGGTGACTTACAGCGCTTAAATTTTCTCAAGTGAGTCTATAACTTTACCAAGGCCACAATCCAATTTCTCATAAAATGGCCTTTGTTATGAAAAGAAAAAAAATGTCCTCATTTCTATCTGGGAAAAGACACTAAAAATAAACCCAGTTTTTGTGTTACTTCTCTACCTTCTTAAGCTTATCTCTTCTCTTGGTGATTGGTAGTCATAAAGTGGGTTTCTTTCTCTATCATTAGAGATTTCTTTATTGTCATTTATAGTGATATCTTGCCCTAATATATTTTCCTTTTTAATTTTTATAGGTATGTTTTCCTGGAATCATATGTGAGCCTAACACCCTTCTTTGAATTGTCTTTTGCCAATCAACTGACCAAAAAAAAAACAACAACCCCCAAATGAACACAACACACCTCTCTGTTTATAATATAAGCTTTGGTAAATAGCAATATGGACTGGATGATAGCAAGGCTACAAGAATTTTACTTGAATTCAAAGGCTTGACCCAAAGTCAGTTTCCTCTGTAGGGATTTACATTTTTAAAGGATTTATCTGAATCACTGACACGGCTCTGCACTTAAAAAATGGAGATTGTTTCTGGCCCATTTATTTTAAAAGATAGGCAAGATGACTGTGAGCATGTACAAGGTCCTAAATAATTGCCAGAGGATTACAGTCTTAGAAGGCAACATAGATACGGATACATTTAGTTGGAATATTTTGTCAAATTCAGAATAATAACTATAGTTTTTACTTTTTTCTTTCTGGGAAAATAAAATGACATTTAAACTCTTTGTTACCTTATTGCTGCAACATTTTGAGTTTTTACTGCACTTCTCTAATGTTCAGTTCCAAAAGATGTCAGTTTCTTGTACTGAAAAAAGAATTCATCATGTTTCTATCAAGCCAGTTTTACTTCTAGAATTTCATATTTCTGTCAATGATATTCTTATTCCAGGCTTAAAACCTTGGTCAATGCTTTTATACTCTGTCCCCTTCTCATCTAAATATATTCAGTTGACCAAGCTTCATGGATAATTGCTTATATCTATGTAGCATGTGCCATGGGTTTACTATCTCAAATACTCCATTCATTCAATAGTGTGTCCTGTACCTAAGGGGAAGCTGACGTTTTCCCTCTCAGTATTCTAGGAATCCCTGAGGGCTTGTATGATTTTCTAGTGCTATTCATCATGAGCTCCTACTGGTGGGTTCCCCACTAAAGCTTCTCCAATGATTATGATTTTACATCAATTAGCTAGACTTTTAATTAACTTTTAGAAATAGGTATAATATAGCATGTGACAGGAAAAATCGGGGCAAAACATTTCTACCTACTCTATTATCAGGTATATATAGAATCTAGGTAAAAGTAGGCTTATACTTACAGAGGTTTTGAGGCAAAAGGGTAAACTTACAGGTCCTGATTCGTGGAAAATTTTTAGTCCCTTCTCCCCCTTCCCCGAATTCAGCTGCACTCCTTTGGGTTTCTCATCATCAGAGACTTTTTCATCCTGTATGATTGATTCAGTCTTGGTACTCAGGCCTCATTAGTATCCTCTGCCCCTGTGGTTGGAGGGCAAATTACAAGAGCTCCTCCCAAAACCTCCTTTAAGGAGGGCAGCCAGGCCAGACATTTCTTCATTTCCAACCTAATTGCATTCCTCCAGACCACAACGGGTGCCTTCCCTTCCTTCCACCCTCACCGTTTTCAGTTTCCTTTTGTGTGTTGTCTTCCCCCTTCAGATTACAAGCTCTTTGTGGGCAAAGACCATCTTCCTCTTTTTTTTTTTTTCGTATTTGCATTTTCAGAGTTTAGCATAGTGCCTGGAACATAGTAGGCAGTTAGTAAATATTAATTGATTCATTATTGACTAACTGGCTTTTGTGCAGTCCTCATGAAGTTCCTCTGAGGCATACTGTAGCTTGCCCATTAGCTCATTGTAGAGCCTAAAGCTAATCTTCCTTGGGGTTTTAGCTTGACTATGACTCCTGATACAAGCCCTACAGTAATGTGCTAGTGTTCTCCTGGGGACCACTGCTAGGAGTCAAAAAGAAAATCCAAATTATCCAACCTTTTGAAATTCCCTGTTCTTCCTCTGGCCAAGGAGGGATATGTGGCAGAAGTTCCTCTCCTCTCCCCACCAACTATTCCCTCTCAGGCACATGGCTAGAACCAATCTCTCCTGGCTTGCCACGGGAATGCTAGAATCTAAATCACCTTGCTATGTTTTATGAGTCAGCAGGACGTGGCTATTTCTAACTTATTTTCAAGGAAGCATCTTCTTCATTTCATCCATTGGCTGGAAGCATTTTCTTCCTTCCCATCTTGATTAACTAGATTGTTAGGATTCAATGTCCTTTGATTTACTGATTGAACAGATGAGTTCTTACCTGATACAGGTAAGAAAAAAATAGCATCTTGTTAGTTCCTTCAATTGAGTTGGGAGAATTCAATGGTGAATACAATCAATCTTTAACTCTAACACCTGGATTACCATAAATATTGTCTCCTTTCTACTGTTTCCTATATATTGCTGGCAGATTCAGATTCTTAAAACATTTTTTCCCTACATTTATCATCGTGCCTATAAATCTTCAATGAGAGAGAGCCCATTACTTGTAAGATAATATTTGTCCACATTCTGGGCCCTACCTACTGTGACAATCTTAATCTTTCATACTTTTCTTACAAACCATTTTTTTTTACTCTAACCTAACTGTGAGGAGACTTCTCTGACCTCAGAATTGGAAAAATGACTTCCTGTCCTGACTCTGGCACTAATAAGTTGATAGAGTGGCACTCTGATACGTGGATAGGATAGTAGAAGTCAGGAGATAATGGTTCAAATCCTGCCTCTGAAATTTACAAGCTGTGTGACCTTAGGGAAGGTATATCACCTTTTTCTGAGTCTCTATTCCTTCAATTGTAAAATGAATACAATAGTATTTACCTAAAAATTTCTTCTTTTTTAAAAAATCAGACTTATGATTTCAGTAGCTGGTTGTCCTTCATTCTCAAAAAGCGTCAAAATGATACCACTATGCTAGAACCAAGTATCAGTGTTTCCAACGATGACTGATCAGACCAAAATGAGCTGAGAATGTTCTGTCACAGGTAAGTCACAAATAGTCCATGTGAACATTTGGGGCAGATTCTTTAAATTTGTGCCCCCTGTGTTTCTTTTGAGTTATTTCAATACTGCTTCTCTCATAGAGCACAGCACCTTCTCTGATGTAGGCACCCCATGCTCAGCAGTCCTGTGCCCAGTGTATCCCATGTCACACAATCAATTCCAAAGTTATTAAAACAGACCATGAGAATGTTCTTGTATCACTTCTTCTGATCACTATATAAACACTTGCCCTGTGTAAGTTCTCCATGTTACCCTCTGATTGTCAGTCAAAGAGTAAGGACTTGAACTCAGTTCTTCCACACTCTGAAGCCAACTCTCTCTTCACACTAAAGTGTTCTGAAGATTATTGCTACTATGAGGTTCATATGATGAAATTATGAGTATAAGATATCTTGCAAACTTTAAAAGCACTATGTAAATGTTAGTAGTTATCTGTTGACTGAGTGGTTAGTTCTTCTTGTTGGGCCTTCATTTGATTTAACAGCCTAGGTGAACTCTGGTTTTCAATTCCATATTCTCTTTTTATCCTCAATATTGCATTCATTTCTTCCTCAACACCTTTGTTTTCATTGTTCTCTCAGCCTGGAAAGCCTTCTCCCTCCTTTATACTACATCTAAGTCTGGGTCTTCTTTCAAGGTCAATGGTATGACTTATCTCTCTAAGGAAGACAACACATTCAACTTCTGAAACTGTTCCCTCTTCTACGTTACTCTAGTACTTATTGTCTGTAATACTCATTTGTCACTTATTTACCTATTTTCATCACTCACCTTTTTTGTGTGTATGTCTCCTCTCTCCAAATTGATTGTAAACCCTAAGAAGACAGAAGCAGTATCTCATCCAAATCTATCTATCTATCTATCTATCTATCTATCTATCTATCTATCTATCTATTTATCTATCTATCATCATCTATCTGCCTGTCTATCTATCATCTGTCTGTCTGTCTATCTCTCTCTCTGTCCATCTGTCTGTCTATCTGTCTGTCTATCTCTGTCTATCTATCTATCTGTCTGTCTGTCAGAGTGCCATGTATCAGTGTACTCTCAATCACTAAACATTTATTAAGCATCTACTATGTACCAGGCACTGTGGTAGATGCTAGAAATACAAAGGGATAGCTAGATGGCACAGTGGATAGAGCATGAGATCTGGAATCAGGAAGATTCATCTGATCCTGACTAGCTGTGTGATCCTTGGCAAGTCACTTAACCCTGTTACCTCTGTTTCCTCATCTGTAAAATGAGTTGGTAAAAGAAATGGCAAACCACTTCAGTATATTTGCCAAGTAAACCCCAAATGGAATCATGAAGAGTTGGACACAAGTGAAAACGATTAAACCACAGCATAGATACAAAGACAAAATTGAAACAGTGTCTGCTCTCAAGAAGCTAGCATTCAAAACAGTGGGTGCCATGTCTGCATATAACTAGACGCAAAATATACACAAAGTTAAACCCATGACAGTTTGGTGGAGAGAAAGCTTTAGCAACTGGAAGAATCAGGAAGGCTTCACATAGAAGGTAACTTGAACAGACCCCTGAAAAAAGTTAAATGTTCTATGATGGAAATGTAAGGAGGAAAAGTATTCCAGGTGTAGAGAAAACCCATGTGAAAATATGGAGCCAGGAATGGAATGTTGTAAGGGACATTTTGTATGAGGAATCTAGATTGTATAATTGATAATTGAGTGCTATACTTGGAATCAGAAAGACCTGAGTTCACATACTGCCTTAGACATTTATCAGTTGTGTGATGCTAAGCAGGTCACTTAACATTGCAACCTCAGTTTCCTCATCCGTAAAATGGGAATAATAATAGTACCTACTTCAAAAGGATATATGGAGATAAATTAGTTAATTTACATACTAGGCTTTGCAAACCTTTAAAGTGCCATGTAAATGCTAGCTATATTTACACATTCTCTATTTTTTTAGGGAAGGTAATAATGTATAAGTTTGGGGACATCAGCTGGAACTAAATTTTGAATGGTTTTACATGCTAGATAGAGATGTTTCTATTTAACCTAGAGGTAACAGAGATCCACCAGAGATAAGAGCAGGGAATTTGATTTGTCACACCTGCCTTTAGAAATATCACATTGACTGCTATGTGCAAGATAGATTGGCGAGGGGAACGACTCAAGGAATGGAGGCTCATTAGGAGACCTTTGCAATAATCCAGTCAAGACATGATGAGAGACTAAATTCAAATTAAAGTTGTGCTAGTAAAGAGAAAGGGGTATGTGAAAAAAAAGGAATTGGAACTAGAATTAACAAAACTTAGCAATTTACTGGATATATGTAGTAAAGGAGATTGAGTAGTCAAGGACGACTTTGAATTTCTAACTTGGATGACTGGAATGATGGTGTTACACTTAACAGAAGTTTGGAAGCTGATGGTTTTGGGGAAAGGATAGGTAGTTCTTTTTTGGACATGTTGAGTTTGAAATTTCTATGGGATATAGACTTCAAAATGTACAAAGAGGGAGTTGGTGAAGTAGCACTGGAGATTAAAATAGAGGGTGAGGTTGGAAATATAGATTTGAAAATATCCATATGTATTAATTAATAAATTGATCATATATGTTTTCTGACTGCAGAGTAGGAGTCTCACATTCTAAAAAGTCATTGGATCATAAAATCAAAGACTTTTTGAGAAATAGTTTATTCCCACTAGCTCTCTTCCCCAACACTGCAAATTTACGAGTCCCAGAGTCTGACTTTCCACACTTCTGCTTTCAGATATGCTATATAAAAACACTATCATTCTTAAGAGAGTTGTATTCACTACAGGAAATGATGCATTTCTAAGTTTTGCTTTTTTTAAAAACAGCACTGACTTTTCAACCATATCTCCATTCACAATTAGAACTGTAATATAACGAATAAGTCATACAGCTTCTGATAAAAGATCTCCAATTAGGTGGCCCATTACACTTCTGGACACCTCTAATTGTAAGAAAGGCACAATCTCCTCCCCATGACCCTTAAATCCCCACCTCTACCTCCCACTACTCAACACACACGTATACACACATAACAAGCCTAATTTTGCCTACTTTCAACTTCGATCCATTACTCCGAGTTCTGCCATCAGGATCTGAGATAAAATAAAATAAAAAATGTCTTCTGTTTTGTGACCCCCTCAAATATTAGAACTATCTAGTATCATACTACCTGTAAAAGTTTTTCTTCTCCAGACTAAACTTCCAAAGTTTCTTCAAACGACATTCATTATAGATCTTTCAAAATTTTGGTCACCCTCCTTTGATTACTCTCTTGTTTAAGAATGTTATTAAATTGTGGTTCTCAAAAGCAATTTAGCCTCAAGCAGGAAGAGTAAAGAGTGGACTATCACTTCTTTAATCCAGAAAGTTGTGCCTCACTTAATGCTTGCTAAAATTGGATTTTTTTTTTTGGTTGTTACATCAGATTGCTGACTCATATTGAGATTACAGTCTACTAAGAACCCAAGGTGTTTTTTGGAGAAATTGCTACATAACCACATTCTCCCTAACGTTCCCCAAATCCTAAATTTGTGAAGTAGATTATTTTCATTCATTCAGCTGCACATTCAAGTGAGGAAAAAAAAGAAAGACCATTAATTTAAGCTAGAATTGTGGCTTGTGCTGCATGAAGTGAATGAACCATCACAAATATTTTTAAAATGTAATTTAATGTTTTTTCCATGTACACATACATTATGCTTAAACTATGCTATAGTGTATTAAGTATGTAATAGTATCATGTCTCAAAAAACTATGTAAATACCTTAATTAAAAAATTATTGCTAAAAATGCTAATCACTATTTGAGCCTTCATCAGGTCATAATCTTTTTGCTAGTGGAGAGTCTTCCTTGATGTTGGTGGCTGCTGAATGATCAGGGTTGTGGCTGCTGAAGGGTGGGATGGCTGCGGCAATTTCTTTTTTTTTTAACTTTTATTTCTTTCAGTTTACATAATTCATTTCCACGAGATTTTGAGTTACTAATTTTCTCCCCATGTTTCCCCTACCCACCACCCCAAAACAGCCATCCCATTGTATAAACCCTCCCCCAATCTATTCTCTCTTAAGTCCTCCCCCATCACCCCTCTGACTTTCCGGTAGGGCAGGATGGATGTCACTACCACAGTGCCTGTGTATCTTAATTCCCAGTTAGATGTAGTTAGTAATAATAATAATAATAGTATGTCCGGTCTTCTGCCTCCAGGGCAAGAAAGCAGCAAAAGTGGTGGCCCTGCAGCCACCCCCATATGGCTGCTTCAGAGATCTCAGCTTGCAGATTGCAGGGGGGCCAAGGGATCATTCAGAGGTTAAGTGCTCTTGCCTTAAGCTGCCTGGATCTGGATCATGGTCTTGGGTGGTGGGCCTGAGGTGGGTTTTCAGTGAGCCAAAGCTGGGGGGGGCTGCAGAGACTGCACCTCCTAATAGCTCTAGCAGCTGCGAAAACCCCAGCAATTTGGGACAAGGCTCTCCCCTCTGAAAGCAGAGTTCTACTGAGCCCAAAAGCCAAGTAATTGACTGGCAACATGAGCAGGAAAAGGAAGCAAAGCAAGCCCAGCAATCCAACTTTAGATTCCTTTTTTGGGGACCAAAAGGATCAAAGCATGGAGCAGGAGGAAGACAACACAATCAGAACTCCCATACCAAAAGCTTCCGAGAAAAATGTAGACTGAATACAGGCCATAGAGGAGCTTAAGAAGGATTTTGAAAGTCAAATAAGAAAAGGGGAAGAAAAATTGGGAGGAGAAATGAGAATGATGCAAGAAAATTGTGAAAAGAGAATCAACAACATGACTAAAGAAAATAATACCTTAAAAAACAGATAAATTTAAATGGCAAAAGAGGCCCAAAAAGCCAAGGAGGAGAGGAATGCTTAAAAAGTCGACTTTGCCAGATGGAAAAAAGAATCTCAAAAGCTTTCTGAAGAGAATAATTCCTTCAGAATTAGAATGGAGCAAATGGAAGCAAATGACATTATGAGAAATCAGGATACTATTAAACAGATCCAAACAAATGAAAAAATAGAAGGCAATGTGAAATATCTCCTTGAAAAAACCACTGACCCAGAAAATAGACCCAGGAGAGAATTAAAAAAAAATTATTGGACTACCTGAAAGCCATAATCAAAAAAAGAACTTAGAAATCATCCTTCAAGAAATTCTCAAGGAAAATTGCTCTGATATTTTAGAACCAGAGGGCAAAACAGAACTTCAAAGAATCCACCGATCACCTCTTGAAAAAGATCCCCAAAAGAAAACTCCCAGGAATGTTATAGCCAGGTTCTGTAGTTCCCAAATCAAGGAGAAAATATTACAAGCTGCCAAGAAGAAACAATTTGAATACTGTGGAAACACAATTAGATAACCCAGTATCTAGCAGCTTCTGTATTAAGGGATTGAAGGGCCTAGAATATGATATTCCAGAGATCAAGAGAGCCAGGATTAAAACCAAGAATCATCTACCCAGAAAAACTGAGTATAATGTTCCAGGGGAAAATATGATCATTCAATGAGGTGAAGGACTTGCAAGTATTCTTGATGAAAAAATCAGAACTGAATATAAAATGTGACATTCAAATACAAGAAGCATGAGAAGGTAAACATGGA
>CM053580.1:380202820-380232270 GCA_028627135.1 Pseudochirops cupreus | reverse complement strand
TTTAGAGTCCTATTTTATGGGTATTTTGGGGTGGCTATGTGAGAGCTGCGATATGTTGCTGCTTCTACGCTGCCATCTTGGCTCCGCCCCCCACTGAATATTTTTAACACAGAATTTTTTTAATTCCCTGAATGAACACCCTTTTTCTGTTGCAATCTAATTCACTCTCTCCATACTTCATTTCTATCCAATGTATAGAATTCATAAAGTTGAAATGGACATGGAGTAAAATAAACCAATCTTCTTCATTTTGCAGATGAGGAAATTGAAAACCAGAAATTTTAAATGACTTCTCCAATGTTACCAATCAAGTTATAGTTGTTTCATATGTACTAATCTTGTTTCTGCAATAAGCTTTCAAATGCCTTCAGGATTTAGTATTTCATGGCATTTCCCACGATGACTATGGCATTTATGGCATTTCCCACAATGACTATCATGATGCTGGATATGTAGAGACTCGGTCCTTTTTGATTAATTCATTATTTTACTTCATTACCTTCAAAAATAAACTACTAAGAATACTTTAAATATAGTGCAAGTTAGAGACAAAGATATTGATTACATAATCTCTTTAGTAGCTTTTCAACTGTAATGACTCTTTTAATCAATCCTTTTGGTACAGAGCCTATTGGAAGTGAATAGAACCACTAATTTCTCTGAGCTATTGAGTCTCTTGTAACCCCATATCTTCTGGGTATCAGTACGCTTGAGTTGTTTTTTTTTTTTTTCCTGTTTTGGTCATAATAGAGTTGCAAAGCTGTATCCTCTTGAGAAAGAGATAAAAGATAAGCATTTTATCAATGCACAGAAGGCAGAAGAATTCTGAGCTCATTAAAGACAAACAGCACAGTTGAATTGTACCTGAATGAGCACCTGGACTATCAAATGAACTATTAATTTAACAACAAACATACAAAATTAATCAAGTCACGTTTATATAAAGAAAATGGAATTCATGTAATTAATTCCAAACATACAAAATACACATTTATTAACAGATCAATATCTGTCAGTCCAAAAAGGTTTGCATGAGCACGAGATCAGATAATATTTCCAACTTCTAGCAAAAGCAACAAAAGATGAAAAAGGAAGAAAGTTTTCTGATTACGACTTTGATCATCATAAATGCAATCTTTAACCTATCTCTGTCCACAAAAGAATTTGGAGAGTAGGCTACTACTGCTATATCTTTTGGCAGAAGAGAAATCCTGGACAGAGAGCCAGTTTAGATTACTCTTGACTCATGCCTCATTAGTAAGGGAAGAGAGGAAGCAAAGGTCAAAAGCAAATGCTCCCGAAAACCTGACTGAAACCATGTTTACTACATTTAGTCAAACTAGACCCAGTGCTCCCAGCCGTGTTCCATCTTTCTGAGAGTCAAGGCTATGACTTTAAATGTGATAATGTCCTCAGCTTTTGCAAAGGAAGGAATTTGTTTGGAAATAGGTGAGGTGAATTATTTGACCAAGAAGCCACTGCTTTCAATCCAGTCCATCTGACTCTTTTGGGCCCACATCTCTGGAACAAGGAGGTTTTTGTTCCATTTATGAATGGAAAGTTGTGCTCTCAATCCCATCATTCATTTCGGTGAGCATTAGAACTGGCTGTTTCCCCCCATCATGTATAGCTAGGGAGCCAGGTTTTAATTATGACAGTTGAAGAGGAGGTAGAACTGGGGCATACCTTTAAGTTGTCATTTATTAACTATGACATAATCGAGTATGGGAGGAACTAATGCCACCTCTTAAAACCGTGACATCTGAGGGGTCACCATATTTGTTCTTTGTCTTATCCCAAACTATCAACCAAGAAATGAAGGGATGTGTATGTGTGTGTGTGTGTGTGTGTGCGTGCGTGTGTGTGTGTGTGTGTGTGTGTGTGTGTATGTGACTTGTATTTGGTAGGAAAGGGTTCTTAGTTCTCTTTAGAACTTAGGGTTCCCTTTTTCCCCCAAATGACAAAGTGATTAGAAGTTAGCTTGAACCTGATCATATCCTACAGATGAACATTTAAGCAAGCAGATAGATATACTTCTAGCCCAATATCCTTTCTGCCCAAGGATAGCAGAGTGATGGCCTCCTGTCCCCAACTTCTTGCTTCATCTCTTGACAGGTAGGAAAGTCTGTCTTGGAGAAAGGTAGTGTGAGAATATCTATTCTGTCTCCCTTTGAGCCACACAGTGATAACTGTTGCCATACATGGGATCTTTTCCTGTTCATGGGACCTCACTTCTTCATACATATATAGATACATAGCTATATACATATAGCTGTATATAATGGTAATGGGAATTTGAAGATCTTTCTTGCTCCTTAATAAGCCTAAGCGAATTTGAAGATGTTTGGGGCTTTGAAAATAAACTCTGCCACCTAATAGGCTAAATGTAGTGACATGGAGCCTGTGATAGAGGGATTTTGCTGAAGAGTGGAATAGAGCCCACAGGAATCTGGGAATCAGAGCTAGCTAGATGGTTAGGAGGAGAGCATGCTTCTGAGGGAGACAGGTTTTTTAGTAAATATTGGTTTTGTGTTGGTTTGTGAGAAGGCTAAAGAATGCTGTGGCTCTGTGCTGTTATGGCTTATTAACTTTTTGCTACTACAATGGAATCAGCTTTCAGGTTTTGAGATTGGGTTTTCTGGTGTCCAAATAAATGTTTTGCTTCTGTCTTCTATATGGAGAGTCTGTTGTATTTTGCAATTGAGCACCAAGCAGATATGTGTGTGTGTGTGTGTGTGTGTGTGTGTGTACAATAGCTGTATATATGTACACAGAACTGTATACATTTATATACATGTGTATACATAATAGCCGTATACATATATGTGTGTATATATGTATATATGTGTGTGTGTATATACACACACAAACACACACACACACACACACACACACACACACACACACACACATATATATATATATATATATATATATCCTATATATGTATTTATATAATATGAGAGAGAGAGGGAAAAAAAGGAAAAGGAGATAGAGAGAAATTATAGATACACAGTTTAGAGTAGTGCGGTGTTATTTTTAAGAATATTGGACTGGAAGTCTCGAGACCTAGGGACTTTGGTCAATAGCTATCTGTATGATTTTGTTGGTTCTTCATTTTCAAAAAGAACCAATGATATCATGGGTAATGGCTTAACTTGCATATGAATTGGATTTAAATGAGGCAGAGGTGGGCAAAGTCATCTTCCTCACTTTCATTTCCTGAGTCATTGAAGTCCAGTGGAAGGACAAAAGTCAAGATAATTGGCAGTGGTGTTGGATGAATTTCTCCTCTATAGGTCTCACTTCTTTCATTCATAAAATGATAGGACAGGTAGTAGACAATCTTAAAAGCTCCTTCCAGCTTTAATGATTTGACTTCCAAATTTAATGATAGAGCACTGTTAAATTAATCTGGCTTCTCACTTGCATTCTGCTTCCTCGTAGACCAAATAAGCTACTTGTCTCAGCCCCTAATTTTGAGAAATCACTTGATTCTTCCTGACTCTCTGATTGAATTAAAGGTAGTTCCGAGTCAAGGTCAAAATGATCCTTCCTGAGGCAAGCTAACACTTAAGGTGGTCCTCTCTAGTTTCTTCTGATCCTTGATTTTCTTAAACTCTCCTTTCTCTTAGGCCTCCAAACTGTTGTATGCCCAGTTACTTGACAAAATGGATCCAATATTGATTCTTCAACTTTTGCCATAATTGAATTGATTATCTCCCTGATTCCTTTTTTTCTCAGGCCTATCATCTTTCTTTTTCCCTTCTAGTCTGGTGCTTTGTCTAACTTTCTACCTACAGTAAAAGCCCCCTCTGGATCAGTTTCATTATCGTTTTGTCCCTGAATAATATTACATTTGTTTATACCTCCAAAGCCATACAACTATAATATGGCACATCTATTAGTTTGGATACAATTCCATTTTTCTTTCACATAACAGTTATTTCAAAGTATAATGCTTTTCATTAAACTAATTTTATAAGTTTTCAACATTTGCTTTTATGAGATCTTGAGTACCAATTTTTTTTTGTCTCCTTACCTTGCCCCCTCCCCAAGATTGCAGGCAATCTGATATAGATTATAGATGTATAATCATATTAAATTTATTTCCACATTAGTCATTTTGTGAAAAAAGAATCAGAACAAAACTGTTCTTTGTTCCCTTAATTTGCTTATGGTATCACCCTTTATGTCTAAATCATTTTGACCTTATCTTGGTATAAGATGTGAAATGTTCATCTATGCCTAGTTTCTGCCATACTATTTTCTAGTATTCCCAGAAGTTTTTGTCAAATAATGAGTTCTTATCCCAGAAGTGGGAGTCTTTGTGTTTATCAAAAAGCAGATTACTGTAGTCATTTACTACTGTGTCTTGTGTGCCTAACCTATTCCACTGATCCATCACTTTATTTCTTAGCAAGTATCAAATAGTTTTTATGATTGCCACTTTATAATATAAGCTAGGCTACCTACCTTTGGTTTTTTTTTTCATTAATCCCCTTGAAATTTTTGACTTTTTGTTCTTCCAGATGAATTTTGTTGATATTTCTTCTAGATGTATAAAATAATTTTTTGGTAACTTGATTAGTATGGCACTGAACAAGCAAATTAATTTAGGAAGAATTGTGATTTTTATTATATTAGCTCAGCCTGACCATGGGCAACTGATATTTTTCCAATTGTTCAGATCTGACTTTATGTGACTAATGTTTTATAATTGTGTTCACATGGTTCCTGGGTTTGTCTTGGCATGTAGACTCCCAAATATTTTATATTGTCTACAGTTGTTTTAAATAGAATTTATCTTTCTAGTTCTTGCTGCTGTGCTTTGTTAGTAATATATAGAAATGCTGATGATTCATGTGGGTTTATTTTATGTCTTGCCACTTTGCTAAAGTTGTTAATTATTTCAAGTAGGTTTTTAATTACTTCTCCAGAATGCTCTAAACATACCATCATATCATCTGCAAAGTGGGATAGCTTTGTTTCCTCGTTGACTAATCTAATTCCTCCAATTTCTTTTTCTTCTCTTACTGCAAAAGCTGACATTTCTAGTACAATATTGATTAATAGTGGTAATAACAGGCATCATGGTTTTACCACTGATCTTACTGGGAAAGTTTCTAGTTTATCCCCATTACATAGAGTGTTTGCTGATGGTTTTAGATAGATACTACTTGTCATTTTTGGGAAAGCTCCTTTTATTTCTATACTTTCTAGTGTTTTTAATAGCAATGGTTGCTATATTTTGTCAAAAGCTTTTTTTTCCTCTATTGATATAATCATTTGATTTCTTAGATATGTTGTTGATATAGTAGATTATGCTGATAGTTTCCCTAATATTGATCCAATTCTGCTTTCTTGTTATATCACTTTGTAAAAGGTATATTCTGTTCTATCTCCATTCAATTTTCTCTAGAAGTCTATTGTATCTAACTTTTCTAAAATTGTATTCACCTCCTTAACTTTTTTCTTGTTTATTTTGTGTTTAGATTTATCTAGTTCTGCGGGGGAGGGGGGGTATCCCCCAGTAATACAGTTTTGCTATTTCTTCCTATTACTCACTTAACTTTTCCTTTAAGAATTTGGATGTTATACCATTTCATGCATATTTCTTTAGTATTGATATTACTATTCCATTGTCTATGGTACCTTTTAGCAAGATGTAGTTTTTTTCTTATCTCTTTTAATTAGATCTATTTTTACTTTTTCTTTGTCTGAGATCAGGATTGATACCCCCGTTTTTTTAAACTTCAGTTGAAGCCTAATATATTCTGCTCCAGTCTTTTACCTCTACTCTGTGTGTGTGTCTCTCTCTCTGCTTCAAGTGTATTTCTTATAGACAAGGATTCTGGTTTTTAATCCACTCTGCTTCTGTTTCATAGTAGAGTTCATCCCATTCACATTTATAGTTACGATTACTGTGTATTTCCCTCCATCCTATTTTCCCCGTGTTTATACTTCTCTTTCTACCTTCACCTTGCTCTTCCTCATCAGTGTTTTGCTTCTGACCACCACCTCCCTCAGTTTACCCTCCATTCTATCAACCTCCCTTACTTTTACTTCCTCTTTCCCCTCCTACTTCTGCCCTCCCTTTTGCCCTCCTCCCCTCTATCCAAATATTTTCCATTTTTCTCTTTTCTTTATTCTTTTGATTGTATTTGACTGATTCTTGATGTCTCATGGATATGTTAGTTTCCCCTTGCCCAATTACAATTTTTAAGTGATTATTTTCTTCAGTTAGTTTTTGGATCTCTTTTTCCATTTGTCCAATTTCACTTTTTAAGGAGTTGTTTTCTTCAATGGACTACCCCCCTCAATTTGGCCTATTTTTTAATTTTAATTTTAATTTTTTTTTTGCTTTTTGGAGGGGGGAAGGCAGGGCAATTGGGGTTAAGTGACTTGCCCAAAGTCACATGGCTAGTAAGTATTAAGTGTCTGAAGCTGGATTTGAACTCAGGTAACTCCTGACTCCAGGGCCAGTGCTCTATTCGCTGTGCCACCTAACTGCCCCACCTATTTTATTTTTTTAAGGAATTGTTTTCTTAAGTGAATTTCTGTCCTTCCTTTTCCAAGCTATTGACTTTCTTTTGCATACATCTCATTTCTTTTCTCAATTTTTCTTCTCCTTCTCTTATTGACTTTTAAAATCCTTTATGAGCTCCTCAGAGAAGAATTTTGTGGCTTGAAACCAATTCATATTCCCCTTTGAGATTTCTTATGTAGGAATTTTGACATTGTTGTACTATCCTGAGTTTGTGTTTTGATCATCCTTATTGCCATGGCAACTTTCTATGGTCAGGGATTTTTTTTGTTTCTTGTTCATTTTAAAGTCTATTTTGTGCTTTTTAAAGTTGAGCTCTGCTCCTGGGGAATAGGGAGCATTGTTCCAAACTTCTTGTGCTGGGAGCCAGGGGTCTGGTCATTGGCTTTATGTGCTAGGGCCTCAGGTGCTAGTGATTTGCCCACTCTGTTGTTGCTTGGTTCCTGGGCTTGCAATTTGCCTTCAGCACTGGGGCTGGAGGTCTCACAGGTGGCCTGCTAAGCCAGGACCAAGGGACCTCAGTTGCTGATCTGTGCTATGTCTAAGAGCCTCCCACTGGCTTGCCCAGATACTACTTTGCTTGTCTGTGTTTGCCTTTTACGTAAGTGAGGCAAGCCTTTCCTGAAGTTCTTCTAAGTTATCTTAAGCTGGAAAATTGTTTCACTCAATCTTTTTGTAAGCTCTATCACTCTAGAATCTGTTTGGAGGTTTGATTTAACTTTGTTTCAAAGGGAACTGGGGAGAGCTCAGGCAACTTCTCTCCACCAATATTCTTTTGAAAACTTCCATCTTATGTAAATTGCTCATTTTTATTTCACTCGATAAGTAATAATTCATTAATTGACTTCTATGTGCCAGATACAGCTATTGCTTCAAGTTTGTTGGAGAACCGGCCTCAAAGAAAGAAAGACGTAGGCAAAAAGATCTTCCCCATAATAGTAGCCATGTAGCACTTGCCAATCATGCAACTGCTCAGTACTTTGAGCAAATACTTAAATCTATAGGTTTTAGAGAAAGTATTAATGCGCGTTGGTAGAAGGAGTTTCCTTATTCAAGAGTTCCATTTATTAAGGAAATCATGGGCCCAGCTTCTATCCTCATATGCTAAGGCATTATGCTAGGTAATGGGTAAACAAATATTAATAATGAAACAATGCTAATTCTCAAGGAGTTTACCAAGAATAGTGGGAAGTAAACCACAAAGCTAGTTTTTAGATATTTTTTCAATAAGAAATCTAGGTTCCTTTTCAAACAAGAACCTGGTAAAGGTTCCAGAGCTAAGACTGTGCCAGAAAGAACAGCCTATTTATCTGGTTGCCCCAGTTTTTCCTGAGTACCTCAATCTATTTTAATCACCAAGACTGTTTCTGTGATCATTGTGCTTACTTGAAATTTAACTGCCTATGTTAAATAAGCTTACTGCAAAAATCTAAGTGCTTAATTATGTGATCTTTGGTGTGGTTTATAAATTTCCTGTCTTCTCCTCATGAGTGGTATATACATTTCCAAAAATAAAACATAAGCATTTAAGAGCTAGAGTCAATAAATGTTATCACCAGCTTCTGTACTTCAAAATCCTTCAAACTCAAGCTACTTTTCAAGTTGTTTATTTAATTTGTCCCTGAAGGTGCAGCGCTAACAAGGTGTTTTCTCTCTGGCTTTCTGTTTCCATGTCTCATTTTGATATTTCATTTTCTTTCTGGTTTCCTATATAGTGTAAAAAATCAGTTACCAAATACAATTAACAGTGAAGTGTAGGTTCTTCTTCTTCTTTTTTTTTTCAACAAGGAGGGAGGCATGTAAAGAAAATAAGGAATTATATTAAATATAAAGGTTGTCTGATTTCCTCTGTTCACAGAGATAGGCCTATAGAAGCTAAGGGGTGAGGGGATATGAGTAGATAGATGAAAGGTGTGACTAAGATTGAGACTCCTACTACAGTCAGGTATTAAAGGTGGAGTAGAGGCTAGGAGCAGACAGAAAGAACTTTTCTATGTGGGAAAGGGAAGTAGAAGAAAGAAGGAAAGACAGGACCTAGGGAGAGATGAAAGTATGTCCCTAGAATTCTGTTGTTGACTGATTTTACAGCATACAATTGGTTTAACCGACTATATTGAAAATAAGATCTATGTTTAGGTAAAGTGAACACGATTATATGGCCAGGGGTAGGAAATAGGAGTTATTTATTCATAGAACTTTGATTAAATTTTGTTTAAATCATTCATATTGTGTGAACGGGAAAACTGTTTAGATCTGGAAAACTTTTTGCATCCTTAGATATTTACAGCACTTTACTAAAATAGCCTTCATTAGGAACTCCTCTAATTTTTAGTCACTTGATATCTGTCTCTTCTCTAGCACCACTGATATCAAATATGAACTGCTCTGGCATTATCTCTTGTGCGTGGTATGATACTTAGGACACAGTAGTTGCTTAATAAATGCTTATAGATTTATTTGTTCCATCTACCATGAAATATCTGCATATTATTGAGGATTAGTGAGAGTGACAGGAACAACCACAGTTGGTCAGATAATTAACAACAGCAACATTAATACTTTACAATGATATTTTTGTACAATTCAAATAAGGACTACACTTTATTATATCTTAAAGAGAAAAATGCAAGAGATGATGACATTAGGGGAGTTTTGTGTCTTGGACGGCAGGCAGAAAGTGGAGAATAATCAAAAGAAAGTGAAAAGATGTATAAATTAAACCAATCAATCAAAAAGAAGCTATTAAACACCAATTATGTGCAAGGCAGTAAAGCTAGGTAGGTCAGCAGTTAGAGTGCCAGGTCCAGAGTTAGTAAGACACATATTCATAAGTTTAATTCTGGCCTCAGACAGTATCTTTGCCAAGAACGTCCCAAATGGGGTCACAAAGATTGGGACACAACTGAAAATGACCAAGCAACAACAACAATGTGCAGGGTACATGTGGCATTCTTGTTATAATAATGTTGAAGAAAGAGAAATATACAAGATAACATGGTTCACAAAGAATGTATGGAGACTAGAGACTTGCAGATTGCATTGAAGCCTCATCTTTTTCTGTCATGACTGAGGATAGTGAAATTAATCTCAACAGGGCACCTGAATTGAGTCTTGAGGAAAGAGGTGTTTTGAAAGCACAGAGATAAGAGAGATCAGTTTGAGACTGATAGCTAATAGTCCACTTTAGCCAGAAAGTAGAGGGCGTGCAGGGGAGTAGTGAGAACTAAAGTTGCAAAGCTAGGTAGGAGCTAAATGTTAGAATAAGGAGCTTGTATTTGACATCATTGACATGAAGCACTGAAATCTTTTGAGTAGGAGACAGACATTATCTGTCTGAAATACAAAAAGATATCCATGCCAAACAATATACATTTTGTTCCATTTTCCATATGTGACTTCATCTTAAGTTAGTCAGGGTGCTCGGAGTAAATAATTCCTATTTTCCACCATTGGCCACATTCTCATATTCCATTCAGTTGGATATCAGCAAAAGAAGTGTGATAAGATAATTCTGTGTAATTGAATGAAAAAAAAAAAAACCAGCGTGACAGCCATTTACCCACAGTGGCCACCTGGGGGATATCCTATCAGTGAGAAGTCAAGCCCAGAACGTATCAGGGCAGCCTCAATATAATAGGGTAGTATCTGTGGTGACTCTGCTACACTACTGAGGTCCTCCTCTCTTATAACCTTTAGTAAAATTTCTGGAGCTATTTATGGGTGCTGGAAAGTTTGAGTCTTCACAAAGATTCAATTCTAAATTTTTTCTGGTGACCCAGGTATTCCAGGACTTAACTGGTAGTGAATTTAGAAAGGCCTCAAATAAATTCTCTTTAAAAAAAACAACACAAAACAAAAACAAACCTTTGTTGTTGTTGTTGTTGTTCAGTGTCTGACACTTCATGACCCCATTTGGGATTTTCTTAGTGAAGATACTGTAAGTGCTTTGCCATTATCTTCTTCAGCTCATTTTACAGATGAGGAAATTAAGGTAAACAAGGTTAAGTGACTTGTCCAGAGTCACTCAGCTACTAGGTGTCTGAGGCCTATTTTGAACTCAAGTCTTCCTGATTCAGATTTGGTACTCTATCTACTGTCACCTAACTGCCCTAAAAAATATATTAAAAATCCCCCCTTCTCCCAATCCAAGAAATATTGACATTTGGGAAGTTTTTCACATTATCAGAGTTTATTTATACTTTTCTGTGTTTTCACAATAAGGTCAAATGTGGACCCTGAAAGATATTGCTTACAAAGAGATTCCCAGGTCTTAGCTATTCTTGTGGACTATTACAGGCTTTGCTTCTGAAGAAATAAATTAACTCAAGGGTTGAATTTTTGCAACCATCTAAAAATTATATAGACTCCTTATAAAGAAGCTCTGTTGAAAGCATTTAGCGTTTAACCTTTCTTTTTTTAAACTGCACACGCAGGTTCTTTCAGGAGCTGGGACATTCAGTCCTACAGGGTTGTTGTTCTTTCATTATTCACCGGGCTTGGGTATTTTTCCATGTACAAGGGACTTTCACTTTTTTTTAAAAATGAGGAAAAAAACAATGTTGTCAGTATCAATAAATCTGCATCCAGAGAGAGTCACTTCCTATCAAGGTTTCAAAAGTACTTCATGGTTTTCCTATCCCCTGTCTGTACTAATCATCTCTGATGTTTCACATATGCAGGGGACGAGATGCCAGCTTTTAAACCAGCTCTTTGCAGCATCCTATTTAAAAAAAAAAAGAAAGAAAGAAAGAAAAAGAATTTGAATTATTTATTTGCAACCATAGAAAGTCCTGTTGCCCTTCTCTATATGAAAAGCAGAGATTGGTTTGTGCTGTGTATAGGCTGTGGTAGAGAGAGCCAGAGCAGGCCCATAGTAGTGTGAGAGGGGCCAGGGATGGGAGGAGAGCCAGGGAGTTTATTTTCTGCCACAAATCAAACGGCCTAATTTTACCATCATCCCAGTGATATGATAACAAATGAATCCAGTTCTACAGGAGAACAACTGACAGAGTATATGCTGTCGAGTTACAGGAAATGGAAACTCAGAGTCAAAGGCTCTAGAGTTCTATTTTTGGTCCCCACTCCTGACTTTCAATGTAGCCAAAACCAAGTCACTCTAGATTGCCATTGCTTTAGTTTAGCACACCTGGAAATCAACGTTAGCTAACAGAAAAAAAAAGTGGCAAACCTTAATTAACATTTGCAGGGGCACCTTTGACCCCTTTAGCAGAGGCTCTACAAGTAGTATATGCTGGTTATTATTGTCATATGCAATAGAAGAGGGGAAATGCTGGCTATCCTGTTTTCTGTGGACATTGTTATTTCTCTCAGTCCAGGTCTTTGCTGCATTCTCTCATTCTTGAAAACATTTAGCTAAATAGTCTGTCTTATTTTAGCTAGACAGCAATAGCTATTCACAAAGCAGATGGCAGCATTTACAGACTCTCACCAAGGTTTCTAAAGAATGTTTTTTTAGCCTATGTAACATAAGTTATTGCTCTCAAATAATATGCAATTAACTAAACCTCTCTTTTGGGGAACACTTTTAAAATCAAGGAGTGGTCTCTGTATGCTTGGGAACTAACATACAAGGGCATGATTGAATTGGAATGCCAATTTACAGCACAACTCCACTGTTCACATATCAAATAGCCTGGAATGCCCAATAAAACAAGCATAACAGTTGCATAAAATAAGAGATTTAACCCAAGTTTCTCCTTTTGCACAAAACATGCATGTTTGTCTGGGGTACCCTGAGGAAAAGCAAACCCCATATGAATGCAGAAAGAGAGTAGGGACCAGCCAGTTGGGACAATGGACAAGGTTAAATATTTAACTCTTGCAATATGCCATGATTAAAAAGGAAATAGAATCCTTCAAAGTATTGGACCTGAGGAAGACCGGTTTGTATCGAGTCCCACTGATTTAATTTGTACATACTGCAATTTACTAGGCTGTAGAAGCAACAGTAATTCTGCGAGGCCATCATAAGCTCATTAGAAGCACACTGAGAAAGCTTAATGGCTTACAACCCACAGCTTTTTGCATCCATTTTCTAGTGATCCCCTGTCTTGGAGCCTGCTGCGCCCTACTCCATGCTGCTGATAGTGTGGTCGTTTTCATGCACACCCCAGAAAATGAGAGGTATTTTTGAAAACAAGATTTTAGACACCAAGAAACACATCCAGTCAACGTTTTAGGGGTATGTGAGAGGGGCTAGCAGCTAGGATGGGAAAATTCTCATGTATTGTTAATCATGGGAAGATTGGTTAGCTGTTAAGTACTGTATAGTGCAACTCATCAAAAGCTCCAACATCCCACACAATGGAACAGAAATAATTACTCTCCCTGAGCTGCTATTGTTTCCAGACTCAGCCTTCTCTGGACTAATAAAAGGTTTAATTTTAAATTGTGTGAAGGAAATGTCAATGTTACAAAGAAATACAATGAGCTATCGCTCTGAGCACCATCAGGTAAAATACATAACGAATTAGAACTTAATGGGCTAGAGCTGAGTGAAACCTAAACAAACCCCTTCCCTCCTCTTGCATCCCTTTCTTCTCTTTCCCCTTAATTGATAGGACCCACATCAAAAAGCCTAGGTTTCAGCACCTTAGCCGTTTAGATGAGAAAGTTCTGATAAGGTGTTTGAGCTCAGCTAAGAGGCAAGTATGTATATGCTTGTAGGAGCCACTTTAAAAAGCTCAGTTCAAAAGGGAGACATTTTTTTTTTCCTCTGAGACTTGAGGGGGAGGGGTTGAAGGATGGGTAAGAAGGATCAGTTAAAGACTTCCTGTATTTAAACGTATATTATTTTCCATCTTACCTTTCTTCAAAAGGCCAAAAGATAAATCGTAATTCCAAGACTTGTTCTTGAGGAGTTTCAGGTCATTGGAGAAAGTAATAGGTGTATGTTGGAGGGGAGAAATTCTATGGTCTGTGCCCAGATCTTGGGGCAGAATTTGACCCACAGATCTTACAGGCATCTCAGAAGCATCCAGCAAAGCAAATTATCTAATTCTTAGGCATTATCAACCTAATTTAATCAATTAACATTTAGCCAGGGCCCACAGGGTATGAGGCTCTATATTAGTGGGCAAACAAAACACCAATGGAATTTAAGAGAGATTTGACTTTCTCCTAGCCTATGAGTTTAAAATCTATAGGAATTTGGTAAATGGCCCACCTCAGTCATTTAACAACCATTTTAAGCCCCTACTGGTTTATAGCGTTGTATCATGGGAGATACAAAAGAAGAAAAGGACATAGCCTTTGTTTACAATCTAGTTGGAGGAGACAAGGAGTATGTGTGTATGGGTGTATACATATATATATTTGTGAGGGATAATTTGCAATGAAGTTTCCCCATTCTGAAAAATCAAATCTAGAGTGGCTTCAGCATCCACTAGGCCAGTGGTTCTCAACCTTCCTAATGCTGAGACCCTTTAATACTTGTATGCAGGCATATCTGCATGGGGGTGGACCCACCTGGAGACAGATAGAGGAGCGGTGTCTCGGTTCCTAAGACCATAGGAAATATGTATTTTCTGATGGTGTTAGGCGACCCCTGTGAAAGAGTCATTTGACCTCCAAAGGGGTCACAACTCACAGGTTGAGAACCATTGCACCAGGCCTAAGTTAAGAAGTCACCTGACCTTACAGGAATCTGGGACTTAGAGCAATGGAGACAGTGCCACCTCAACACAAGATATGTCAAATAAGGACAAAACTGCTTTCCTGGCCTTGCATTGGATACCCACATGTTTCTGTGTCCTTTGGCTCTGAGATAGATTCCCATGCTTAGGTTGTGGGATGGCCTCCCTACCAATAAGAGTGAAGACCATTTGGCGGGTTAGGTTTCTGCATTAGAAGGTTATATAGCCATGGGCTTGTTTCGACCTGTTGCTCTCTCCCTGGCAGATGCCATTCGAACGACAGGGGCAGAGTCCTTCCTCATGAGAAAGAATAAGGACCTTTTCTGATCTCAGACTCAGACTCTGAACTCTTTCATCCCACATACACACATACATTATGTACATATACATATATATATACACATATATGTATTTGATGTGGTAAGATATATGCAAGTATGTCATTTAATTGCACAATTACTGAACAAATTTAAAATAAGAAAAAAAATCATTTGAAGTTAAGGCCATTGTTGTTTAGTCACGTTTGTCTCTTTATGACCCCATTTCTTTGCGAAGATGCTGGAGTGGTTTGCCATTTCCTTCTTGAGTTCATTTTGCAGATGAGGAACTGAGACAAACAAGGTTAAGTGAGAGTCTTCTTGACTTTAGTCATGGGACTCTATCCACTGAGCCACCTAGATGCACTAAGGTCATTAGAGAAAAGTTTGTAGAGGAGCTGGATTGTTAGGCATGATCTAACATCCAAGTAGATAGACAACTGAGAAGTTAAAAGAACTTATGCCTTTGACATTGTCATATAGTCCTTGGGCCAGTTATGGATCTTTGCAGTACCTTAGGGAGTTCTATAAGACTACAAGTTGCAGAGCAGATATGGATCTATATCCAGTTTTGTGGAAGGAGTTTTCATACCAGGAGTTTTGTATGTGAATAAAGTTATATATGTAATATGAGAAAGAGAAGAAAAGGTCTTCTTAAGAAGAATTATGTGAACAAAAATGGGGAAGTAGAAATATTGGAGTCTGCAACAAGATTGTCCTTTATAGCAGTGGTTCTCAATCTTCCTAATGCCATGACCCGTTAATACAGTTCCTCATGTTGTGGTGACCCCCAACCATAAAATTATTTTCATTGCTACTTCATAACTGTAATTTTGCTACTGTTATGAATTGTAATGTAAATATCTGATATGCAGGATGTATTTAAATTGAATGCAACCCACAGGTTGAGAACCGCTGCTTTATAGGGAGGTTATGTTTGTGTATAAATGCCTTTCATCCAGAAAACTGTTCTTTATTTATATTATCTTATCTCTATAAGTAGCCATCAACTATGTAGAGTAGAAATTTTGCATGGTATCTTAGACCCATCCTCTTCCTCCATTTTCCACTTAAAATTAATCCTGCCAAATAGTATTTGAAGTGTTTCACTTGCCCATCACTCTTCTAGGACAGCTAGGTGGTACAGTAGAAATAGTTCATGAGGCTTGGAGTCAGGAAGAATCATCTTCCCGACTTCAAATCTGGCCTCAGACATTTGCTAGCTGTGTGACCTTGGACATGTCACTTAACCCTGTTTGCCTCTGTTTCCTTATCTGTAAAATGAGCCAACCACTCCAACACTTTTGCCAAGAAAACCCCTAATTGGGCTATGAAGAGTGGGACATGACTAAAATGACCAAACAACAACAAATTCTTTTCCTATTACTACTCTATTTGTCAAGACTCTCAGCACCTCATAATTGCATTATTAATTTACATTAATATTGTTATGGCCAACGCCTGCCTTCTTCCAGTCCATAGGCTCCTGTTAGCTTTCCCAACTTCAGTCTTCCATTCCAACAGAGACTCAATTTTGTTTGTATATTAATCTTCTTTAAGCACTAGTTTAATAATAGAATATGTCAGTCTCCATTTGAATACAAATAGGACCAAAATAAAACAAAATCTTCAACAGTACTTTTAATTTCCTCAGTCAAATTTCCCCCATCCTCACCTTCATGTAATTTCTTCCCTTTTATTCAAATTTGTTTTTCATTAATCTTCAATATACTATTGATTATAGTGCCTCTGTTGAGTAGGGTAGAGATAGGTAGAAAGAACACTGAATTTGGAATCAGAGATCTGGTGTTACGGACTATATGGTCATGAATCAATCAATCAATTTCTCTGATCCTCTACTTCTTCATCTGTGACTCGTTGACTAGTAATTATGGAAGATAACACCTATCATACTGATAGATAATGTTATGAAGCTCAAATTTGGAAATATCCAAAAATCACTCTGGGAAGAATAGCATGCTATATAAATCTTAGCTATTAGTCAGATGTGTCTTCTTGCAGTGTAATAAATATGCTAATAAGACCCATGACATTATGACTCAGCTTCTTGCCTTGAATATTCTTCTTTCATCTCTTTTCTCAACTGATGAAACATGTACTTAAACTTTGAGGTTCAGCTTAGGTTCTACCTTTAAGAAGCATTGGCCTATGCTATCCTGTGAAGGAAGATTTTGGTGACAACCAACAAAGCAGCTTCAGTAGAGCAACGGGGGTGAAGGCCACATTTAGAAGGGGTAAGAAGCAACTCTGTGAAGGGAAAGTAGCAATCTTACACAATTCCTTTAAGACATTTGGAAAAAGGGAGGGAAACCAATAGAATATTAACTTTAGTAGATAGCTGATTTACAGAAATAACACCTGAAAAGCAGGTGAAAATGGACTCATGGAAAGAGAAACATTGAAGACTTAAGAAAAAGAGGAGATCTCAAGAAGTAATTAGCCTCTCATCAGAAGCAGGAGGGATTGGATTCAAAGGAATGATTAGACTTATTGTCCTCTCCAAGTGGAGAGATGCTTCTTCTAGAGAAACTAAAAAGGAGAATGATAGGGAGGATACATAGAAATGTTAGTTAGAAGTAATGAAGATGAGGGAGGTCTCCATTGGTTAATTTTTGGTCTCAGTAAAGTAGATGAGGTTACCAGCTATTACCGAGGATGGGGAGGATAGAAGAGTATGGAAATGCATAGGACAAACAGCTGCAGCAGGGAGTGGTCTAAGAAATCAAGAAACAAATTGAAAATTTTGTTGATAGCAGGGAGAGCTCCACTGAGTGAGAAAATGTGTTTGTATAGTGAAATTGAAGCCTATCAACATGACTTTGTGCCTTTTTTTCGTAATATTTAGTATCCTATGATCTGAAAAAGCCAGTATTAAGGTTTACCTACCATTAGAGTTTAGGAAGGTATTTTTTTTTTTCACTCTCTGAAGCATCTGTTGTCACAGTTGAGGCCTGAGAAAACTGAGTTATTTTGTGGTTTATAAAAACTCTCTTTCCTTTTCTCTCTTTCTATGAAAACACATATGTATATATGTGTATATATAGTTAAGAATAGAGAGTAAGATTATATATTAACAAAAGTTCTTCACATGATTCAGTAGCTCTCTTTGAAGTCAATAAAGTCTAAATTCAAATTCTGCTCTGAGATTATTTGACTGTTATCATGGACAAGTCAATTAATATCATAGTACCCTGGATGCAAAATTCTAATTCTACAAATTACAGTGAATGAATAGAGGTAAATTTGACACCACGAGTCCTTTACTCCATGGAATCATGAAGGCAGATTAAGTTAAAGGCTGCCTTCTCCCCCAAAAGCATTCTTTATTTTGAACAATTTCAATAATTATCAATTTATTTAACAAGAGGTATTGGTGAGCCAATCTTTGTAATGAGAATAGCAAAATAATGTCATAGATCAATATATATGTGTGTGTGTGTGTGTTCATATATATGTATGTATATATATATATATATATATGTATAATATATGAACTATGGCTTTTAAAAGAAGATGATTCAGTGAATTTTATTATGTATTATATATATTACATATGCATCATTTTGACTTATGAAATTATTCCTGGAGAAATGATATTTGATTTTAAGTGCTAATTAGATCCAAGATAATTGTGTTTACCAAAAAAGAGATGTATTTTAACTTCAGCTCTCACATTAGACCATAGTAAAATGGGCCCAAACAATTTTATCTCTGCACAAAACAGATAGACACATGATTCAAGAATATGATTTGGAATTGCGTGACTTAGCCTATCAGTACAACCAATATGCAGTAGGAACTTAAGTGCTTCAAGAGTCCATTTTCCTCAGAATAAAAAAATAGAAAATAACAACACTTTATATCTACATCCCTAAAGGGTTATTGTGAGGTCTAAAGAATGATTACCAATATCTAGTGTTTTTGTTTGCTGTGTGCATATACCATGTTAGAGAAACGTACTGCGATCATCATTGAGGGAGAATGTGTATGAGATAATGCTACAAAAATATGACTAGAATGTTAATAGTAAATAGTCTCTCTAAAGATACGTGTCCTAGTTTAAAGGTCTTATTCACCAATTTCCTGCAATTTCATTTCATTCTTAAGTTTGAGATGACGTTCATTGTTTACATTTAGAAAATACAAATAATTTTAATATATTAACATTAATTTCTTTTTTAAAAAATCATAGCTAAAATTGCACCTTCTACAGGAAACCTTTCCCAATCCCCCTTATTCTTAGTGTTTCCCTTCTCTTAATTATCTCCAGTTTATCCTGCATATATCTTGTTCGAACATAGTTGTTTCCATGTTGTCCCCTCCATTAGATTGTGAACTCCTTGAGTGCAGGGGCTGTTTTTGTTTTTGTTTTGTTTTGTTTTGTTTTTGCCTATTCTGAATCCCCCAACATTTCGTACGCTATCTACCACATAGAAGGTGCCTAATGAATGCTTATTGATATGACTTCGAGTAATATAGTCATTTCATGTCAATTATTTTACTTTGCTTCTTCTGAATGCATACACACATAAAGAAATTACATCCAAATTCTGTCTACTTCAATAAGTATATTTTCCCATTTCTACAGTTCTATTTCTTGTTAAAATATTTTTGACCATTTTTGACCCAGTAGAATTTCTACATGTGGTATCTGTGTGGGTTCTTATCATGAACTCTGTATGCAAGGCATTTCAGTGAATATTTCACACCAAAAAGTGAATTGTAAGCACGTAAAATTTTTGTGAACTGGGCTGTAAAATTTCAGAAGCAGCATACTCTATCTAAGTTGACAGCTGGTATCTGATCTGAAAATAGTGTATTTTCCTTCAAATGTTAGTTGTCCTGTCACTTAGCATTGCATAGATATAAACAAATATATGAGAGCAAAAATAACTGTGAAAAAGAAAATCTTTCGTATAAAAAATACAATTCCAAAAAAGAACAATGGTTGTCATGTTAACAATATCTGAATCTTGAAGGACAAGCGTTAATGTCCTATGCTAATCAATGCCAGCTTGGATGCATATATGGCAGTACAAAAAAATGGGTTACCTTGCACAAGAATATGCCGTACTCAAAAACTCAAATGGATCTGTGATCTTATCAACATGGACATTCCATCCCATGATAATAATTGTAACAAATCCAAGCCTACTCATTGTGAGTAAAGTTTGTTCATATCCTATAAATTTGAAACAGGACTCTGCCTATTGTGTTTTAATTAACAACAGCAACAACAAACAATCTCGGGATATCACAAAGATACACATTATATGGCTCAAATTAAATCCTGGTACATAAACTCAATGGGATTGTTCAAAGTATGTTGTGAAGCAATGTATTGTTGGAAAATCACCAGACTCAGGGGTCAGAAGACATAGTTTCTAATCTCAGCTCTCCCGTTAACTGATTATGTGACCTTGGACAAGATGTATAACCATATTGCCCCTGAGGTTCCTAATCAGTAAATGTATATTTGTGCATATTAGATATGTATATATGACCCATCTACAGAAAATATATATGTGAAAACATGTTGGAAAGTAACGGGTCCTCTTCAAAAGAAAGATATTATTAAAGGAAAGAACTTAGCTTGGGCTTGGTTGTTGTTGGGTTATACAGAATTTTTAGGGTCATTTGAGTTCTCTTCTTTTCCTTCTTGCTTACCCTCAGATATGTGGTGTTATACAACCCAGCAAATAATTCATGGAAAACATGTCAAAAATAGCATATCTTCCAGAGTATACTGTTTCTACATTGAAGAGTGAGGAGATGGGGGTGGCTAGGTGGTGTAGTGAGTAGAGAACTGGCCCTGGAGTCAGGAGGATCTGAGTTCAAATGAGGAGATGGGGGTGGCTAGGTGGCGTAGTGAGTAGAGAACTGGCCCTAGAGTCAGGAGGACCTGAGTTCAAATGGGGCCTCAGACATTTGACTCTTGCTAGCTGCATGACCTTGGGCAAGTCACTTAACCCCAATTGCCCTACGTTCACCCCTCTAAAAAGCAAAAAGAAAAAAAAGAGTAAGGATAAATTCATGTCTTTAGTTGAGATGTTCATATCCATTACCAAGATTTAAACCAAAGGAATGATGTGTATAATGAGGTTTGTAAACCTTTCTGTATTATATGAATGCTAGCTATCATTATTATTATCTAATATTATTTTTAATTTAATTTTTAATTTGTGAAATGAAACAAGCATTTTCATAATATAGCATAATACAAAGATGATTGTACTATGCACAACTTGGTATTCCTTCCAAATATACAACAAAATTATCATGTAAATTTTTTCTTCCTCTCCTACCCTAGACATGGCTACCATTAGACACAAAGATATATATATGTATCTGGATATAGACAGTTTCTTTCTTTATATATCCTTCATCTACTATTATTATAAAATGTCCCTGTCATGTCTTCCCTCATGCCAAGTTTCTTTTAGAAAGAAGCATCCATACAATCATTCATCCATCCTTCCATACACTCATCTATCCCTTCATCCTTTCTTCTATCCATCTATCTAGCCAGGCAGTTACACATTCATCCTTCCATTCATTCTTTTATTCATTCATGCATTTATTCAACAAAGACTTAATAAGTATCTACTATGTGCAGTCTTGTGCCAGGGACAGAGGAATATATTAATATTAGGCAAGGTATAATCCCTAACCTCATGAAACTTAAAGTCCAGGATATGGCTATGACAGATAAAAATAACTAATTTTGAAATAATGTATTACAAGTGTATATGATTGATTAAACAGTGCTTTGTGAAGTCCTAGAAAGATAGCATGAAGGAGGGAGGGGAAATCAATACTAACTGGTCACATCAAGGAAGATTTCATGGAAAAGTTAGCATTTGACTTGGTATTTAAAGAATGGGTAGGATTTCAAAAGGTGAAGATGAGGTAATACACACAGCAGGAGCAGCATGAACAAATGGATACAGTGAGGCAGCAAAAACACATTACTTGTTTCCAGGATTGCGAGAGTCCCATTTTGCTAAAGTGTGCAGTATGAATGTGGAAGGAGGATAAGTTTTCAGTTTTGGAATGGTACCTAATTGTGGAGGCCTTGGAATGCCAGCCTAAGAAGTCTGGGCTTAACTTTTCAGGCAAAAGGGAGACAATAAAAGATTATGAGCAGAGAAGAGTGATAACCAGTCTTAGGAATCTAGCAACTGACGGATGGAAGAGGATGAAGAGAGAGTGAATGTATTAAAACTGGTTAGGACATTATTGAAAGCATTCTGGCAAATGTTAATGATGTGGTGGCTGTACCAATAAAAGGTAAGGAGGCAGATAAGAGAACAGTTAGGGCAAGTTCAGTGGTGTAAATATGCCTATGTTATGTGTCTGGAGTTTACTTTGGCCAAATATGTGGATCATTTTACCACATGAAAAAACTTTTTCTCCCTTGTTGTCTTTGGTTCCTAAGGTAATTTAAAAATAAATTATTTCAAAATGCTACTAATTGCCTCCCACTCTACCACTCCCTCCCCCCACATTTTTCTTCCTCTTCATTAAACAGAAATGTGATGACCACTTTATAAGGAATTTCATATAATTATATCAATTCAGTATGATTTTTTAAAAAAGATTTCAAGACATTGTGCTTGACACAAGTTTAAGGAAAATAATTCTTACTTTTAAGAAGCTTATATTCTGTTGGAGCAAGATACAGCACATACTCATGTAAATACGAGATTATCTAGGGCCTAATTAGTTAGTGATTTGTAATGGACTTAAAGAAGGCACAGAAAGTTACTCTGATATTAGAGTGGGGAGTATCTCAGAGAGATCATATGGTCCAGACCTCTTCCTTTATTAATTCAGGAAAAAATGTTTAAGTCTCTATTGCATCAAAAGTAAACTTTATGGGAAATAGAATGTTTTGATAAGAAATAATCCCTTCAAGGAGTTCAGTCTGCTGGAGTGATAAGATAAGCAAAAATGACTATATTAAGCATAAGTTAAGACCATTAGAGAGGTGTGCAGCAAAATATGAAGTGAGATCTGAGGGGGGAAGAGTGTTACTAAGAACATCAGGAAAGACTTCATGGAGGAGGTGGTATTTGAAGGATTATGAGGTGGAGGATGTTTGAACTATATTTACCTTCAAGTTCCCTTGCAAATCTAAAATACTGTAATTCTGGTTTTGCCTATTAAAAAAGTGCTGCTTTTGACAACATTTTTATAACAGGATGTGAACTGAAGTTGGTATGTGGTATTGTGTTCTAGTATATAGGAGCACATATTTAACAAAACAGAATCTGTCTCACAATTATCATATGGGATGGTTTATACAGATATGTAGAGCATGGGAAATATAGAGCCGGGGTATTTGATAAGAGTTTCAAAAAAGTATATGCTTTATGAGTGATATACTAAATTTGATAACACATAGAACAATTGTACAACCAAATTACAATTTTACTAGCCTTTCATCCCATGTAGAACTATATAGTCAGTAAAAATTAATCAAAATAACATTATTTTCTCTTTATTCAGCATAGATTGTTCTCCCAAGGATCTGTATGCAGGGAACTGTCTTAATTCTCTTTAATAGTATTATTTAATATTTATATAACATATATTTAATATTTATTAATTTATTAATATATCATATATATTCAATATTTATATTGCATATTATATCTATTTCTCCCCTATAATTTTAACCTGTATTTTTTCAGAAAATAAAAGAACTTTTCCATAATACAACATTGAAGGTGACTTTGAAACCTATGTCAAATTTCAGTCTATAATTAAGCAGTGCTTGGAAAGCCATCATGTATCTGGATATGTTTTGCATGGGTCATTCAAAATTTTATCTAACACACTGACTTTGAAGTCTAGGTTAAAAGTACTATGTAAAGAGACATCTATTTTCACATACACACACACATACACACACACACACACACACACACACACGCACGGAAAAAAGAAAAACCCTAATAAAAAAAAATCAAATACAAACAAACAAAAAAACCCTGTGCAGCCAGGTTCTCAGCTATGAATTAGAGAATTATGAATAAAATATCTATATCCAGATTGCTGAACTGAATTAATTTGTAGTCCAAATTTTGAAAAAGAGTTAACCTAATCTCCATTGAATCAATATGGTGAGCAACAATGTTGTCCAAGAAGCAAGTACTAATGAAGGGGGTTACATGAGGTGTAAGAAAGTTTGGGACAGTATAAAATAGTAGAAAGAGCCATGGATTTGGTGTCAGAGATCTTGGTTAAAATCCTGAATATGCTATTGTTCTGTCTGTGTGATCTCAAGCAAATCACTTCCTTTTTCTGAGTCTCCATTTCTCCTCTGTAACAAGAGGGCTTGAGACTTAATGAACTCCAAAGTCCCTTTTAGCTCTAATTTCTGTGATCCCAGATTTTTCTTGATGTAATGATAGGCTTATAGACATTTGTAGTTCTGTTCATTTTCAAATAAAAGCAACACTGAAATCTCTTTGTTTTTTGTTTACGGAAACCAGAAGATTGTTACTATGGTGCTTGAGGATCATACCTCTGTTTGTAAGAGATTGTGCACTAGATTATGATTTAGGAATCTGCCAGACCTTTTCAAAGTGAGTACTTCTGCTTCTGTGTGATCTCAGGTAGGGAATTGCTTGGAGTTACATCAGTATCCTGAGGATTTGTGATTGTCTGGTTGATTGCAATGCTCACCCATGTTTAGGAAGATAGGGAAGACTAGACATTGGATGAGTTACTCACAATTTGCTACACTTACTCAAAACTGACGACCTGAATAACCTTTTTGTATAGCTTATTTATAGTTATGATAGTTTCAGAGACCTGGATTTGAGTGTCCATAATTACTAATGCTGTTCCATTGTTAAAGTGTAACAGAGCATGCAATCTTTGGTGTGTTCTTAATGAGAGTCTGAGTTTCTTGAGAAAAGGGAGTCTCTTGATTTTTCAATTCATAATGCTAAATCTTATCACAATGTTTGGCATCAAGTAAATAATAAATCTTTTCTCATATATTCATATGTCCATTTATTCATTTATGAACAGAGACATTAGATGTGTAAAATAAATGGAAACTTCTGTTGACCCCTGGGGCCACATGAGAGTTTATACCCTAGTGTCAGTAAAATAGCTTATGGAGTTTCTGGGGCACTGGTAAAATACTACTGTTCTGAAACGAGTTCAGAAAGAAGAACTTGCCCCTAGTCTGGCACAGTGAAGAGGAAAGGTAAAGATGGGGCATACCTTCATCATGGTTAGCTAGAAGCAGCGAGAGGCAAGACCACTGCCAAAGCACCCAATTCCTTATGTGGTATATGTGGTTGACCAGAAGCAGTGAAAAATTTCTATGCATATCTTTTTTCCAATAACTTTTTATTGATGTCTAGTTTTCACACCACTATAATTTTTCCCAATATTCTTTCCCTCTCCCTCCCAGAAAGCCACTACATGTAACAAATAATTTTTCAAGGCAAAAGAAGGAAATAATCAGCATAACTGATAAGCTAATTGAAAAAGTCTTAAAGTATGTGCAATATGCCACACAATATACCACATATCTTTTCATATCTTTTCTTTCAAAGAGAAATGTTTATATTTATGTGTAATTTGGCAACACTAACTTTTGATTTTTTTTTAAATTTTGCTCTTTCTGTTCATATTGCTATAATTCTTGTGTATGTTGTTTTCTTGGTTCTTTTTACTTCATTCTGCATCATTTCATGTAGTTCTTTTCATGTTTTCCAGTATCCTGCCTATTCCTTATTGTAGAACATAGTAACATTCCATTATATTAATTTACCACAAATTACTTAGCCATTCCTCAATTGATGGGTGTCTTTGTTTTTACTTCTGTTTTCCCTGAAAGTGAAAGTTTTGTTGTATATTGGGACATTCCTCTTACCAATAACATCCTTCCAGTCACATGCCTTTGTACAAATAACTCACAGGACACTCATTTACTCTATTTTCGTTGCATTTCTTTTTTTTTTTTAAATTGACCATATGCAATTCATAAAGCTTGAAAGGTAAATCCCAAGTCTCAGATCAAGTCAGTGATTGTTTGAGTTATGTCATAGTGTTATAGGCTGAAACAAACATTAGAGTCCAACTAGTCCAACCATTTCAGAGAAGTTAAATGACTTATCCAAAATCATATAAGTAGAAAGTAACGGAGCCAGAATTTGAGCCTTGGTTCTATGGCTCTAAATCTCAAACTCTTTCACAGCATCAAATATCTCACAGTTGGAAGGGATCTGATGGTCCATCTATTCCAGCCATACTTCACAGATAATTATTTAGTCAAATATAATCTTGAAAGCAGGGATTATTCCATTTTTGACCTTGTTCCTTAGCACCTAGCATAGTACTTTGCACATAGTAGGCACTTATTAAGTTTTGTTGATTGATTGATTGACAGTCCACTGATATATTACACTATAGGTAGTTTTTGGACAAAGGTAAAGGACTTTGTTATTAACTGTGTGGTTGACACAAAACTAGGAGTAAGAACTGGCATACTGGATAATGATCTGGATTCAACAAGATCTTGGCAGGCTAGAACAGTAGGCTGAATTGAGTGAGGTTAATTGTAATAGGCATATCAAGCTTTACACATGGGTTCAAAAAGTTAAATTCATAAGACTAAGATGGAGGAAGCATGACTAGACAACAGGACATCCAAAAAAGATCTGTGGATTTTAATGGATTTCCAATCTTGATATGAGTTTACGTGTGATATGGTTGCTAAGAAGGCCAGTGCAATATTAAGCTTATTTAAAAGAAAAATAACTTTTAGTAATTAAACTATTATAGCCTCTTGTATTCTTTCTCTGATCAAACCCCATCCAGAGCATTGGATAAATTTTAGACATCACTTTATAGGAAGAATAGGCTGGACAATGTCCATAGCAGGACAATCAAATGAAAAGAGCTGGTTATAGAAAAATCAGTTGAAGGATCTGGGGACATTTAGCCAGGTGTAGAGAATATTTATAGGACTCTAATAGCTTTCTTTTAATTCCTTGAAGGTTGTCAAGTAGCAGAAGGATAAGGCTTTCTCCTTATCCCCAGAGGGCAAAAGTAGCAGTAACTTTGTACCCAGAGGACACAGAACTTTGCTACAAGGAAAACATATGCAGAGGTAACTTCAAACTGAAAATCAACAGAACTACATCTTAGAACCATCTAAAATATACAGGAGGTAGTGGTTCCATTAATTGATGGATGTCTTTAAGCAAAGGCTCAACGGCCCTTTGTCAGATATGTTGTATACAGGATCCTTTTTTCAGGTGAAGTTTACAATAGATAATCTCTAAGGTCCATTCCAGCTCTGAAATGTTAAGACTCACTTCTGTATTCTGATTTAGATGCTTAGATTAATTGAAATTTAGTTCTATTTTGGTTTGTTTAAGAACAAAACTTTGCTCTCTCTTCTGTATCTCTCTCTTGGTCATAAAACATGTTATAACCATATTTGATACTTCAAATGATTTATTTTCCTCACTGTGTCTCAGAGTTGGACAGGACATAAGAGGACATCTTGTCTACCCATTTATAAAAAGATAAAGAAAAAAGAAGTAAATTACAAATAGCATTTATTTGTTTTTTAAAATTAATTAAATTTAAATTTTTAATGCTATAAGAAAGCTTTTTAATATTGAGAAATAGTTATATGATTTTGAATTGATCTTAATAAAATGTGAAATTCCAGTTAAAGTCAGAATAAGCCAGAATGTGTACTCCCTGCACTGCAAATTGTAAGAGTCCTCCCTGTTGTTTTCATGATTTCCTATGACTGAAATCAACACCTGTTGGCTAGCCTTCTGGTGATAAGCTTTTCTGTAACTAGCTAGGTGACAGTTGGATGATGGATAGATGAATGGATAGATGCTGAGTTCAATGCTGAGCCTTTATTGGAAACCTTTTCCAGGTTGCTAAGAGCTGATGGAACAATGGGGGTGACCATAAGTACTTTTTCTATACAATAGGTGCAAATATGCCAAGCCTCATTCTTTATACTATTCCAGTTAAGAAATTAATGAATTGCTGACTTTTACTAGCTAATTCCTTCTGAGAATAGTTTTTAGTCATACAGAGACAAGTTTAGAGGTTCTTGGCTATTAAACCAAACCATTAACATAGTACTAGCTGACATTTATATAGCACTTCAAGGATTACAAATCATTTGACATATATCATCTCGTTTGAGTCTAACCACAAACCTAAAGTAGGTATATTATTATCTCTATTTCATAGGACACTGAGACTTTATGAAGTAAAGTAATATACCTATGGTCACAAAAAGCTAGTAGAATATCATAAGGAAGTTTTTGAACCCATGTCTAGCATTCCATCCAATAAAACACAGCACTTCTATAAACACTGTTTCTAACCCTGGTAGGCCTTGACCACTTTTGGCTCCCCTACAATTTTTTTTTTTTTTCCTTTGTAACCTCTTAACAAACACACATTTATGTGATGGTGCTTTTTTTTTTGCATAAGGAATGGTTTTTTAATCTCTAAGACTAGTCCCTCTTCACCCTCCACCCCTTCTCAATCACATTAAAGCAGCAATATCCGCAATACTATCAGGAATGGTTAATTCAGAATTCATTACAAGCAACACTGAGACTGAAATTTAGAGTGGTCTTTTGATTGGGCATGTTTTATGTCATTCTGTATATATAAATTATTAAAGAATAGTTAATCTTCTAACTAGAGTTCTTTCTCTGGACTACTATCCCAACCCACACTCACACTGATGAGTTGAGTTTCCATAGTATGACTATTACCTAATGCGAAAGTGTATAGGGGTAACACTGAGGAGGTTGGAGTGACTTTATAATAATATATTTCATGACTCTGTACTTTGTCATTGATTATCAATTTATATAATTTAAGCAGTCAGACTCAACTGCCTTTAAGAAAGTATTGGGGTGTCTAGGTGGCGCAGTGAATAGAGAGCACCAGCCGTGGAGTCAGAAGGACTTCAGTTCAAATCCAGGCTCAGACACTTAACACTCACTAGCTGTGTGATGTTGGGCAAGTCACTTAACCCCAATTGCCATCCAAAAAGAAAAGAAAAGTATTAACTAAGGTAGTATTGTAAGAATAATTGGTATAAAACATTCCCTTTCCATCCTACCACAAGCATCAACCACTTCCCCCAACCACCACTGGCCAAAGTCTGTGGCATGTTCTCTCATCCATATATATAGAGTCTGGGAAAAAGTAGACTCAAGTTCAGAGTACTGGCCCTCAGAGGACTGGGAAGCCCTCTGAAGATTATGAAGGCCTCCTCTGTTCAATGGGGTGGAGTGGGAGGACTTGAAAAATAACACTAAAATTCAGGGCTCTGCTCTTCCCCACCATGTTTAATAGCTTCCTTCTCAAGTTGTTAGTTGGACCACTCTTCCACTTGCTTGAATATATTGAGATTTAAACTTGTCTATTTTGTTGGAAGACTGATAGACTGTGGCCCTCCTGTTGCACCAGGGAGGTCATGTTAGCAAACACCTAAAGAACAATGGAGAGCTGTTCTTGATGGGAAACTATATTAGGCTAAATTAGGTAGAGGTGATTTTGACCCTACCTCTATTTTGCTATAGCTGTTAAACTGTGCCTGCCTATATTTCTACAGATAGCTCTTGTCATCTTTGCTTCCAGCCTAGGATCTTAGCAAGAGAAGAGTGGGGAAATGTAATGCCATGCATCAGCAGATTCCCAAAGGAATGCTACTGTGAACAGCTTTTAGAGTTCAGATTACAAAATAGAGTGAACACTCTGTTTATTCCATTACAAATCAAGACAAACATTCAAAACATTATAATATTCACAACATTCCATCTTATCACAGAAAATGGCCACACAGTTTTCACTACAGTGGCCACAATATTCAGAACAAGGCTTATC
>CM053580.1:380186038-380202320 GCA_028627135.1 Pseudochirops cupreus | reverse complement strand
CTCAGCCAATCCCCTTCTTCCACATCAACAGGGGAATTCATGCCTTCTCAACAATGGGACAGGGTTTGCCCCTTCCACACTTAGCACTTAGTACTAAGTGCTAAGTATCCTGCTAAACAGATTACTATCACAGGAAAGCACTGGCAACATGCAATCAACCAATAAATAAGCATTTGTTAAGTTCCTACTACATATCTGGCACTGTTCTGAATGCTGGGGACAAACAGACCCTGCCCTCCAGGAGTTTATATTCTATCAGAGAGATATGATGCATATATAAGTATATACCAATATATAATTAGAAAAATAAAATGAACAACATAAAGATTAAGTGGTTCCTTTTATTTTGTTATCATCATTCTATTTCAGTTTTTTAAAGCCTTCTACCTATTGTAGTTCTATTTCAGTCCTTAGGGTCATAAAGCCTCTTTGATTTCTAATTCAGAATCCTAGGGAGAAGCTTAGAAGTTACTGATCTCAATACAGAGAATAGCTATAATGTTCTCAGTGGGAGGAAAATTGAAAAACTTTGGTTACTTTTTCATCCAATTAGTGCATGGTTAATTTTTTCATGTGTTAGGGGCTGTGTATCGTCAGAAGATATAGTTTAATTCCATATGGCTACACAAATAACCTTTCTGAGGATGTAAACTGAGTGCTCAAAAGCTATAAAAGGGCTGAGGAGAGTTTATTTACTTGGCTCCTTTTAGTTATTTTACAGTACATTGGTGGCCAGCTTTATTGTGCATAACATCTTCATGAGGCATTTTTGGTAAACAGAAAATTGATAATTAAAGAGTTCATCTAATTTATCTGCCCTTTTAATCTCTTCAAACATTTTTGTCCAGGGACTTCATTTTTAGATGCATCAAAATAGAGAGAAATATGGCAAAATATTCAGTAACAATTTATTTTGCAAGCACAAAAAGCATGTAACTGTTCTCTAATTACTAGCCTTTGAGGCATTTACAGCTAAATTAAAATCATCATCAGCTGTTAAGCGTGTTTGCTTTGATTAGGTTCTTGGTTTATGAGGTTTTAGACAGAAATAAAGTTTATGGCATTGTTATTAGTGGATTTAATGTTACATTGAAGTAACTTTTGTTTCCTGAAAAGTGGTGTTCCATTTTATCATTTGAAACTTCAGCAAATGTTACAAATGAAAATTTTGCTAAATAAAAGAGAAGTTCACGGATAATCTGATAAAGACAAAATTATAGAAAACTATGTAATAGATTGAGAGACAACATGACACACTACTTAGAGAGTCATCACTGTAGTCACTAAGATTTGGGTGCAAATTCTACCTCTGATTTATATTTACTGTGACCTTGGGCAAATCACTAAGGCCTACAAGCAATTCTCCAAGACTGTAAGCTTCAGACAAGTTGTCAGTTTGGATCAGTGGAGGGACTTTTATTCTGTGATTTCCTCATACCATGAAATCAGAGGCTCAGATGCCTTCTCCCTTTTTCTTTTTCTCATTTGTCCCACCACTGTATATTCATGTTTGAGCATTTTAGAATTTCGTCCTTTCTTATTGTACGTCAGAAGAATGTATTGAGAACCAAAATATATAGTTTTTTTGGATAGGTAATTAAATAAGATATTTGATAATTCTCTCCCTATTCTCATTCTTTGTACAATATTTAATTGCTTCAATAGTTCTGTGATCTCATCAGTCTAATGGTAATCTGTTGATCTCTAATTATTCCATACTATTCTTTCCAGTGTTCTTTCATAGATACTGCATTGAATATCTAACTAATATGTTAAAGGATATCATTCTATGACATTTTAGAGGCACTGAGGCAGCTCTTGTTCTGTATGTATGTTATCCTAGACAATCGACCTACTTTCTTTTGTTGTTTATTCAACTCCTAAATGATGTTTCTTTTTCCACTTTTTAAATTTTTTTCCTTTCAATTTTATTTTATTAAATTTGTTTATCTACTTTTAGTTTACAACATTCAGTTTCACAATCCCTTGAGTTCCAAATTTTCGGTTTCCCCTTTTTCTCCCCCCTCTCCCCACCATGGCAGCATACAATCTGATATAGGCTCTACAAATACCTTCACGTTAAGTATTAGTCAGGTTGTAAAGAAGAATTATAACCAATGGAGTGAACAACGAGAAAGAAGGAACAAAACAAAATTAAACACAAAAGAGAGAGCAAGTAGTTGCTTCAATTTTTATTCAAACTCCATAATTCTTTTCTCTGGATGTGGATATCGTTTCCATCATGAGTCTTTTGGAGTTGTATTATAATTGCATTGCTGAGGGGAGCCCAGTCTATCAAAGTTATTAGTCATAGATAACGATGTGACTGTAATTGTGTACAAAGTTCTCCTGGCTCTGCTCTCCTCACTCAGTATCAGTTTGTATAAGTCTCTCCAGGTTATTATGAAGTCTGCCTGCTCCTCCTTTCTTATAGCAAAATAGTATTCCATTACATTCATATGCGACAACATGTTTAGCCATTCCCCAATTGATGGGCATCTCCTTGATTTTCAATTCTTTGCTAACAAAAAAGAGCTGCTATAAATACTTTTTTACACACGGGTCCTTTTCCCACTTCTATGACCTCTTTGGGATACAGCCCTGGGAGTGGTATTGCTGGATATGCACTATGGTTGGATCAATTCACAACTCCACCAACAATGCATTAGTGTTGTAATTTTTCCACATCCTCTCCAGCCTTTATCATTTTCCTGTTTTGTCATCTTAGCCTGTGAGATGTGGTACCTCAGAGTTGTTTTGATTTTCATTTCTCTAATCAATACTGATTTGGAGCATTTTTCATATGTTTATACATGTCTTTAATTTTTTGCTCTGAAAACTGCCAGTTCATTTCCTTTGGCCATTTATCAATTGGGGAATGACTTGTGTTCTTAAACATTTGACTCAATTCTCTGTATATTTTAGAAATGAAGCCTTTATCAGAGTCACTGGCTGTAAAAATTCTTTCCCAATTTTCCACTTCCCTTCTAATCTTGGTTACATTAACTTTATTTGTACAAAAATTTTTCAATTTAATGTAATCAAAAATTATCCATTTTGCATTTTGTAATGTTCTCTCTCTTGTTTGGTCATAAATTCCTCCCTTCTCCATAAATCTGACAGGGAAACGATTCCTTGCTCTCCCAGATTGCTTACAGTCTCAGCTTTTATATCTAGATCATGCACCCATCTAGACTTTATTTTGGTATATGGTGTAAGATATTGGTCTATGCCCAATTTCTGCTATACTACTCTCCAGTTTCCCAGCAGTTCTTGTGAAATAGTGAATTCTTATCCCAGAAGCGAGGGTCCTTGGGTTTGTCAAACAGAAGATTACTACATTCATTGGCTGCTGTGTCTTGTGTACCTAATTCCTTCCACTGATCCACCACTCTCTTCCTCAGCCAATACCAGTAGTGTTGATAACTGCTGCTTTATATCACAGTTTAAAATTGGCCATCTTCCCTAGCATTTCTTTTCATTAATTCCTTTGATATTCTGGACCTTTTGTTCTACCAGATGAATTTTGTTACTATTTTACCTAGCTCTATGAAATAATTTTCTGGTAGATTTATTGGTATGGCACTAAATAGGTAAATTAATGTAGGTAAAATTGTCATTTTTATTATATTAGTTTGACCTAGCCATGAGCAACAGATGTTTTTCCAATTATTTAGATTTGACTTTATTTGTATGAAAAGTGTTTCATAATTGTGTTCATGTAGTTCCTGGGTTTGTTTTGGCAGGTAGATTCCCAAATGTTTTATAGTGACTATAGTAACTTTAAATGGAATTTCTCTTTCCATTTCTTACTGTTGGACTTTGTTAGAAATATATAGGAATGCTGAGCATTTATGTGGTTTATGTTATATCTTCCAACTTTGCCAAATTTATTTATTATCTCAAATAGTTTTTTACTTGATTCTCTAGGATTCTCTAAGTTATCATCATATCATCTGCAAAGAGTGATAGATTAGTCTCTTCTTTGCCTAACCTAATTCCTTCAATTTCTTTTTTTTCTTTCATTGCTGCAGTTAACATTTCTAGCACCAAATTGAATAAGAGGGGTGATTGTGGATATCCCTGTTTCACTCCTAATCTTATTGTAAATGCTTCTAACTTATCCACATTAAATACTTGCCTACAGTTTTAGATAAATATTACTTATTATTTTTAGGAAGACTCCATTTATTCCTATACTTTCTAGTATTTTTAATAGGAATGTGTGCTGTATTTTGTCAAAGGCTTTTTCTCCATCTATTGAGATAATCATATGGTTTCTACTAGTTTTGTTGTTGATATGATTGATTATGCTAATAGTTTTCCTAATAATGAACCACCCTTGCATTCCTGGCATAAATCCTACCTGATTGAATTGTATTATTCTCATGATAAATGGCTGTAGTCTTTTTGGTAATATTTTATTTAAAAATTTAGCATCTATATTCACGAGGGAAATTGTTCTATAATTTTCTTTCTCCTTTTTGTCTCTTCCCTATTTAGGTATCAGTACCATATTTGTGTCAAAAAAGGAATTTGGTATGACTCCCTGCTCTCCAATTTTCCCAAATAGTTTGTAAAATATTGGAATCAATTGTTCTTTAAATGTTTGATAGAATTTGCTAGGAAATCCATCCGGCCCTGGAGATTTTTTCCAAGGGAGTTCATTGATGGCTTATTCAATTTCTTTTTCTGAGATGGGGTTATTTAAGTATCCTACTTCCTCTTCAGCTAATCTGGGCAATTTATGTTTTTGTAAATATTCATCTATTTCACTAAGTTTATCAAATTTATGGGCATACAATTGGGCAAAATAATTCTTAATTATTCTTTTACTTTCCTCTTCATTGGACGTTAATTCACCCTTTTCATTTTTGATATTGATAATTTGATTTTCTTCTTTCTTTTTTTATGAAATGGACTAAATGTGTATTAATTTCATTGTTTTTTTTTCATAAAACCAGTTCTTAGTTTTATTTATTAGTTCAATAGTTTTCTTAATTTCAATTTTATTAATCTCTCCTTTGGTTTTCAGTATTTCTAATTTAGTATTCAATTAGGGATTTACAATTTGTTCTTTTTCTAGCTTTTTCCATTGCATGCTCAATTTATTGATCTCCATTATCTCTATTTTATTGATGTATGCATTCAGAGAATAAAACTTGTCCTAAGAACTGCTTTCCCTGCATGTCACAAATTTTGGTATGTTGTCTCATCATTGTCATTCCCTTCAGTGAAATTACTGATTGATTTCTATGATTTCTTTTTTTGACCCACTCATTCTTTAGGATTAAATTATTTAGTTTCCAATTAATTTTTAGTCTATATTTCTATGGCCCTTTATTATATATAATTTTCATTGAATCATGGTCTGAAAAGAATGCATTTAGTATTTCTCCCTTTCTTCACTGGATAGTAAGGTTTTTATGCCCTAGTACAGGGTCTATTTTTGTGTATGTGCCATGTACTGCTGAGAGGAATGTAGATTTCTTCTTATCCCCATTCAATTTTCTGTAGAGGCCTATCATATCTACCTTCTCTAACATTCTATGTACCTCTTTCACTTCTTTCTTGTTTATTTTGAGGTTAGATTTATCAAGTTCAGAGAGGAGAAGATTGAGATCCCCCACTAACATAGTTCTGCTATCTATTTTTTCCTCTAACTCCCTTAACTTCTCCTCTAAAAATTTGGATGCTATACCACTTGATGCATATATGTTTAATAATTATATTGCTTCATTCTTGATGGTGTCTTTTAGCAGGATATAGTTTCCTTCCTTATCTCTTTTAATTAGATCTACTTTTGCTTTATCTGAGATATCTTTATCTGAGATAAAGATTGTTACTCCTGCTTTTTTTTTTTAACTTTAGCTGAAGCACAATTAATTTGGTTCCAGCCTTTTACCTTTACCCTAGGTGTATCCCCATCAAATGTGTTTCTTGTAGACAGAATATTGTAGGATTATGGTTTTTCAGCCATTCTGCCACCCACCTCCATTTTATGGGGGAGTTCATCCCTTTCACATTCACAGTTATGATCACTATCTGTGTCTTTCCCTCCACTTTATTCCCTATTCTGTTTACACTTTTATTTCTCCCTTCACCTCCTTAAGAGTTTTCCTTTTGACCACTGCTTTCCTGAGTATTCCCTCCCTAGTAATTCCCTCCCTTTTGCTACCCTTCCCCCTTACTACTTCTTCCCTCCTTTATAAGATCCTCTCCCTTTTCCCCTCCTAGTGCCTGTAGTGTGCAATAGATTTTTATACTTAACAAGGTACATTATTCCCTCCTTGAATCAAAACCAATGAGAGTAAATCTCATACAGTGCTCATCTCCCTCCCTTCTTTTCCTGTATCATAATAAGGTTTTTTGTCTTTTCATGTTAGAGTCCTATACTTAGCTGATTATATTATTCCTTCCTTAAACTAAAACCAATGAGAGAGTAAAGCTCATAAAATGTTCATTTCCCTCTTTTCTTTTCTTCTACTATAATATGTTTTTATGCCTCTTTGTGTCACATAATTTACCCTTTTCTGCCTTCTCCTTTCACCTTCTCCCATTACAGTTCCTTTGCTCCCCTTAATAGGGTTTTTTATCATCCCTTTGATTAGTTTCTACTCACACCCTCTATCTATGTATAACCCTTTTATATGTCACGATTATTATACAATCTTCAATATTGATGGGTATCAGCTTCCCATATAGACATGTAAACAGGTTGCTCTTATTGAATAATAAGTTGTGTGTATGTGTGTTCCCTGTTTACCTCTTTATGTCTCTCTTGAGTCTAGTATTTGGAGGTCAAATTTTCCACTGAGCTCTGGCTTTTTCATCAGAAAGATCTGGAAGTCTTTTATTTCATTGAATAACCATCTCCTTGCCTGAAAGATTATGCTTAGTTTTGCTGGATAGTTGATCCTTGATCTGAATTCTTTTGCCTTATGAAATACCATATTCCAATCTCTCTGATCTTTTAATGTAGAAGCTACTAGGTCCTGTGTGATCCTGACTGTAGTTCCATGATATTTGAATTGTTTCTTTCATGCTGCCCGCAGTATTTTCTCCTTGATCTAATCTGGAGTTTGGCTACAATAGTTCTGGGAGTTTTCAATTTGAGATCTTTTTCAGAAGTAGTCCAGTGGATTCTTTCTATAACTCTTTTACCCTCTGATTCTTGCACTTCAGGGCAATTTTTCTTGATGAATTCTTGGAAGATGTTGTCCAGGCTCTTTTTTTTCATCATTGCTTTCTTAGACCAATATTTCTTAGATTATATCTCCTGGATCTGTTCTCCAGGTCAGTTGTTTTTCCAACGAGATAGTTCACATTTTCTTCTAATTTTTCATTCTTTAGGTTTTGTTTGACTGATTCTTAATGCCTCATTGAGTCATTAGCTTCAAAATTACAGATTCTAATTTTTAGCAAATTATTTTCCTCAATTAATTTTTGAAGTTCCTTTTCCATATGTTCAGATTTTGTTTTCAGGGAGTTCTCTCCAGTTAGATTTTTCACCTCTTTTCCAATTTCACAAATTTTACTTTTTAAGGAACTGTTTTCTTCAGTATTTTTTTTTTCTTTTTTGGCAAGTGTAATTTTAAAATAATTAGTCCATTTATCTTCTACCTCTGTAATTTGGCTTTTAAAATCCTTTTTGAGCCTTTCCAATAATGATTTCTGGGTTTGAGATCAGTCCATATTTCCTGTTGAGGTTTCAGAGTTGGATATAGAGTCAATGCTCACCTCTTGTGAATTTGGTTCTTCTTGCTCACTATAAAAGGATTCAATTGTTTCACTCTTCCAAATTGCTTCTTTCCCATTGTGATTGCCTATTTTCTGGCCTTTGAAGTGGATTTCTGCTTCTAGGGTACACAGGACTCTCTCCCATGCTTCTTATGCTGGGAGCTAGGGGTCTGGTTATTGGCTTTACGTGCTGTGTCCTCTGGGTATCTAGACTGTGGACAAGGCCAAGGGTTTCTGAGTTGCTTCAAGGTTACTCTGAAGCTCACAATGTAAGGTTGGGGAAGGTGTGGTTTGGCTGCTTCAGAATTCTACCTCCCAGCCCCTAGGCTCAGGCAGGCTCAGCTGCTGGTGGCCTGCAGCACTGGTGTCAGCCACTTCCACTGGTTGTGTGAAGGCAGACCTGGGGTTCTGGTGTTAGTGCTTGTTGGCTCCACCCCCCTGGGGTTCAGAATCTCCTGCTGGTCGGCTGAGATGGGGCTTGTTGGGACAGCTCTCACCCTGCACCCTAGCCTAGGCACAGCCACAACCATGCCCTTCCTTTAGGACTTCCAAGCCTGCAACTGGTTGCACTATTTCAGGATTTTACCTTGAGGCACTATTCTCTGGGTTTTCAGGGTCTTAGAGAGAGAAAGTAGAGCAGCTAAGATTTACTCTGCCATCTTGGCTCCCAGGAGCTCAGGTAGTTGATTTTTAAACATCCAAACTATAGGTTGGTAACCCTAGAATTAACTGCTGCTGCCCCAGGCCCTGTACTTTCTCTTATCCACCTCCATCAGATCCCCTGTCCTTTGATGAAAGCTCTGGAAATTGCCCCTGCCTGGGTGAATCAGAGTGCCAGGCTAGCTCTGGCTATGCTCTGGTCAGGTCTCAGGTCTGCGCTGCTGCAGTCTGCTGCCCAGTCCCATGTGTGTACCTTCCTGGATTGATAATCTGGTGAAGGCTGAAGTTGCTGTTGCCTGGAAGGCTGAGATTTCTTCTGGGTCCTAGGGCCAGCCAAACTGCTGGGGGACTGAAGAAACATGATTAGGATGCTAAGCCTTCATTTGTTTGTGGCTTGGTTGATCCTTGACTTCCTGGCAACAGAAGTAGTGAAGGGTTTGAGATGTGCTGGACCCTGTGAACTTCAATGTGTAACAAGAAGTGCCTGGAGGACTAGATAAGAACCTGGGAGCTGTCTGCCTCTGAATCCAGGTGACTATTTGGTGGATTCAGGTAGGAGCTGGGACCATGGAAGGGGATTCAGAGAATCTGAGAGACCACCCTGAGCCAAGATGAAGAAAAGGCCTCCCCTTGGACACATGATGAAATTGAAGTGTACTAGACACTGAGGGGTGGAGGGTTTGTGTAGTTTTCTAATGACTGTACTTAGTGATTAATGATATTTAGTAATTGTGAATCTAGATAAGTGACTGATTAAGTTAATCTATGATTGCCCCATGAGTGGAAGATTGATTATCGTATTGTGAAATGACTGAATGATTAAGGAGGGTTTCCCCCTTAGTGAAACCAGTCAATTATTCTTCTGTTCTTTCTTCTGAATATTGCGGCCACTGTAGTAAAAACTATATGGCCTTTCTAATGTTAAGCTGTTGTGAACACTGTATTGTGATTTTCTGTGATAAGATGTAATGTTGGGAATATTATATTGTGATTTGTTGTGAATGTTTGCCTTGATTTGTAATGGAATAAATGGAGTATCCACTATACTGTGTAATCAGAACCTTAAAAGCTGTTAATAGTAGCATTCTTTTGGGAAGCTGCTCATGCATGGCATTACAGTTCTTGTTTTCACTATGCCATCTTTGGAATCTCCTCTTTATTACATTTATTACTTAGAGATTGTCAGCAAAAATGTAGACTACTCAAAACCACCATGTATCTCTTCATTATCCTTTGATCACCTGCAATTTTGTTTTTTTGGAGATTTTTATATTCAAGATTTTCAATCAAATAACATCACATGGGCATTGTTGATTTTTTAAAAAAAGATTGTTTTTTGTGCCATGGAAGGGGCCAGTTTCAAATCACTGATGTTATTGTACTCTTTATCTAATAGAAAACAACCCCCTTTACTTCTCCTTTTTCAAAATTCTGGAACTAATTCATTTTGTATATGCAGTATGTTTCCCATATGCATGTGGAAACTATGCTGAGTATTTTCCATCTATGTAGTTTTTGCTTCGTGGATTACTAGATCAATTTTTTGAGTAATTATCAGTCTCATTGAGGAAGTTCTATACTGTTCTTGGGCCTCAAAGTAATCAGCTCAATATAGACAAGAGCTCTTGTAGAACTTCACCATCTTTTGTGAATTCTTAACTTTTTCTTGTGGCAGGTCAGTGAAACCTCTGAACCCTTTCTTGTAATAATAGTTTGAAGTCCATAAAATGAAATTCAATAATATTGAAATACAATTATCTATCTGTGAACAGTAGGTGAGATCTTTTGCAGAATACCCTCTAAGAAAATCATTGGTGATTAAAAGGTACCAATTTATGTACCATTTGACCCAAATAATCAGAGGGATCATGATGTATTTTTAAAGAAATATTGGATTAACTTTATATGTATGCATATGAATATATATATATACACATATATATGTATATGTGTATATATATGTATATACACTTACATACACATACACATACATGAGAGCACTTTTATTTATTTTGCTTTCTCAAGCTAAGTGTTTTTTCGAGGGGTTAGTTCATCAACAATTGATACAGGATTTTTCATCTCTGCACAGTTAATTTTGTCGCTATAATGATATATTATTTCCAAAAGCTACAAGTTCCCTTTGCATATTTTCATCAAGAATGTCGACAGTAAATATTTAAATTATTCTCAAATTTTTTTATATGGATAAAAAGGTAGGTATATGGATTAGTAGTTATTGAGGTTCTTGTATTTGCCTTTTATGGGCAATAGTATGATTGACATTTTAAAATTTGTTTTTCATTGTTCTTTTTATTTTCCCTTCGTGATATGTCTTAAAAAAAATCCTCAATGTTTTTACAATTATGCCTCCTCCAGTAAAGATGTTCTCAAGGCCTATTTACACTGCCCCAACAACTTTTTAATCATTTTAAGTGCCATTTTTACTTCCTCAAGTAAAATATGAGTGAAGGGGATCTGCATACAGTGGGTTTCACTTTCTTTGGCACCTTGTTAAGAAAACAAATGCAACTTATTATTCTTTTCCAGTGACTAGAGTTTACCCCAAGATGACTGGTAAATTGTGATAGTTGGTAGGATAGACACGTGGAAGGAGCTATCCCTTTGTGCTGGTCTGTAAAAGTGAGCCAACAGAAATGTGAAAACCCTTTTCTTGATATTTCACTATTCAAGGGACAGATTAAATCATAACAGATTTTACTTGGATTGTATGGGCAGAAGAGAAGCCTGAGTACATACAGTTTCCTCTACTTAGGAGTGATTAATTTACTTTGGGGAAGAAGCTATGGAGAGTTTCATTAGCCTTCTCCCAGTTTTCTTTTCTCTTGACCTAACAGGAGAGTTCCTGAGAATATAATTTCCCAGCCCAAGAGATGACATTAATGGGAAAGTGGTGGCCTTGGGGGAATCACAATAATCCCTACATTGTAGAAGTAGATATATTCCTACCCATGTAGACTAAGGGAAGAATGCATGGGGAATTATTCTGAACCCTAAATTTCTATGTAAAGGGAGTGGGGAAGTTTTGATTTTCTAAGCTTTTTGGTACTAGAATCTAGAATTCTAGCCAGAGAAAGAAGATTAATTAGGCAGAGCTATTCTTAGGGAGTTGCTTCATGAGTAGCCCAAAAGTTGAGAATTCCTGAGCAATGTCCCTCCTAGAGAAAGAAACTTATGGAATCTAGAATTGTAAACTGTATTTGAGATTTCCCAGAGAAACTTTGAATGGGGGCATATGAGCCAATTAAAAAAAATGCTCCTTTGGGGTCAGCTTCTGTGACTGGACCTGTTCCTTTTTGGTCTAGAATCTTGATGTGTGTGGAGATGTGTGTGTTAAGATGGAATTTGGGTCATGGGTCATATGAAAATTTAAAGATGAGTTTGACTTTTGCTTTAATTAATCAAATGATCTGACCACAACCAGAAAGTGGTTTTGACATGACTCTCACATCAATAACTAGTATGATATAACAGCAATAAAATTTTAAGACTTACCAGTTGTCAGTATTGACACTATACCTAAGGGCTGGGGATAAAGAGAAAGACAAAAGATAGTCCTTGCCTTCAAGAAGTTTATAGTCCAAGGGGGAATGCAACTTATAAAAAAGAAACTTAAAAGAGGAGTTGGGAGAAGGAGAGTACTTCACATAAAGGGGCAAAAAAAAGTCCTGCACTCAGGTAGAAAGTAGAGTTGTGTCTTTGGGCTGCCTCCTTAAATAGAAGATTTGGGAAGAGCTCTCCAATGACCATCCTTTACCCTCTCCAGTCAGAGAAAGAGAGGGATGCAAAGGTTAGGAGATACTGAGGAGGTGTGAGTTGCACAGTTGATACTACTCCAATTTTTTGTGATACGCAGTATTTGCAACGTCCAGTGTCTTCTGGAAGAAGAAAAAAACAAGTTCATATACATGAGGTTTTCAAGTACTCTCAAATCCTTTGACTTCTTTCACTTCTGAAACTTAACTAATATTTTCTAAGACTTTTCAATGTCTTCTCCATTCTCACTTTCACTTTGAAATTGCTGAATATGAGAACATATGCTTACTTGGTTTGGAGGGTCATATTATGTTACATATAACATTTTTCTGTCTCTTCATCCTCTGTAATAGATCAATGGATATTAATGCATACATAACTATTATATTCCTGGTAGTCTTTTTACTTATACTCATCATAAATCCTGCAAGAAAAAAATGACAAAGTTTTCCATGCAATGTTTTTTTTTTCTTTTTCTGTTTGGTGTATACAGTGAAATCAATTCAGAGAATTCCTTGGTATGACCCTCCAATGAAAACTTGAAAAAACATTCCCCCACTGAACTGAAACTTCTATTTGTCTTCTGATGTCATTTAATATAAGAATGTCAACACAGATTGCTGTAGGTCTTCTGTTTATATGTCAATTACATGATCATAGAACAAAGATCTTCCAACATGGTGCCAGTAGTTAATATTAATGTATATAGACAATTCAAAATCAATCTAAGTCTTTTTTCTCTGTTACCTTTTCTACTATTCTACCACCATCAGTACAGAAATTGGCAAAGGATAAGGACATTCTATGAAGAACTTAATAAAAAATCCAAATTACTGATCATAGGAATACATGTCCTGAGTAAGAAGGGACCTTATAAGTCATCTAGTGAACCCAATGTTCTAATTTTACAGACAAAGAAATTGAGAACCAGAAAGATTAAATGCCTTGATTAAGATCACATAAGTAAGATAAGATCTGAATCCCATTCCTCTGACTCCAGAGACAGTGCTCTTTCCATTGTGCCATGGATTTTTCCTAAATCCCCCTATATTTTGATACTTAGTAACTGATGTAAAAGTGGGCATAGGAAAAAATGACAAAAAATGCTAGAAAATATGATTTGTGAACAGGCAAGGAAAGAGGTTGCAAATTCACAGACCACATAAAAGTCTTACACTTATATATCATGAATATCCTCTTCAAAAAGTCATGAGGTATTTGATTTGACAAATATCACTTAATAACACAAAATTAAATTAATCTTATGAGACAGAAAATAATTCATTATGCAATTAAAATTATCCCAATGCAGCCTATTTCCCAAATTTATTGTTTATAAGCGCATGTCCATCAATTGGGGAATATTTGAACAAATTAGATCCTTTTGGGGGAAAATAATGCATATAAAAATTAGCAAATACAAACTCGTTGAAATGTTATATTAAAGGCAGCTTGGGTATGGGGGAGGACACTGCATCCAGAATTAATTTTGTATGCACATATAGGGTCAGATTCAGTGGATGTTTCTGACCTCGTTGTTTTAAATGACATTGCTACTTCCTCATTGAGTATATCAGAATTAAATACAGAAGCAGTATAGTCCAGATGTAGAAGTGCAACTGAGAAAAGATGGTCAAACACAAAAATATATCAATAATTTTGTTCCATTTCAATTATTTGTCTGAAAAAGGTACCATCTGTCAAGTCCCATCTGTAAATTCTCTTGGATAATTTGTCTCATTTGAATCACATATCAAGTTTTTTGTTTTGTTTTTTTTGGTTAACAGTCTTACTTTAATCAATCAAACATATATCATTTACCTAGTTCAGGGGGAAAAGTCAGCACCCTAAACTTCAGAGAATACAGAGTACAAACAAGTTACAAACAGAAGTTAAAAGCAAACAAAGAAACAGATCAGCAGAAGGGTTTCCAACTGTCTGACCGTTACATCCATACCTAGTTAGTTACTAGAAAGGGAAGCACCAACATCTGGGTTTTTCAAAGATGGGGGACTCAACGGCTGCCCAGAGTCTCGTCTGGCCAAATCACACAACTCTTTCCACAGTAAGCCCCTCACAAGTCAAGTTTTTAGAAGAGTTGTCTTATGCTTAACTTTTTTTATTTTGTTGTTTTCTGAGATGATACTACTTATGATCTTTCTCTATCCCAGTGTTTTACAAATATAATCTACACTATTATTGCTTTTGGTTGCTATGTCTGTCTACCTATCAAAAAGATAAAGTATCTGGAATTATTAACTTTGTTAAAGGATAATCTCAGGTACTACATTCTTCCTGATACCTTCAGATCTTGTTTCTTCTACAAAACTTGTATTTGCTTGGTGTATGTGTTTCATTTACTTTTTTTGTGCATAGATTGTTTCCAATAGACATGGAAGCTCCTTAAGCATCAAAGTCATTTTGTTTTGATTTTTTTTTATAGCCATAGGAAAGAGCCTGGAAAAAAAAAAGATGCTTCATAGACATTTGTTGAATTGTACTAATTAGCTAACAACAAAAAGTCTTCAAATCTTATTTTGCAAGAGTTTCCATAATCTCTGGGTACAGCTATCTGGCACAGTCAATAGAGCACTGGCCCTGGAATCAGGTCCTGAGTTCAAATCCGGCCTCACACACTTAACAATAGCTGTGTAACCTTGGGCAAGTCACTTAACCCCAGTTGCCCCGTCTTTCCCCTTTTTCCCCACACAAAAGTTTCTATAATTTATTCTTGTATTCAACATCATGAAGGTAATAATCATTCAATTTTTTATTAACTTTTGTTTATTTTTAGTTTACATCATTCATTTCCATGAGATTTTGAGTTGCAAATTTTCTCCCCATCTTTCCCCTACCTACCACCCCAAAACAGCGATCTCAATGTATACCTCCTCCCCCAATCTGTTCTCTCCTATGTCCTCCCCCATCACCCTTCTGATTTTCTGGTAGGGCAAAATGGTTCTCCCTACACCAGTGCCTGTATATCTTATTTCCCAGTTTCATGTAAATAATAATAATTATACATATATATATATACAGATATGTATGTATACATATATATGTATATTTATATAGATATATAATTAACATTTGATTATAGAACTTTAAATTCTAGATTCTTTCCCTTCCTCCCTCATCACCTACCTCCACTGGAAAGACAAGCAATTCAGTACAGGCAGTACATGTGTAGTTACACCGAACATCTCCACAATGGACATATTGTGAAAGACTGACTATATTTCCATCCTTCCTATCCCACCCTACCCTCTTGTTTTATTCTTTACTTTGTCCCTCTCCCTTTACAGAAGTGTGTGTTTCTAACAACCCTCCCCCCCACCTTGCCCTCCCCTCCATACTGCCCCCTCTCATCCCCATCCTCCCTACTCTCCTGTAGGGCAAGATACCCTATTTAGAGTGTATGTCATTCCTTCCCTAAGCCAAATTCAGTGAGAGTAAGGTTGACCCGTTCCCTTTTGTCTTCCTGTTCTTCCCCTCCATTGTAACAGTTATCCCTTGCCTCTTCTATATGAGATGATTAACCCCCTTCTATCTCTCCCTGTCTCCTCTCATTCTATTCCACTCCCACCTCTCAATTTCAACTTTTAAAATATCATCACTTCCTATTAAATTGATCCTGTGCCCTCTGTCTATGTATACATATATACACACACATTCAGATATGTATTCCTATGCATATATACCCTACTATATAGACATATATATGTATATATACATATATGTGTATATATATGTGTATATATGTGTGTATATATGTGTGTGTATATACATATATATATATATATACATATATATATATATATATATATATATATGTTGGCATGTAAATAGTTCAACTTTGATAAGTTCTTTATGATTTCTTTTCCATGTTTACCTTCTCATGCTTCTTGTATTTGACTGTCAAATTTTCTATTCAGTTCTGTTTTTTTCAGCAAGAACACTTGAAAGTCCTCCACCTCATTGAATGACCATATTTACCCCTGAAACATTATATTCAATTTTTCTGGGTAGGTCATTCTTGGTTTTAACTTTAGCTGCCTTGATCTGGGGAATATCATATTCCAGGCCCCTTGATCCATTAATGTAGAAG
>CM053580.1:380169771-380185938 GCA_028627135.1 Pseudochirops cupreus | reverse complement strand
TCAGGGCAATTTTCCTTGAGAATTTCTTGAAGGGTGATTTCTAGGTTCTTTTTCTGCTTGTGGCTTTCAGGTAGTCCAATAATTTTTAAATTGTCTCTCCTGGATCTATTTTCCAGGTCAGTGGTTTTTTCAAGGAAATATTTCACAATGCCTTCTATTTTTCCATTTGTTTGGATCTGTTTAATAATATCCTGATTTCTCATAAAGTGATTTGCTTCCATTTGTTCCACTCTAACTCTGAGGGAATTATTCTCTTCAATGGCAAATTTGACTTTTTGAAGCATTCTTCTCCTCATTGGCTTTTTGGACCTCTTTTGCCATTTGAGTAATTCTATTTTTTAAGGTGTTATTTTCTTCAGTCAGGTTGTTGACTCTCTTTTCATGATTTTCTTGCATCATTCTCATTTCTCTTACCAATTTTTCCTCCACTTCTCTTAACTGATTTTCAAAATCCTTCTTAAGCTCCTCTATGGCTTGTAATCAATTTACATTTTTCTTGGAAGCTTTTGGTGCAGGAGTTCTGACTGTGTTGTCTTCCTCATGATCCATGCTTTGATCCTTTTTGTCCCCAAAAAGGAATTTAAAGTTGAGTTGCTGTGTTTTCCTTGCTTTCTTTGCCTGCTCATGTTGCCAGTCAATTACCTAACTTTTTAGCTCTGTGGAACTCTGCTTCCAGAGGGGAGAGCTTTGTCCCAAATTGCTGGTGTTTTTGCAGCATCCAGGGCTATTAAGAGGTCACCATCTCTGCAGCCCCCATCAGCTTTGGCTCGCTAGTCACAAACCTCAGGACCACCACTAAAGACCATGATCCCAATCCAGGCAGCTTAAGGCAAGGGCATTTAGCCTCTGAATGATTGCTTGTCCCCCCTGTAATCTGTAGGCTGTGAGCTCTGAAGCAGCCATGTGGAGGTAGCTGCAGGGCCACCGCTTCTGCTGCTTTCTCGCCCTGGGGCAGATGGCCAGATCTGCTTTTCTCCCCCAAATTTAGCTTAGTTCCACTGATCTTTCACTTTGTCCTTGGTTTTTATGGGTTGATAATTCTGGAAACTGCCACAGCTACCAGTGATCTACTCTCCTGAATGCTCCAGCTGTGGCTTGTCCTGGCTGCCCTGGGGCTACAGGTATAACTGGTCTAGGCTCCCAGCACACTGGGATGAGCCCTTCCCGTCCTGCCTGCCAGGATGCCTTCAGTGGGAACTTTGTTTCTCTGTACTTTTGTGAGTTCTGGAGCTCTGAAATTTGTTTAGAGTCACATTTTATAGGTATTTGAGGTGGTTATGGGGGGAGCTTCAGAGTTCTCCTGCTTCCACGCCACTATCTTGGCTCCACACAATCATTCACTTTTTATTGGGCTATGTTGTAAAGTTCTTTTTAAGTTTACTCTAATTCATTCTTTGCAAAAGAGGTGACCATAAGACATTATAGTTATTTTCACAATCATCTCTTTACTTTTGCTCGTTACGAGTGTATAAAGGTAAAATCACTGACTATCCCATGACATGGTTTTCTTTTCCTTTGATAATGAAATCAGTGCTCCCAGAGTCTTTATTCTGCCCTTCAAGGTGAACCTTTCAGCTCTCCTTCTGTTATCAGGTCAATAATTAAAGACATTTCAAGTTGGTAGAATCTTTCAGAGATTGCATTCTGTTGGCATAAACTTGTCAATGTAGGGTTATTCCATGTTATGATAAAACATTGGAATAGGGCTCTTGGAATAGATGTCTTTTATACTTTAATAGATCTGAGATATTTTCAACGTGGGTACTCCCTCCAATGGTGCAGATTGCAACTTATCCATATGTTTTCATTGCAGGTAATTCTTGTATATATCTTCACATAAATGTTCCCTAGAAAATCTATCTTATCACCACAGGCCTCCTTCAAGCCTTTTACCTCTCTCACTTCTTGATCTCATATCCTATTTTCTAACATATTTTGAGTATGAATTGATATGATGACTTGGATTTAGCTACCTAGTTAGCTACTGTGATAGTGGTCCTATAGCTTTCATTACTGTGCTAGAAACATGCATACCCTAATTTGGTCTTAGTGGAAAAAAAAATGTAGTCCTGAACTCTAGATCTAATGATCCAGGTTCCAGTGATGAAGTAAAAATCTGTTTGGATGGAAGAAGGGAAGGGGAATTGGGAGGTAGAAGAGTCTAACTTATTTCATATATCTTGTTACCAACAATTACCAAGTAAACCTTCTAAACTCTTTACTCCAGAGGTCTGAAGCACTCTGGGTATGACAGTGACCAATGAAATTCTTTCCATTTCAAATGTCAAGACTGTTATATAGAACAATGTTCAATTTTATTTAACTTAGCAAATTGATTACTAGTGTACTAATAGAATACTAGTAGAATGCTAGTGTATTCTTAGTACAAAAGTTACAATACATGAAATGAAGCTTAAAGAACTGATGTGTGTGCTATCAGAATCTGTACTTATCCAATCTGGAATTTGACTAGGAAGACTGGTAGAAAAAAATAAACCTTAAAATAATATTTCTTACAGAAAAGAAAAATTGCCATTCTCAATCAAAGGCACTAATCATGGCACATAATGGCACTAATGTGTCCTGCATTTTCTCTAGGACTAGTACTAATTTAGTGAGCCTGCACTGGGAAATTTAATGATCTATGTAAACAATTTAACCCTATTGATGTGCACTCAGACATGATACCCTTAGTTATCAAATGAGAGATGTAAAAGATAGCTGTATATAAGAAACAATATGTAGACTAATCATCCAGCTATTTAAAATATCATTTATTAAAAAAAAATCCTCCTCTCTTTCTAGAGAAGCACAAGCAGTTAGTTGTTTATTGGGCCAAGGAGAAAGTAGGATATGACTGAATTATTGTCTTGGGAAAATATAGAATCATAAAATTTCAGAATTAGAAGGGAGCTGTGACATCATGGAGCAAACTTTCCTCCTTTTACACTTGAGGTCAAGTAACTTATTTCTGGTCACATAGCCAATGAATAGAGGCCTTGAGATTAGAACATGCATCTGATGATTTCCAGTCCAAAGTTTCTCCACTATGCAATAGTGTTTGATAGTATAGATTCAATGTAAGAGAGGTAGAGATGTCTGGGTAGTCTACTAATGGTGAAATGATCAACTTTTAATAAGAAACACATTTATAAAATGTGGGTTCTAAAGCAAATTATAACCAATGAACAAGGAGTTTCTTTTATTTTTATTTTCATTTCCTGAGCTTCTTCCTTATCTTTCCCCCTCCCAAAGTAAGAAAGCTCAACTTAATTTGTGGTGACTAACTTAAATTAAAAAAATGTCTGACCTTCTTTCACTTTGTTTACATGAATTTTATGTTCTGGAATAAATCTAGGCCACTTTTGGGGGTGGATCCAAGATGGTGGAGTAGAGAAAGCACTCACATTAGTTTTTTCCAGTGTTCCCTTCAAAATAACTTTAAAATAATACCCCAAATAGAAATCTAAAAGAGCAGAGCCAAAAACAAATAAGAATAAGATTTTCTTCCAGCCCAAGAAAAATTAGGAGGTTAGAAAGAGAGATCTGTGACATCAGTGATGGGACTAAGTGGTGGTGACAAAAACAGCAGCAGCTTTGGGGGCTCTCAAGCCAGAGGTAGTAAAGGGATCTTGGAACTGGCTAGAAGGAGATTACAGGGGACCAATATGCTAGCACTGGATATGGAGCTAAACAATTTTGGCAACTCCATTGTCCATACCCACTTCTGGGTCAGAATTCAAGGGCAAAGAGGAGCACAGTCAGTTAGGAGGGAGTAAGAGCCCTGGGGGCAGTATCTGTGGGTCACAATGGATCAAAGACTGTGAAGAACAGTATCACCACTAGTTCCAATAGATCAGGGACACTGAGGAGCAATATCTATTGCAATCCCTAGTAGAGCCCTTCCTGAGTAAGGATCAGTGTGCAGACCAGAGAACAGTGACTCTTCTCAGATCATACTACTTTGGAAGCTCTGAAAACTTCCAAACCCCCTGAACTAACTCTAAAAATAACAACATGAAAAAGCCTCGAGCTGAGATAGTGTCCCTCTTCCATCCAAATGCCAGGAACAGAACCCAATACTAACATAAACTTCAAAAATCAAGGGGTAGGAAAAATGAGCCAACAAGAACATGAACAAAATGAATCTGATCATTAAAAACTACTGTGGTGACAGGGAATATCAAGATACAAACTCAGAAGAAGACACTGAAGCCCAAGTAGTTACAAGTAAAACCTCAAAGAAACAAAAAAAAAAAGTGAATTGGATACAAAGGAAAGAAAACCATGAGACAATTATCATGTTGGTAAAAGAGGATAAAAAATAAATGAAGAAAATAACATCTTAAGAAACAGAACTGTCCAAAAGGAAAAAAGGGGTTAAAAATATCACTGGTGAAAATAGCTATTTAAAAAGAGTAGAATTGTGAGCTACAAAGTTCACAAAAGAAATTCATTCCTTAAAAATTAGAATTTGGCCAGTCAAAGTAACTCTATGAAACATCAAGAAACAACAGAACAGTAAAAAAGAATGAAAAATTATAAGGGAATATGAAATATGCCATTGGAAAAACAACTGACCTAGAAAATAGATTGAGTAGAGATAATTTAATAATTATTGGACTACCTGAAAACTTAAATCAAAGAAAGAAGCCAGACATCATAATTTAAAAAATTATCAAGGAAAACTGCCACAGTATCCTAGAAACGGAGAGTAAAAAAAGAAACTGAAAGAATCCACTGATCATCACCTGAAGAAGATTCCAAATAATTCCTAGTAATATTATAGCCAAATTTCAGATGTTAAAAAAAATATCCAAATGCTACTCAAATACTGTGGATTCAGAATTAGGATCACACAAGATTTAGCAGTTACCAATTTAAAGAAACAGAGGATTTGGAATATGATATTCCAGAAACAAAAGAGCTGGGATTATAACCAAGAAAAACCTACCCAGCAAAACTCAGTGTAATGCTTCAAGGTAAAAATGGATATTTAATGAAATAGAGGACTTTAAAGCATTCCTGATGAGAAACCAGAGATGAATAGAAAATTTAACTTTCAAATGTCAGACTCAAGAGAAGCATAAAAAGGTAAATATGAAAGAGAAATCAGAAGGGACTCAATAAAGTAAAACTATTTACATTCCTGTATATGAAGATTATGCATGTAATCCCTAAGAATTTTATCATTCTCCTCATAGACAGAAAGCAACAGATTGAGCTGATCATGTTGGGATGATATTTTTAAAAATAGATAAAAAAGAGGTATTCCCTGGAGAAGGAGAAAGGAAGAGGAAGAATGGGGAAAATTATCTCACATAACAGTGGCATACAAGGAAGAGCTTTATAGTGGAGAGGAAATGTTGGTGAAGGGGTGTACAAAGGTCAAACCTTACTCACATCTAAATAGGTTCAAAGAGGTAATATACATATACACACCTCAGTGGATAATAGAAATATATCTTACCTAATAGGGAAGTAGGAGGGAAAGAGAAAGGAAGGGGCTGATAAAAGGAAAGATCAATCAAAAAAGGCAGTGACCACTAGTTAAGCAGGCTACACAGAAGGAACAGGACAAAAAGAAAGAGAAAAAAGATAAATAAAAGAAAACAGAATAGAGGGAAATGCACAATGAGAAATCAAAACTGTGAATGTGAATGGGATGAATTCACCCATACAGCAGAAGTGGCTAGCAGAAAGGTTTACACACTAGAATCCAACAATATGTTGTATGTAAGAAACACACTTGAAACAAAGAAACAGACATAAAGTTAAAATGAGGAGCTAGAGAAGAATCTATTATGCCCCAGCTGAAGTAGAAAACAAACAAACAAAACACTAAAAACAAAACCAGGGGAAGCAATCATTATCTCAGACAAAACAAAAGAAAAAAGAAACTTAGTTAACAGGGATAAGCGGGGAGACTACATCTTGATAAAAGGCATCACAGACAATGAAGTATTATCAATACTAAACATATATGCACCAAATGGCATAGCATCCAAATGCTTAAAGGAAAAGTTAAATTAAAAACAGGAGAAAATGGACAACAAAAACTAGATTAGTGTAGGACCTCAACTTAACCCTCTTTGTAGTTTGATAAATCTAATCATAAATAAGAAAAAAAATCAAGGAGATGAAAAGACTCTTAGAAAAATTGGATATGACAGACTTCTGTAGAATACTGAATGGGAATAGAAAGGAGCACAGATATTTCTTAGTTGTATGTGGCACCTTTACAAAAATTAACTACATATCAGGGCATAAAAATCTTCACAAGCCAATGCAAAAAAAAAAAAAGAAAGAAACATTAAATGTATCAGTTTAAGACCATAATGCCATAAATTTACATTTAATAAATGACTCTGAAAGTAAAGATTAAAAATAAATCAGAAACTAAATAGCACAATTTCCCCCAAATGAGTAGATTATAGCACAAATGATAGAAACAATTCATCATTTCAATAAAAGAAATGACACCAATGAGACAGCATTCCAAAATTTGTGAGATGCAGTCAAAGCAATGCTTAGGGGAAAATTGATATCTCTAAAATGGATATATCAATAAAAGACAGAGAGAACAGCTCAATGAATTAAGCATGCAACTAAAAAAAATCTAGAACAAATTAAAAATCCCTAACTGAACAACAAAATGGAAATCCTGAATATTAAAGGAGAGATTATTAAGTTGAAAGTAAAAAAAAAAACTATTGAACTAATAAATAAAACTAGAAGCTGGTTTTGTGAAAAACAACATTAAAATAGGTAAATCATTGGTTAATTTGATTTTAAAAAGAAAAAAAAAGAAACCAAATTACTAATATCAAAGATGAAAAAGGAGAATATACCAACAAAGGAAGATGAAATTAAAGCAACTATTAATACTGATTTTACCCAATTGTATGTCAGTAAAATTACTGATCTAAATTACATGGATACTTATAGAAATATTAACTGTTCATCTTAACAGAGGACTAAATAGAATACTTAAATCACCCTATCTTAGAAAAAGAAATTGAGCAAATTGAACACAGAGCTCCTTAAGAAAAAATATGCAGGACCACATGGATTTATAAGTTCATTTTACCAATTAAGGAACAATTTTGATGCTATGAAAACTATTTGATAAACATTGGTAAAGAAGAAATCCTACCAACTTCCTGACACAAGTATAGTTTTGATACCTAAAGCATGGAAAGAAAAAAAGAGAAAGAAAACTATAGACCAATTTCTTTGATGAATATCAGTGCAAAAGTTTTAAACAAAATACTAATAAGGAGATTACAACAATATATCATGAAGATCATACACCATGACAAGTTGGAATTTATGCCAGGAATGCAAGACTAGTCCAATATTAGGAAACCTATCAGCATAGTTGTCCATATCAACAACAAAAACAACAAAAAAATATATAGTTATATAAATAAATGCAGAGAAAGCTTTTTAATAAAATAAACAAATTACTACTAAAAATTCTAAAAGAATAAGACTCAATGTAGTCTTTTTAAAAATAATAGGTAGTATCTATCAAAAATAAAGAGCAAGCATTATCTGTAATGTTGACAAACTTAAAACCTTCCCATTAAGAACAGGGTTGAAGCAAGGACATCAATTTTCATGACTAGTTTTCAAAATCATACTAGAAATCCTGGCTTATATCAATAAAATGAAAAAGAAATTGAAGGAATAAAAATAATCAATGAGGAAACAAAACTATCATTTACATATGATATAATGGCATACTTAGAGAACTGTAGAAAATAAACCAAAAAACTATTTAAAACAATTAACAACTTTTACAAAGTTGCAGGATATGAAACAAGCTCACATAAATTATCTTCATTTCTGTATACTATCAAGAAAAATCACTAGCAAGTGATAGAAAGATAAATTCCATTTAAAATCACTGCAGACAACATAAAATACTTTGGTGTCTACCTGCCAAGACAAACCCACCAACTGTATAATCAAAATTTACAAAACACCTTTCACACAAATAACGACAGATCAAAAACAATTGGAGAAATATTAACCATTTGTGGGTAGGCTGCACCAATATAATGTAAATGACAATTTTACCTAAGTTATTTTACTCATTCAGTGCTATAGCAATCAAACTACCAAAGAATTATTTTATATACCTGGAAAAAAATCGAAACAAAATCCATCTGGAAAACAAAAAGTTGAGAATATCGAGAAGATGAATAAAAAAAAAAACATTAAGGAAGTTCTGCTAGCAGTTCAAATTTCAAACTGTATTGCAAGGTGATAATAACCAAAACAATCTGGTGCTGGCTAAGAAATTGAATGGTGAATCAATGGAATAGATTAGGTGCAAAATACACAATGGAAAATAGCCATAATTTAGTGTTTGATAAACCCAAGGATACAAGCTTTGGGGGAAAGAACTCAGCATTACAAAAAAAATTCTGGGAAAATTGGAAAAGAGTTTGGCAGAAACAACAGATCCCAACATCTCCCATTGTATACTAATATAAGGTGAAAATGGATAAATGATTTAGACATAAATTATGGTAACAAGTAAATGAAGGGAGCAAGGGATCTATTAGGTCAATACATAAAGGAAGAATTTATGACTAAAAAACAATTAGAGAGGATAATGGGAAGTAAAACAGCTTATTTTGATTGCACAGCATTAAAAAAGATTTTGCAGAAACAAAAGTAATGCAGTTAAAATTAAAAGGAAAATAGGAAACTGGGGAAAAATTTTCAGCAAGTTTTTCTGATAATGGCCTTACTTCTTAAATATAATGACAACTGAACCAAATTTATAAAAATAAAAGTCATTTTCTATTTGATAAATGGTCAAATGATGTGAAAATGCAGTATTCAGAATAAATTCAAGCTATGAAGAAGTACATGGGAAAAAATGCTCTAAATCACTATTTATCAGAGAAATGCAAATTAAAAGAATTCTGAGATACTACTTCATACTTATCATGACATAACATGACATAAAAGGAAACAAAAAAGAAATTCTGGAGGAGATATGGAAAAATTAGGACAGTAATACACTGTTGGTGTAGTTGTGAACTAGTCTAATCATTCTGGACATCAATTTGGAACTATGTCCAAACAGACTGTAAACTGCATACTTTTTGACCTAGCAATACCACTACTGGCTCTGTATCCCAACAGAAGCTAACGAGATTAAGAAGAGGTGGCAAGAATACACAAAAGAACTACACAAGAAAGATTTTAACCACATTGGTGCCATCAATTTCTGGCAAATAGGGAGAGAAGAAAGAGAAACAGTGTTAGATTTTATATTCTTGGGCTCAAAGATCACTGCAGACAGCAACTGCTGTCATGAAATTAAAAAATACTTGCTCCTCAGAAGGAAAGCTAAGATGCTTGCTCCTTGGTTGGATCTGTACAACATACTAAGAAGCAGAGACATGGCCTTGCTAACAAAAGTCTGTATGACAAAGCTATGGTTTTTGCAGTAGCAATGCATAGCTGTGAGAGTTGGACTATAAGGAAAGTTGAGTACTGCAGAACTGATGTTTTCAAATTGTGGCGTGAGGGAAGATTTTCCAGAGTCCCTTAGGTGGCAAGGATGTCAAACCAATCATTACATGAAGAAATTAATTTAGGCTATTTACTGTAACATCAAATATTGAAGCTGAAGTTTGAATACTTTGGCCATATAATAAGACTCATGGGAAAAGGTCCTGATGTTGGGACAGTTTGAAAGCAAAAGGAAAAGGGGTTGACAGGATGAGATGGATAGATAGAAACAATGAAGATGAACTTGGTCAGATTTTGAGAGATAGTCGAGGATTAGAAGAGCCTGGTGTGCTATGGTTCAAGGGGTCATGAAATGTCAGACACAACTGAACAACAATAACAAAATTGCAAAGAGATGAAATAATAGAGAAAAGGACCCAATTTTTACCAATAAAAATTTACAGCAACTATTTTTATGGCATCAAAAAATTGGAAGGTTATGGTATGCCAATTGAAAAATGACTGAACAAGTTATGTTATATGATTGTGATGGGATAACACTGTGCTATAAAAATGATGAGCAGGATGATTTCAGGAAAACCTTTGAAGACTTACATAACTCATGCCAAGTAGAGTGAGTGGAATGAAAAGAGAAAGCAATAGTATAAGGATGATCAGCTGTGAAAGACTCAACTGCTCTGATCAAGACAATGATCCAAGCTCATTCCCAAAGAACCATGATGAAAAATACTATCCACCTCCAAAGAAAGAACTGATGAACTTTGAAAACAGATTGAAGCTTACTTTTAAAATATTATTTTTAATCTTATTTTTTATTTTCTTCTATGAAAAGGCTAGTATGGAAATGTTTTATGTGACTTCACATGTTTAATTGATATTAAAGTGATTGCCTCATCAAGGATGGGGAGGGCTGGGAAAGAGGAAATAATTTAGAACTCCAACTTTAAAATGATTATTTATTTTTTACATGTAATTGGGAAATATCTAAATATCTAAATAAAATATATTTTAAAAAGAAAGCTAGGCAAAACCAGAAAAGTGCCTGTCATATGAAATTTGTTAGCCTCAACTCTCTATTTCCAGGCACATTTAAAAATCTACCATGCATATTTTACGTTTATAACAATTACTCTGAGATACTATGAGAACAGAGGCTTGTAAATCTTTATTTCATTAGTTGCCATGGACAAAGAATTCATAACCTAGCAGCCAACAAAATATTGATGAGTTTCTCTGTTGCTTAGCTAGGCTGGTTTTGGAGAGCAGATGCTTTCTGTTGTCAGGATCCTACTTGACATGTTTCCGGCTTGGTAGAATATTCCAAAGCTTGGAGTCTTCTAGCATAACCTTTAAGAACCCAGGATCACCTTCATGTCACAACTTTACTTAAGTGAGAAAAATAGCTTTTGAATCATTAAAGAAAAATTGACAATATTAGCTTCCATGTAATCACAGACAAATTAACCTCTCTAGATCTAAATTGCCTGAGGAGTAAAATGGGGATAACAATACTTTATCTGTTGATAGCAGGAGTTGGGTCAGATAACCTCTTGAAGTTTCTTCTACTTCTAAGATCTATTATTCTTTTCTTTTTAAGTATTGACAAGAAAAGAATATCGTTTTATAGGTAATGTTATTTATGTTGTGTAAGTATTATATTGTTTAAGTATGATATTGTTTTCTACTTCTCTAAAAAGTTATAGTATGAAACAACAATATAAAACTCCAATAGGAAGGAATTTCCATGAGCCACTAGGAAACTACATTATCATTACCTATGTTGTGTTGTAGTTCATTTTTTTCCCCCAACTACATTTAAGTCTGTTATGGGGAGACTATACTGGGGTGTAGAGTATGTGTGTATCTGTATGTATATACATATTCATATTATCTATAGTCATATAGGTAAACTTACTACATATATTTTCTGAAAAATTCCCTTCTTTACACTATTTATATATGTAGGAAGTCAAAATGGCCCATAGAGGCCATTCTATGAAACTTGTTCAAAGTTGCCATGGCTTTTTCCCAATGACCCTGTGAATCCTTAGTTCTGAGTATGTTTGACACAGGGTTAAAATGCCTTATACTTTGAGATAGTGCAAATTTGCCTTATTGGCTACAGAACCAGTGAACTGATGACTTAAAGGATGTTCAAGATGGAACAGTACATCCCCTCAAAGTTTTCTTTCTTTCTAGCCACAAATCACGTCAAGACACTTAAGATGCTTCTAAAGAAGAGGGTTAGGGTGGGCCATATGGCTCTGTTTCCACTTTATAAGCAGGTGACTTCTAAAACCTATGTTCTGCTTTGGCAAACCTAAACCTAGGGTTGAATTGTTCATTTTTTGCCTTTATTTGTTTATTAACTTTTCTTTTTTAGAGGAGAGAAGACAAGGCAGTTGGGGTTAGGTGACTTACCCAAGGTCACAGAGCTAGTTAAATGTCAAGTATCTGAGTCTGGATTTGAACTTAGGGCCTTCTGACTCCAGGGCCTGGGCTCTATTCACTGTGCCACCTAGCTTTCCCTGTTTATTTACTTTTGAGAAAAGAGTAAACTGAGCTAGATGAAGATATATATTTGGAGATAACCTTGTCATTTTGAGAGATCCAAGGGCTTTGGCTCCCAGTGGGTTGAAACTGGTTGGAAACAGAAAAAAATTTTGAGGTGGAGAAGACAAAGGTTTTGTCCTGAGCTTGTCTGTTTTACCAGAAAACACTAAGCAGAATTTTTGGACAGTGCAAAAGAAGGTGAAATGCAAAATACTCAATTAGCAGTTCTGTCAATTTGTTTATTCTCTGGTGAAGTTTAATTTTTATTCTCACAATAACATCTTAATAGTAATTCAAAGTTGTTGCTGAATCTTGGGTTAAAGTCATTCTGTTAATGTGTACTATGAGTCTTTTATGTTTAGCATCTCATTTAAGTGTCAAGATAAATTACCAGTTCCATTCCTGAATCATATTGCACACGAAATACCTTTCTTATTTGCCCCTGAGGTTATTTGGTGGAGCAGACAGAGCTCTGGACTTATAGCCAGGAAAACCTGAGTTCAAATCTCTTCTCAGGTACTTTATTATGTGTGACCCTGGGAAAGTGACAACCTCTGTCTTCCTCAGTTTACTGAACTGTAAAATGGTGATAATAACAACACCTGCCTTGTGCGGCTGTTGTGAGGATCAAATGAGGTAGTATTTGTAAAGCTTTTAGTACAGTGCTTGATGCATAGCAGGTATCTAATAAATTTGTCCTTCCTTCAGTATTGGGATGAGTATTTAATAAGTCAATGAGTATGAGAAGAGGAAATGTAATGCTCCTTATTAAAAATATGCAGCCCTATAAAAGGAAGAAAATCAAGAGGAGGAGGAAAGAAAGAAAAAGAAAATTCCAGTTTTCCAGTCATAGCTATTAAAACAACCACAGAAGACCTAGACATTCAATGCAGTTATTATAAGTAATGTCAAAAGTAAAGCATACCTCTGTGGATACTGTCTTGCTCAAGTACAAAAGTACAAGTGGATTTAAATAATTGTGTAAAATTAATTGCCATAAGTGGCATTGTGTTTACGTGTTAATTTTTTTCCTTCAGCTGAATAACTTTTATATCCTTTGTTTTGCCCCAATAATTCTAGGAGAAAATGTCTTTTTCCTCGTATCTTCATGGCTGTATCATTGAGAATAAAATTACCCTTGTAGTGGACATGTGGCCAGCAATGATATATATTCTAGGATAGTTAAGAGGGATTATTAGTTATGGATCACTTGGAAATCTATACCATTTTAAATTATCCTATATCTACTCATTAAAGTACCTTTGTCAGATTAATATAGGAATTCTCTGTCAAGGATGAGTGATTCTGTTTAAAAATTGCTATCTGTACAAAGGTTCAGTGAGTGGTTTTTAAAATTAGAATTCATTTAGTTAATATTGGTTTTTTTAAAGTATGTAATCTTTTTCTGAAAATATGCATGGATTGTAAGACTAAGTCAAGTACTTGTGGGAAAATGGTGAGGACTGATACATGAAGGTTTTCCTGTCCCAAGGAACTTCTTTTGCAGTCTACATTACCTCATACTCAAATAAAAAAAATATGGCATTTAAAGCCTTAAATGACGGTGTGTATATATGTATGCATATATATTTGTGTCTATACACAAACATATATTATTTGCTGGATTTTTTCATGTCATTAAGGTACCTTCATGCCACTCTGCCTTGGGTGCATTGACTGCATGCTTATTAGCTTAGTCATGGGACCTCTTTGATAGCTGTGTCATTTTACAAATGAATATGTCAATTCATAAATTTTTTTTGACATTGTCAGAGATTCACAATGTGTTCAATTCAATAAAAACTTATGACAAATTTTCCTACCAAATATTTCCACATGTTTATATATATATATATATATATATATATATATATATATATATATGCACATATGCGTATGTATATATATCTATATATATATATATATATATCTGTAACAGGAATGAGATTTGAAGTTCCTTTTGTATTGCTAAGCTAAGAGGTACTTAGCACATAGTTCAGATTAAGCATCTGTTAAAGAAACAGAAGGTATCAACTCCTGTCTCCTTTTGCTGACATAACAGGAAGGGGTTGGCTGAAACAGTAAGCTAATGCTGTCTGTATATAAGGAAAAATCCTAGCTGGGAGAGACAGATCTTCTTGGAGTAAGCCTTACAGAGGCAACAGCTGCTGCTGCTGCTGGTGATGCTGAAGAGGAACCAAGGAGGCTGAAGAGGAAAGCTCTCCTCCCCACTCCCCTCCCTCCCCCCCCCAGGCTGGAAAGAATGATTTTGATTTGGAAAACCTGGATGGAGTGATTTTGATTCTGGGAACCAGCTGAAACTTCTGCTGAGTCTGAGGTCCAGCTGAACCTGCTTAGGATTTCTGAGGGCCAGTCAGAGCTGAGGGCCAGACAGAGCTTCTGAGGCTGTTGAGAATTTCTGAGGGCCAGCTGGAGCTGCAGAAGACTGAGGAAGAATGATTGTGATGCTGGTACTTTGCATGAACCTGTTTGTGGCTTTGTTAAATCCTGGCTTCCCAGGAGCAGAGACTGTGAAGGATTTAGGGTGGGTTGGACACTGAATTTCAGTGTGCAGCAGGACTTGCACAGAGGGCTGGGCAAGGAACTGGGAGATGTCTGCCTTTGAATCCAGGTGACTATTTGGTGTATTCAGGTAGGAGCTTCCTGCCTCATGTCAAGATGAAAAGACCTCTCTGTGGGTACTGAGTAGTGATGAAATTGTAATTTGCTAATGACCTAGGGATGGAGGGATTGTGTATTTTCTGATGATTGAATAGTGAATGATGAAGGATGATTGAATGATTGATTTACTAAATGATTGCATTTAGTGATTGATGACTGAATAAGTGACTGATTGAGTTAACTTAGCATGCCCCATAAGTGGAGAATTTTGACTGTTGTACTTGGTGATTGAATTAAGGATTTTGCGATTGACTCAATGAATGTTCTCTGTTCAAAACTTTGTGACCACTGTGGTGAAAACTATGTGGCCATTTTCTGTGATGAGTTGTTGTGAGTACTATATTTAGATTTTCTATGATAAGTTATAACACTCTGAATGCTGTACCTTGATTTACTGTGAATGTTTTGCTCTAACATGTTATGGAATAAATAGAGTGTTCGCTATACTGTGTAATCAGAACCTTACAAGCTATTCTTCTGGAAAGCTGCTTATGCTTGACATTGCAATATCTTATTCCATCCCCTATCAAGCCATACTTTGTAATGAAGGTATAAAAAAAATACTTTAATAGCCTTAGGCAATATTCAGTGTTCAACATTCTTAGTTTCCTCTTTTGAAAAGAATGGAGGGAAGCATATTTTCTCATTTCTTCTCCAGGACTAAGGTTGACCATTATAATTATTCAGGGTTCAGCTTCATTTTTGTTATCCTTCTTTCCATATTTATATCTATATCTAAATCTACTTACATAGATATTAATGTATATCTATATATATAGATATAGATAGTCACTGTGCATATAGTTTTCCTGGCTCTATTTACTTTTTCCTGTATTGATCCAAATAAACCTTCAAAAACTTCTCTGAATTCTTCATATTCACCTCTTGAAAAAGATCCCAAAAAGAAAACTCCTAGAAATATTATAGCCAGGTTCCAAAGTTCCCAGATCAAGGAGCAAATATTACAAGCTGCTAAGAAGAAACAATTTGAATACTGTGGAAACACAATTAGGATAACTCAGCATTTAGCAGCTTCTACATTAAGGGATCAAAAGGCCTGGAATATGATATTCCAGAGATCAAGGGAGCTAAGATTAAAACCAAAAATCACCTACCCAGCAAAATTGAGTATAATGTTCCAGGGGAAAATTTTGTCGTTAAATGAGGTGGAGGACTTTCAAGCATTCTTGCTGAAAAAACCAGAACTGAAAAGAAAATTTGATACTCAAATACAAGAAGCATGAGAAGGTAAACATGGAGAAGAAACCAAAAGGAAACTTATCAAAGTTGAACTATTTATATGCCAAAATGGAAAAATGATAATTGTAACTTATGAAACTTTTCTCAGTATAAGGATAAGTGAAGGGAATACAAATGTATATATACATACACATATACATGTCTATATGGGAGGATATATATATATATATATAT
>CM053580.1:380136116-380169271 GCA_028627135.1 Pseudochirops cupreus | reverse complement strand
ATAGTTGTGGATCACAAAATATAGCAGACTTTCTACATGGAGGTCAGAAACAAAGCCTTTATTCAAATACCGTAAAACCAAGTCCCAGAACCAGAAAGCCAAAGTCATCACAGTAGTCACAAAGTTGATATACATGGTTAATGCAGTGAACACCCACATTTCCAAGTCTTCACAACAGAACAGGCTCCCTCAAGCAGGGATCCTCCTCTCACTCACAGTAGCTCCTCAGCCTGGTTCTTGGAAGGTCTTAGAAGAAATTCCCAAAGGAAAAGTCTCAGCAGAAGTTCCCAGAAGGAAGGTCTCAGCAAAAGTTCCCAGAAGGAAGGTCTAAGCACAAGTTGCAGTCTCCAGATGGTCACTGAGAGAAATTATGACTCTCCTGCTGGTGCTCTTCCTTATATACAGTATAGCTCCTTCCCATTCTGCTCCTTCCTGTTACATCAGCAACTTCCTCCCAAGGTGTTAACTACTTCTCTGTTAATTAAATAGCTTAAACAAGGTGTTAACTTGAAAATAAGGTGCTAAGTACCTGCTTACTTGCTAATACAAAAAGATCTTCAGACTCCATTAACATTACATTTCCTCATATGTTTGAAGTTTCCAAAGTAACATATTTGAGTTCTGCTTTCAAACCAATATTTTATTGACTTTATACATTTACCTTTTTTTCCCTTTTGTGCCTCACTTATAGAAACATAAATTTATAAGTTAAACAATAATTATAGAAGCATTTCTTCATGAATTTTTTTAAAAGTTCCATGTCCCAAAATGTGCCAATGTGTAGTTGAATTCAACAAGATAAATAATTGTCTTCTACCTTTGTGTGTTCTTGTTCACATACACGCACACACACACACACACACACATGCATGCGTGCGCGCGCACACACACACACACACACACACACACACACATGTGCGCGTGCGCGCGTGTGTGCTCCTATCCCTGCCAATTTCACATCTCCTTTATTCTGAGGTAGGAAACAATTCAGGAAAGCAAAAAACACTTTCTGAAGAGGTATTCTTTTTGTGCAACAGCTCCCTACGAATTAGACTCATTGTAAAATTACCATCTACTTCTACATCCCTGGGAGTGCTCTTCATTGGGATACCCTCCTCACTCCACTTTAGGTTGATATGGCTTCATTTCTTCATCTCTGTTTCTATTTCTTCTATTGTATTCTTACTTATTCTCCTATAGTCCCTTTAATTGCTGAGAGACTATAAGAGTTATCTTTCTATTATTTAACCATATATTTAATCAGGGTACGTCATATATTCCTATCTGCTTTTATGCATTTTTTCCATTCTGTAGGCAGAACACATTAATTCACCCATAGGCAAGGTTGCACTCCATCATATTTTGTTCTTGATGGTGTTCTTCAACACCATCAATTCTATTTCTTTAAATCCTCTCATTATTATACCCTTGTATATCTTTAAAAATAAATATTTTAATAGTCCTTCTGTTGTTTTTGTTGTTTTAATCCAACAAGAGTCTTCCTCTTTATATTTTATTCCTTTTTGATAATCTCTAGAGATGGAATAATTTATCTAATACATAATATTTCTTTGATAGTTACATGTAGTATTTTCCTTCTTGCGTTTCTGTTGAGGTGTTTGCAGTCTGTTCATGTCTACTTTAAATTTTGTGGGAATAATTCAAATGTCTCATTGAATGTCTATCTTTTTTCAAAGGTGGTTTGGCTCAGATCTGCTGGGTATGCCATTTTAATTTGCTTCCTGAACTCATTGTTTTTAGGAATTCCATTTGAAAGCTATATTACAGGCTTCTATTATTTTGATACTTTCCCTTCAGATTTTAAAGTCTTTCTCTTGGCTGTTAGTAAAAATATTTTTGTGACAGGAATAATTAAATATAACAATTATGTGTCTTGGAGTTTAAAACATAGAGGTTTTTTTTGGTTTATTTCTTTTTTCTTTTCAGTGGATTTGGTGGATTCTTTCAACTAATGTCTTATGTTCCGTATCTATAAGTTTTAATTAGTTTTCTTTTATTTTTTTCTCTCATTATATTGTTCAAGGATTTTTGAAAAATCTACTTATGTTTTTGGAGACATCTATCATCTTTAAATTTTTTCTTCACAATCAGTGTTTTTTTTTTTTATCTTATGGATATAGCATAATAATTAGTTGATAAATATCTCATAAGTGTCTACTATGTGCCCGGCCCTGTGATAGGTGTGTGTGTTCTTTCAGCATGTTTACTTTGCTTCTCTTCTTCTAGAATGTCCCTCACATCAGTGTATTTGTATATCCATTGTACTGTTCTTCCTTTTGCCTCTTTGGAGAAACTTGCCACCATAGACTCAAAATTTTTTTTTATTATTCTAATTATTTCTGTTCTGCACCCTCTAATTTCTGCTATTTCTTTCTTTTAACTTCTCCCAAAATTCTGATTTCTCTCTTGAACCTTTTAGAAGCATCCTACTGCAATTGCATGTTCTTTTTGGAATCATAGGTTTCAGAATTTTATAGTGTTGGTTTAATGTTTTGTACTGTTTATTTAGAAAGGTTTACAATCTTTTGAAACTGTTGTGCTCATCATCTCTTCTAGTTCTGTACTTCCTCTATTGCTCTACTTATACCTTAGGGTTTTGAAAAAAATATTTATTTGTCTTGAAAATTATTTTCTTTTTAAATTGAGTTCCAAATTTTTTCCTTCCTATTCCCCCACCCCCACACCAACTGAGAAGGTTAACAAGATGATATCACTTATACATGTGGAATCATGCAAAACATTTTCATATTGAGCAAATTGCAGGGGAAAAAAGCAAAGAAAAAGACAAAAAAACCAAGAAAATTGTTTTACACTTTGTACTCAGTATTCCTCAGTTTTCTTTCTGGAGGTGAATAGCATTTTTTCATCACAAGTCCTTTGGAACTGTGATCAGTGGATTCTTTAGATTTCTAGATTACCCTCTGAATCTAATGGAGTAGTTTTGTTTTATAATTTTTTGAAATAAGATGTTTTGGTTCTTTTTTGGATCATGGATTTCAGGTACTGTAATAATCCTTAAATTATTTCTTCTCAATCTATTTTCCAGGTTGTTTTTCCAATGTGATATTTCACATTTTCTTCTATTTTTAAAAAAAATTCTTTTGACTTTTTTTATTATCTCTTGATGTCTCGTGCAATTATTAGCTTCTACTTGCCAAATATTAATTTTTAAGGAATTGTTTTCTTCAATGAATTTGGAACCTCTTCTTCTATTTGTTCAATTTTAAGTAGTCCTTTTCCATTTGTTCATTGAAAGTGGTTCTTTTCTTTGCTGAAATTTTATACCTCCTTTTCCATTTGGTCTAGTCTGCTTTTAAGGAGTTATGTTCTTTAGTGATTTTTTGTGCCTCTTTTACCATTAGGTCAGTTCTGTTCATCTTTAAGTGTTATTTTCTTCAGTATTTTCGTGACCCTTTTAGCAATATGATATTTTTTCACAATTTTCTTATATTACTCTAATTTCCTCCCCCCCTCCTCCAATTTTGCCTCTACCATTCATCTTTTTCTTTATCCTTTCTGGGAATTCTTATTGGGGTGGGGTCGCATTGGCATTTTTCTTTGATGCTTTGCTTTTACCTATTTTCACATTGTTGTCTTATTTTAAATTTATGCCATGGTCTTTGCTGCCACCATAATAGCTTTTGACATTAAAGTTCTTTTTTTGTTATTTGCTCATTTTTCCAGCCTATTTCTTGACTTTGAATTTTATGTTAAAGTTAGGCTCTTCTAACTTCGTGGGGGCTAGGCAATGTCCCAAGTTTTAGACTTTTTCATGCTGCTTTGCAAATTATACATCATATCACCTCCTTTTCTCTTGACCATAATATATGACAAGTATTATAATAGAATTCTGGGGAAAGTTTAGAGGCTGTATGTACTGAACTCTCTTCAATGGCAATTAAATCTCTTTGGAGATTCCAAAGCACCCTTCCATGATTGATTTTTATTCTTTCCTGTAATATACAGGTTAGTGGGAACATGCTTCTAATCAAAGACACTTTTGGAATAGCAGTATCTACTCTTAATTGACAAGGACAGTGGTATCCACTGTTAATTCACAAGAGGGTTTATCCTCTAGGGATTCTTGTCTATTTAGCTGTAATGTTTCTACCTCTGCTGCATAAATCCTCCTTCTTTAAAATTGATAGTTTGTTTGTTATGAAAACTAGGGAGTAGAGCCAAGATGATGGAGAAAACCAGAAAATTGCCTGAGCTCTCTCTAGTTACACTCAGAAACAATGTTAATCAAGCCTCTAAACAAGTGGTTCTCAACCTTCCTACACGCAACCCTTTAATACAGTTCCTCATGTTGTGGTGACCCCTAACCATAAAATTGTTTTTGTTGCTACTTCATAACAATAATTTTGCTACTGTTATGAATCTATCTGATATGCAGGATGTGTTTTCATTGTTACAAATTGAACATAACCCACAGGTTGAGAACCGCTGCTCTAAACAGATCATAGAACAACAGAACCTACCAAAGATGAAGTGAAACAACTTTTCAGCTTAAGATAACTTACAGGAACTTTCAAAAAGGTCTTCTCACTTGCTTACAAGTGAAGTGCAGCCCAATGCATCCCAATGAAGCCCAGTATAGAGGATGTTCTGGCGAGCAAGCATGAGGCTCTTACCCAAAGCACAGATCAACAAATGATGCCCTATGGTTCTAGCTTAGCAAGCCAGTGTCATAGTAGGCCAGCAGTGAAGCCTCAAATCTATAATGCCATGCAGGAGCAGCTTCCCAAAAGAATGCTACTGTGAACAGCTTTTAAGGTTCTGATTACACAGTTTAGTGAATACTTCATTTCTTCCATTAAAAATCAAGGCAAACATTCATAACAAATCACAATATAATATTAACAACATTATATCTTATGAGAGAAAATCACAATATAGTGTTCACAACAGCTTAACATTAGAATGACCACATAGTTTTCACTAATATGGTCACAGTATTTAGAACAAAGAACAAAAGAATAATCATCTGATGTCCCTAAGGAGGTTTGCCTCCTCACTCAGTCATTCAGTCATCTCACAATACAATAACCAATCTTCCACTCATGGGTCAATCATAGATTAAATTAATCAGTTCCTTATCTAGTAATCAGTCACTAAGTATTGTTAATCACTAAATACAATCATTAGAAAATTACACAAACTCTCAACCCCTTGGTATCTAGTAAACTTCAATTTCATCACACGTCTAAGGGGAGGCCTTTTCTTCATCTTGACTCAGTGTGGTCTCTCAGATTCCCTGGATCCCCTTCCATGGTCCCAGCTCCTACCTGAATCCACCAAACAGTCACCTGGATTCAGAGACAGACAGCTCCCAGGTTCTCATCCAGTCCTCAGAGCAATTCTTGCTACACACTGAAGTTCACAGGGTCCAGTACATCTCAAAACCTTCATCACTTCTGTTGCCAGGAACTCAAGGATCAACCAAGCCACAAACAAACAAAATCTTATCCCAATAATGCTTTTTCAGTTCTCCAGCAGTTCAGCTTGCCCTACGACCCAGAAGGAATCTCAGCCTTCCAGGTGGGCCTCCCAGCCTCCCCTGTGGTCTTCTAGGCAACTTCAGCCTTCACTGGATTCTGGCCTCATAGAAAACTCCATCTCAGTTCCCAGTCCAGCAGCCCAGCTTCCAGATGCTGTGAAAATTCTTGTCCCTCCACCAGGAGCCACCAGGAGGAAAATTCTTGATTCTATTTCTCTGTCCCTGGAACTCTTCTTATACACACACACACACACACACACACACACACACACACACACACACATGCACATTGGCTTTCTGTCTCAGCCAACCCCCTCCTGCCATGTCAGCAACAGGAGACAGAGTTCACACCCTCTGTTTCTTTCACAGAAGTACTTAGCCCTTAGTTACTAAGGAATAAGTACCTGCTAAATTAATTACTGTTACACAACCCCAGTGCAAAAGGCAAATTTCCAGCCCCAGAACCCAGGGCGCAACAGGCATGACTAGAACAGGTCACCCAAGTGTAGTGGGCAAGCTTCTAGCACCTGAGGCCCCAATGAAGAAGGCTAGTGACCAGGCTGGTGGCACTATAGCACAAAAAGCTTGGGACAGTGCCCCCTGTGACAAGGAGCTGAGTTCAACTTTAAAAGCCACAAAATAAGCTTAAAATGAGCAAGAAGAAGCAAAGAGGATGACCACAGAAAGCTACTATGGCTACAGGGAAGCTCAAAACACAAACTCAGAAAAGGAAAACAACATCAAAATGCAAAACCTCAAAGTGGAATCTCAAGCTGAAACACCATGGAAGAGCTCAAAAGTGAGTTTTAAAAAGATTTAGAAGAAAAATTGAGAAAAGAAATGAGAAATATTCAAGAGATAGTCAACTGCTTAGAAAAGAAAGGAAACAAATAGGCTGAAGAAAACAATTCCTTTAAAAATACATTTGGCCAAATGGGAAAAAATATAATGAACAAAACAACTCCTTAAAAAATGGAATTGGTAAAATGCAAAAAGGAAGCACAAAAGTTGACTAAAAAATCATCAATTAAAAATTAGAATTGGGCAGGTGGAAGCTAATGACTCTATGAGACATCAAGAATCATTCCAACAAAACAAAAAGAATGAAAAAATACAAAATATGTAAAATATCTCATTGGAAAAATGAATCATCTTGAAAAATAGATGCAACAGAGGTCATATAAGACTTACTGAACTAACTGAAAACCATGATCAAAAAAAGAACCTGGAAAATATCTTTCAAGAAATTATGATGTGTGGGGAGGACAGAGTCAAGATGGCAGTATAGAAGCAGGAAAACTCCATGGCTCCCCCCATAACCACCTCAAATACCTATAAAATATGACTCTACACAAATTTTAGAGCTATGGAACCCACAAAGTGACAGAAAGAAAAAAAAACCTCCTGCTGAAAACAGACCAGCAGGTGGACAGGAAGGGCTCATCACAGCATTCTGAGAGCATAGCACAGCCCCATGTGAGCCTGAGGTTTTAGCCTCCAGGCTGCCCAAACTGGCCATGGCTAGAGCATTAGGGAGAGTGGATCACCAGAAGTTATGACAGCTTCCAGAATTATCAACCCATAAATGCCAAAGACAAAGTAAAAGATCAATGGCACTCTGCTAAATCTGGGGAAGGAGGGACTGAGTGTGGTTCAGCCTCTGCTCCCAGAGCAAGAAGCAGCAGAAATGGCAGCCCTGCAGCCGCCTCCATGTGACTGCCTCAGATCTCCCAACCTGCAGATCATAGAGGGGCCAAGCAACCACTCAGAGGCTAAGTGCTCTTGCCTTAACCTGCCTGGATTGGGATTGTGGTCTCGGGTGGTGGTCTGAGGTGTGTGAACAATGAGCCAAAGATGGTGGGGACTATAGAGACAGTGCCCTCCTAATAGCTCCAGCAGCTGCAAAAACCCAAGCAACTTGGGACAAACCTTTACCCTCTGGAAGCAGAGTTCTGCTGTGACAATGAGCTCAAAAGTCTGGCCTTTGGCTGGCAAGATGAGCAAAAAGAAGAAGCAAAGCAAGTATAGCCATCAAACATTAGATTCCTTTTTTGGGGACAAAAAGAATCAAAGCATGGAACAGGAAGAAGAAAACACAGTCAGAACTCCTGCACCAAAAGCTTCCAATAAAGATATGAATTGGTTACAGGCCATGGAGTAGCTCAAGAAGGATTTTGAAAATCAAGTAAGAGAAGTGGAGGAAAAATTGGGAAGAGAAATGAGAATGATGCAAGAAAATCATGAAAAACAAGTCAACAACCTGACTGAAGAAAGTAACACCCTAAAAATATAGACTAACTCAAATGGCAAAAGAGGCCCAAAAAGCCAATGAGGAGAAGAATGCCTTAAAAAGCCAAATTTTCCCAATGGAAAAAGAATTTCAAAAGGTCACTGCAGAGGATAATTCCTTCAGAATTATATTGGATGCTAATGACTTTATGAAAAATCAAGATATTATTAAACAGATCCAAACAAATGAAAAAATAGAAGGCAATGTGAAATATCTCATTTGAAAAACCATTGACTTGGAAAATAGATGCAGTAGAGATCATTTAAAAAATTATTGGACTACCTGGAAGCCCTGATCAAAAAAAGAACCTAGAAATTATCCTTCAAGAAATTCTCAAGGAAAATTGCCCTGATATTTTAGAACCAGAAGGCAAAATAAAAATTGAAAGAATTTATGGATCACCTCTTGAAAGAGGGCCCCAAAAAGAAAATTCCTAGGAATATTATAGCCAGGTTCCAGAGTTCCCAGACCAAGGAGAAAATATTTCAAGCAGCCAAGAAGAAACACTTTGAATATTGTGGAAACAGAATCAGGATAACACAGGATCTAGGAGCCTCTACATTAAGGGATCAAAGTGCTTGGAATATGATATTCCAGAGATCAAAGGAGCTAGGATTAAAACCAAGAATCACCTACCCAGCAAAACTGAGTATAATGTTTCAGGGGAAGACATTGTCATTCAATGAGGTGGAAGACTTTCAAGCATTCTTGATGAAAAAAACAGAACTGAATAGAAAATTTGACATTCAAATACAAGAAGTAAGAGAAGCATGAGAAGGTAAACAGGGAAAAGAAATCATAAAGAACTTATCAAAGTTGAACTATTTACATTCCTACGTGGAAAAATGATCATTGTAACTTATGAAACTCTTCTCAGTAAGAGGATAGTTGAAGGGAATATACATGTGAGTGTGTGTTTATATGTGTACAGGTATACATAGCAGGCACAGGATCAATTGAATAGGAAGGGATGATATTTAAAAGGTGAAATTGAGAGGTGAGAGAGGAATATAATGAGATTAGATGGGGAGAGACAGAATGGGGTAAATTATCTCACATAGAAGAGGCTATTGTTGCAATGGAGGGGAAGAACAGGAAGGCAAAAGGAAATCCTTACTCTAATTGAATTTGGCTTAGAGAAGGAATGACATACACTCTGAATTGGGTATCATGCCCTACAGGAGAGTAGGGGGGAAGGGGATAAGAGGGGGAATGATGGAGGGGAGGGCTGTTTCGGGGAGATGATAGTTAGAAGCACACACTTTTGTAAAGAAACAGGGATAAAGTAGAGAATAGAAAAAGTGGGGGGATAGGAGGAGGGAAATATAGTCAGTCTTTCACAATATATCCACTATGGAAATGTTTTGTGTAATTACACATGTACAACCTATATTGAATTGCTTATCTTCCCATTAAGCATGGGAGATGAGGGAGGAAGGGAAAGAATCTGGAATTTACAATTTTAAAATCAAATGTTTAAAAATTATTATTATTATTATTTACATGCAACTGGTAAATAAGATATACAGGCACTGGAGTATGGAAATCCATCTTGCCCTACCAGAAAGTCTCAGGGGGTATGGAGGAGGATATAGGAGAGAGCACATTGGAGGAGGGGGTATTCAGTGAGATCACTGTTTTAGGATTGTGGGTAGGAGAAAGATGGGGAGAAAATTTGTAACTCACAATCTTTTGGAAATGAATGATGTCAGCTAAAAATAAACACAAAAGTTAATTTAAAAAAAAAGAAATTCTGATGGAAAACTGCCCTAATAACCTATAATCAGAGGGTAAAATAGTCATTGAAAGAATCCACTGATCACCACCTAAAAGACATACCAAAATGAAAGCTCCAAGGAATATTGTAGTCAAATTCCAGAATTATCAGGTCAAGTAGAAAATACTGCACATAGCTAGAAGAAAAAAAACAAAAACAATACAAATTCACAGGAGCCATAATCAGAATTACATAGGACTCAGCAGCTTCTTCACTAAAAGATCTTCAAATACAAAACTCAAGAGACATGCAAAAAGGTAAAAAGTAAAGAAAAAAAGCACGGTATTTGACAAAGTTAAACTGTTTACATACCTACACGGAAAGATGGCACCTATAACTCTTGAGAACTGTGTCTCTATCATGGTATTGAGAAGGGGTATATATAAATGTAGTATGTGAGTACAAATTGACTTTGATGTGATGATATAAAAATATTAAGAGGTTAAAAAAAAGGATTGTACTGGAAGAAGAGAAAAGGGGGAGGCAGATTAGTGTAAATTACATCACATGAAGGGACATAGAAGACCTCTTACTGTAGAGGGAGAGAAGGGAGGGAGGTGAGCATGTTTGAACCTTACTCTCATCAGATTGGGCTCAAAGAAGGAATAACATAGATATTCAGTTGGGTATAGAAATTTATCTCACCCTGGAGGGAAGTAGGAGGGAAAAAAGGAGGGGGGCAGTGATGCTGATAGAAGAAAAGGAAGAGGAGAGTGCATAAGTAGGAAGGGAAAGGACAAGAAAGGGAAAGGGGGCAGGCATATGCAAGATCAGATTGAGGCTGGTGGTCATCAGAAGCAAAATATTGGTGAGGAGATATAAGATGAAAAGAAAGAGAGAAGTATAAATGGGGGAAAATAGGAAGGTGTAATTCCATGCATGAACAGCTTTCCAGAAGAATGCTACTGTGAACAGCTTCTAAGGTTCTGAATACAAGGTACAGTGAACATTCTATTTATTCCATAACAAATCAGAGCAAACATTCACAAAAAATCAAGATACAGCATTCACAATGTTACAAAATTATCACAGAAATTCAAAATACAGCATTCACAACAGCTTCCCCAAAATAGCCACATATTTTTCACCAAAGTGATCACAATAGCTTTCAACAAAGTGCAATCATTTAGTCAATCACAAAATCCTTAATTCAATCACAAAGTACAAAGTTCTCCACCCCTAGGTCACAGTAAATAATAATCTTCTCAGTCAGTACGCAGTATCCAAGTAAAGTCTTCTTTCAGCTTGACTTGAGGCTGGCCTTCAGCTTCCATTGTTCTTCTTCCATGGTCCCAGCTCCAACTGTCACCTGAGTTCAAAGACAGGCAGCTCCCAGTCCCCTGTCCAGTTATTTGTCCAGTTCCCAATCCATATTGAAGTTCACAGTGTCCAGTCCACTTCAAGTCCTTCACAGTTCCTGTTTTTGGGAAGACAAATCTTGACAGAGCCACAATAATATTCATCCACATTGCTGGCACCATAATCAACTCACTATTTGCCTGTGAAGTCAACTCAGACCCACCAACAAGGTCTGAGAACTCAACACAAATCATCAAAATAGAAATCAATACAGACCCACAAACAAAGTCCAAGAGGTCAGCATAAATCACCAGTAAAGTCCCAGGACCTTCAGAACCCTCTTCCAGGACTTTGATAAACATACAACCAGAAAATCCTCTTTCAGGATTTCCAGTAAGGTCCCAGGGCTTCTATAAAAAGTATCACAAGCAACCATCAACACAGATAGAGCAAACAGAGTGATGGGATACAAGTTTTCTCCTTTTGACTCTGCCCCACGAGAGTCCTCTTCTCAATTCCTGCTGTCTCTATCCCAGGGGCTGTCCTTATATAGTCATTAGTTCCTCCCCAGGAGTTCACAAGTTCTAGTGTTCACAAATTGTGGGGTTCACATGTTCTGTTTCTTAACAGACTTGATACAAGGCTCATAAGAAGCTGGAACTGAGAAAAGGTGTTAATTCAATAGCTGAACCAAGGTGTGAACTACTTACGTGCTTGCCATTACACGTGGAGGGAAACATACAGTTAGTAATCATAACTATGAATGTGAATGGGATAAACTATCCCATAAAGTGAAAGCATATAGCAGAGTGGATTAAAAACTAGAATCCTAAAGAGATACACACAGAATAAAGATAAAAGACTAGAGCAGAATATATTAAACTTCAGGTGAAGTTTTTTAAAAAAAAAGTAGCGGTAGCAATCCTGATCTCAGAAAAAGCAAAAACAAAAATAGATCTAATTAAAAGAAATAAGGAAGGAACTATATATTGCTAAAAGTTACCATAGACAATGGGATAATATCAATACTAAGCAGAAATGAACCTAGTGATACAACATCCAAATTCTTATAGGAGAAGTTAAGTGACTTACAGGAAGAAACATACAGCTATTAGGGGACCTCAGCCTCTTCCTCTCAGAAGTAAATAAATCAAGCTACAGAATAGACAAGAAAGAAGTTAAGAAGGTGAAGAAGGTGAAGGTTAGATATGCTAGACCTCTGAAGAAAATTGAATGGGGATAGAAAGGAATATACTTTTTTTCCTCACTGGAATATGACATCTACACAAAAACTGAACATCAATTAGGGCATGAAAATCTCACAATCAAATGTAGAGAGAAGGAAATATTAAAGGCATCCTTTTCAGATCATGATGCAATAAAAATTACATGAATAAAGGGTCATGGAAAGATAGATTAGAAATTAATTGGAAAGTGCAAATTCATCAAAGAGAATGACAACCATGAGACAACATATCAAATTTAGGAGATATAGCCAAAGCAATAGTTCAGGAAAATGTATATTTCTAAATACTTATCTGAATAAAATAGATGAGGAACAGATCGATGAATTGGTCATGAAATTAAAAAAAAAAACTAGGGGGAAAAAACAAGTTAAAAATCCCCAATTTTTTTGATCCCACCAAATTAGAAATTCTGAAAATCAAAGGAGAGATTAATAAAATTGAAAGTAAGAAAACTATTGAACTAATAAATAAAATTGAGCACTGGCTTTATGGGAAAAGCAAAAAAAAAAATAGACAAAATTTTTGTTAATCTATTTAATGAAAGAAAGAAGAAACCAAATTACCAGTATCAAAAATGAAAAGGTTAAATTCACCACCAAAGAAGAGGAAATTTAAACAACAATTAGGAACATTTTGGTCTAGCTATATGCCAATAAATTTGACAATCTGAGTAAAATGCATGAATATTTACAAAAATATAAATGCCCCAGATTAACAGAAGAGAAAATAAAATACTTAAATAACCTTCTTTTAGAAAAAGAAATTGAAGAAGCCGTTAATGAACTCCATAAGAAAAAAATCTCCTGGGCCAGATGGATTTACAAGTGAATTCTACTTAACATTTAAAGAACAATTAATTCTAATACTAAATAAATATTTGGAAAAATAAGTAAAGAAGGTGTCCTATCAATTACTTTTTATGACAAAGGTATGGTGTTCATACCTAAACCAGGAAGAGTCAAAATAGAGAAACAAATGTACAGTCCCATTTCCCTAGTGAATGTTGATACAAAAAATTTTAAATGAAATATTACCAAAGAAATTACAGCAGGTGTAATGGTAATTAATTTAGCAGGTACTTAGCCCTCAAGTACCTCTATGAAAGAAACAGAAAGTATCAAATCTGTCTCCTGTTGCTGGCATAACAGGAAGCGGTTGGCTGAGACAGGAAGGCAATGTATGTGTGTGTATTTAAGAAGGGGCCCAGAGAAGAGACAATCAGAATCAAGAATTTTCCTCCTGGTGACTTCTGGTAGAGGAAGCAGAATCTTCCCAGCATCTGGAAGCTGAGCTGCTACTTGCTGGACTGAGAACTGAGTTGGAGTTTTCTATGAGACCAGAATCTGATGGAGGCTGAGGTTGCTGCCAAGAAGGCCTGGAAGGCAGAGATTTCTTCTGGGTCTTTGGGCCAGTCAAATTGCTGGAGGACTGAAGAAGCATGACCAGGATAAGACTTTGTTGGTTTGTGGCTTGGTTGAGCCTTGAGTTCCTGGCAACAGAAGTTGTGAAGGTTTTGAGATGCGCTGGACCCTGTGAACTTCAGTGTGTAGCAAGAACAGCCCAGAGGACTGGATGAGAACCTGAGAGCTGTCTGCCTCTGAATCCAGGTGACTGTTTGGTGGATTCAGGTAGGAACTGGGACCATGGAAGTGGATCCAGGGAATCTCAGAGACCACCCCAAGTCAAGATGAAGAAAAGGCCTCTCCTTAGATATTGAATGTGTGATGAAATTGAAGTTTGCTAGACATTGAGAGGTGGAGGGTTTATGTAATTTTCTAATGATTATATTTAGTGATTAACAATACTTAGTGAGTGAATGCTAGATAAGTGACTGATTAAGTTAATCTATAATTCCCCCATGAGTGGAAGATTGATTGTTGTATTGTGAGATGACTGAATGACTGAGTAAGGAGGCAAACCTCCTTAGGGATATCAGATGATTATTCTTTTGTTCTTTGTTCTAAATACTGTGACCACATTAGTGAAAACTATGTGGTCATTCTAATGTTAAGTTGTTGAGAACACTATATTGTGATTTTCTGTGATAAGATGTAATATCGTGAACATTATATTGTTATTTGCTGTGAATGTTTGCCTTGATTTGTAATGGAAGAAATAGAGTGTTCACTATACTGTGTAATCAGAACCTTAAAAGCTGTTCACAGTAGCATTCTTTTGGGAAGCTGCTTGTGCATGGCATTATACCAGGTGGAATTTTTACCAGGAATGCAGGGCTTGTTCAATATTAGGAAAACTATCAGCACAATTAACCATGTCAGTTAAAAACTACCAGAAATCATACGATTATTTCAATAGATGCAGAAAAAGCTTTTGACAAAATGCCATTCTTATTAAAAAACACTAGAAAGCATTGAAATAAATGGAGTTTTCCATAAAACCATAAGCAATATCTATCTAATAGCCATCAGCAAACATTATATTTATTGGGAATAAGTTAGAAGTTTTCTTCATAATATCAGGAGTGAAACAAGGATTCCTATTTTTGCCACTATTATTCAATATTGTCATAGAAATGTTACCTTCAGCAAAAAGAAGAAAAAAGAAATTGGAGGACTTAGAACAGGCAATAAGGAAAGAGAGCTATCATGCTTTGCAGATCTTATGATTGCACACTAGAGGATCCTAGAGAATCAACTAAAAAACTACTTGAAATAATTAACAACTCTAGCAGAGTTGCAGGATAGAAAATAAATCCACAAAAATCATCAATACTTCTATATATGTCCAACAAAGCCCAGCAGCAAGAGATAGAAAGAGAAATTGTATATAAAATAACTGTAGAGAATTTAAAGTATTTGAGAGTTTATGTGCCAAGACAAACCCAGGAACTATAAGAACACAATCACAAAACACTATTCATACAAATAGAGTTAGATCTAAACAACTGGAAAAATATCAATTGCTCATGAATAGCCTGAGTTAAAATGATAAAATGACAATTCTGCCTAAATTAATGTATGTATTCAGTGCCTTACCAATCAAACTGCAAAAAAATATTTTATAGGGACAGAAAAAAAATAATAAAATTTATTTGGAAGAACAAAATATCAAGATAATCAAGGGAACTGATGAAAAAAAATGCAAATGAAGGTGGCCTAGCTATACCAAATCTAAAACTATGTTATAAAGCATTAATCATCCAATATATTTGGTACTGGTTAAGAAATAGAGTGGTGGATCACTGGAATAGGTTAAGTACACAAGACACAATAGTAAGTGGCTATAGTAATCCGCTGTTTGATAAACCCAAAGACTTCAGTTTCTGGGATAAGAACCCATTATTTAACAAAAACGTCTGGGAAAGTAGGAAAATAATATGGCAGAAACTAGGTATATATCAATATCTCACAAGCTATATTAAAATAAAGTCAATATTGGCACATGATTTAAATCTAAAGGGTTATACTATAAGCAAATTTGGAGAGCGAGGAATACTTTACCTGTCAGATCTGTGGAGAAGGGAAGAATTTATGATCAAATAAGAAACAGAGAACATCATGAAAAGCAAAATGAATAATTTTGATTACATTAAAATAAAAAGGGTTTGCACAAACAAAACCAATACAACCAAGATTAGAAGTGAAGCAGAAAGCTGGCAAACAATTTTTATAGCCAGTGTTTCTGATAAAAGGCCTCATTTCTCAAATATATGGAAAACTGAGTCAAATTTATAAGAGTACACATTATTCTTTAACTGACAAATATTCAAAAGATATGAACAGCCCATTTTCAGATGAAGAAATTAAAGCTATCTGTAGTCATATGGAAAATGCTGTAAATCACTATTGATTAGAGAAACGCACATCAAAACAACTCTTAATTACCACTTCACAACTATCAGATCGGCTAATACGACAGAAAAGGAAAATGATAAATGTTGGGGAAGATGTGGGAAACTCAAACACCAATGCATTGTTGGTAGAGTTGTGAACTAATCCAACCATTCAGCAGAACAATTTGGAACTATGTCCAAAGGGATATCAAACAGTGCATACCCCTGGATACAGGAATACCATTACTAGTTATGTATCCCAAAGAGATTTTAAAAAGGGAAATTCACTCACATATACAAAAAACAAACAAACAAACATAGCAACTCTTTTGTAGTGGCAAAGAATTGGAAATTGAGGGGATGCTTACCAATTGGAGAATGGCTGAACAAGTTGTGGTATATGAATGTAGTGAAATAGTATTGTGCTACAAGAAATGATGAGCAGGCGGACTTCAGAAAAATCTGGAAAGACTGATGTTGAGTAAAATGAGCAGAACCAGGAGAACACTGTGCACAGTAACAGTAACATTGTGCAGTGATTGAATATGACAGACTTAGGTCTTCTCAGAAATACCATAATCCAAGACAATTCCCAAAGATTCAGGATGAAAACTACTAGTCACATCCTGAGAAAGTACTATGGAGTCTGAACGCAAATCAAAGCATGTCATTTTCACCTTTTTTGGTTTTTCCTTCTCATAGTTTTTTTTCTTTTTGTTTGGATTCTTCTTTCACAAAATGACTGATGTCGAATGATATTTGATATGATTGTACATGAATAACCTGTATTAGAATGTTTGCTGTCTTGGTAAGAGTTGCTAAGAGAGAGGGAAGAAGAAAAATTTTGGGACTCAAAAATCTTATAAAACTGAATATTGAAAACTAAAAAAAAACCCAACAACAACAAAAAACAAACTTGTAGAGACTGAAGAATATGTCAATCCCCATATCTTGTTGTTAATGTTAAAAACCTCCTCACTTAAAAGAAACCTCGATCTTGCTTGATAATATCGTTCTCTTCGCAGGCTTAATTACCACCCATCTGGACTGTTACAAAAACTTTTTTTTTTGCATGTCATAAGGCCCCTGTTCCCTCTTTCTTCCAATCCATCCTGCACATGCCTTTCTCATTTGGTAAATCTAATCTTATTATCTCTCTATTCACAAATCTTCATTGGTTCAAAACTGCTTAGTGATTAAAGTTCAAAGACCTTTGGCAATAATCAAACACCTCCAAAATATGGGGCTACTCTGTCTTTTCAGAATTATACTATATTACTTCTTGCCATGACTGCCATATTGCAGACTAACTGCACTATTTTATATCACTTGAACACACATTGTGCTTGCTTTGTTCATAATGATCTCTTATGATACTTTCCAAACCCTTCTTGATTGTTGAATTTTAAACCACACTTTAAAAAAAATATTCCCTCTCCATGAAGCCTTCCCTGATTCCCTGGATCACAATGAAATACTCTTCAGCTTTCTAGAACATTGCTTCATAACTCCCTAAAATATTTATCATGTAACACAATAAAATAAATTTACTGGTATACATGTTTTATCCTACTAAGAAGGTGTATTTGCACATGGGAATGGAGTTTTTAAGTTAAAATTATGAAACTCTAAGGATGGAATTCCAATTTCAGCCTCTTTGTGGGAGAGGCTTGTGTGGGAATTCTGATTGCTCCCAAATCATGTCACTTGAGTCGTATCCTCCTAGTACAATTAGTCTCTCCTTTAAGAAATTGTCTGTATTGGAATGAAGCTCTGTACTTTAGGTTGGCTATAAAAAAAAGCCCTCCTTCTTTGCTTACAGGGTAAATAAAACTATATCACCCATTTGGTACTTACTAAAGAATGATCTGTTTTAGGGGGAAACAATTCCAAGCTATTGACAATACTGAAATGTCAACCATCTGGGGAGTGGCTATGAAAGTGGTCAAGCTAATAATGCCCCTGTAAGCACACCTGAAGAATCATAGACCAAATTATCATAAAGTGTAATTCCTCTCTAGTCTCCTCTAGTAACAACTCAATTGGTCAAATGCAAAATTAGAAATTGGCAAATTACCTGTTGCTTTGGCCTTTGGCCCTCAATTAGATTTTAAAGTACTGATTCCATGTTATTGTTGTGGGAAGATGAGTTAAAAGAAGGATAAGTTATGTTCCATAGATGTAGCATTATTGGCATGATTCAGAAGATCTTTGCACTAGTTCTGGATTTATAGTACCAGAGAGAAGCAGAGGGGAACAGTGTTGCACTATTTATGTAGATATCATATTTCACTGACTGCCCTGTATTGTACTTCAGGTACAGGAGTTATCCCTTCTCTGAACTGGGAATATTTCCAGAGGAATGCATCTGGATAACATTTGCCTGTTACCCTCCCTAGAAAAGAATTAGTCACCAAGGGCCCTATTCATAAAAACTAATTCAGTCCATTTCCATTTGAATATCACATCTTTATGTGGAAAAAGTGTGGAGCATGCTTTTTTTTCTAAAGAAAGAATGTTTTTCTGTGATTAATGTACCTCTTTTCCCCTACGTGTAAGTAGACACCTCTCTGTTATAGACCTAAGGGAGGCAGAAGTCTAAAAAAGGGGGAAGGCAAGAACTATATGGGATGTTTATAGCTACAACTTGTATTCTTTTTAAAAACAGATGATGTAAAATGTCTTAAGTTTCTATGAAAGATGCATTTTTTTTCAAACTGTGGAATGAATGTACCCTAATATTTCAAGTAAATACATATCATAACATACATCTTGGTGAACCATCTAATTTTTACAGTCCTATTCATCTACCATGAGCACATCTCAAACTCTTCTTCACATGTCACAAAATTCTAATTCCCAGTAGCAAGGAGTTCATCTTAATGGTATGATGCAGTTTATTCAGTCCACAAGATACATAAATTGAATTGATTGGAATCACATCATTAGACTAGGAATTGGGGTGGATTTTTAATTGTCATCAAGGGTGCATGAGATTTATGGAACAGCCAGTTTATAATTTTCTTTTGGTTGAATGATCATTTTAATGTCCTGTATCCTATAGCATGCCTTTCCTATTGTCCATTTGGGGCAGTGAGGAAGGATTTTTATCATACTGTAAGTTCAGCTCATTGTATTTCATGTGAGATACACTATAGTATTTAAATGCATTGTTTTACTTCAATCACTGCGGAGAGATGAGGGAGTTTATGGAAAACATTTTATGCAGTTACAACTACCTCAGCAGAACACTTCTAGAAAAAATCTCATACAGAAGTGAAGAGAGCTGACAAGCAACACGACCAAAATTAAAAATCGGGATTTTCGTCTTTCCTTTTTTTTGTTCTTGTTGTGTTTCAGTCATTTTAGTCATGTCCTACTCTTCATGACCCCATTTGGGGTTTTCTTGACAAAGATACTGGGGTGGTTTACCATTTCCTTCTCCAACTCATTTCACAGATGAGCAACAGAGACAAACAGGATTAAGTGACTTGCCCATGACCACACAGCTAGTGAGGCCAGCTAGTGAGGCTATGACCAGATTTGAAATCAAGAAGATGAGTCTTTTTGACTTTAAGCCTGATACTCTATCCATTGTGCCACCTGGATGCCCTGTGTTTCCTTTTTAACCCTGACAAATTTGTAAAGAAACATTATCTCAGACTATTTCTGTCAGTCATATGTTTCCCAAATATGTAAAGTTTTTGCTAAATAAGAAATTGTTAAATTGAATCCTATAGTGGGAAGAGATCTCAGAGAATATCCAGTCTACCTTAATGAAGCTCAACAAATTTTTTTTAGAAGGGATTTCCATATGCAAAATCTGCTCATTATTCAGAAGTATTTCAGATGCCTAAAACATCCCTGACAAGAGATCATTCAGCAATCTTTGCTTGAAGACCTACATTGGCAATTAATTGACTATGTATTGAGGTAGTTCATTCCATTTTGGAATAGATTGTAGTTATAAAGTTCTTTCATAAATAATCACCAACTCTGACTCCTTATATCTTTTGGCTACTGTTCCTATTAATATCCCATGGAGCCAAGCAGAATAATTCCAATCTCTTCTTCATATGACAATCATATATTTTGAAGGCAGATTGAAATTGACTTGAAGTGTAATTGGATCTTACATTTAATCATTCAATAGCATGTTTGTCATAAGTAAAGTGCTAACTGTTTTGGTATTCTTACAAAATTATATGCAACAAAACATGAAACAGACCTCATAAAAGAAACAATCAAATAAGACTTTTTCATCTTCACTATCCATCTTGGATCTCTTGGATAGTACAATAACGTATACTCCTATAATTTGTGTAGATAATAACAATGACTCCTGTTTAACCTTAACATAAGGTTATCCTAACTAGGTAAGTTAAGATACAAGTACTAGCAAGCTTAATGTGTACTATTAAAATACTAAGTTCAGAATTAAAAGACATTTCCTTCAAAACAATCACTTGGCATATAATATGAATATCCTTATCACAAAGAGAAACCCAGAAAAATGTAGTTCTAGAATCATGAAGCTCTAAGTTTTTTCAAGAGGTACTATAATCATACCCCTGGCATTAAGGAGATCTATGCTTTAGACTTTAATATGGAAAGATGTATTGAATGTTAATCATTCTGAACAAAAGACATCTGCCCTGTCATTGATACATAGCTATGCTTTTGTTCCAGACATTTGGATCTCAAAAGCCACTTTTATTAGAGTTTATTCTGATAGGAACTGCCCAAGTGGGTCACTGCTCCAAACAACTAGAGAGCAATGGGCTCTTAACTACAATTGACTATATTGCCCAATTAAATGCATAGGGAGACGTACCTCAAACAAAAGACAATGTTAAAAAGGCATGGACCAGCATTATCATCAATATTATGGCACTATAAAGATAGTATATTTGGCTGCTCCCTCTGGTAGTATTTCTCCACAATCCCTTCATTCGATCACAAATCTATTGAAGGGAAAATATAAGAGAGCATATTATTAGTGCATTCTTTGCTCAGAGAGGAAAAATCAGATTAACGGTATGGAGGAAGCATGGTTCCATGGAAAGGATATAAGATTTGGAGCCAGGGGCCCTGAATTTGAATCCCTGCCCTATTACTTATATGACCTTCTATGAGTCACTCAACTTTAACTTCATTTTTCCTCAGTTATAAAATAAGGGTTTTAAACTAGATGATTCTAGGTGTTGTTCAGCCTTACATCTATGATTCTATGTTCAGAGTTAAAAATCACCAATAAACATGTATAAGTACCAGCTATGTCATGGACACTAAGGCCTGGAGATATAGATAAGAAAAAGAAGGGCTGTCCTTACTCTCAAAGAGCTTACAATACACACACAAAAAAGCTGAAATGCTGAAGAGAGGGCGTTATCCACCAGGGGGCCTGCTTAGGGGCATGAAATTTGAGTTTAAAAATAAGTAGCTGATTGGAAATGAAGAATAAATGGAAATTGTGAGCTTTTTGTGAAGGGGAACTTTTGGAGGAGTTTTTGTTTATTTGTTTTTGTTTTGTGTTCTGCCTTTCATTCCTCCAATAAGTCTAGGTGACTGAGGGCACTGTGGAAGAAATAACACTCAAATAATCTCCCTGATGATGTGATTTATGATAATGAACTTGTTCTGGAGGAAGCATGATGTTTGTGGAGTTGAAACCAAGTAGAGCTCCTTACAATAGTAAATATGAATCCAGATTAAGAAAATGTCAATAGTTTTCGAAAATATTTGCTAAAACATTCAAATGTACATCTGTTTACCTTTCCCTTTACTGTTAAGATCTAGATTTGAATCACCACTACTATTATTCTTTTATTTTCTCTCTCATGTGAATGAGGCTGAATCTCCCACAGTTCATCTCCCTAGTAGTTTATTATCTTTTATCACTTTTATCCCCCTATTGCCATCCTCCTGAACACTGATTCATCTTTTATTATTTGCCCTTTGGAATTTTCATTGCTTAGTGCTGACTGTAACAGAAAATAGATCCCTTTTCTTGATTTCTCCATCTCCCTCAGTTCACAATCCTAAAACAAATATCACTAGATGTTAAGACTCAGGACAAAGGCATGAGAACAGTTGAGGAAGAGTTGTCTTCATTTGCCAAAAGTTGTCAAAATGGAGAAGGTGTTGTATAATGGCTAGAATGTTAGACCTGGATATTATTCAATTCAATTTAATTCAACCAACATTTAATAAATCCCAACTGTTTTCAAGTCATTGTTCTGGGTTCTGAGAATTCAAAGACAAGAATGAGATGGTATCCATCCTCAAAAAGACCATGATTCTGACACAATAGCATGATGATCAGCAATCTCCTTTACTTTCCCCCAACCTCCATTTCTTCATTTGGAAAATCAGGATAATAATCTTTGCAATATCTCCCTCAGGGGTTAGTTGACAGACTCAAATGGGAGAAGTATATAAAACACTTTAAAAACTTGAAAGTTACACAAATGTCACTTATTATTACATTATGTTCAGCTGGTTATGGCTTTTGAGGCTTAGTATATAAAGAAAAATAACATTCAAAATACATGGGCAAAAAAACCCCCTATAATATGAACCTTTCCTACATTCTACCCCAAACAAGGTAACTAATATTTTAAAGCATCAACATTTCTAAGGAAAACCTATCGGCTGTATAAATACAAATGTGCATATCTGAAATGCAAATATATAATCTCAACTAAACAGTCATAGGCCAAAAATTTTGGCAAGATCACTCACAGATGTTTCACAGAAATGGAGAGTAGGGAGGTCAACATACTGTAAATAAATGTAGTTGCCCAATGCTTCTCTGGTCAATTTCCTCCTCAGCAGAATACATTTATTGTAATAAATGTTTCATCTGGGAAGCTTTCCAGATTCATCTTTAAAATGAGAAAGTAAGCACAGTTGTTCTTACAGGATTTTTCTTCCTATCATATTATTAGCCACATCTCAGAAACATTCTAGAATGTGCCAGTAAATACAGAAAAGGGTAGAAAAGAGAATATAATGGAGAGAGAAGCAAAGAGAAAGAAGGTGTTTTAGATTTTATTGGGTGGGAGCCTCTTTCACCTGTGGAATAATTTATTCTGGATGTCTTATTTTCATGACTGAGGTGATAATGCAATATACTTGGAACAAAAATCTTTTTGTAATTTTTTTTCTTCCTTTAGCTTTCCCTTTCCACTCCAGGACTTAGCGATTTCTCTCACCTCTAAGTTTAAATGTATTTATTTTCTGGGCCAATCATCTGCCACTCAACATGGGCTGTCTGGTTTCACTAGTTAGAATTTTAAAAAAATACATGTATTGTCTTTCCAATTAGATTATAAGCTCCTAGAAATTAGCAGTCTTTTGTTTTACTCCTATGAATTCCCTTTCCACCTCTACTCTGTGTCGTTTTTACTCCTATGTATCCCCTTACATCTGCCATCCCCACATACAACAGTAGGTAATTATAGGATGACCTAATATAGGTGTTTCAGATTTTGAATTGGAATGAAATGAGATATTTGGAAGGATCTAACACAAAATTAAGGTATATTTAACTATAGCAGGAAAAAGATGATCAGTAAGAATGTGGCATCAGTTCAACTTCCCTCTCTAATGGCCATGTTACTAGTCTGGTCAGAAGCATTTGGTTTGGAAGCCAAATCCTACCTCCTTATGGGTTGAGTTTCATAGTTGGACCTCTAGGAAGCCATAGCCAATTAAATGCTGAGGATGGCATTAATATCACTTATGGAAAAACTAACCTAGCTTATATGACAGTACACTTACAAAAAAAATTTTGATGGACTTGGTGATTTATTTCATGTTAACATCATTTTTATAAATCAAACTCAAACTTTGTATTACATTTTCATTTTAAGAGGTTTGTAATAACAAAATAGTAATATTTAGAAATTGTAACTAATATTGTTAATGCTACTTGTAGCAAGAGCTAGAAATCTGATTGACATCCTAGGAGGAATGGTAATAGGATATAAAGGTGAGACTCTAAAGGAAATTTCATGAAGAAACTGAGGAACCAACTTGGTTCTGACCAGAGTGGAAGCTTGTTTCCTCATGATTTCTTGACCAGTAGCAGACATTTCCTGAAGCAATGTAAGAGTCTCAGAAATATCAAGCATAGAAGAAACCAAACATCAAAGATCAGATTTCTATTAGTATTTTCTGCTCTAGGACAACTCACCAATGTGATCCAATATATACAAAGGGGCATAACTTCTTGGTCTTCCTTACCAAAAGAAGATATCTTACAGTATAATGAAAATATGCACATGAAGAGAAAGGTGCCTGCAGCTCAAGACCACCACAGTCATGTTGCCTTGCCCAATTGATAATTCTGTCCCTGTTTTCTTTCTCCCCTTCCTGTATTTGTCTTTTTCTCTCTTTCCTAGCTGCTTTTGCTACTTTTCCTTGTCTCTGTCCCCCTATCTTTGTTGTTATCTCTCTATCTCTCAATGAATGCTTCTGTACCCTTGTCCTCAAATTTTACCTTGAAACGAACTTAGGAACATGTACATCATGGTTACCCAACAAGTGTGTTACCCTCAATCAAATCTGTCAGACAACCTTGACCAAAGTCAATTGCCTTGACCTTCTTGGCCTCACTACATCTGAAGAGTGTAACCACACCACCTACTTTACCATTCTTTTTCCCTCTTTTAATACATAAAAATGAATAAAGACAAATAGAATACTGAATAAAGACTGGCATTTTCTTTTCACTTGCTATCTTAAAGAATTAGAATTCTCTACAAATTCTGCTCTAATTACTCATAATAGTATAGTGTTAACCCTGGATTACTGAAGGTAATGTCAGTGTAACAAAAGCTCTGATGAGTTCTATATGCTGAAAAGATTTTGCATACCATCCTGGCAAAACAGCTTATCTATCTTACCTTAACTAAATATGGAGAGGTTTATCATAAGTAGGCTGGCCCCTTGTGATGAGTTCTTTGGCTATAGCAGCCCATAAACCACCAACAACAACAACAAATACAAGATGGTTCTCAGTCCTGTGTATTCTCTTATGTAACTACAGTGATGTAATAGAGAGCTAGAAAAAGGGGCACAGGATAAAAGGAATCATAGTTTGCAGATCAAATAGAAACATCAATTTGACTCTTGGTATTTTGAAAGAGGGGGGCAGCTAGGTGGCACAGTGAATGAAATGATGGGATGATAAAATGATGGAGTCACCTTCCTGAGTTCAAATCTGGCCTTAGATACTTACTGTGCGACTTTGTACAAGTCATTTAACCCTCTTTGTCTCAGTTTTCTCATCTGTAGAATGACCTCGAAAAGGAAATGGTAAAGTACTCCACTATCTTTGCCAAGAAAACACCTCAAGGGGTCACAAAGTCATACATGACTGAAAAAGACTGAACAACAATAACAAACTTTTGAAGTGGGATTCTTGTCCAGCAGCCAATGGGTGGACATATACTGGAGAGAATGAATCATATCAATTGACATTCTAATTATAAATGAAATCATAAGTCAAAAGAAAGTGGTGGCAAAGACTCTCTTTGAAGAGGTAAATAAAGTAGTTGCTAGATTTGTTTTCTCATGTGTCCAAAGACAATGTGAAACATCATTTCGTGAGGATAGTTGGTCATCTTGTATTTCATTGCTCAGGATAAACACTTGCAAATAAAGCACAATTAAAATAATTGAAACTTTATGCACAAAATCTGTTGTGGAGAAAGAGAAAATAGAGAAATTATCCAAAGAACTGAACAAGACACTTCCTCCAAATTAAATCTGTCAATAATTTAATAGTTTAATATTTTTAATGAAAAGGTGAATGAAAAGAATGTGGCAAAAAATATATTGGTAAGAATAAAAAGTAACGGGGTGGGGGAAAGAAGAGATGGGGAGAAAATTTGGAAGTTGTAATCTTATTGGAGTGAATGTTGAAAAGCAAAAATAAATAAGTAAAAAAGAATAAAAAGTAAAAGTTGAATCTCAATATGGAAGACTTTTGCCTTGTATAATGAATGTTTTCTTAAAGAATTTTGTTGGGGGATACTGGATATGGTGAGTACCAAGAATCACAAAGAAAGAAATTGAGTGTATTCTAACAGAAAAAAAAATTAGCTACTCAAAGAATAGTCATTACTAATTAGCTGACTATACAAATATCTCTGGATTTATTAAAAACAAAGATCAAAAATCAATAATAACTTAGTAGAAGTAAAAATGAGTAGATATTGTGGGCAGTTGTAGCGACTTTTATCTAAACTATCTGAATAAATTGTTGACCATGAAAACTAGGAAGTGGATAAAATAGTGAATAATATGCAATTCCTAGAGAAGATTAGCTAATTAAAGTGAATTGCCACAATGAGGAGAAATTGTCCTAACCAGCAGATACTCTTCCTGACATGTAGAAAGATATAACAGTCAAGGGCAAATTTGATTTAGAATATAAACTCATTTTCAAAATCACATGGAGAAGAATCATATAAGATTAAAACCACTTCATAAAAGAAGAAGTAGCCACAACATGAAAACAAGTCTGAATAAGTTTAAGATCAAATATGCTAACTTAAGGAAAGAATTGGAAGATAGCGAACAGAAAAATAAATGAAAAAAATCAAGATGTCAGACAACCAATTCTTTTCTTCATAAATGAAAGTGAATTCTTTAATTCTGAAATCCAATGGCACCATTCCTGATGCACTCTAAGCATTTCCACACCAATGGGGGCATCTGTAACCACCAGGAGGAGCATATGACTCCACAGTGAGTAGTTATGAGAACCATCTGGCAGTGAAAGCTGTTTGCATAAATGTTCAACCCATACCCCTTATGCCATGCCCCCTCAAATGTAAAACAGTGTCTTTTATTGTTGTCTTTATATGGTCAGAATCTAGTAAAATGTTTGAAGCATAGTAGGTACTCAGTAAATGCAAATTGAATTGAATTGAAGTGATTATGCTACTGGGTATAAAAATACAAGGAGGGTAATGGACAAAATGGACAAAAGTCTATTTGAAAAAATAGAGCTGAATTCTGTCTCAAAGAATCTTTTCCAAGAACGTAACTCACATGCGCATATTAAAATTCTAAAGAATTATTTTAAAAATCTAATGACAGAAACTGCCATATTCAATGACCTTGTGATTAATAACATTAAACACAGCATAAAATAAGTAGATGTGTCTTCATCAAAGGTATTTCCCACTGTCATAGATGATGTTCAATGCAGAGTACAAATGGAAGAATTCCTTATAGAAATGCATTTTATTGATAATAATGGTAGCAAATGCCACAAAATGTCATGGTTTTCTAAATGGGATCCATAACAATTCCACAAAGCCTGATCTATGAACACACACACAGACACACACACACACACACACACACACACACACACACACACACACCCCACCCCACATCACACCACACACTCTTTATGAAGGATGATTATTGACTATGATAAGCCATGTGATAGACAACTCAAAGAGCTGGACTACGAGTGCATTACATACCTAATTTATCTTGCATAGACACTACAGATAAACAATGAATTTGGCCTGTAATTGAAAAGAAGGAAGAGATCTGGCTAGATTGCATTTGGGAAATGATACAATAATTTTAATGGCCCTGGGCTTTTCCCTGAAACAAAAAGCCTTTTTTTTTTAAACATCAATATTCTTCTAATGATGCCATTTGACTGTGGGTCAAGGGATACCACAGTCTTCAAATAATTAAAGTTGTTGCCCCCCCCCCCCCGGGGAAATGTGGAGGCATATGGTAAGTGTGAGTGGACTACAGTATCTTATCAGTCAAGTATTCTTGAAGGAAAGTGACCTAAAAGATATCAACAGAGACTGAAATAGTAAGTGATCTATTCAAATTATGTGATCAAATGGCAAATCATGTACAGTTTGAATTTCCCATTTTGACATCTATGCAGTTTCAAAAGATCTAGAGGAAAACCCTCAGCAAGTTGGGTGTACAATTTGTGGAAAATTATAGCATATGTATGGGGTCAGACTATATGAGAAGGCAAAAATGTAATGTGGGAGGGAATGTACATATTGTTAAGATTAGAGATTCTCAAATCTAGACAAAACCCCAGAGACTATTTCGATTAACCAAGATCTGAATAGGAATCCTGTAGAATTTACTTTTTTACATCGTTGTAGGGGTAAAATGACCTATTACATGTATAGTCATTTGAAAATTTAAAATCATCATATAAGTGCCTGTTACTATTCTCTGTGGCCTGACCTGGGTTTGATCAGCAGCTCTATTAACTATCTTCTGAATACAATGAATCCTGATTATAAATTGAATGCATTCACTGGATACAGAGGGTGAGAGAATGGAAACATTTACAGATACCTACCCTGAGATCTTGAAATTGAGAAACTAGAAAAATTGGAGTGCTTACAGGAAAAGGAATATTAAAAAGAGTAACATGATTTTTAATTTATGTAATTTGGGAAGCTTAAAAAGAAATGAGAAATCACAGAAATACCTCATTTTATTTATTTTTTATTTTTTTGCTTTTTGGAGGGGGGAAGGCAGGGCAATTGGGATTAAGTGACTTGCCCAAGGTCACACGGTTAATAAGTGTGAAGTGTCTGAGACTGGATTTGAATTTAGGTCCTTGTGACTCCAGGGCTGGTGCTCTTTTCATTGTGCCACCCAGCCGCCCCAATATCTCATTACATTGATGAGGAAACTGGACCAAAGATGTAAAGTGACTCTATGAAGACCATTACCTAGTAAGTAACAGGAAATTCAAACCCAGTTACTCTGATTCAAATTCAATGTTTTTTATTGTGCGTGTGTGTGTGGGGGGGGGGGGGGTGTCCTTATGACGCTATGTTGTCTCTCACCTTGTGTTGAAGTTGGATATTGTAAATTTGAGGCTCCAGAACAGTGGTTCTCAACCTTCCCAATACCCTGACCTTTTAATACTTGTATGTGGGTGTATCTGTGTATGGGCAGACCTGCCTGGAGACAGATAGAGGAGCAGTGTCTCAGTTCCTAAAACCATCGGAAATATGTGTTTTCAGATGGTCTTAGGCGATCCCCAAAGGGGTCACAACTCACAAGTTGAGAACCACTGCTCTAGAAGATAAAAGACAATTTGTCTAGCAGGCAGCAAGAAATGTGGGCCTGCCATACAAGAGAGAAGTGGAATGGTAGAGGTAAAAATTTGGGATTTACCTACATTGGGGTAGTGTTTGAAGCCAAAAATGGGGGAAGGAGGGTTGAATGAAATTGCTAAGGGAAAGGTGATACAAAGAAGATGACCAAGGATATGTTCCCGAGGGACACCTATATTTAAGATGCAGAAGAGAAAAAATGAATCCATGGGGATTCAGGAGCCCAGTAATCTCATCTGTCCTCTGGAAGGGCAGTCCAAAAAGAATGCCAAATTCCTCTTCCACAAAAAAGACAATCCTTAAAATGCTTGAAGAAATCTCACATGTTCTACGTCCCCTATGTGCCTTAAGTCTTCCCATACCTAGTCTAAAAATGTAAATTGTTCTAACCCCATGGTTCTAATTAAAAATGTTGGTATGAAGAAGCCATCTCATTTTTATCCATCTCCCAAGTGGCTCCACAAGTTTAATTATAATACGAGACAGAGAGAAATTATATTATTAGGAGAACAGAAGTAAAAGGACTTTATAGTTCTAGCTTTGCAGATGATTTCCCATTAATTTATTGCTGCTGCTGTTGCTATAGCTAATGATGTTACCACTGCCATTACCACCAGCAGTACCCTCCTCTCCACACATATCTCCATTTTTAGTTATAGAATCATTTGCATTTGTTAGGGATACAAAAAATTTTGCATAGGGAAAATCAGGGTATTTGCAGTAGTTTTTTGATTTATCTGTTTGTTTTCTGCAGACTGTCAGAGGTAGTAAAGGTAGGAATATGTACTCAGAGGGGTAGAGGACAATGGCCTTAACTTCTTTACATAGTTTGTGTTCTGGATTAGATTTATTCACATGCAAATCTGGAAAATATATCATTAATAAATAATAGTCAGTAAATAAACATTTTAACTGTTTACTAAGTGCCAAGAACTCTGCTTTGCTGGGGATACAAAGGGAAGGCAAAATATAGTCCCCGCCCTCAAGGAATTAGCAATTTCAGAAGCAAACAAATATGTACAAATAACCTATGTATGGGATAAATAGGGAACCATTAAGAAAAAGAAGGCACTAGGTTTAAGGTAATATTGTAGCTGGGATATGGATGAAACCAGGGAATCCAGGAGGTTAGGATAAGGAGGAAGAGCATTCTAGGTCTAGGGGACATTCAGCGAAAGGGAAAGGGATAACAAAGGGGATGAACATTCATATAGAGCCTACTATGCAGTCTAAGCACCTCACAAATATCTCATTTGATCCTCACATCAGCCCTGTAATGTAGGTGCTGTTATCGTCCCCATTTTACAGATTAGGAAACTGTGAAAAACAAAAGTTAAATGACTTGCCCAGGGTTATGCTACTAGTAACTGTACAGGGCCAGATTTGAACTCAGATTTTCCTGACTCCAGGCCCAACATATTGCATTACATTATATATTGTTTGGCAATATACAGCTGCTTTGAAAATGATCAGAAAAAAAGATAACAGCAACAGTGAGGACAATGTCACTGATCAAGAGTATACGGTGGGGAGTAAAATGAAAGAAGACTAGAAAGGTGGTGAGGGGATGGGAAGGCTGGGTTGGCTATAAAGTGCTTTCTCTGCCAAAAAAATATTTTTTATTTGATCTTGGGAATGATAGGGAGCCTCTGGATTTTATTGAGTGCATGTGTATTAGAGGGAGAGAGGCTAACATGGCCAGACTTTTTTAGGACAATCACTTTGGTGACTGAATGGAAAATGTATTGGAGAGGGGAGAGACCTGAGGCAGGCAGGCGCACCAGCAGGTTTGAAGTACTGGAAACAAAGTGGGCTTCTTATTTCGACTCCTCAACTTTCCAGTGGATTAATTTGGCAAAACCCTCTGAAATAGGTTGTGAATGGGGAATATAGGATCCAATTATATTATGCTGTCCAAATCTTTATTCCTGACATCTACTACCTTCCAAGACATTTTCTCACATTCAAAAGTGTTCAGAATCTGAATTCCAGTCTTCTTAACTCTAACCCACTGATCGCTCCAAATTTCAGATTGATGAGAATATTTTCTGACATTGGGTTCCTCAACCTTTTCAACTTCACCCTTTGTCAGGTACGCGTAGTAGTGGTCATACCTTAAATTACACCTAAGTCTTTTTCTCCTCCAAGATTATGAACTTTTAAATTGTTCACTATAAATACAACTTATTGTCCTCCTATTTTTGCCTACGTTTGTTTTTGTTTGCAGTCTTATCTTTGGTCTATTTTACATTTTCATCACTTAAAAATGAGTTTGAGACTAAACTAAACTTAACTAAAATTACAAGGAGGAATGAAAAATTATATCTCATGATTTCATATAGTTATCTTTGGCAATGGACTTAGATTCAGAACCAGAGATGGACAATCTAATCTAAAGACTAGACTCAATTTTATCCTGGGGGACACTCTATCTAGCTTTTATTTGTCTACTTTTGGCTGGGCATAGTGATTCATTGCATCAGCAGTGTCTAAAGTGTCTAAAGTGGTGTCAACTTACCCTTATCTGGGAGAGATTTTCAAGTCATCAGACTTCAGCAGACAAAAGCTTACATATCCAGCAGGTAGTACAGGTAGTTGCAAGAAAGATAAAGGCATAAATCAGAAAGCAGATGGAGATTTGTTAACCATGAGACCCAGGAGGCCATTTAGGAAAGGCAATGCAACTAAGACAATGTTAAGATTCAAGACAATGCCGAGAAAAGACAAATTTCATAACAAAGCAACTTATTTGCTTGGCAGAAATAATGTCTCAAGTAGAAAGCAAAGACATGATTCCACAACATTCAGCATGATGACCTCATTATAGGACAATGGCAGTCCTTCAGCTTCTGAAGTGTAAGTTGCCTTTCCCAAAAGTGTACGTTGATCACACAGTTTTCTTATGAGTATGTCCCTTCCACATATGTCCTTGCTCCACAAGTTTCTGGTATATACATTTTCATGAATGTTCCTTGATCACATATATTCACCATGTAAGAGTTCTACATTTAGGGAACTTTGACATATATATTCCCTATCTGGGTGACCTCTATGCATATTCCTTATTTACATGTGTTTTCTGATGTTGCCTCTTCTCTGTTGGAGCTATGATAATCTCTGGGAGAGAACAGCTTGTGAAAAAGTGGTAAGGGTCAGAGCCAAGATGGCGGCATAGGAGCAGTAAGGTACTGCAGCTCCCACATAGCCACCTCAAAATACCCATAAAATATGACTCTAAACAAATTCTAGAGCTCTAAAACACACACAAATATACTTTCTGCTGAAGGCAGCTTGGCTAGGAGGGACCACCTCAGTGCTGGGAGCCGAAACCAGCCCAGCCTGAAACAGTGGCTTGACCCTGGGGACAACCTGATGAGCTGAGCCAAGCCACAGCTAGAGCTTCAGGAGAGTAGATCTGTGGCAGCTGTGACAGTATCCAGAATTATCAAGCCATAAGAAAAAAAGGATTAAGTGAAAAGTCAGTGGAACTCAACTAAAATTGGGAGAGATAAGCAGGTCCAGCCAAACTGCCTCCAGGGCAAGGAAGCAGCAGAAGCAGAGGCCCTGCAGCCACCTCCACCTTGCTGGTTCAGAGCTCCCAGCCTGCAGACTGCAGGGGGGCCAAATGATCGTTAAGAGGCCAAGTGCTCTTGTGTTGAGCAGCCTGGATCTGGATCGTGGTCTTAGGTGGTGGTCCTGGGGTGCATTTTCAGTGAGCCAGAGCAGGTAAGGGCTTCAGCAGCCTCCTAAAAGCACCAGCAGCTGGGAAAACCCCAGCAATTTGGGACAGAGCTTTCCCCTCTGGAAGCAGAGTTCCATAGAGCTAAAAAAAAATCAGTAACTGGTCAACCATGAGCAAGCATAGGAAGCAAAGTAAGAACAGCAACCAAACTCTAGATTCCTTCTTTGGAGAAAAGAAGGATCAAAGCAGGGAATGGGAGGAAGACAACACAGTCAGAAGTCCTGCACCAAAAGCTTCCAAGAAACATGAAGATCGCCTAAAAGCTAGAGATCAGCTAAAGAAGGATTTTGGAAACCAAATGAGAGAAGTGGAGGAAAAATTGGGAAGAGAAATAAGAATGATGC
>CM053580.1:380114253-380128228 GCA_028627135.1 Pseudochirops cupreus | reverse complement strand
CATAACTAGATAAAAGTAGGAATGAAAAAGGAATTAATAAAAAAAAATCCTAAAGGGAAAGGGAAAAGAAATGAGAAGAAGGTATCAGAATTGAGAGGAAGACAGTCAGCAGAAACAGAGCCATCTTTAAATGGATTAAAGTAAAGTAATTGGAGGAAAATAATACTGTGTTATAACAGAAGAGGGAAAAATCTCAACTTAAAAAATTATAGAGACAGATGGAGGAAAATATAAAGCTGATTCAAAACTCTAAATGTGGATGGATTAAACAAACCAATAAAATGAAAAATAGTGGCAGATGGATAAGAAAACGAAATCCTACAATCTATTGCTGACAAGAAACATTTTTTAAAGAAATAACAAAGAAATGCACATAAGAAGATATAAACAGATATATAGGAGGATATTAGGAGATATATAAAATGTATACAGCCCTAATAGTAGCCAATAAACTTTTCTCAGAAGGGACTTGAACTTGGTGTTGTAACAGGGATTACCTAGGAGTTCTATTTTCCATAAAATCCTACATAGTGTCCCCAAGATTTAAAAATATCATCTTGTGCTTTAGAATCTTTCTGGAAGAGAATGTGCTTTGGAGGTTGCTAAATAAACAAACCCATTCTTATCTACCCCTCCTTCATCATTACCTTCTTGTCATGGAGGAGCTTGTATAGTTCAATTGAAACTGTAAACTATGCTATACATGGTTACTTTAGATGGAGCCGTCATAATGGAGAGTTTTGACAAAAAGTGATCCACTGGAGAAGGAAATGACAAGCCCCTCCAGTATCTATGCCAAGAAAACTCCACGGACAGTACTAAAATGATGAGATATAATATTGGAAGATGAACTTCTCAGGTCAGAATGTGTCCAACATGCTACAAGAGAAGAGCAGAGAACAACTGTAAGTAGCTCTGGAATCAATCAGGTAGACCAGAGCTGAAAGGAAGTTCAACTGTAGTTGTGTGTAGTGATAAAAGGAAAATTCTTTGCCTTAAAGGTCTCTGTTGCATAGAAGCCTGGAATGAAAGATCTATGAATTCAGGTAAGCTGCATGTGGTCAAAAAGGGGATGAAATGTTTAAACATTGACATCTTGGCTGTCAGTAAGGAAAGCTGTGTGCCCTATAATTGACACTGTCACATTGTGGTGCTAGAGATTTTTGAGAGTCCTATGGACAGAAAGGAGATCAAATTAGTCAATACTAAAAAAAAAAAAATTTCAGACTCTTCATTGGAAGGACAAAGACTGAAGCTGAGACTTAAATACTTTGGCCACATAATAAAAAGATGGTACTCATTGAAAAAGGGCCTTGATGTTGGGAAAGATTGAAAACAAAAGGATAAGGGGATGACAGAGGGTGAAATGGGTAAATTGCATCATAGAAGCAGTAAACATGAGATTGGATAGACTTTGGGAGACAGCGGAAGATAGAAGAATCTAGCATGCTATGGTCCATGAGATCACAAATAATTGGACAAGACTGAACAATAACAATAAAATTTTTATCAAACCTTCAGATCTGCACATTGTATTAATTTAATAACTTTGCTTAATATGGAGGACCCCTCAAAGAATAATATGAACTATTTATTTCATTCTCCAGGGAATACACTACATTAGGAAACCTCAGGAAAAGGTGAGAGTTAGGATCAAAAGAAGCAGCACATACAGTTGAGAGGAAAGGGAAGAGAACAAATATTTATTAATTACCTATTATTTGCCAGGCACTGTACTAATTCTTTTTACAATTGAGCTTGAAAAGGAATATTTTTGATTCACTTAGATATCAACTGATGTTCTTCTATCTGATTATCCTGAACACTAGAAGACTTTGTTAGTAACTATATTATTAGGCTTTGCCAGAGAATTTGAACTCATCCAGGGAAGAAAGAATGGCTGAAAATCTTGAAGATCTGCTTGGACTCCAACTCAAGGAACTAACTAATTCATTGGTGACTTAGCACATTTGGAAGACATGATGTTTATATAGACTTGAAAGTCAATAATAATTGATGCATTTCCCCTCATGTGCTGGTGAAAACTTAAACAACATCATCCATTACACAATGTTGACAATAATGAGAATAATATTTGCAAATACAGTAATAACACATCTCTCAGGGTGTAAAACCATCTGTCATAATCACAAAAGCTTGTCCTTGCCAAGTTATTAAATTGTTATGCACAGCTCTAACGACCATTCATGGTTTGTGTTCACCTTCTGCTGATGCTCCAATTTGTAGCCTGCCTTAGGGTACAGTGGCTTTTGCAGGTCATACTGTCACAGTTAACATGGACCCTTACTATATATCTATTTGACTCAAATTTTCTAGGACTTCAGAGAATAAGAACCATTTGTTGGTTGGGTACTGAAAATTTTTTACATCAAAGTGTGAAATCATGAACAAACTAGACAAAGGGACAAGTAGATGCTTCTACTGAGAGTTCAAATGCAGTATCCTCTGATAGTTTCTCCTTATCCCTAGGAGAGCAGAATTAGATTATTCTGGCCACATGCTCTGATATAGCAGTTTTACACAGTGCCTTCTTTTATATCTAAGTGGTAGTTTTCTCCCACCTGTAGAAAGGAGCCGTAACTTACTAAGAATGAATTGGACCAAGTCCAGGTAAAATCACTAAGCATGGAGGTTGCCTGATAGGTCCATGAGTGCTGGTAGCACTAGCAGCACTTTGAACCAACTGACAAAAGAGTGGATTGCAGAATGTGAAGAAGTCTTTTCACTATTTGACAAGGATGAAGGTGGTACCATGACAACAAAGGAATTGAAGCCTATATTTAGGTTACTTGGGCAAAGCCCCACCAAAGATAAATTACAGGATGTGATTAATGAAAGAGTTACTGATGGAAATACCCCAATTGTTGCTCTAGAATTTCTGACAATGGTGGCAATAAAAATGAAAGACATAGACAGTGAAGAAGAAATTGGAGAAACATTTCATTTATTTGATAAAGATAGAAATATTATATCAATGAAGCACAACTTAACAATGTGATGACAAATCTCAGAGAGAAATTAACACATGAAGAATTCTTTGAAATGCTCAGAGAAGCAGATATTGATAATGTTGGTCAAATATGTCATTTTGCACAAAGGATAACAGCAATGGTCATTGTAGGAAATGTGTTAATTTTTTTTGTACAAAATTGTTTATCTACCTTTTGTTTCTTTGTAATTTATCTTTAAAAGATCACTCCCACCCCCCACTATGAGAAGAATATCTGTAGTAATTATGACTTCATTCTGCCATGTTTTGCTTCCTTTGTCTTGTGGGAATTGTCCAGAAACTTTACTTTGGAAAATTTATCATGTAGCACGTCCCATGTTGTTTGGTCTAGATATATTGAAGCCCTCCTGCACATTGAAACTTAGAGTTGGCAAAATGAGAGGATATTTGGGTTAAGACTTTATATTTTTTAAAGTAGTTTTCTTTAGGATTTGTCAGCTTTGTTGTTGAAATGTGGTGTCAAAGCTCTGTTCATGCTATGCACAAACAACAAATAACATGTACTTAAAGATGAAGTATTACAAAATAAGTAAATCACGCAGATTTACTATTTAAACACTTTCCCAATTATCTGTAAAATCAATTTAAACATTCATTTTTAAAAATTTTGAGTTCCAAATTCTCTCCCTCACTTCCTCCTTTCCCCCATCATTGAAAAGGCAAGAATTTTATATAGGTTACATATGTGCACTCATGTAAAACATATTTCCATATTAGTCATGCTGTGAAAGAAAACACAGACAAAAGAATAAAATAAAACCCAGAAAAATAAAGTTTTAAAAAAGTATGCTTTGATCTGCATTCAACTCATTAATTTTTTCCTCTGGAGGTAGATAGCATTTTTCAGTATAAATTCTTCAGAACTGTCTTGCATCATTATATTGCTGAGAATAGCTAAGTAATTTACCATTCATTTTCATACAATATTGCCCTTATTGCGTACAATAGTATCTTTGTCCTGCTCACTTTACTTTGCATCAGTTCATGTAAAACTTTCCAAGTTCTTCTGAAAGCATCCTACTTATCATTTCTTATAGCATGATAGCACTCCATCACAATCACATACCACAACTTATTCAGTCATTCCCAAGTTGATAGTGATCCCTTTAATTTCCAAACCTTTGCTACCCCAAAAATCACTGCTATAAATAGTTTTGTACATATAAACCATATAGATCCTTCTCCTTTTTTCTGTCTTTAGGATACAGATGTAGCAATAGTATAGCTGTATCAAAGGATATGCAGTTTTATAGCATTTTTGGTATAGTTTCAAGTGCTCTCCAGAGTGGTTGAACTAGTTCACAACTCCAACAACAGTATGTTAGTCTTCCAAATTTCCCACATCCTCTCCAATGTTTATAATTTTCCTTTACTGTCATTATTTTTGGGACTGTTGGTCTTGTACCAGCAAAATGTTTTCTTTTGCTTTTATTTCTATTTTAAGCTTTGTTTAGTCATTTATTAAAATTTTTAAAGCCCCTTATGGCATAATTTACATGAAATCCATTCCAACTTCTATCAGTTTTCAAATTTTAAAATTACAATTAAAAATAGAACTATTCATGAAAGATTTTCTTGCCACAAAGTAGACTTCATCTGGATTACCTGTTACATACTCAATTACACTATTAATTTGTTGTGAGAAGCTATACCACATAATGAATAGATAGGCAGCCTTGGAGGCACAATCCTACATTTGATTCCCATCTCTGATATAGGCTATGAGACCATGGTGAAGACTCTTTAGAGTCTCAGGCAACTCTGTAAGACAATGTTACAGACAAGTTGGTGGTCTACCACAGTAGAGGGAATTTTCATACTGGAAATTCCCTTTGCTGATAAAATTAAAATGTCTAGAATCTATCTTTCCTCTTAAAATTAGGTTATGATCCTCTTTATCATGGTTTCCTTATATAATACATGCATGTATTCATTAAAATATTATTTAATATCATGACACTTCTACTTACAAAATAAATGCATGATGATGATGTTGATGATGATGATGATGACATGGTAAACCAATCATAACATTCTAACATGGCCTTTGATAAGCTTAGTTAATGGAAATGGAAGCTAGGAGATACAAATTGCTATGGAGAAAAATCAAAGCAAGCACAGCTAGGATGATTAAAAAGAGTATCAGGAACTTAAAAGTCTATAATCCACTTAGGATTAGAATGGACATTAAAGCACAAAATGGCCTTTAACCATTAGTTGTGGAGATGCTTTTAAACATTTTTGCATTGTGTATAAGATAAAATCCAATCAAGAATAGAATATTTATTGTTATGGATAAGACAATATGCATGGAAAATAAAGAGAAGGTAGAATTTCTCTTATTTTGCATTTGCTTTGATTTCTAAGAGTAAAGCTCTATAATGAGATGTAGTCAGGAAAAAATGGTTAATAGAGAATCACAGCAAGAATGAATAGATAGCAAGGAAACAAACAACTGATTTCAATTATTTCAACTCATCAGGTTCAAATGAATTACAACTCAAAGTAAAAGATAAAAAACAACTTAGGGATTTACAGGAAAAGTCATGAATAATAAAAGTGATATAAGACTGGTAATGGGAAATTTTTGTCCTTGTTTTCAAAAGGAGGGGGGAAAGTAGATTAATTGATTAGCTGAGGAGCTCACACTCAGTATTTGAAAAAAAAAACTAGAAGGAACAATTAAAGGGGCCATGTATAAAATTTGAAAAGGGAAACAATATTGGATCATTATAAACTTGCAGGTATGTAATAAGAATAAACTCTGCTAGAATGCCATGGCTAGACCAGTACATGCAACAAGCAGTATGCCTTATATACATATACATATACGTATACGTATACATATACATATACAGATAGGTAGATAGAGAGATAGATACATAGATGATAGAGATACATTGATATAGGTTGTGATGTAGATAACATTTCAGTAAAGAGAATTTGGGATGAACTCAAGTCTTGAAAATCTTCAAAAATTCAGGGATGGAGTGGGTATGACAAGGACTAGTGAAAATGTATTTGACTCAAAGAGACTGACCTAAAAAAGAAAAAGAAAAGGTAGTGAATTGCCACTATATGTCTTCCAAAATTGAAATACACAGGAGATAAAATGAAAGAAGAATAATAGTAGTAGAAATGCTGAGAAACTAACAGAAATAAAGTTTTCAGCAGTAAAACCCATTAACTCAGCTGTCTATACAATAATGTATGAAGTATATGTAACAACAAAGGTTGAAGTAGTAATCTAATGTTGGTGCAAATTAAATTTGGCCTCATGATTATCACTAAATTATGATGGGATGAGACCCAAAGATAGAATGTAATTCTGGAAAGGTATATATTTTATCCAAAAGGAGCAAGACATTTAAAATATATAAGGAGCAGAGTAGCACTGTGTATTCAGAAGGGACAAAATAGCATTATACAAGATGTCTAAAAAGTCATTGTGTACTTTTTATTGCATTTTATTTTCAGTTCCAAATTCTCTCCCTCCCTTCACCCCCACCTTCGTGCATTGAGAAAGCAAGAAATATAATATCCATTGTACATCTGAAGTTGTGCAAAACATATTTGTGCATTAGTCATGTTCTAACAAAAAGCAAGAAAAGGAAAGTGGGAAAATATGCTTCAGTCTCCACTCTGAGGCCAAGAGTTCTCTTTCTAAAGGTGGACAGCATTTTATATAATGACTGTTTTTGGAATTGTGGTGCATCATCATATTGATCAGAATTGCTAAGTCTCACAGTTAATTATCTTTATAATATTTCTGTTACAGTGTAGATTGTTCTTGTTCTGCTCACTTCATTTTGCTTCAGTTCATATAAGTTTCCCAAGTTTATTTTTCTCCTCACCCATTCTCTTTATTATTCCTTATAGCACAATAGTATTCCTTCAGATTCGTATACCATAATTCATTTAAACCAATTGATGTACATCTCCTTGGTTGCCAATTCTTCACAACCATGAAATTTAAATATTTTTGTGCATTTGTTCCTATTCCTTTTGCTTTGATCTCCTTGGGACATAGCTCTAATGGTGGTATTACTCATCAAGCAGTATGCACAGCTTTAGAGCCCTTTGGGTGTAGTTACAAATTGTTCTTCAAAAAGGTTGACCTAGCTGACAAACAAAGTAACAGTGCCTTGCTGTGTTTATATTCTCACATTCCTTTTGAGAATTTGTCAGTTTCCAATTTGAGGAATGTGAAGTTGTACCTCAGAGTTATTGTAATTTGAATTTGTCTAATTACTAATGATTTAAAGCATATTTCACATGACTATTGAAAGCTTTTATTTATTCTTTTGACAAACCCCAGAACATAGCCTTTGATTTTATTATTGTAGAATGGATAAATTACGTACCCATTTTGAGCTTATCTTCTTATATTGTCCAAGATGTTGGTCTATGTCTAGTTTCTGCCAAACTGCTTTCTAATTGTCCCAGAAGTATTTGTCAAATTTTAAATTCTTACCCTAAAAGTTGGGATCCTTGAGTTTATCAAATACTAGGCTACTGTGCTTATTTACTTCAGTGTATTTGATCCATTTCATTGATTGACCATTCCATTTTTTCCAGTGCCAAATTAGTTTTATGATAATCATTTTGTAGCATAGTTTGAAATCTGACACTAATAAGCTACCTCTTTCATCACATTTTTTTTGCTATCAATTACTTTTATAGGCTTGCCTTTTTGTTACTCCAGATGAATTTCGTTATTTTTTTCTAGGTCCTTAAAATAATCTTTTGATAGTTTGATATGCCACTGAATAAGTAAATCAATTTAGGTAGTATTGTCATATTTATTACATTAAGTTGGTCTGTCGTGAACACTTAACATTTCTCCAATTATTTAGAATGTTATTTGTGTGGAGTGTTTTATATTTCTGTTCACATAGATTTTGTGCATCTTGGAAGTTATATCCTGTCTGCAGTTCTTCTAAATAAAATTTTATCTTTATATCTTTTCCTAAAGGTTTTCTTTGATATGCAAAAAATGCTTATGATTTGCATGAGTTTATTTCATATCTTGGAACTATGCTAAAGTTATTAATTCTTTTGACTATTTCTATTAGGATAAATTATGTGAATTACAGGAAGAAAGAGATAGCAAAACTATACTAGTGGGGGACCTTAACTGTCCCTTCTCAGAATTTGATAAATCCAACCAAATAACCAAGAAAAAACTAAGGAGGTAAATAGAATATTAGAAAAGTTAGATATGACAGACTTTTGAAGAAAACTGAATTGACATGCAACTAAAAAAAAACTAGAAAAAGAGCAAATTTTAAAATCCCCAACTGAGCACCAAATTGGAAATTCTGAAAATCAAAGATGAAATTAACATTGAATGTAAAAAACATACCTATTGAGCTAATAAATAAATCTAGGACATGGTTTTATGAAAAATAATCAATGAGATAGACAAGCCATATTGTACAATGTGAAAGTATTTGCAGATCTTATACATGATTGCATGCCACCATGAGGGGGAGAGTGGCAAGAGAGGGGAGAAAAATCTGAAACTCAAGGGATTGTGGAACTGAATCTTGTAAATTAAAAGTAAATTTTAAAAAATTTTTTAAAAAAGAAATACTCATTCCCTCAAAAAAAAAAGATAGACAAATCATTGGTTAATTTATTTTTAAAAATGAAAGAAGGAAACCAAATATACAGTATCAAAAATGAAAAGTGTAATATCACCACCCATGAATAAGAAATTAAAGCAATCATTAGGAAATATTTTGCCCACTTGTATGCCAATAAATCTGACAATCTGAGTGAAATCAACGAATACTTTCAAAAATATAAATTACCCAGACTAACAGGTCAGGAAACAGAATGCCAAAAAAAAATCCATCTTAGGGAAAAAAAAATTGAACAAGACATTAATGAAATCCCTAGGAAAAAAAATCCCCAAGAGTCAAATGGTTTCACAAGTTTAGGTTTCTATTAGGATAAGTTATGTGAATTACAGGAAGAAATAGATAGCAAAACTATACTAGTGAGGGACCTTAACTGTCCCTTCTCAGAATTTGATAAATCCAACCAAATAAATAAGAAAAAACTAAGGGCCCTAACCTAAAATACTTTGAAAGAACAATTAATTCTGATGACATAAAATATTTGGGAAAATGGTCAAAGAAGAAGTCTTACCAAACCCCTTTCATGACACAAGTATGGTGGAAAGACTTGTATGAACTGATGTAAAGTGATATGTACAGAAGCAGGAAACATTGTACAAAGTGTCAGCAACATTGTGTAATGAACAACTATGAATAACTCAGCTCTTCTTAGCAACACAAACATCAAAGAAAAGTACAAAGGACTCACAAAGGCAAATGCTATCAATATTCATTGCAGAAGAGGGAAGGGAAGGGAGAGAAGGAGAAAAGTTAGGAATTCAAAATCTTGTAAGAATGCTGAAAATTTGCTTGACATTTAATTGAAGAAAAATAAAGCATCAATAAACTTTAAAAAAAAACAAATTCAATAGAAAAAAATGGAATATACCTCATTAAAAAAAACTGACCTTGAAAATAGATCCATGAGAAATAGTGTCAGAATCATTTATCTATATGATAATCTTAACCAAAAGGAGAACCTAGACAGCATCTTTCAACAAATTATCAAGGAAAACTGCACTGAAATTCCAGAACCAAAGGGCAAAATAGGCATTGAAAGAATCTACCAATCACTTCAGGAAAGAGATCCCAAAAGAAAAAACTCCAAAGAAAAGTATAGTTAAAGTACAGAGATATCAGGTCATGGGAAAAAAAAAAAGTACTGCAGGTAGCCAGAAAGGCAATTCATCAATTATATCCCTACATGAGAAGATGATATTTGTAATTCTTAAATGTTGTAACTCTAATAGTTGGTTGGTTGATTGGTTGTTGTCCTTCGTTCTTAAAGAGGACCAAAATGACATCAATTTGTTAGAGTCAAGTTACTGTGAATATAACAGTGACTAATCAAACACAATCAATTCCAAAGTTCTTAAGAGAGACCTTGAGAGTATCCTTTTATTGAATTTTCTGTCCACCATGTGAGTGTCCTGTGTGAACTTTCCATAAAATAGTGTTTTAGGCAAGTGTTTCTTTGGCAATCAAGCAACATGGCCAACCTATCATAATTGTACTCTCTGCAGTACAGTTTGAATGCTTGGAAGTTTGATTCAAGAAAGGACCTAGGTTTCTGGTATCTTACTCTGCCAAGTCAACTTCAGAATTTTACTAAGGCAATTCAAATAAGTGATTCGGGTTCCTAGCATGGCACTTGTATATTGTCCAGGTTTTGCAAACATACAACATTGGGATCAGCATAATAGCTCTGTAAACCTGAAGTGTGGTAGTCAGTCTCATACCTCTTCCCTCTCATACTTTCCTTTGGGGCCTCCCAAACACTGAGCTAGTTCTGGCAAAGTGTGTATCAACCTCATTGTCAGTGTATACATCCCTAGAAAGCCTACTGCCAAGGCAAGCTCACTTATCCACAGCATTGAAATTTCTCCATTTGCTTCCACATGTATGTGGTATAGTGCTGGTTGATGGCATGTCTAATTTTCTTGGTGTTAATTCTTAGGCCACAATTTGCACAAGCAGCAGAGAAATGATCCATACTTTGTTGCATCTCAACTTCAAAAATTGAACTGAGTGCACAATCACTGTGAACAAAAGATCATGCCCCATCACTCCCTCTAGTTTGGTCTTGGCTTCTAGCCTTTGCAAATTGAAAAATTTACCATCAGTGTGGTAGCTAACCTTGATGTCATGTTCATCCTCACTGAAAGCATTTTAGCATGAAAATATCATGACAAAAACCATGAGAGAAAGCACAGAGCCTTATTTCACTCCTATTGGTGTTATGGGAATCTGAAGATCTTCCCTGCCCCTAGGCTCTTTGCTTAAGTGGCTTAAGTAGCTCTGAGAACTTCCCCCTATTTAAAAGTATACCCTGCCACCTAATAGGCTGAATGTAGTCATGTGAAGCCTGTGGCGGGAGGCTTGTTTTTAGGAAATGCCCATGCCTTGTTGCTCTGTGATTGGGCAGTGGGTCAAGAGGGCTGTGATATTCTCCCATCCAGGAGAAGACTATATATATTCCCTGATGTGAGGTTTTGCTTTGGGGCTCACTTTGAGAAGAGTTGTGTGATTTGGCCAGAAGAGACTCTGGGAAGCCATTGAGCTCCCCAACTTCCCCCCCCACCCCAGCTTTGAAAAACCCAGATGTTGATGCTTCCCTCTCTGGTACCTGACTAGGTGTGGATGTAATGGTCAGATGGTTGGAAGCCTATCTGCTGATCTGTTTCTCTATCTGCTTGTAACTTCTGCTTATAACTTGTGTTTGTGTTCTGTTTGCATTCTCTGAAGTTCATGGTGCTGACTTTTCCCCCTGAACTAGGTAAATGATTGTGTTTGATTAGTCACTGTTATATAAAGTGAGACTGTTAACCCATTTTGAGTTGCTTTCCTTTAGAAAAGCAGATCTAAGAACCTGTGTTAGCAACCACCCTGGGTATGCTAGGGTGCTTGCTGATACAATTGGTGACTGGAAAAGTGCTAGAGCTTTGTCCATTATCCAGAACCTAGGCAAGGATGAAGGGAGGAAATGGAGGGATAAAAATTTGGAATTTGAAATCTTGTAACAATGAATGCAAGAAATACTGTTAAAACACTATTAAATTTGGAAGTCAAAAACTTGTAACAAGTGCTAAATTTTTTTCTTGGTTAATGATTGGTAAAAATACTATTAAAATACTATTAAGAGAAAGAAAGAAAGAAAGAAAGAAGGAAAGAAAGAAAGAAAGAAAGAAAGAAAGAAAGAAAGAAAGAAAGAAAAAAAGAAAGAAAGAAAGAAAAGGGTTGATATGGATGTCACTGCTGAACCACAGATATAGCACATCTAAAAAAGAGTTTGAAACAATTATATTTTCTGGAATTTTTTGAACTTTATTCATTGAACTTTAAACTGAAAAGGGGTAAGAATGGAGAGGGACACTCCCCACATGTGTCTGTAAAGACTGAGGAGGAGAGTAATTCACAGGAAATAATTGACAAAAAAGAGACCTTTCCAAACCTCACCCCCAAAACCCCAAAACAAACACAATACAAAAACTGAACTTAATGAATGTATCAAATAAGGACAATAAACTGAATGAGGAAAAGGTAGTCACACAAGAGGTAAATTTGATTTTCTAACTATTACTGAGGTGTGATGACAGGAACTTTATAAAAACATAAATCGAAAAGAATAGAATAGGTAAAATAAGCAAAGGAAAACCAGTACACATTAAGAAGTTATGCACATATCAGAAGATCCAGGGAATGAGTAGGGGAAACACAACAGAGAGCATTAGTATAAGAATAAATAAAGGGAGAAACAGCTGCAACATAGTTGTAAGAATTTCTAGTGGTTCATAGTAAGTAAAGATATGATCTTATGGTTTAATATTCTTCAGGAGAAAGTCCACACATGGGTGAGAACAGGTAATAGGAAAATTTCAAGAATGAAATCCTTAAGAAATGCAAAAATACCCAGGAAAAGACAGAGATCTCAAAAGAATTTGATGAGACTGAACAAAGCATTTATCAATTGACTGAGATTTTTAAAAAATATATATAGAAGGAGGCGGAGCCAAGATAGAGGTGTAGAAGCAACAAGGTTTCACAGCTCACACATAACCACCTGAAATACCCATAAAATATGACTCTAAACAAATATTAGGGCTCCAAAAGTCACACAAAGATACAGAAAAACACATCTCCCACTGAAGGCAGTTGGGCACCAGGGCTCATCACAGAATGCTGGGAGCTGAAACCAGCCCAGCCTGAAACTGCAGCTTGGCCCCAGGGGGGCCAAGATGAGCCATACCTGGAGCTTTCAGGAGAGTGGATCAGCAGCAGCTGTGGCAGTTTCCAGAATTATCAAGCCATAAGAAACAAGGACTAAGTGAAAGGTCAGTGGATCTCTGCTAAATTTGGGGGAGAAAAGTGGTCCAGCTGAACTGCCTCCAGGGCAAGGAAGCAACAGAAGCAGAGGCCCTACAGCTGTCTCCATGTGGCTGCTTCAGAGCTCCCAGCCTGCAGACTGCAGTGGGGACCTGCAATCATTCAGAGGCTAAGTGCTCTTGCCTTGACCTGCCAGATGCAGATCTTGGTCTTGGGTGGTTTTCCCGGGGGGCATTTTCAGTGATCCAAAGCTGGTGGGGGCTGCAGCAGCCTCCTAATAGCTCCAGCAGCTGTGAAAACCCCAGCAATTTGGAACAGAGCTTTCCCCTCTGGAAGCAGAGCTCCATAGAATAATTCACTGGCAACATGAGCAGGCAAAAGAAGCAAAATGAGAACAGCAACTGAACTCTAGAATCCTTTTGGGGGGACAAAAAGGATCAAAGTATGGAATGGGAGGAAGACAACACAATCAGAAATCTCCCACCAAAAGCTTCCAAGAAACATGAAGACTTCCTACAATCAATAGATCAGCTTAAGAAGGATTTTAAAAACCAAATAAGAGAAGTGGAGAAAAAATTGGGAAGAGAAATGGGAATGATGCAGGAAAATCATGAAAAGAGAGTCAACAATCTGACTGAAGGAATTAACACCTTAAAACATAGATTAACTCAAATGACAAAAGAGGCCCAGAAAGCCAATGAGGAGAAGAATGCCTTAAAAAGTAAAATTTACCAGATGGAAAAAGAATCTCCAAAGCTTTCTGAAGAGAATAATTCCTTCAGAATTAGAGTGGAGCAAATGACTTTATGAGAAATCAAGATTCTATCAAACAGATCCAAACAAATGAAAAAATAGAAGGCAATGTGAAATATCTCCTTGAAAAAACCACTCACCTGGAAAGTAGAACCAGGAGAGACAATTTAAAAATTATTGGACTACCTGAAAGCCATGATTGAAAAAAGAACTTAGAAAGCATCCTTCAAGAAATTCTCAAGGA
>CM053580.1:380088698-380113753 GCA_028627135.1 Pseudochirops cupreus | reverse complement strand
TTATTATTAACTGCATGCAACTGGGAATTAAGATATAGAGGCACTGGGGTAGGGAGACCCATCCTCCCCTACCAGAAGGTAAGAGGGGCAATGGGGAAGGACATAGGAGAGAGCAGATTGGGGGAGAGGCTATACAGATGGATTGCTGTTTTGGGGTGGGGGTAGGGGAAAGATGGGGAGAAAATTTGTAACTCAAAATCTCGTGGAAATGAGTGATATAAACAAGAAAATAAATAAGTTAATTTAAATTTTAAAAAAAGATATATGGAAGACTGAATGTATGCAAAAGTATCGCACAGTGCTGAAAGTACAGTTCAGAAACCGAGACTGAGCCAAGGTTGGTGATAAATACTAAGGTCAACAAAACAGTTGTTGATATTTTTCTTTATTAGCTGTGACTGAAAAAGAGAGAGAGAAGGTGGAAAATGGGATAGGGCCAGTGCTCAGGATGGATAGAATGATGATAAAAGACCATGGTAAGAAATTGAATTACTCATCTCTCTCTGTCTCTGTCTTTCTCTCTCTCTCTCCTTCTTCTTTCCTTTCTCCCCTAATCCTCTTAAAAGAGAATCATATTTGTTCTGAGGACACAAAAAAAAAATGGGTGAAAGGGAACGAAACTGAAAATAAGTGAGGATATTAACAGACATGTTATCTGCCAGAATGAGTTCAAGTCACCAGGCCCCGTTGCACTATGGGGTATTGAAAGGCCTGACAGATGTGTTTGTTTAACCACTGTTAGTGATCTTTGAAAGATCTCGGAAATTATTCACTATGACCAAACTGGACCTCTACCAGGAATGCAAGGACAATTCAACATTAAGAAAACTATGAACATAATAAACCATATCAATAACAACAATAATAAAAATCACACGGTTATTAGATAGAGACTCAGAAAAGGGCACCAATAAAATGCAGTCCTCATTTATCTTTTTTTTTTAAGTATAGGAATAAAATAACTTTTACTTAGTATAATCAAAGAGATCTCTCTAAAAACCAAGAATTTTTCATTACTGACTATTGTCTTTATATCACATTCATTTTTGAATCTTCCCCTCCTAATGGATACCCAGGGAGGCTTCTTGGTTTAAAAAAAGATTTTTAAATAAAGGAAAAGTTTCAACAAAATCAAATAATGTCAATTATTCTTAACAGTGTGTGCACCATTTTACAGTGTTAATAGAATATCAAATAAATGGAGGAAAGTACATTTTCTCACCTCTTCGTCAAGACCAATACTGGTTATAATAACCCAATATTAAAACTAATTTGTTTAACCATTCTTTAATCTCCTACTTTGTAACTACTTTCTCTCCAGATCTTGGTTGCAACAAAAAGTGCTGCTACAACTTCATGAGACATTTCTGTCTTTGATTGCGTTGGCACATTATGGTTAGCAGTAGGAACTCTGGGGAAAAAGTCATAGATATTTTAATCACTTTTGTTACCTAATTCCCAGTTGCTTTCCAGAACTTTTTAAATAATCCACAATACCAACAACAGATTATTAGCCTGTTTTCCAATTTGTTGAAAGGTGAAAGTATAGGATTGTTATAATTTACATTTCTCTCATTAGTAATTCAGAGCAATATTCCATATGGTTGTTAAAAGTTGGCAATTCTTTCAAAAATTTTTTGTTCTTATTTCTGGACCATGTAATCACTGGGGAATGGCTTTGATATTTACATATCTTTTTTTTTTAATTTCCTAAATATCTTTAGATATTAGGTCCCATCAAAATTTTTTATTGAATGAATTTTCCACCATTCAGTAGTTACTTTTCTTTTTTTTTAGCTACATTGATTTCATTCCCACAAAAGCTTTTCAATTCCATGTAGTTCAAATTATCTATTATATCTTTTCTGATCACCCCTTACTCTTATTTTTAGATAAAAACCTACCTTTTAGTGATAGTTTTGGGAAATACTTCCACTCATTTTCCATCTATATCTTTTCTCTTATTTGTGTATCTGTACTGATCTTTTGTGTTTCTATTGTCAGACTGATCCTACTTGGTATCTTTTGTTGGATCATCATTCATACTATTCATTCTTACTGTCTGGATACTGTAAAGCTCTGTCCTAGGCTCTTTTCTCTCTTCCCATCAGCTCAAATGAGTTTAATTATATTTATTGTTGCTGACTCGCATTTCTATTCATACAGAATGAGTCTCTCCTTGGAACTCCAGGCACACATCACCCCCTAACTGCATCCTAGACTTTTCAAGCCAGATATCCCACATACATCCAAACTAAACTGTCTAAAATGGACAATTATCTTTTCTCAAACCCATTACTTTTCCAAAATTCCTTCTTTCTATCAAGGGTACTACTTTGTCTTTTCAATCACTCAGGTACAAATCCTTGGGGTCATCCTTGACTCCTCATTCAACCTACATAGAAAATCAATTGCTAAATCTGTTTGTTTCTACTTCTACAGCAAATTATGTCTATATCATTCTCTCTACTTACATGGCCACCTAATTCAGGCCATCACCATCACTGGCTGTGAGAATTGCAGTAGATTGAGCATTTTCACAGCCATTCTTTCATGCCTGGACTGCTTTCTATTTTCATCTCTGACTCCTAGCTCACCTGACTTCCTTCAGGTCCTTGCTAAAATTTCAACTCTATTGAAAGCCTTTTCCAAAACCTCTTATTTCTAGTGCCTTTCCTCTCATGGTTATTTCTAGTGTATCTTGTATGTAGCTTATTTACGCAATTTTAGGCATATTATCTCTCTCCTCAGACTGTGAGCTCCTTGAGAGCAAGGTCTTTTTGCATTTTTTTCCCATTCCTAGCACTTAGTAGGTACTTAATGAGTTTTCTGAGCAGTTAACTGACTGGTGTCCCTGACTCAAGTCATTGCCACTCACATATATTGTTGCCAAAGTGACTTTTCCCAAAGCAGAACTCCGATTATATAACTCTCCTACTCAATCTACAATGATTCTCTCATCTCCAGAAGCAAATATTAAACTCCTCTGTTTGATATTTAAAGTCCTTCATGACCTGGTCCTCTCATAACTTTCTAGCTTTATTATATATTATGACTTTGATATAGTCTATATATCTATATATATATAGTCTATAGTCTAGCCAAATAGACTACATATATATATATAGATAGATAGATATAGATATAGATGGATAGATAGATAGATAGATAGATAGATATAGTCTAGCCAAACTGGCCTTCTTGTTGTTCCTCACACACTGTACTACATCACATATTTCCTGAACTAACATTGAATATTTTCCATTTTCATCTCTACCTCCTAGAATTACTAGTTCTCTTCAGGCCAAACCCTGGTAGACAAAGCCTTTACTGATTCCTTCAGCTGTCAGTGCCTTCTCTCCCAAATTACTTTGTCTTTATTTTTCTGTATGCCTATCTATCTATCTATCTATCTATCTATCTATCTATCTATCTGTCTGTCTGTCTGTCTTTCTATCTATCTACCTATCTATGTCAATGTATAGCCAGATAGCTAAATATACATACATACATACATACATACACACACACACACACACACATATATATATATATATATATATATATATACACATATGCATGTATGTATATGGAGTGTGTGTATGTGTATACAGTGGTACATTGACTTACAAGTTTAATTCATTCTGTTACTGAGCTCATAACTCAATTTGCTAATAAATCAAATCATTCCCATTGAAATTAATTGAAATGTCATTAATCCCTTTAAGCCCCCAAAATGCCACCCCAGTATTTTTATTGCATGTTTTTAAATAATAAAAAGTATTTACAAATAACAAATATTGTGCAAAAACATAATAAAAGAAACATAAAGAAATAAACTGATTTTATAAAGTGTATATTTACCTTGGATATCAGATGACTTGAGCTAATGGCAGAGGTGCAGAGTGGAGGAGATAAATGGAGGAGGCTAGAGGATTTTTGTTTCATGCTCCTTCAGTCACTTTCCTTCACTTATTCACTATACTCTTAATGCTATATTTTATCCCTGAACTTAATTGCTACAGCATCTTTTTTATTTTCGCTTAATTTTCTTCACTGGCGAGGTAAACACGTGGACTGAAGGAGTGAGGCTTGGAATGCTGGGTGGGTGTTGAGTTGTGGCATTCACTGCACCAACTAGCGGCAGCTTGTACCTCAAATTTTGGCTTGCAATTCAAAACAAAAAAAATCAACCAAGTGACAACACATATCTCAGAAATCTCATAAGTTGATGCACTCGTACGTCAAGGTACTCAGTTTTCATACCAGTTTATGTTACCAGGTTAGCATTGTTTTGTATTCAAAGAGCACTGGAAGCTTTCCCAATAGCATTTGAATAACACAAGGATGCCCCCTGTCTTCACTATTGTTTCACATGGTGATAAAAATGCTACTAATAGAAAGAAAAAAGAAAACAATCATCTTTTGGAATTATAATGGGTAGAGAGGAGCAAAATTATCTCTATTTGCAGACAGTATGATCATTTACTTAAAGAAACCCAGATTTTCAATAAAGTAACCAAAACAACAAATAGCCATATTAAAGTAAGAGGTTACAAAATAAACTAATATAAAATTTCGCCCCACCTATATGTTATTAATAATACTCAAGAGGACAAAGTAGAAAAAAGAGAATTCTGCCAAATTAATTGTAAACTGTTCAAACCATTTGAGTATTAACCAGCATAATAAACATAAATTATATGAATGCAACAACACAAATTTTCTTCATGAATTGCAGAAGACTTAAAACATGAAGAGATATTTATTTCTCATGGTTAGGCCATAAAAATTTAATCAAAATAGTACTATCTAAAATAGCTTAAACATTATTCTGGGTCAGATCTTATTCAAGCAATCTAGTCCTATGATTCAGATTTAGGATAGGAATGTAAGGTAACATTTATAGACCATAAAATGCAACAAAAACACCCTTTCTTGGAATTAAGTTAAAATAGATATAACTTCTATGGTTTAAAAAAAAGGATACTTATTCATATTGAACACTAAATTCCTCTCCCTCTGTATTCACTATGGCAATTGTTAATGCTAGATCAGGAAGGGATCCTACAGGGTAATAGAAATTCTGCTAAAATATTGGGTGCCAATTACCCATAGCCAAGTCTTGAGACATCCAAGTGATACAGTACAAAGAGTAATGTACCTGAAGCCAGGGAGACCTGAGTTTGAATTCACCACCAGACACCTACTATGTGACCCTGTTCAAGCCACTTAACCTCTGTGTGTGCCTTAGTTTCTTCAACTGTAAAATGGGGATAATGATAGCACTTACTTTCTAGGGTATATGAGAATCAACTGGAATATTTGTGCAGTGCTTATCACAGTTCCTGGGTCATAGTAGACACTTATTAAATGCTTATTCCCTTTTTATACCTCATAAGGCATAAAATTCCAAATAATAATTCATTCCTAGACTACAAGGCCAAACAGGTCCCAAAGATGACCTTCCTGACTCCTTAAAGAGAAACTAACCCTGTTAATATAAAAAAAAAATGCAAGTTTTCTTCCAGGAGTCAAGACAAGATGACAGAGTAACATAAAGAAACACTCAGCAAGTTTCTCCTAACATTCCCATCTAAACAACCTTAAAAGATTTCCTCAAAAGGAATTCTGGAGTGAGAGAGCAAACAAAAGATCAGAGTGAGATATTCTACCAATTCAAAACAACTTCAGAGGTTGGAAAGAGAGATCTGTGACACAGGGATGGAGGTTAACCCAGAAACCACATGACTGAGACCCCAGTGTTGGGACGAGATTGGGACAGAACCAGAATCAGCTTCAGAAGCTCCCAAGATAGAGACAGTAAGAAACTGATCAGAAAGAGGTTACCAGGGAGCACAGTACCTGTACTAACACTAGAAGAAAAATCAACTGTTATTTGGCAATTCCATTGCCTAAACCAATTTGTAGGTCATAGTTTAAGGGTGGAGAATAGCATTCTCAGTCAAGAGGGAGTGCAAACCCTGAGGAGCAATATCATCCCAAGAGAGGAAGGGCCTTGAGAGCTATATCAATTGCAATTCCAAATGATCAGAGCTCTTCCTGGGTAGAACCAGATTGCAGACCAAGAGAACAGTAACCACACCTCTCCTCAGATCACACTATTTGGAAGAACCAAAAACTTTCAAAATCCCCAAAACAAACTCTGAAAACAGCAGTGTGAAAAAGTCTGAGCTTGAGATAAAGTCTTTCCTCCATCCCCATGCCAGGAATACAGTACAATATCAACATAAAGTTCCAAATTAAGAAATAAGGTGGAAAAAATAAGTAAATGAAAAGAAAGTACTTGATCATAAAAATCAACAATAATGACAGAGAAGATGATGACACAAACTCAGAAGAAGGAATTGAAGTCAAAATAGCTATAAGTGAGGCATCCCCCAAAAAATGTGAATTGAAGACAACCCAGAGAAATTTCCTAGAAGAACTAAGAAATACTTTTCAAGACTGATAAATGAAAAAATAAAAGGTAAAGAAATGAAATCAAAGGAAGAAAATTATGAAACAATAATTAAGAGCTTGATAAAAGACAAAAAATGCTGAAGAAAATAATAGCCTAAAAATCACAATTGGCCAAATGGAAAAAGAAGATGCAAAAGCTCACTGAAGAAAATAATTTCTTAAAAATAAGAATGGGGCAAGTGTAAGCAAATGACTCCATGAATTGTCAAAAAACAATAACACAAATTCAAAAGCATGAAAAAATAAAAAAAATTTAAAATATCTCACTGAAAAAACAAGTGAACTGGAAAATAGTTCAAAGAGAGATAATTTAATATTGTTGAATTACCTGAATGAAAATCATGATTAAAGATAGTGCCAAGACATATTTCAAAAAATAAATCAAGAAAACTACCCTGATATCCTCAAAATGGAAAGTAAAATATAAATTCAAAGAGCCCACCAATCACCACCTGAAGAAATACCCCAAAATGAAAACTTAGAGTATTGTTACCAAATTTCAGAGCTCTCAGGTCAAAGAGAAAATACTTGAAGTACCAAGAAAGAAATCATTTAAATACCAAGGAGCCACAGTCAGGATTACACAAGATTTAACAGCTACCACATGACAGGAAAAGAGAGTAGGGTGGAAGACTTAGAATATGATATTTAAGAAGGAAAAAGAGCTAGGATTACAACCAAGAATAACCTACTATGCAAAACGGAATATAGTTCTTCTGGGGTGGGGGAAGGGGAGGAAATGGATCTGTAATGAAATAGAAGACTCTCAAGGATTCCTGATAAGAAGACTAGAAACAAATAGAAAATTTAACTTCTAAATACATGACTCAAGAGAGATATAATAATGTAAACACAAAAGAGAAGCCAGACGAAACTCAATAAGGTTAAGTTATTTGCCTTTCTATATGGGAAGATGATGCATATTATCTTCTAAGAACTTTATGATTATTAGGGTAATTAGAAGGAGGCTGTTTAGACAGAGGGAGCAGTAGTGCTTTATGTTGGGATGATAGGAAAAATGGGTAGGAAAGAAATAGGGATGCCCTGGGAGAAGGGGGAAGGGAGAGGAAGAATGGGGGAAATTATCTCACATAAAATAGGCATACAAGAAAGAGATGGTCAAGGAGCAACTCTTGAACCTCATTCACGTCTAAATGGCATTAAAAAGGGGAAATATACTTTCAGACTCAAGTGGTAATAGAAATCTATCTTATCAACCTGGGAAATAGGAAGGGAAGAGGATAAGATAAAGAGCAAAGTATAAAAAGGAGGGCAGATAAATAGAGGCAGTAGTTGAAGACAAAATGGAGCGAAGGAGAGAATTTGAAACTATGTTTTTTAAATGCTTATTGAAACTAGCTGTGTGGCTTTGGGCAAGTCACTTAATCCCAATTACCCTGCCTTTCTCCCCTCCAAAAAAAAAAAGCAAAAAAACATTTTAAAATTTCTACATGTAATTGGTAAATAGTTAATGAAACAAATAAAAATAGTTAATAAAAAGATGCCTGTCTTTTTTTTTTTTTTTTGCTTTTTGGAGGGAGGGAAAGTAGGGCAATTGGAGTTAAGTGACTTGCCCAAGGTCACATGGCTAGTTTTGTGTTAAGTGTCTGAGGCCACATTTGAACTCAGGTCCTCCTGACTCAAGGGCCAGTACTCTATTCACTGCACCATCTAGCTGTCCCAAGATGCCTGTCTTAGCAAAAGATTTAATACTACAACAGTCAAACCAAGAGGATACTTTCTAAAATTAGACTAAATAATAACAAAATTCAAATTTATCTGTAAGAACAAAAAAACTGGAATCTCTGTCAATAAACATTTATTATCCCAAGAAAAATAATGAAAACAGCAATACTGACAAAAGGAATGAATGAAGCCTAGCACTGCTTGCTCTTAAACTATTTCATATAAAGCAGAAATTATCAAAACTATTTACCTTTGGTTGAAACCAGAATGTATGTATGTATGTATGTATACATGCACATACATACATACATATCAGTGGAATAGACTAGATAAGCAAAACCCAGAAGTGATTAAACATTTAATCTCATTGTTCAATAAGGCCAAGGACATGAAATACTGGTATGATACTCTACTGGAAAGGAGCCCTGGGAAAACTGAAAAAAAAAAATATGGCAGAAATCAGACTTAGACCAGTATCAGTTACAATGTTCACAATAATTTCTAAATGGATATGTGGCCTAGATTTTAAAAGTCATAACATAAAAATATAGAGAATAAAAGAAGATATATTTTAATTCTACAGTAAGAGGTATTAAAGTTTCAGCAAACAACAGAAAGAAGCAATCATAAAAGGTAATATATATACATTCAATTGCACAAAATTAAAGATATTTTCTCCTTGTATCTCCTTATCCCAAGGAAATAACAGGTCCTGATACCAAGGAAATTACAGGTCCTGATACCAAGGAAATTACAGGTCCTGATACCAAGGAAATCACAGGTCCTGATACCAAGGAAATTATAGGTCCATTCTACAAATAAAATCAGTGCAGTTTAAAAAGGAAAAAAAAAGGTGTTAAAGAGAAAAATCCCTAGTTGTTTATCTATACAAAACATCTGGCATACAAGATATATATAGAATGTGTGTGTGTGTGTATTTTTGTATAAGTGTGGATGTATATATTTCTACATATACATACACACATGCAAATATACATGACAAGAACCATCCCTTAATATATGTAGTCAAAATATATGAGCTAATTATTTTTTTTGAAAAATGAAAATTATTAAAAATTATATATAAAAATATTACACACAATGAAAAAGAGAAATGACAATTAAACTTCTAAAGTTTTACCTTACATCAAATTGATAAAAGTCTTTTTATCAACAATAATAATAATCAAAGTTGAAGATGCTTGTTACTGGAAGGTGGATACAGTAATGTAATATTGACATTACAGCTTTGAATGAATTCAATGATTCTGGAAAAAAGTTCAGAACGTTGCAATTTTGGAGGAAAATTTATATCATTGGGCCAAGTAATCCATCTCACTGGCGGGCATACATCCCAAAGAGGTCAAAGACATAAGTTTCTATTTAGGAAATGGTTGAAGAAATTATAGCATGTGAATAAAATGGAATATTTTTGAATCAGATCTGTGATTTCACCAGAGTACTACTGAACCATAATTAATTAGTAATATGAGAAATTTAGAAAAAAAAAAAAGAAAGAGCTGTGTGAACTGAAACAGAAGGAATAAAGCAGAACCAGGAGAACAATATGCACATGCATAAAAATATATATATATTTAAAATAATGCTAGAAATCTGGTGAACTCACATTATTTCTAACATACAAACTAGATTACAGTCTCTTCTTCAAAGAACTTCTGGCTGTATGGCTAAAGACAATTGCATTAGCTAACAAATGTGGTTATTTTTATGAGCTTTTGGTTAGTTACTTTTTGTTGTTGTCACAGGAAAAGATTAATGGTGGAAAAGAGGGTAAACTGAGAAATTGTGGTGATATAAAAGAAAAAAGTATAAATAAAATATTTTCTTAATATTAGAATGACACTGATTGTGGAAGGACTTAAATGGTGGGCAGAAGAGTTAGAACCTTAGACTGTAAATCCTAACATGGAAAACAATTTGAAAAAAGAAATGAACTGCCTTAGGAGGTAATGAGTTCTGCCTCACTAGACTTCTTCAAGTAAAGAACTGTCAGGTATGTTGCAAGATGTAATTTTGTTCAGACAAAATGCAAATTGGAAGACCTCAGATAGAGATAAGGAGATGAGCATGTTGAAAGGGAAAAATGCTGTAAGATCATCCTAAATGTGACTTTCACTAAAAAGACTAGAAACCTTAGAGGAAGGATAGGGGAAATGCAAAAGAATTTTAACCTGTAGGGTTTTTCAGATGTACTCCTGATAATTGATAATATAATTTCTGTGAAATTTAATGATTCTGAAATTCTCAGTCAACACAATCATGTAAAGCCTACTGAAGTTTATTTATATATGTGTGTATATATATATATATATATATATATATACACATATATATGTATGTATATGTATGAATGTATATGTATATATACACATATATATATGCATACACATACATCCACATATTTAATAGCTTAAAACTACACTAAAACATTTAGGATACCTTGGGTGTACTACATTTACTTTTCATGGGACTAATATTCTCATTGTTAGGTTAGAAACACTTATCTTTGTGTTCAGAGCTTTTTGCTTACTGGGAGAGACACAGCTCCAGGCAAAAGGATATTGCCAAGAGTGACAAACCCTAAATTTGACCTGCTCAACTGAATTATTCTCATACTTTATATATTTGTAAAGCTCAGCTAATATCTAATGAATTCTTGTTACTTATTTTTAAAACATGCCTATACATTTCCTTTATTTATTTTAAAAACTAAAGAATTGCTAATAGCCAGCCAGTGGGAATTGATCTTTAATATAAATTCAACTACTGAAAAGAAGACAGAAATATTCACTAATGAGGAAACTCTGGGGTTGTGGGGAATTTTAGAAACAAAAAAAGCTGGAAAAAAGGTGGAGGAATAGCAACAGAAAGAAAAGGGTCAGAATCTTCTCTATGCCCCCAGAAAAGAGAACCTCAACACTTTAACAGAGTTTAAATCAGTCAAATCATCTTGCCCTTTTTAATTAATTAATAGACACATATAAGAAGTTGATCCAACTGTACACCACTTTTTTTTTTGGTAGAAAAATCACAAGGGATATATATAAGGCTAGGTGGCACAGAGACAAATCAGGAGAGAGCTCTCCTCCCCAGTATACTATACAGGAAATGAGAGAAGCATACCTCTAAATAATAATGGGCAGGAGAACAAAGGTAAGAGAGAAAGAAAGAGAGATGGGAAAGAGGGAGAGACACAGAGAGACAGAGACAAACAGAGACAAAGACAGATGGAGATGGACAAAAAGATAGATAGACAAAAGTAGGCCTTTCAGAAAATGAAAAGAAAATGGCCAATAAAATGAATAAGTTGAGAGAAAAAAAAAAACCTAGAAGACAACACAAGAATGAATAACAATGGTCCCAGAAATGTATTTGGAAAGTTCAAAAACCACATTAAATTGAATGATAAGCAGTCTAAAAGAAGTAAAGGAGGTTCTGGTTTCATTGTTAAAGGGATTTTATGTTGCTAAGTAGAGATCTGTCATTTATTTTAAAAGGAAGAATTAAAATATTATGGAAATGAATGACATGGAGCGATCTGTGGAAAAGTTCTATGAAAAAATATGGAATCAATGAAAACTAGAACTATTTTATGGAAGATATAATAGCAATGGATGGGTGAGGTATGGCTAGATCACTGAGAAGGTCCTGGGAGTCTTAGTGAATTGAAAACTCAATATGAGTCATCAGTATAATATAGCAGCCACAATAGTTAAAAAGATCAGGCAAAGTACCAAGTGAGGCATAGCATCCAGACATGGAAATAGAATAGTTATGTCGTTCTTTTATTTAGATAGAACGAGCTTGAAATATGGTGTTCAGTTTTGGCTGTTGCATTAGAGAAAGGGCAATGTTAAATTTGAGAGTGTGAAGAGTAAGGAAAATAGAGTTCTGACACAAAAAAAGTATTACTATTTTTTTATCTATACATTTGATTTTATTGGTGAAGGGATTTCCAAATTAAATAATCTGCTCTATCAATGCTGATTGACAACTCTTCTGTGGCTTGTTGTATTATTGCCTGGAGCATTAAAAACTTAAATGACTAGCCGAAGGTCAAATAGCCAGTGGAGGAGGGGGAGTTGGACTTGAACTCATGTATTCATCATCCCAAATCCGGCTTTCTATTCATCATGCTATCTTCATAAATACATTAAGGAGTAGTAATGTATATATGTGTGTGTGTATTTAACAATGAAACATTAATAATAGAAGGGAAATAAGAAAAAATTTGATTATGGGTAAAGAATAATCAAGGTGGAAGGAGAGGGGAAAGAATCTCAAAGGTACATTCCTACCTAGGAAAAAGAAGATGAAGAAAGGAAATTGAAACAACTGAAAATTTTGTAGAGGTAAGAATAGAATGAAGGTATAATAAGTAAGCTGAATTGTGTATGTAGGTTTGTTCTTATATAAAGTGCATAAAACAACTGAGATTGGTCTAATTTTAGCAAACTAAGATGTGTTGTAATCTTTATTGATAAAATGTGATATAACAGTTTCTAATAGAGGGGAAAACAAATCTGACAATTAAGATTTAGAGTCTAAATGAATCAAATTACCCTACAAAATGGAAAAGGATTTGTAGACTAAATAAAAAGACAAGATCCATAACAAAATATTCCTAAGGTAGGACAGTACATTTGACAAATCTGATGTTTAAATAAAATGTACTTTGTTTCAACTGACTCAAGAACATCAGGAGAGGAGTTATAATTGTTATATGTAACAATTTAGAGTAATGAAAACATAACCAAAAGAACAACATGTGCATTCACTACAAATCTTTCATAAAATAATAACAATTAATTAATGTTAAATATACAAAAAAGTTCAAAAGAGATCACAAAAACAAGTAGGACTAAACTGATGTCTATATTAAAGCCAATAAACATATCTCTGGGCTTAACAATCAATAAATATTAGAAGTTTGAGGATATTTGTAATTTTCCTTTCCATTCTCTATTTGGACATTTGTATTTTCATTTGCATATATATTCTTACTTTTTTAAATGATTTTACTCTTATTTTCCAAGTGGAGAACTATGCCAACCAAGGTGAAGGAGATAAGGAAGATAAGGAGCACTAAACGGGGAAATAAAGGAAGCCCAAGTTGAGGTTAGGAGGAATTGAGGTTTTCTAGGAAGCAGAATAGGGAAAGCTTTCCTGGCACAAGTGTTGGGCACAGGATTAGAAAAAAGCAACATCTAAAGGAGCACAGAGACATCAGGAGAAATGTCATAATTAGAAAACAGCAAGTTGCTCAAATGGTTAGGAAGTAAAGCGAATGAAAGGACAAGTAATATAAAATAAGCCCGGGAAAATAATTATGAAGGGCTTTAAATCCAAAAAAGAATTTTTCTTTATCTTAAAATTTAAGATAGAGAGGAAATAGAGGACCACTGAAACTTCTTGAGCAGAGGAACAATTTGTTGAGACCTATTTTAGGGGTGTGTGTGTGTGTGTGTGTTTGTGTGTGTGTGTGTGTGTGTGTGTTTAACAGTAACTTGACAGTAACTTGTGGATGGTAACTTGAAAAGGGGAGAAAAAATAGGGAAACTTCTTCAGAGACTATTTCAATGGAAGGCTTCACAATGACCTGAATTGGGGTGGTAGTTCTGTGTAATAATTGAAAGGGGCAAGAGATATTGTAGAAGTATAATTAGCATAACTAGGAATTTGAATGGATATGAAGGGGTGAAGAAAAGGGAAGAATGGAAAGTGAATTTGATGTAGCAAAACAAGGTGCCTAGAAAATGGCAGCACCTTCTATACAAAGAGGGAAATTAGGAAAAGGGATACTCTTTTGTTAGCAACTTATCTGATCACCTTCAAGATTTGGGCAGTCTGTGAATGCTGGGTGTAGAGGAAGTCTCAAAAGACAAAAAAAAAAGGTTTCAGAATACTGTAATGGCAAGCAAAGAAGTAGTTCACACCTTGTTTCAGCTACTGAATTAACACAGAAGTAGGTAATACCTTGTTTCGTTCATGATTATATCAAGTATTAAGATCCAGAACTTGTGAATCCCACAGTGGGATGAACTTGCTGATGTAACAGGAAAGGGTAGAACAGGGAGGAGCTAATACCATATATAAGGAAAAGCCCAAGGTAGAGAGCCAGAATTGCTGAGAGAGAAGGTGGGGGGCAAGATAGAGAGAACTGCTAGGATCCTGAGAATTGAGAACTGCTATGCATTGAGAAAAGAATTGAGAACAGAACTTGTGGTGGCAGAATGGAGAAGAGAGAAGAACTGAGAAGGGAACTCTTGTGGTGGAGAAGGAGAAGACTTGTGGTATCCTAGCACTCTATGTTTGTTTGTTCTGTCTATGTTGATGTTGATGTTTGTTTATGATACTTTCTACAGAAGCTCTGGGACTTTACTGGAAACCCTGAAAGAAGATTTTCTGGTTGTATGTTTACAGAAGTCCTGGAGGAAGGTTTTGAAGGTCCTGGGACTTGATGATTTGTATTGACCTCTTGGATCTTGTTTGTGGGTCTGAGTTGATTTCACAGGCAGAGAGTGAATTGATGATGGTGCTGGCAATGTGTATGAATATTATTGCAGCTCTGTTAAACTTAGTCTTCCCATAAACAGGAATTATACAGGACCTGAGGTGGACTGGACACTGTGAGCTTCAATATGGAATGGGAACTGGGCAAGGAACTGTATGACGAACTGGACAAGGAGCTGGACAGGAAACTGGGAGATGGCTGCCTTTGAACCCAGGTGACAGTTGTATAGATTTGGGCAGGAGCTGGGACCATGGAAGAGGAACCATGGAGGCTGAGAACCAGCCTCCAGTCAAGATGAAAAGATCTCTTCCTGGGTACCTGATGCTGACTGAGAAGATTATGATTTACTGTGACTTATGGGTTGAGAACTTTGACCTTTTTACTTTGTGTCCATTAAGGAGACAAGACTCCTTAAGGATGATTGAATTAAGGACTTATTGAATTATTGTACTTTGTGTCCCTTAAGGATGAATGAATTAAGGACTTACTAAATGATTGAGTTATTAAATGATTGTATTTTGTTTAAAACTATGTGGTCACTTTGGTGAAAACTATGTGGCCATTTTAGTGATAAGTTGTTATGGCATAACATTGTGAATGCTGTACTTCGATATCTGTGAATGTTTTGTCTTAATTTACTGCTGAATAAATAGAGTTCACTATACTATATAATCAGAACCTTGAAGCTGTTCACAGCAGCAGTCCTCTGGAAAGCTGTTCATGCTTGGCTTTACAAATACTGATCTGCAACTTGAAGAAAGTCAGGAAAGCTAGGAGGTAAAGATGAAGAAGGAAAGAATGCTCAGCATAGTGGACTGGCAGGAAAAACAATAAGTGGGGAGATGGACTGTTTTGTGTGAGGAAAGCAAGGAAACCAGTGTCATTAGATTGAAGAGTATGTGGGAATGAATAAGATATGAGGAATATAAATGAAAGTTCCTAGATTATAAAGAGTTTAGAATGCCAAACAGGATTTTATGTCTGATCCTGGGGGTGATAGAGAGTCATTATAATGCATTGAATATAGGCAGGGTAACATGGTCAGATCTGAACTTTAGGAAGATGTATTTTACAACTGAATAGAGAATGGACTAGAATGGGATAACATTTAAGTCAGGAAGACCTACCAGAAAATGATTGCATTAGGTCAAGTGTAAGGTGATTAGGTGATGGTACTACAAAGGAACAATGATTCTCCCAACAATTCCCCTATGTAGGAGAGGGAAAATCAGAATAGATTAGTTCTGAGACCATTGTGAGAATGAGATTGCAAAGAAACATTAGTCACTGCTCAGATTATCTAGATGGACAGGGCCTCTTTCCTAATTCAAAGTCTCTTCTTTATCCTTCAGCCTGAATCCTACTACTGATGAAATCCTTTTTGAGAGAAACAATTTGGCAGAGTAAAACAAAGGAAAACCCTGGCCAAAGATTCAGAAAACTTGGATCCTATCAATAGCTCAGTCAGTAGCTAGCTGGGTGACTTTGAGAGAGTTAACCTCCGTGGGCATCAATTATTATTTCAATAAAATTAGGCAGTTAGAACTATGAAACCTTTAAGGTCTATTCTATCTCTATGACCTATGGAATTTCTGCTCAGTGATCACTTATCATCTCTCCTTTTGCCTTATTTCAGGCCTAATTATATTAGTCCTTTAAGGGAAAGAATAAATTTGAGATAAAATATAACAACAAGTTGGCATATCCAGGAATTGTCAAAGAAATTCTTCTGCAGACTCCTTATGGAGAAAGACAATGAACTGGGTGGTATAAATTAGTTCAAAGAGCCGATAGTCTAGAAAAAACTGATTGGAGCAGGTCATATTATAAGGTGGGAAGCTGACCAGTTTATCTACAAATTCCCATCGTCTGGCAGCAACAACGTATTTGGTGCTATTTTTCTACTATGATTTGTACCATATTATGTGGAGATTCATTCTTCCTAGGAATGAGATAAGACATTCCAACCCATTTCCCTGGAGACTCAAACCAAATTTGAAACTAGTAGCAGAACAGTGAAAGACTAATAATCTCACCACCTTGCTCTCTTCACAATGATCTAACATCATATGGAAAGTTGTAACATATTGTGATTACTTCCTCTTTTCTGTTTGTTTGTGTTTTCCTGATTTTACTGTTATTTGTTTCTGTTATTCCTGATATTTTATTAAATTTTCTTCATTGTATGAGGTAAAATATATATATGAACATATCTATGTATGAATGTGTTATAACAGCATACATAAATAAATCTACATATATATGTATGTGTATACACATACTATACATGTGTGCATATGTGTATTCCTTTTTTTCAGTTTCAAAAGGCTCTTATCAGAAGTTGCTGTTTGTTATTTTTGCTTTGTTTAGAGTAAAAAAAAAGTTGTTTTTTTCTTGTCACAAAGTGGGGAGAGAAATGGTAGCATTCTAGTTAATGAACTACACAAAGGAGAGCATGAAATCATTATAACAAGGGCTTACTTTATTGGAATCCTGCGCACTCTTGGTTGTAATATCACTTGTTTTCTATTTCATTTAGTTATTTTCAAACTGTGAAATTTGCTCTCTTGTTATTGGAAACATGATGGCATTTCAGCCAGAATTTAATCTTCTCCTCAAATTATGTTTTCTAAAACAAAATTCAGCAATGGATGAATGAATGCATGTAGCACACTGTGTTCTATTGCAGGGACTGTGTATAAACACCCATATATATATTTTTGTATGTGTTCAAAGAATATCATTTACTATGAGTAAGCAATTCCCTCAGGCCACATAGGCACTGGTATTTCTAAATAAGTCTCAAGTGGGTTTTTTCCCCACATACAGTAGTACTCTAAAGTATATTACTAATGAAGTAAATTCATGCATTCAGTAGGATTGCAGAAAGCACACACACACACACACACACACACACACACACACACACATCCATCCATAATTTGAACATTCCACCCTTTTCCCCCCAACATTTTTGATTGTGAATACAATGATAAGAATCTCACATGTTCTCTCTTCTCTTTGTGTTAATTTCATTAATGTGAAAATAACAACCTTTCTTCAATCTACTTTCTACCCTGAAAAGTATTGCAATCTTATGTTTACTTTTATATTATTATTTCCTACTATCAGAAAGATGTGCTGCTGATATTTGAGAATTAAGAAACTCAAATGAACTAAATATTCATATAGCATCTAGGACTTTTCCTCCCATGACCCCCACCCCATAGAACTATAGGGAATTTTAAAGGTTGCAGTCATAATATTTTCAAACCCAAAGCTCACAAGCTCTGATCAGTATGTTCTGATTTTTTTTTAAACAGGCAAACAAATGGACTCTTTTTTTTTTGAAGCAAAATACATTTAATTAATTAGCATAGAAAGATAAATGGTGAGACAGGTTTTCTCTAAACACACATGAATATACTGTCCCACAAGTACTACAACTATACTGAGGAAGGGGTCAAATGTCAGAAATATGTGCCCATGGAACATACATGGTCAAGTGACATTTATATCTGAGATAATTTACCTTTCCAAGAGGAGAGCTGCCATTGCCTTCTGCTAATCTCTTAAATTAAGCTGAATTCTGTGTTGAGCATAAGTTCTCTTTTACATTGTTCTCTCCCACTGGTGAACTGCTGGACATCATCTCTGAGTTGTGTCTTTGTTATTCACTATTTCTGTTGTAAATCTCTAATTCTTTTGCTATAGCTTCTGCAATCATTTGTCCACCATTGACTGCTGTGCAGCCCATTTCTTTCCTATGAAAGAAGTTGGAATATTACTTTTTTTTTCTTTTTACCTTTATAGTCTCATGGATTATCTTTAGCTCTTTCATAATGTGAAGCCCAGCCAGCCACATCTGACCAACTAGCTAGAGTCTCTCAGGCCTCTCTGAGAACTTTTTGAACTGACTTTTCTTACATGTCATTTTTGACTCTGTTTTATCTGAGTTATGATCAGAAAATTCCTTTAATGCTTGCTATATCATAGTATTTAAACAAATGATTCCTAGTGGTTCTGTTTGGGAAAAATTCTAAGAAGCTGGAGGAAGCTATCATAAAGAAACTCGTGTTACTTTGTATAGCTATTGATAGCTTGAATGTCTTCCTTTGAAAATTACCTATTCATATCTGTTGACCTTATATTTATTGGGGAATAGCTCTTATTCATACAAATTTGAATCTGTTCTTCTTATATCTTGGAAATGATACCTTAATGAGAGTAATGCTAAAAAGATTATTTTCCCCGAGTAAAATATTTGTTTTAGTTTTATATGCATTAAAATTGTCCATTTTATATTCTGTGGTCCTCCTTATCCTTTATTTGGTCATGAACTGTCCTAATCTCCATAGATCTATAAGGTAATTTCTTCCATGCTCCTCTTATTTGCTTAGGGTATAGACTTTTATATCTATGTCATATATCCATTTGGAGCTTATCTTGAAATATTAATCTGACTCTGATTCCTTCCATCTTGCTTACTACTTTTCTGAGCCATTTTTATTGAACAGTGAATCTTTACCCCAATACCTGGCATCTTCAGCTCTATAAAATCAATCACTCGATACTCATTTGCTAAGCACTTATTATATGCTGGGAACCCTGTTAAGCACTAGGATACAGAGAAAAGAGCAAAACCAGAGTCTTTGCCCTCATATTGCTCACACTTTATTGGGGAGAAACAACATGTAAACAACTATGGGTATATAAGGTATTTTAATGTAAATGAAAGATAATCTCAAATTCTCTTGAAGAAGGTAAGATTTGGGACTGAGTCAGAGGAAGCCAGAGAAGACAGGAGGATCAGGTGAGAAAAGGGAAGGAAACAAGTATTCATTAAGTGCCTACCATATACTGTGCTGGGTGTTTTACAAATATCTCATTTGATCCTCACAACAATCCTGTGAGGTAAGTACTACTATTATTATCTCCTTTTGACAGGTGAGGAAACTGTGGTGGATGGAGAGCAAGGTTAACTAGATTCCTAGGTTCATTTACTTCTGTAGTTTGTATATCTAATACATTCCACTGTTGAACCACTACATTTTTTAACCAGTACCAAAAGGAAATGTGTTATGGTGGAGAGAGAGTAAACCCTGGAGTCAGAAAAATATGTATATAAATCCTTTATATGATACCTGATGTCACCACAGTGACCTAACTGATTTCTACCTATCTTGTCCCCACAGGCCCCTTCTAACATTGGTGAGTTTCTCCCCAAACATTGGACATTTTTAGAAGAAACTTTAACCAGTCATTCTTCATTTTCAGAACTTCACTACCACATCTCAAAGTGGGTACTTCCCAAGTCCTTTTCCAGCTCCCTTTTCGATTTTGCCTTTCCTTGTGAGAATGTAACTTCTTGAGGGCAGAGATTGTCTTTTATTTTGCTTATATTTGCATACCCAACAATTAACACAATCCCTGGCACATAGTAAGTGTGTTATACATGTCTTTTGACTTATGAATTCTTCTTGGTAATTATTAATTCGAAATGTAGTCTGAGGTCTCATGGTGCTATGTCTCCTTCATTCCCATATGTTACAGAGAAATAAAGATCCTAAGATCCATCCAGAAAATAATTTATTTAGCAAGGCATGTAATTAAAAAATAAATCCGTTCCAGGTCTCTTGGTCAGCATAAGGGCCTTGGTTTCTACATAATTAACATACAACTAAGGGAGTGAAAAAAAATAGAATGTAGGTATTGAGTCGCCTTGTTCTTAAATGGTGGAAATGATTGGGAGATATGAAGGTGAGGGGTGGAAAAGTAGCCTATGACTTTCCTGTGTTCAAGTGATTTACAGGAGATTGGAACTTAACTTCACAAAATGGTAGATAAGGCAAAATAGAGTTACTAATGTTATTTTTTTTCAATATAACATTCCCACCTTTGATCCTGGGATTCTTAGTCCCCAGGATCAATTATTTAATCTACAAGGGATTTCTAAATGAAATGGGCCCCTACCTAAACAAGCATCAAAAGGGTAGGGTGAAAGGAGCACCCAGTTACCAGGAACAGGCAACAAGTTAAACATAAGCAAAGAATCATAAAGATTACAAGGAAGTCATAATCTCATATATCCCTTAAGGAGACAAACTTTGTTAAATAGACTCTATAAGTAAAGCCAGGATACAAATAAAAGTATATAGATAAATCTATATCAGACCATAGATAAAACTACTTAAAGGGCTGCTATGAACTTCTTTGAGAGGGAAGATTTATAGATCACCAAGAATGCCGAGGAAACATTAATAACATGAAAAAGCTGAGGCGATAAAATAATGATCATAAAATAATATCAAAACTCCTTGTAGCCTGGTAGCCCAGTCTCAATGTTAATTCAATCAACACATTTCATCTTGAGTCCCACATGTCCCAGTCAATCTTCTGGTTCATAGAAACATCTCCCCTGGTCATTCTGGAATATGACTCATTCTCAAGGCAGCTCTGAAGTGAACACTTTCTAGTGGATCTGCTTCTCTGGTTCCAAGTCACTTGCAGTGATTCCTTGGTAATTCTGCAAAAATCTGCCAGTAACAAGACAATACAATTTAATGCAACCTTCTAAATTTGCTTTTCCAGTAATTAGTTCATGTGGTGAAAACCAGTTCAAGCCATAATGGCTCTGATCCTATTAACAACAGAGCTATAAGAAGAACATCAAATTGGTTGTTGTCTTTCATTCTGAAAGAGGACCTAAATGACATCACTATGTTAGAGTCAAGTTACTCTGGATCCAACTTGGCTGATCAGACCAATATGAGCTCAGAATGCTCTACCACAGGTAGGGCACAAATAGTCCATGTGAATATTTGGGGTAGATTCTCTAAATTTCTACATCTCATGTTTCTTTTGATATCTTCAATTCTGTTCTGCTCATAGAGCACGGCACATTCTCTGATGAGGGCATGCCATGCTAGGCAGTCCTGTGCCACTGTTTCACATGTCACACAATCAATTCCAAAATTTTTAAGGGAACATCAAATTAGGAAGATATAATTTACCTGAAACTTCAGAGAATTTAAGTTTGTATGTGCCTATTTTGCTGTTTCTATCTTGACCTGAACACAGTATCTGACATGAACAATGACATCAACAGGCTGAAGAAAGAATCTTTAAAAAAAAAAAAAAGGATCCATGAGGACCTGACTTGGAAAATGATTCCTTTTATCTCTTAATATTATCAGACAGACACCTCAAAATAGGAAAATGATTTCATTTTCTTTACAATTATCAATATAATGTGTATGTAAAATCCTTAATTCAATTTTGAAAACTTATTACTAAAATATATTCGAGGCCTGTATATGCCATTAGAAACATTTGAAAGTCAATTATGTATATATGTACATATATTTATATGTATTATTTAAATACGTATATATAGAGAGAGGGGGGGAGAGAGACAGAGAGACAGAGAGACAGAGACAGAGAGACAGAGAGACAGAGAGACAGAGAGAGAGAGACAGAGAGAGTATCGTAGTTTTTCAAAAAATAGTTTGATTCTAAAAAACTTTTACATTACATATTTGCTTATTCTCCACTGTAATGATACTGGGCTTTGAAGATCTTCCACACCCCTAGAACTTGCTTACATAGCAGGAAGGGGTGGAGCAAGAGAAAGCCAGAACCAAGCTAGCATCTGTGTGGTGGTGACTGGAAGCAGCGGCAGAGGCAGCGGCTGCAGTTGCGGCACAAACTCCTTTTTTTCTAGCCAGCAAGAATCTCTGCTAAGGACTCCTCCTGAGGACTGCCAGGGATGGGAACTGTGGGGACCCCGAGCTGCTGGGAGCAAGCTGCCTGGACACTGAACAGTTGTCGTGAGTGAGGAAAAGAGGATCTTTGCCTGAGGTAGCCTTGTCCTGTTTTGAAGGCTTGAGAATGTGGATGTTTACTACTTTACCTACACGTTCCAACTTCATAACTACTGTGTTGGCTTTGACTTTCTGGTTTTGGGACTCAGTTTTCTACTATTTGAATAAATATTCTAGCTATATTTCTCATGTAGAGAGCCTGTCACATTTTGTGATTAATAAGCATATCAGCATACTTATAGTTACTGTAGGCATTGTGAATACAGCATTGTTGATACACCCACTTTTGAGGATATTATCCCCACATCATCCTGAAAGAATGAGATATTTCAAGTACCTAATCTTATACATTAATATATAACAATTAGCAAGTAGATGGCAAGTCCCAAAACTCGTTTATTTAGTTGCTTGTTATATGGGATTTATCACAACTTTAGATTAAAAGAGCAAAAAAAAAATTCTACTTGTATCCTATTATAGTAACTCAGAGATAATCTAGTATTAATCTGTTAATTAATAGATTTAGTACTGCCACAACAAAACTTTTGCAGTTCAGCTGTCCTGATTATAGACATTTGTTATGAAAAGATGAAGGAGAAATATAATTATAACAATATCAAGACTGTCCCTTTAAGAACACAGACTGATCTGACATAAACCATAAGAGGAGAATAACTTCCTCAGCTCTGTTTGATTTCAGGCATGAGTCATATTCACAGTCAATCATATAGCAAAATTCCACATGATTCACAGGGTATAAAAAGCCAAGTTCAGAATTAACCCAGGAGGGAAGAATTCCTCTTCAGAAAGAAAATAAAACAGTAAGAAACTGAGCCAAGTAGATCCTACCTTTGTCCCCTCAACTTTCCAAGGCACGGATATTCACCTTAGTTGTTCTCAGATTGTGTTCCCTTTTGGGCATCACATGACCTTTCCTTTCATGACTTCCTGACATGGCTTCATGACAATTCAGACAATGATCTGAAATCAAAACTTAAAATATTATCATATTCTAGTCACAAGAGATTTTACCTCATATAGGAAAATTCCATTAATCATAGCTTCTTATTTGGTTATTATTTTTCTCATGTTGCAATAACAATTCATAATGAGCACATATAAGGTCATTTCATTTATCCTTCAGGTATAATTTGAGAATAAGCACATACTAGAGCTGTATACATACAGTTACTACTGATAGTTCACCCAAAATCACAGCAAATGCTGACTACAGTAAGTATCCAGACTAACATATCTATTTTGCCTGTTAACCCCTAAGGAAAAATGAAATCTTTCAATTTATTTTTTTAAGTTAGTTCAAAGATGTAACTGCAATACCTGTTTACTAATAGATACAATTCATAATTTTCATAAGTGATAGTCAAATAATCTCAGATGAAACTCACTCTCTACTATATCATTCATTTTAGATGAATGTATCCATTCATTATTTGTTTTAAACATTTTAACACATTCTTTTAAGAATTTAATTCATAACTTAACAGCATCCAAATTTTCATTATTAACTTTTGTTTATTTTTAGTTTGCATCATTCATTTCCACGAGATTTTGAGTTACAAATTTTCTCCCCATCTTTCTCTGACCCCCCCACTCCAAAACAGCAACACCACTATATATCACTTTCCCCAATCTTCTCTCCCCTATATCCTTCCCCATCACCCCTCTGACTTTCTGGTAGGGCAAGATGGATCTCCCTACCCCAGTGCCTCTTGATCTTATTACATAGTTGCATGTAAATAATTATAATTATATGTATATATTTAACATTTGATTTAACAACTTGAAATTCTAGATTCTTTCCCTTCCTCCCTCATAACCCACCCCCACTGGAAAGACAAGCAATTCAATACAGGACATACATGTGTAGTTATGCAGAACATCTCCACAATGGCCATATTGTGAAAAACTGACTCTATTTCCCTCCTTCCAATCTCCTCCCTTGTTCCATTCTCCACTTTGTCCCTGTCCCTTTACAGAAGTGTGTGCTTCTAACAACCCTCTACCCCCTGCCCTCTACTCCATCAGCCCCCCTCTTATCCCCATCCCCCCTATTCTCCTGTAGGGCAAGATACCCAATTTAGAGTGTATGTCATTCCTTCCCTAAGCCAAATTCAATGAGAGTAAGATTGGCCCATTCCCTTTTGCTTTCCTGTTCTTCCCCTCCATTGTAACAGTTATCCCTTGCCTCTTCTATATAAGATGATTAACCCCATTCTGTTTCTCCCTGTCTCTTCTCATTCTATTCCTCTCTCACCTCTCAACTTCACCTTTTAAAATATCATCCCTTCCTATTCAATTCATCCTGAGCCTCTGTCTATGTACACATGTATCTACACACACTCAGATATGTATTCGTATGCATATATATACCCTCCTGTATAGACATATGTGTATGTATACATATGTATGTATATCTATATATATCTACATATATCTATATCTATATATATATATATAGATATAGATATATATAGATATATAGATATATATATATATATATATATATA
>CM053580.1:380069677-380088198 GCA_028627135.1 Pseudochirops cupreus | reverse complement strand
TGGGCCTCTTTTGCCATTTGAGTTAATCCATTTTTTAAGGTGTTATTTTCTTCAGTCAGTCTGTTGACTCTCTTTTCATGATTTTCTTGCATCATTCTCATTTCTCTTCCCAATTTTTCCTCCCCTTCTCTTATTTGGTTTTCAAAATATTTCTTAAGCTCCTCTATGGCTTGTAACCAATTTACATTTTTCTTGGAAGCTTTTGCTGTGGGAATTCTGACTGTGTTGTCTTCCTCCCATTCCATGCCTTGATCCTTTTTGTCTCCAAAAAAGGAATCTAAAGTTGGATTGCTGAGCTTGGTTTCCTTCCTTTGCCTGCTCGTGTTGCCAGTCAATTAACTTGATTTTTGAGCCACAATAGATCTCTGCTTCCTGGGCAGAGAGCTTTGTCACAACTTGATGGGGTTTTCACAGCTTCTGGAGCTATTAGGGGGCTACCATCTCTGCACACTCCCCCAGCTTTGGCTCACTGAAAATGCACCTCAGGTCCACCACCCAAGACTGAAATCCTGATCCAGGCAGTTTAAAGCAAGAGCACTTAACAGCATCCAGATTTTCTAACAGCATTTCTGATAGAATTGTTTCTCAAATTTCACAAAACAAGAAAAACAAATGTCTAAGACTTGAACTTTGCATGCATCCTCCCAGCATATTGCCTTAATGCCATATAGTAACCATGTTTTGCATTAAGTTCTGACTGATCACAATTATCCTATTATGAGAGCACTTTTCCCTCTAAATGGGATCACACAATTATTTGATTTCAGGAAAAATTTCAACCTAATTAATTGTTGGTATATAATCATTTATGGTAATGTTCAAAATCTCAATTTTCCCAAGGACTGTTAGCTGCCAACCCCTCAAATTTCAGTCCCCGTAGTTTTCAGTTAGCCCACTTTCAAAGACTCCTGGTAATGCTTTCATCTTCCCATACACCTTTTATGGTTCCTTTAAAATCCCTCAATGAACCCAATTAATTTCTTCTGTGTTCTTAATCCAAACTCACCCAGGTACTTTGAGAGTGCATGAGGTACACATCTCAGCACATTTCACCTTCTGAGCTATTACAATTCTGCTTCACTCATAGTGAAGGCATGGAGTGCCTTCTTTGCTATAGATATGCCATACTGGGTGGTCCTGTTACAGTGTCTCCATTATCTCACAACTGATTCCAAAGTTCTTCAGAGAGACCTTTAAGGTGTCCTTTTTTTCATCTCTTCTGACCTCCACGTGAGTGCTTGTCTTGTGTGATTTTTGCATAAAACAGTTTTTTAGGAAAACGTACTTTCGGCACTTGAACAATATGACCAGTCCATTGGAGTTGTTCTCTCTGCATTAGAGGTTTTATGCTTGGCAATTCAGTTCAAGAAAAGATCTCAGTGTCTGGTACCTTATATTGCCATGTGATCTTCAGAATCCCTAAAGAGTAATTAAATTTCCTGGCATGGTGCTGGTCCAGCTTTCACAGGCATACAACAATGAGGTCTGCAAACATCTCTGTAAACCTTCAGATTGGTAGGCAATCTAATACCTCTTTTCTCCAAAACTTTCCTTCAAAGTCTCCCAAACACTGAGCTAGCTCTGGCAATGCATGTGTTAACTTCATCCCCTATGTGTCTACATCCCTGGAAAATATACTGCCAAGATAAGTAAACTTACCCAGAGCATTCAATTTTCTTCATTTTTTATAATTGACAGTGCACACATATGTGTGGTGTGGCACTGTCTGGTGGAGAACCTTTGTTTTCTTGGTGTTAACTGTTAAACCAAAATTAGCATAAACAGCAGATCTAAACATGGTTCCACCTCAGCCTCAGAGGTTGCCTTGCATGTACAGTCATCTGCAAACAAAATGTTGTGCACCATTTCTCCTATTTCAGTTTTGGCTCCTGGTCTTTTCAAGTTAAATGATTTACCATTAGTACAGTAGCTGACCTTGATGTCATTTTCCTTCTCATTGAAGGAGTCCAACATCACTGAAAACATCCAGCTAAAAAGCATAGAAGCAAGCACACAGCCTTGCTTCACTTTATTGGTGACTGGGAAAGCATCAGTGCATTGTCCATGGTACAGATTCTGTGCAACCATGCTGTCAAGAAACTGACATACAATACTAATGAATTTTTCTGGGCAACCAAATTTTGCCATAAAATGTTATAAGCCCTCATGACTGACAGCATCAAAGACCTTGATTAGATCAATGAATATTGTGTACACACCTCTGTTCTGCTCCTGGAATTTCTCCAAGAGTTGTCAGGCAGCAAACACTATATTGACTATTCCTCAGCCCTTTTTGAAGTCACACTGACTCTTAGGTATATGAGTCACCTTCCACGTGAAGGAACAGCTTATTAAGGAGAACTCTGGCAATAATCTTGTCAGCAATGATTAAGATAGAGACACCCTTCCCCCCACAATTGTCACAAGACTGCCTATTTCCTTTTCCTTTATTGAAATGGGCAATATAGGGATTCTTAAACTCCTGGTTGATAGTTTCCTCTTGCCATATAACCCAGAAAATTTCTGTAAGCTTTTTTATGAGCACTAGATCACTTGCCTTTTAAATCTGAGCTGAAATGGAATCAGCACCAGGGGGTTTGCCACACAAAATGAGATTAATGGCATTCAGAGAATCAAAGATTGACTTCAACCTGAGGCATATGGTCAATGGTTTAAGCATTGATTGATGATGGTCTGTTGAGAAGACAATGGAAATGTTCATTCAGTCCATCTCTCCAGGATCATGTCCTTATCACTAATCAATGTGGTTCCAACAGAATTGAGTAGCTAAGATGGACTATAGGTTTTGGCCCATAAACATCCTTCAAGGCATCACAAATTGCTTTGGATTGTTACTATCAGCATAAACCCATTTTTTCCTGCCTTCTTACTGAGCCAAGAACCCTGCATCTCTCTAAGCTTCATTTACACTTTACTTTTGATGGAGTTAAATACTACCTTCTTAGAGACAGAGGTCTGCTGGCAAATCTTGTGGAGTTCTTGTTGTTTTTTTTTTATTTAGCTGTTTCTGAATTTTCTCATCATTTTCATCAAACCAATCTTGATATTTGCAAGTGTCCTGGCCCAGATGAGTAAATGTGGTGCTGTATACAACATCTCTGAAAACTTCCTACTCTTTTTCTATTACACTGTTCCCAACTATTTGTTGGCTCAGCTTTCCCTCTAAGTTAGCAACAGATTGTTCATTCAAAGAGAAGCACTCTAATCTGTTGACATTGTCTTCTGGAAATTGCCTTCTTTGTGGCTGCTGCTTCTGTTGAATTCAAATGTAGGTTGGAAAGGATAAAGCTATGATCAGTCAAGTGCTCTGCACCACACATCACCTTCACTCTCATATACTGTCTGTCTCTTCTTACAATGACATAATCTATTAAATGCCAATGTTTGCTCTGAGGGTACATCCACAAAGTTTTATTGTCTTTAGGTAAATGGAAGACAGTGTTGGTGATGAGAAAGCCATGAGATGCACGTCTTAAGTAGTCAATAACCATTACTATTGCTGTTTCAGATTCCATTCCTCCAAGGACTCCATGCTATGTTTGGCAGTCTGTGCCTATTCTATCATTAAAGTCATATAGAATTATAAGTTTGTCCTTTTTCAACACATTGCTGATAAGGGTCTGCAGGTCTTCACAAAATTTTTCTTTGACCTCATCAAGATTCATCATGGTGGGAGCATGGCAACTGCATTGCCACTAATCTGTTATTCACTCATTTTGAGAGGCATACAAGCTGGTTGAATAGATGAGTTTTAATTTCAAAACCTATACTAGTTTCATAGCACTCTCCATCACTGTGACTGCTCAAGAAATATGTGTATCAAGCTCCAACTTTGGCAACCTGGCCATTATTTGCCAGCCTTCTTTCCTTCAAGGTTGCTATTTGGTTGCAATATCTGCTCTCACAAGAACTGTTTGTCTTTCATGCTTAGTGAATTTCCTATTTTCCATAAGCATGTTCATATTACATGTACAGATGGTGAGTGGAATCATCTTCAGAAAAGTTTTTGTACCTTTCTTCTTTCTGTGTTTTGGCTAGAAGGTAGGATTACCACCTGATACAGAAAGCAGTCCAGGGGTGGGTAAAGCAGACACTTTTTAGGACATTTTTCTAGCGCCTTCCTCACACTGGGAGGTGAGCAGTATGGTCCTTCAAAAATGTTGCTCAGATGCCCAGGGGAGGTGGGGGTGCCTAATCCCAGTGATGCTTCAGTCCAGTGAGAAACTTACCCTATAACCTGGGCTGGGTTACCTGTGTGCAGGGTTGCGACTATAACTCCCAGTGTATCTGCACCTGCTGTTTTACACCTGTGCTTGTCACCATAGGACTTTGAGGTAGGTTCAAATAGTAAAATGGTATGGGTGATGTCTTTTGACTCTCACATAAATTGAATTTAAGTGAAGCAGAGGTACACAAACCCACTGGTTTCACTCTCTCTTCTAGTCATCAAAGTCCAGTGACAAGACAAAACTCAAGGTGTCTGGTGATGCTTAGGATACAATGGAGACTTTGGCATCTTTCATGTCTAACCAGTCTGTAGGCACTCCATAGCCCCTGTCTCCTGCTTGCCTTTGTGGTCCATTGGAACAAATTGTAAATATCCACCCATTACACCAGGGAATTTTCATATGCTTATGGTAGATACTCCACTATTTCACCTATGAGTTTGAGGTTCCTTGGTTACCCTTAAACTTATTTAGCCTGTCTGCCTAAACCAGGGGTGGGGAACCTGCAGCCTCCAGGCCACATATGGCCTTGTACATCCTTGTGTGCAGCCTTTTGAATGAGTTCAAGTTTTACAGAACAAATCCTTTTATTAAAGGAATTCATTCTGTGAAGTTTGGATTCAATCAAAGAGCCCCACTTGAGGATGTAGAGGGCCACATGCAGCCTTGAGGCCATATGTTCCCAACCCCTGGCCCTAAACAATTTACTGGGGTGTGGTTGTTGCTCATTCTTGAGCTTCTTAAAGCCAAAGATGAGAATTGGATAAGTCAGAGAGACAGCAGAGGTAGAAAGCAGTCTTGAAATGGGCCTGATAGCCTTAGTCTTTCCTGAACATCCTACACTCCAAAGAGGTTGTAGGTATCCTGGGCCTTGATGCAAATAATATAGTGCCCTCTAAAAATAATAGCATTGGGAAAACCTTGGCAGAATACTTTCATTTGGACTGATTCTTCACAGGATGCCCTTTGGTAATTATACATCTTTTTTAATGCCTATTTTGATATTGATAATTAAAAATGTAGAAGAAATTTTTCTCCCTGGTCATATCTACCGTATATCAAGTTGTATTGCTATCAAGTAATTTTGTAAAATTCTAAAACATGCATAGAAGATATTTTTGTTTAGTAGAGGCTTTAAGGAAGCATTTTGTTCTTTCAAATTAAGTGCCTTTTATAATTAATAGATAATAAAGAGAGATATTGTATTTTAAATATTTTCCAGTCAATTGTGTGACTACAAAGAAACAGTGAGCTGTGGAATCTTGCCTATTTCCTCTCATAATTTTTTAAGGATCATAAATATTTTAAAGCTATATACCTTAGAATTTAGATTCAATTAGATTGAACCATGAGTTCAATCCCCTAATTTTACAAGTAAAGAAATTGAGGCACAAAGAGTTTAAAAGGCATGCCCAAAGTCATACATCAATTAAATGTGTAAGGAGGGATTTGAACCCAATTTCCTCCATACATTTAAAAAGCATGCTCAAGTGAACTATTCAGAGATTTTTTTTTAAAAAGCGTATGTATCATTAGTACAAATATCCTTTCAAAAGCATTGTTTTTGTAGTAATAGTATGGCTTCTTACCCCAGGAGTTCAAGATCATTTCTTCTCTCAAATGGATAAGAATGGATCCTTCAATGTTTTTAAAACTGTAGTATCTCCAGCATAAATTTTGCCTGTTATAGCATATCTGGAACTGAAGTACAATACATGGAAGCCATAGGTCCAGTGGCCAACCTTAAAATTTAGCTTTGTAATTGCTTTCACAGCTGTTGGACCTAGGTTTATTATGAGATGTTCTTAACTTCCCAAAGGCTTAGAATTCCACTGAAGATTTTTCAGATGGGTGCTTTATCTATGAGTTCACGGCTTTAGTAGACATTGAGGACAGTGAGACCCCTAGGTCTTTGGAGTGCCAGGTTAATGAACAACAAGAGAACAATAAGGCCTTTCAACAAAACCAGAGTACAAAGAGATCCATGCATATGTGTATGTGTGTTTATAAACATTTGTGTATTTATTTATTCTAATAAATATGGTTTCCTAAATAAAGACATCCATATCTTGCTGCTGCAGGCATACCAGGGACATATAAGAAATTAATTGGTACAATGCTTAGCAGGGAATCTATTTATCTTTAATGGTTTCCGGTAAAACATATCTCTAAGCAAAGAATCCTGTAGACTTGTTTCTAGCAGAAAAGCAAAGAGATCTCCTTAACAAAGGAAAGAGCAAGCACCCATACTGATTTATACAAGTGAGGGTAATGCAGACATACATTTTTACTTGCCAACAAGTATTCCTGTTTGATTCTTAATGAGAGGGAACACTTTGGACTTTTAAATGATGTAGCAGTCCCTTTTCTATGGAGTGACAGAACTTGAGAGCCCCTCCCTAGAATTATTGTCTTAGAGGTGAGAAAAATAATTGAAAGGGTCTCCTGCAAAGTATTGTTAGAGGGGAGAGAGATAATTGAAAGCTTTTCCCTCAAATGATTGTGTTAAAGGGGAGAAAGACAATTGAGAATTCCATGTGTGAAAGAGAAGAAGGCTTAGAAATACTTGTTCATTCACTCAAATGTTTCAATAGTTAGGTTAATTAGAAGGAGGGCACAACGCATAAGAAGAAAATGTTAGCTACAACACATGATTTTTCACTGATGTTTTTTTAAAGGTGATTTTAATAAGTAATTCCCTGAAGATGAAAAAAAAAACAACAACCTTTTCCAGGAAGATTTCCTAATGGAGTTCTCATGGGGTATTTATTCAATTATGCTTGAAGGATTCCTATTCAATATTCTTGTCCCCTACAAGTCAATAAAATGTGGTGCCAGATCATATGTGTTTTGAATAAAAGAGAAGTTTATCTGGTGAGAAGGTAGGGGGATCTATAGTCTAAAACTTGAAGAAAACCAGATAATCTGGGAGGAGCTAAGAGAGGTTTTCTTTTCTTATTAGTCTAAGGATACTCAGGGTTTACCTTTTGTCACATTGAATAAAGGCATCAGCTGCTCTCACAAGGGTTGAGAACTTTAAGCTAGCTAGAATAATTTATACAGGGTTTATTATAGTGCTTCATATATTGGGGTGCCTTATGTCAGTAAGAAAGATCAGAAGAAAAACCCAGGAAACTAAAAGTGAATTTTAGCACAATCCTAATCTAAAGGGAGTAGGGAGACTTCTATGGAACGCACAAATTTTGTGTTTTCCTTGCTTATTCTTGAGCCATATTTTCAAGTATGTGTTTTACTTTTTTCTTCTATGCCTAGTTTTATACTGGAGACATCAAGTACTAATGTACATGTTTATGTATTGAATTAATGATTTAGAATTCTACATGGAATAACTTTATGAATGATGATCATTGATTAAGTGAAACCATATAACTCAGTAAAAAGGATTATATTATGAAAATATTAATAGTTCCTACATCAAAATGTAAGCAGTGTGCAACTATGGTTTTCAAACTATAGTTATTTAGGTACACTAATAATTTTAATTAAAAGCAAAAGATTTAGACCAAATTATTCTTAACGATCTCTTAATTAAGGAATTTCTAAATTAGTTTTTGCTGATGTATATAATATCCAAAAACTGGTTTTTACTCACAAAAAATTATGGAAAATACACTCAAATGAAAGGTGGAAATATAGTCAACTGACTACAAATTAAATGTTAAATTGAAGTTTTGGTGAATAACCCTATTTATAGTTAACATTTGATTACTTTTGCTAATGGAAGGCACAATATTGGAGATTTTAAAAATCACTTTAGTTTGTTTTTTCAAGGCATTTATGTATTTACTTCTGAGTCCTGGTCCTCTAGTCTTCCCTCCATATACCCTCAGTCTCAGTGATCTCACCAGCCCACTTGAGTTCAATTAAAATGATGGTGCAAATTATTCTCAGACCATTATATCCAGTTCTAATCTATCTGAAGTCCACTCCTACATCATCAATTGTTGTTTGATATTTCCAGCATGAAACCACATAGAAGAGTTTATACATGCTACATATATTGGTCTATATTGTTCCTATGTGGTGGGTCATTAGGCAAGCACAGAAGCTTTAAAAAAAAAGATGCTAAAGAGGTCCCATAAATACATCAAATTTAACATGTTCAAAAAGAGGACTCATGATTTCCTGGCTCCAACCCTACATATCCAGCTATCTTACTAGTTTCCCTACTTCTCTAAAGAACCTAGTTTCTCAACCTTAGAGTCAGCCTCAACTTTTAACTCTTCCTCAACCCTTCCTCAACCTCTAATCAGGAACCAAGTCCAGTCAAGTCAATCTCCCCAAAATGTCCCTTTTCTCTACACAGAAGGTAACATCATTAGTTCAAGCCATTTTCACCTCTCCACCTGGACAATTACAATAACCTTATTATTGGTTTTGCTATCTCAACATTCTTCCTTCTTCAATCCATCTTCCACAGAAATACTGAAGAGACATTTTTAGAATACAACTCTGATCACATTTCTATGCTCAAAAATTCCATTGGCTCTATTATCTATCAGATAAAATATAATCAGCTCTGTTTTTAATGTAAAACTCTTCACAATCCAGCTCCAATCTTATTACACACTATTCCCCTTCCCACACTCTGCATTCCGACACACTGGCCTATTTGTTCCTTGTACATAACATTCTTTCTCCTATCTTTCTGCCTCTGGACTATCCCTTTGCCCAGAATTCACTCCTTCCACATTCCAGCTTAGGATCTCTAACCTACTTTAATGCTCAACTAAAGTGATTCCTCTTACATGAGACTTTTTCTGATACTCTTGGACACCCCCCCCTCCCCTCCCACACACATATACATACACACACCTTACCCATATTTCACATTTACTTATATATGTAGATGATGTTTCCCATAATACAAAGTAAATTTCTTAAGATCACATACAGGTCCATCATCCTAGAACTCATGTATATTTAAATTTTTGTTGAAATTAGAGATTTTGGGAATTCACATTTCCATTAAAGTAATGAAACCACACTATGAATAATTTTCTAGCTTTCTCATTTTACAACTTTGTTAAGAATTCCTGCCCACCACCCCCATTAATTCTGTAGATAGAGATATCACATCTTAGACATATACAAAACACTAGTCTAAAGCAGAATTTATCTTAAAAATAAACTTACTATAATTCCTTGGGTAACGGAAGATAATTAGTAATTCTGGAATACCGGGTGGTCTTTTAAAAAATAGTTGTGACAACTTTTAATTATTTATACTTTCGAAGGAGAATAGTGATGCAGAGAATCTGGAAATGTTTATGTTTGACTTGGTATTATGATTTTCATTCATTTATCCAATAAATACATCGAGCAACTGATACATGCAAAACCCTGTTGTCTTAGACTAAAATTAAATTCGTTGGCATCTGAGCAACTGATAGTGGGATATAAAATAAATAAGAGGGCAAAGAAGATATTTTATACAAATAATAGTTTAGATAAAGTATCTGGCTACAAAATTAATAGGGAAGCTAGGTGATGCAGTTGATAGGGTGCCGGGCTTGAATTCAAATATGGTCTCAGATACTGAACTATGTATGTCACCCCAGGGGAGTCACTTAACCCTGATTGCCTCAGTTTTTTCATCTGTAAAATGAGCTGGAGAAGGAAATGGCAAGCCACTCCAATGTCTTTGTCAAGAGAACCCTAAAAATTGGCTCATGGAGAGTTGGACAAACTAGAAAGTGAATGAACAATAAAACAATTCTACAGAAATCACCAGCATAACTATATACTGCTAAAAATAACAACAACAAGGAAAATAGGAAGAAATGATGACAATAAAATTCCATTAAAATAATTACAAAAATGAATGTATGGGACTTAGTAAGATACCTCTAACATTTATAGAAATAAAATTCCAAAACCAGCTTTACAGGAAAAAAAAAAAAGAAGATTGAAACAAGAGATTTTTTTTTTTTACTGATGATGATTAGACCATGACAATACAATTAAGAGTGATGATATTACCTGAATTTATTTACAGATATAGTGTATACCAAATTTTCAAGAAAGTTATAGAACCACCTGGAGAACAGTAAGTTCATTCAAAGGAACCCCTAAAAAACCCCTAAAATCTCAAGGAAAATGATAAAAATAGTATGAATGAAGAGGGTACACTATTACCAAATCTTAACATACATTGCAAAGTAGTAGTGACCAATGATATGATGTGTGGATTAGAATAACACAAACAACATAACAGCACATCAGTGGAGTGGTGGACTAGATAAATAAGAAGCAGAAGGAACTATCAAATAAGGGTCTTACTGAAAAACCCAGGGATATAAGCTACTCAGAGAAGAATTCCCTCTTTGACATAAACTGCTGGGGGAAAAACAGAAAGTAGTTCAGCAAAAAATTTTGTTCAAACCAATGTTTAGAGAATTGTAGCAACAGTTATTATTTGTATCATGCTTTAAGGTTTGAAAAATGTTTTACCTGTGTTTTACCTGTTTACCTATGTTGTTGTATGGTTGTTTTTTTAGTCATGTTCAACCCTTCATGATCCCATTTAAGGTTTTCTTGGTAAAGATGCTGGAGTGTTTGCCATTTCTTTTCCAGTTCGTTTTATAGATGAGGAAACTGAGTCAATCAGGATTAATTTGCTTTCTCAGGGTCACATAGTTAGTAAGTATCTGAGACTAAATTTGAATTCAGAGCTTCCTGACTCCAGGCCTGGCCCTCTATCCATTATGCCACCTAGATCCCCTGTTTTATAACATTTGAATAATAAGCTCAAAATGCATACGAGATCTGGATACAAAAAGTCACATCATAAAAAATGTAGAAGACAAAGAAAAGAGGCATCTTTTACAACTATGGTGAGGGGATAAGATTCTTAAATAACAGATAGGAACTATTATAAGAAAAGATATAACCCATTAAAAAGCTTTTGAACAAATAAAATAAATTAAGATAAAATCATGTGAAGACTATTAGATGGGAAACAGTATTTGAAGTTGTATCAGCAAGCATCCTAGCATGCCCAGGGTGGCTGCTAGCACAGGTTCTTAGATCTGCTTTTCTAAAGGAAAGCAACTCAAAATGGGTTAACAATCTTACTTTAATCAATCAAACACATATCATTTACCTAGTTCAGGGGAAAAAGTCAGCACCTTGAACTTCAGAGAATGAAAACTCAAGTGACAAACACAAGTTACAAACAAACAAAGAAACAGATCAGCAAATGGGCTTCGAATGTCCGACCATTACATCCACACCTATTCAGTTACCAGAGAGGGAAGCACCAACATCTGGGTTTTTCAAAGCCAGGAGCCTCAACAGCTTCCCAGAGTCTTGTCTGGCCAAATCACAGAACTCTTCTCAAAGTGAGCCCCAAAGCAAAACCTCACATCAGGGTGTATATATAGCCTTCTCCTGGCTCAGAGGATGTCACAGTCCTCTTGACCCACTGGCCAATCACAAAGCTACAAGGTGCGGGTATTCCCAAAAAAAAAGCCTCCCTGCCACATGCTCCATGTGACCACATTCAGCCTATTAGGGGGCCAAATATATTTTCAAATCAGGGAAGGTTCTCAGAGTCATGTAGCCACTTTAGCAAAGGGCCTTGGGGCAGGGAGGATCTTCAGATTCCCATAACAGAAGTAAGGAAGGAAACAGAATTTATCAAGCAGCTACTAAATGTCATGCACCATGCTAAAAGCTTTATAAATATTTTCTTTCAATTCTCAAAACAATCCTGGGAGGTAGGCACTATTATTATCTCCCATTTTATCATTGTATTGGAAAAAAAATGAGACTGATATAGATTAGGTGACTTGCCTAGTGTCTCCCAGCTAATAAGTGGCTGAGATCCTATTTGAACTCACATCTTTGTGACTGAGTTCCAGTATTCTAATATGCCACCTAGTCACCTCTCAAAATACCACTGACAAAAGTAAAATATACAAGGGAGACCAAGAATTGTCACAAATAAACAATTCCAAAAGATATCATAAGAAAAATAACAAAAAGATATGAATAATTTTCAAAAGAAGAATTAAAAATTATAAATATTCACATGAAAGAATGCTTCAAATCAGAAAAAAATTAAAAATTCAAATTAAAAGAATATTGAGTTTTTACTTGTGAATGTTAGCTCAATCTTAACCTTCTAATTGAAAAACATAGGTTTTTTTAAACAAAAAAAAACAGGAATAGCCAAATCCGAGAGAGTCTATGAGAATGCAGGTATGCTAATATATTATTGGTGGAGCTGTGAACTCGGTTTTATAATATTGGATATCAATTTATATTTCTATAATTCTAATTATATTTCTATAATTTTGGAATGAAAAAGTAAACTGTCCATGACTTTTAACACAGTAATGGTGCTAGTAGATGTATACCACCAGAGAAGTAAAGGATAAAACCAAAAGGGTCCAACATATACTAATATATTCATAAAAGATTCCTTTACAATATTAAAATCTGTAAACAAGATAGATGTCCATCAAAACGGAAGAGAAAAAAATCTGGCATATGAAAGTAACAGAAAATCATTGTCCCTTAAGAAACCATGAATTTGAGGAATTCAGTGAAACATGGTGAAATGTATGTGTACTGATAGGGCAGAGAAAAGTAGAATCTATATACTCACACACATATGCACAGACATTAACTATAGCAGTGTAAATGAAAAGAAAATCTATCTCTGAGTAACTGAAAAATCAATGATGGTCTCAGAAGACAGAGAGGCTGAGGACTACTAGAGCAAAATGTTGCCTATATTGTCAAATTCATCCCCTATATCAGGTCTTCTTGCATAATTGCTTTTCTTTGTTGCAAATAACAGTTCGCTGAAGAGAACAACACAATGAATTCAAAACTGAAATAAGTAAATTCAAATAGGAAGAACAGAAGAGACCCAGAATCCATGCTCGTCCCACCCCTACTCCCCCCCCCCCCCCAATTCTGCTAGGAATCAAGAAAAGTCAGCTGAGGATTTAACCTTTTCAGTGAATAATCAACAAAGTGGATAATTCACAGGTGAATAAGCAAAAGAAGAGTGTAATGTGCTAGCATTTGTTTTTAACATAATTACCTCAAGAAAAAATGCTCATGTTTTCATTAGATTTAGCTTTGAAAATCATTTTGAGTTTATAGTAGGTCATGATTGAAAATGAATTTATTTGAAATGTTATATAGGAGAAGCAAAACAACTCATTCACCAGTGTAAATATATGACTTTTATCTACCTCTGATGACATTTACAGATCTTCCACTCTATTTTCATTATGACATAAGTATCACCTCTGGGGAAAACACCATCAACTGTAGCAGTTAACAATTTTCCTAGAGTCAAATTTCTAGCCACTAGTTTTTATGGTGTAAGTCCCATGGTTTCAATTTTAGAAATTCATAACATACAGTGACAGGAACAGTAACCACAGGCATGAGATTTGTACTTCTTACATTCCTGATTTGAACTTTGGTTGTAGCACTCAACTCCATCCCAATCATTTTTGTTAGAATAACTCCAGACAAGAGAAACATTTAATTTAAACCACTTCTTCATGAGACAAGCCTTTTCCAATCATATTCTATTATTTGGCCTGAAGCTTTTTTCTTTCTCCCTAGGACTTGGTTATAGAAAATACATATACATAATCACAGAAATGGTATGAATGAGGAAATACAATAGGAACAGGTGTAGAAGAGAAGCCTTTGCTGGCAGCCAAGTATAGGCTTTTACATTGTCCTATCTTCAGTGCTAATTCATAATGTGCATTTGATTCCTCATTTTGAAACCAGGTGTGGAGGTGTAGGTACATGGCTCAGTGGCTGAGAGTTTTTCTTTTCACTTTATCACTCTCTTTATCATTTTTATATGATCTATTGGAAACCAATCAGGAGGCAAATTCAAAGATGGGGTTTGGATAGGTTTGGCGGGAAACTTTCCCTTCAATGTGCCAAATCACAAATGTTTGAAGCAAACATTTTCAGGAAACCATTCACAGAACAGAGATAGTTCTGCCATTAAGAAACACTTTTGTTCTATGGCACATAGAGATTTATTTTGATAAGTCAAATTGCATGTGTTACACTAAAATTGCATGCTAAGGAAGTTATCCCAGTGGAAGGGTTAGGGCAGCAAGCATCAGCCTTGGACAATAGCTTTGAGGATGATATTACCTTTCTCCCATTCTGGAGCTTTTTTATAGACATTAAAAAATAAAGCAATGCAAAGCAGGAAATGTAGACTGAGAGGACTTGCTGAAAGATGATGGAGTGAGAGATTGTGTATGAGCCAAGTTCCCCACTCATCACCTCAAACAAAACAAAACAAAAAGCAAGAAATTCACCCAAAAATGAAAAATAACTGCTACCCCCCCCCAAAAAAAAGAGGAAAAGAAAGAATTCATCATAAGTAAAACCTTTTTTAGGGGGAAAAAGCCTAGAAAAAGAAGAGAAAAAAATGAATAAACACATAAAAGAGGCCCGAGCATAATGAATGCATATTGTGGAGTTAAAGGAAGCAAGGCGAAATTCCCAGAAGAGAGGCATAATACTGTAATAACACAAACTAGAGCATGCCCCTTCCCAAAATGATAATGAAACAACCATAGTGCCTCCCCAATGGTTTAAAGAGCAATAGAAAAATTAAAGAAAAATTTGGACCAATTCTTATATTTTGTCCATGGGGTTAACTTCTTTTGAGGAAATTCTCTCTATTGATGCGGATAGGCACCTAATATAGCATTTATGGTCAGAAAGTTTCCTGGGGGCATTTAGAGGTTAGATACCTTCCCAGGGTCATATATCAAATAGGTATCAGATATAGACATTGATGGTAGTTCTCCCTGACTCCAAAATCAGCTCTCTAATCAATCCATTGATAAGTGTATATTAAGGACCTACTATGTGCCAGGCACTGTGCTAAGCACTGAGGATATAATTAAGAAAAATAAAAATAGTTCCTGCCCCCAAGGAGTTTACCATCTAATAGGTGAAAACGATGTGCAAAAGAAAGTTGAAGAGAAGAGAGGGTGGCTACAAAAGAGAACTCTTCTGCAGGTACATGATTTTTGGGAAATGATGTTTGTGGAGTCCAAACCAAGTAGATCAGATGATGCCACTATTCCATGACTGTTTCAAAATAGTGAAATCAGTAATCATTTATCAAGGACCTACTGTGTGCTAAGCATGATGCTAAGAGCAGGGAATACAAGGCGATAAAAGGCAGTCCCTGTTCTCAAGGAGCTCATATTCTAGTGGGGAGACAGCATGCAAACAACTACGTACAAATGTGACATTTGCAGGATAAATTGGAGATCATCAAGTAGCTAAGACATACCAGGAAAGATTTTTTGAAGAAAGTGGGATTTTGGCTGGGATTTGAAGAAAGCCAAAGAATCTAGACAAGGACAAACAGAATTCCAAGAATGACAGTAATCACTGGAAATATGCGGAGATGGGAGATGGAGTGTCATGTATAAGGCAGAGAACAGCAGTCAGTGTCACATCACATCAAAGTGAGCAGTGTGCAAGAAGAATGAAAAGATGGAAAAAGTAGGTTATGAAATGTTTTAAAAATCAAAGAAGGGATTTTATATTTGGACGTAATAGGGAGTCACTGATGTGTTAGGGGGTAACATGAGATAACAAGGAGCCACTGAAGTTTATTGAATTGTCAGGCCACGACAATCATGCCTCAGGTTCCTCCTTCTTCTCCTCCTGCAGGTTCCTTCTATCATTGGCAAATTCTTCCTAGAACCTCCACTTTGAGTCCAAAGTCAGCCATTCCTGATTCTTAGGACTTAGCCACAACGTAGAAAAAAAAATTATTACAGAAAAAACCAAAACAGGAAAATTGGAAGAATACTTATGATTTCTATGAACCAAAGTGATTGATTTTGAGGAGGAGATGTAACAAGGTGATTGAAAAATTATTGTCCCCTACCAAATATGCTGAAACAAAAACCTGAATATTATATTTCAGGAAATGAGACAAATTTTCACAGAAATCCTGGAAACAGAGAGCAAAATAAAGATCAATAGAATCCAAACAAAATTGGCAGAGAGGAAACCCAAGTTCTACTTACCCACAGATACTATCTCTAAGTCACCGAGCTTCCATATTAAAGAAACATTTTCAAAAGCAGAAGGTAAAAGCCCTCATATGTCAAAGGAAAACAGTACAAATCATATTCAACTCTCCCTTGTCCTTGAGAAATGAGAGAACTGGTTATAATATGACGTTCTCAAAATCAAAGGAAATCCATTTTCACCTCAAAATAACATATCCCCAAAAGCTGAGTTTAACCAGAATTTGGATTTTCAGCAAAAGAGAAGAACTTGAATTCTTAGAATCTAGAGGGAAACTGTACATTTGGCATGCAAATTCTTTGAGCAAAAGAAACTGTAAAAATAAGCATAAATCTATATTTATGTGCTTAAAGGAGGAGGTCACTTTTTAGAAATCTAAACTTATTTGAAGATTTTTGAGTAGACATTCATGAGCAAAGCTCATGAAAATGTATCAAATATAAGTATGAGAAAGAATCAGGGGACAGTAGAAAGAGAATCTAATTAATATTTCTTGGAATGGAGTGCCATAAATAACATTCATTTGAACAAAGGGGTGGTAAAATGGAAAGGATTTGGGAGGAACCGCAACCTAAATTATAGGCTGGACAAAGACTGTCTACTAGCCCAATGAATTAGAAAGCAAAATCCCTGAATTTTCTTCCTTTAGGAAAGCAAATTTAGGAAGATAAATTTAAAGTTAGAAGGACCTTAGAGATCATTTTATCTGATTCCATTGTGGCATAGACGAGCAAACTGAATTTCATGGATTTGGAATCATTTAGACATTTTGTCTACTCTGAGTGGCATTAAAAGACTAAAATACATTAATAGGTAAAATCTATGAGTATGGATAGGAAATATCTAAATAAAGCAAAGAGTAAGGAGGTAGAATAAGAAGATCACATAAGCAAGAAACCGTTGAAATAAATTAATCTGACTCCCTCATTTTCTAAGGCCGCAAGGTCTAGAGTAAAAAATAGCCTAAAAGCATTTAAAGTAAAAAAAAAAATAATTATATATGTGTGTGTGTGTGTATACACACATATGATATCAATATTATCAAAGTTCTTTAATGAACATATGTGAAGAGATTGCTAACAAAATTATATGTAACATAAATATTCTGCTTTAAGAACATGGTAAATATAACAGAAAGTAAACATGAAGGAGAAATCTGGACAGAATTTTGGGGAAAAATAGACTTGCTAGACCTATTAAGATATTTAGAGGTGGTACTTATTTTTAAGTATAATATGATACTTTTACAATAATTTGTTAAGAACTAGGCCAAAAATAACCTGTAAAAGGAGAAAGGAAACAAATTTAAGCACATTTTACTAACATTAATACAACAGGGGAAAAAAACCAAATATAGAAAAGAAATATAAACTAAACAGGGAATAAGCAACAATATCCTAAATCATGGGGCAATTAGGGGGTACAATGGGTAGAGGGTCGGGCCTGATGTCAGAATGACATCTTCCTGAGTTCAAATCTGGACTTGGATACTTTCTAGCTATGTGACCCTGGGCAAGTCACTTAACCCTATTTGCCTCAGTTTCATCATCCGTAAAATGAATTGGAGAAGGAAATGGCAAACCACTTCAGTTTCTTTGCCAAGAAAACCCCAAATGAGGTCATGAAGAGTCAGACATGACTGAAACAATTGAACAATAGCATATAATTTCTAAATAATGAGATTAAAGAATAAATGATAGAAACAAGTGATAAGAAGAATCTTCTGACAATTTTTGGCACTAGGAGCACTTCTCTACCTTTCTCCTACCCCTTCAATTAGCTATCTCTTGTGCTATGATAATGAATTTTAATCCAGTTCTTATTTAGTCACTCTCATTCCCCCCACTTTATTTTTTAATCAGGGTCCACACACATCATTTGAATGCAATGGGTGGTACAGTGAGTGAATAGAGTTCTGGGTCTGAAGTAGAGAAGACTTGAATTCTAATGTGACCTTAGGTACTTTCTTCCTGTCAGCCTCTGTTTGCCTCAGTTTCCTCAGATATAAATAGAGATAATTATAATACTATAACGATACTGGGATTTGAAGATCTTCCATGCCCCTTGAGCTTGCTGACGTAGCAGGAAGGGGTGGAGCAAGAGAACGCCAGAACCAAGCTAGTCTCCGTGGGGTGCTGACTGGAAGTGGCGGCAGAGGCAGTGGCTGCGGTTGCGAACTCCTTTTGCTTT
>CM053580.1:380040200-380069177 GCA_028627135.1 Pseudochirops cupreus | reverse complement strand
GTAGAGAGCCTGTTCCATTTTGTGATTAATAACTATATCAGCATATTTATAGTTACTGTAGGCATTGTGAATACTGCATTGCTGATACAAATACCCACCTCAAAGGGTTGTTGTGAGGATTACATGAGATAACATTTGTAAAACACTCAGCACAGTGACTGGCATGTAGTAGGTGCTATATGAATAATTATCCCATTACCTTTTCCACATCAACAACCAACCCCTTTATTTCACTTCTCTATCCTTGGAGTTGTTCTGATTATCTTTTTTTTATTAATATGTAATATTTTTAAATGTCAGTTATTTGGTAATTCCCAATAAAAAAATCCTTAATTTAAAAAAGTGTTAAACAAAATTGCCTAATATAATGATTAAGAATGATGATCTTTTTTTCCATTTTGTATTTTATGACATAATATGCCTAAAATCTTACAAGTAGTAAGCAAAATAGGTAAGATTTGAATTCATATCCCTTGACTCCAAAATCAACATTATTTTCATCGTTCCACACTGCTTCTTATCTGGTTCTGTTTTCCCCTACTCTTTGAGCATATGATTTGTGTTCAGATTTTTTTTATTTTGTGTTATAAGTATTTCATCTAGGGATATTTTAGTAGATACGACTTTTTTTTTCCCATCAAACTCCTTGAAACATAAAACTCATTGGTAAGATCAGTGGATAAAAAGATGAAGTGATTTAGTGACTTTTCTCACATAATTCCAAATTATTTTTGAAACTGCTGGTCCCAAACACAACTGTACTAGAAGTAAAGGGAAACAAAAATGGTGAGCTGAGTGTGCATCCAGTCAGAACTCAAGAGAAGAGCTGGAAGTGGATTTTTAAATCCCCCACCACCTCAGTGTCTGGAGTAGTGAGAGACTAAGAATAGATCCAAGGGAAGAAATGGATTTAGATATAGCTGGAAGAAAAGGAAAGAAAGAAAGAAAGAAAGAAAGAAAGAAAGAAAGAAAGAAAGAAAGGGAGGAAGGGAGGAAAGAAGGAAGAAGGGAAGGAAGGAAGGAAAGAAAGAAGAAGGGAAGGAAGGAAGGAAGGTGTAAATTCTATATGGAGAGAGTAGAAGTAAGTTCAGAAGGTGCTACACCCAAGCAGAGAAATGTTGATACTATTATTCTAACATTATCAGTCAGTCAGTCGGTCAATAAATATTTATGGAGCACTTTGTTCCAAGCAAAGTGCTAAGACCTAAGGATGTAAAGAAACTCAGTCTGTGCCCTCAAGTGCTTCACTTTGTAATGGGGGAGACAATATATAAATAATTATGTCAATATTATAAGATATATGAAGGTGATCTAGAAGGAGAGCACATTATCAGATGGAGGGACTAAGAAAGGTCTCCTATCAAAGGTCGGCTTTAATTTGATTCTTAAAGGAAGCCAAGGAAACTAGTAGATAAAATTGAAGGGGAAGAACATGGGAAACATGTGATATAGTGCAAAGACATGGCCATAAGATATGGAGTGTTGTTTTGAGGAACAGCAAATAGACCGTTGAAGTTGGATCATAAAGTAGGTAGAGGGCATTGTGGTGCAGGAAAAGTAGAAATTTAGGAAGAAGTGAGGAAATTAAGAGTTTGATTGACAAAAAGAATGTTATATCCTTGAGGTAAAATGGAAGCACTTGAGTTCCCTGTGTAAGAAGGTGTAATAGTAAATAGTAATAATAGTAAATAGTAAATAGGTGCAATAATAAACATATGCTTTGGAAAAATCAACTTAGTAAATGGACGAGAGACTTGAGGGCAGGGAAACATGTTAGAAGGTGATTATAGCACATCTAATTGAGAGATGATGAGAGGTTTAACTAGGATTAAGACTATGAGTGTGGAGAATTGGACACAAATGCGACATAATTGCAAAAGTAAAGATGACAAGGCTTGGTAAAAAAAGAAAAACAAAACCCATGATGTAATAAAAAGTCTCTTCTATATACCCGCTCTTTTCTCTAACACTCACACTATCCTGGTCCAGGTCTTCATATCATCAGGACTGGACTATTCCAATAGCCTTTTGATTAGTCTCCCTGCCTCAAGTCTGCCTACCCCATTCCATACATATTTCAGCTGTCAAATTGATATTCCTAAAAAACAGGTCTAAGCTTATCACCAGCCTTCTCATTCTCCTCCCCATTCAATGGACTTCAGTGGCTCTCTATCACCTGTAGGATCAAATACAAACTGATCTGCCTTTTAAAATCTTTTATAACTTTGCTCGCTTTCACCATTCCAGTGTTCTTACATCTTATTTACCACCATGTATACTGTGACCTAGTGACACTGGTCTCACTATTCCTTACATAAGACACTCCCTCTCCTCAATCTGAATTTTCACTAACTAGCCCCTATGCCTTTTTTCTTCTCATCTCTGCCTTCTGGCTTCCCTGGATTTCTTCAAATCCCAGTTAAAATCCCACTATCTCTAAGAAGTTACTCTTGCCCCACCCTCTCTTAAGCTAGTGCCTTCCCTCTGCTGATTATCTCCAATTTACCTTGCATATTCCTTATTTGTATGTAGTTATTTGCCTGTTGTCTCTACCATTAGACTGTGAGTTCCTTTGACAGTAGAGACTGTTTTTGCCTTTCTTTGTATTCCCAGCACGGGCACATACTAAGCTGTTAACAAATGTTTAACTACTGACCAACTGACTTAGCGCAGTGCCCGGCATATGGTAAGCACGTAATAAATTCTTATTGATTGATAATCACTGTCCTAGCTTGACACACACCAATATGTAGTAACTAATGATGGCCAGCTGAGGAAAAAGAAAAAATCTGTATTCATTGTACTGAAGACACGAAGAGGAAGAGAAATAAAAGCATAAAAACTAAGTCAAGTGCAGACAATTCTTTCTTTAAAGATAAAATGTCACAAATCTGCTTCTTGTTCTATTTATTAAGTAAGCAATCAATGAGTTCTTATTAAATGTCTACTATGAGAAAGGGATTTGGGTAGATATTGGAGATACAAAAGGGAAAAAGGAAACAGTCCATGCCCTTAAAGATCTAAAATCTGTTAGGGAAGAGAACACATACAGATAGAAATAGTTTAACGAGGAGAGACAATTTGTACTTCCATGTGTACACATTGTCTTGCACTATTAGAATGTTAATTCTGCAAGAAGAGGGACTGTTTCAGAGCCCCCACCCCCAAATCTTAGCTCAGTGCTGTATACATAGTAAATAGAAATGCTTATGTCAATGAATTAATTCACTCATTTGTTAACTCATTAATTTATTCATTGCTTTGTTCTTTCATTCAAGCATAAGCAATACATGTTAAATACAAGGGATTTTAGAGGGAGGCCATAGTAGCTGGCAGTATCAGGAAATACTTAACATACAAGGTAATGCTTTAGCTGAACTTTAAAAGAAACTTGGAACTCTAAGAGACAGAAGTAAGGAGGGAGTAGATTCTAAAACACAAACAAGGGATGAAAAATCATATGTGAGGAATATAAAGACCAATTTGGACCCCAGAATATATAAAGGGGAGTAATTTATAATAAGGCTGAAGGTTTAGCTTCCTTTCAAGTGTTGAAGGAATTTGAGAAGGTAATAAAAGATTTACATTTGGGTTTTGAGAGAATAGGGAGCCACTGGAGCTTATTGGGCAGGGAAGTGAAATGATCAGAACCCTGCTTGAGGAAATGCCTAGAATCATTTGAATATATAAAAATAATTCAGCCATAACTCTAACACCAGCATGTTCTTAGTTCAAGTTTGATGATGGGATAAAATGAGATCTCAGTAGTCACTGATCATTTGACACAAGGTTTACATTGCCCTAATACATAAAACACATACGATAAGGATATACTGACTTATAAGGATAAAGTTTCTCTGGATCTGACCACCCTTTTCTCTATGTGGAACTGCATCTGGTCATCAGGTCAGGATATAGTGAAAGAAATGGTGACTTATGCAGCCTTCAGAAATTCACGAAGTCAGAGAGGCACCAGCTTCAACATGATTGGGACTTTTATGCTCTTAGATGAACAGGAAACTAGCTCTAAAAATTCCATCAGGTCCTGGGACCACTTTGTCTCCTTATATGGAAAGTTAATCCATGCTGCAGGAGTGTAGGAGAAAGGATAGGCTTAACACATATAGGGGGCAAACACTACTTACCACAGCCAGAAAGAAAGAGAGTTATACATTAATAAGTGAGTTAACATAATAAGTGAGGGCCAGAGGTGGGAGGGGGGGAATGCATAAGGAAATGAGGTTACCAAATTTAAAAAGTAACAATTTAGAGCTAGAAATATAATGAAATAATAAGAGGGTTGAAAATTAAGGAGCATGTAAGATAATTGATAAATAGTCAGGACATGTAGAACTTACCTCTGACATGAATGATCTGTATAATTCTAGAAAAGACATTTAATTTCTTGGAAACCCAGAAAATTCTCCAAGGCTTATAAATTACATGACAAAATTCCATGTGCAATTAAATAATAAATTATTACTTACTAGTAGTAGTAGTGGTAAAAGTAGTAGTAATAGTAGCAGTAGCAGTAGTAACTCATGTTTATGTAGGCTTTGTCATTTTTAAAATACTTTAAAAGCATATCAATAGGTTAATAGAAAAAAAGATGAAATGAGAAAACATGCTTTTAAAAAAATGTAAACCAATAGTTGGACCAAGGACCGCTGTCTAGTTGCATAAAAAACTATTAATCTGACCAAGATAATAAACTTTTGTTCTCTCCTTTTTTCTCCTCCTCCTCCTCTCTTCCTTTTCTTTTTGCATAGTGTTATTAGAAAATGAGGATGCCCCTTTAAAATTTGGATGCTCTTAAATGACAATGTGAGCAGTTGGATAAAGAAGAGTTGGAGGGGTGGAGGGACAGACTTCTTGCTTAGGCCTGCCTGGACTATGTCTTTGAATAGAACTTTTAAAATAAAAGCTCTTTTGTCCCCTGCCGTCTTCCATCCCCCTGTGCTTTACATCTTGCACTCTTTTCTTATTCTTTTTTTAATATGAGCTCAAACACAAGAGGCTCCCTCTACTTCATGTCCGTGCTCCTTCCCTCTCCCCATGGCCAGCTGGGTTTCTTCTCCTGAACACAGCAAAACAGACACAAGCATTTTTCCTAGTTCCTTTCTCCTTTGCCTAATCACTTCATCCTTTTCTAAAAAACCTAAACATTATTAGGAATCACTGTCTGATTTTTCTCAAAGCAAAAAAATGATAAAGGGCTTTTTTTCTTCCCCTCTGGCCTGTGGGCCTCAGGGCTAACCTGATTGGAGAGCCCCTAGAGGTAAGAGCAGAGCCTTCTTCAGCTTCACTAACAAAGGGGCTAATTGTGCTGTGTAGACTGGCACCTGTCTGTTATAAAACAGAGCTATATCATGGAGCCATTTTGCATGTTCTCTCTAGTAGGCCAGTGAATAGCTGCCAGATGGTCATAACTTTCAGTTACTGGATACTAGTTTCATTCCAATAAATGCCATGGAAGTAAACAGTCTGTATCCTATTCAGGTTCTTAATTCCCAGGGCTATTCAGTCCCCTAGTTTTGTTTTGTATCACTAAGCTATTGCTTTCGATGCTGGGTTTGTATAACCTAAACAAACAGGTGGCCTGTGATGCCACAAACTGGCAAGCCAGATTGTTAATTGTAAATTAATCTGGGAGAAATATCTGGTTTGGGAAACAACAGATATTCGCTTAGCAAAGGGATCAATTTAAAAAAATAGTGAAGCTCTTTAAAGAATCCATGTTATTTTTGAACAAATGCCTTTCCAACGACCTGGGGATTGGCGAGAGGTGCAAATTACCTAGAGAGAACTTTACAAAGAGTCCTTTCATTAATACAACATTCCCACTCCTCATTCTCCAATCCCGTTTGTCTGTTGAGGAAATGCAACCACTGCAGAGGAAAGGAGAGGTATCTGAGAGAAGAAAATGAATCCCTCAAATGATAGCAGTAAATTGAAGTAGCTGATCTGAGATACAAAACATTAAATGATGCTTCAGAGATAATCGATTGGTCAATAACTGTGATTGTTAAGGAGTTACAGTAACACAGGCACAATATTATATACTGGGAATGTAAAGCCACAAGTTAAACAGTTCCTACCATCAAGGAACATATTCTAATGGGGGAGAACATTTGTACTTGTATATAGAGTAGATATATGTATATATACATATATATGTGTGTATATAGAGTAGATATACAAATCAAATGCAGGGAAACTTTGATGGGAAGGTTCTAGCAGCTAGAGAAACCAGAAAAAACTTCCTATTGTGTGTAGAATTTCAGCCAGGTATTCCAGAAGGCAGAAGGCTGGATGGATGGAGACTCATGTGGGAGGGCCAGCAAGGAGGTCTGTGTGTTGGGAGGAGAGGAGTAGTTAGAAGCAGGCTGGAAAGATGGTAAAGGGTCAGGTCATAAAGAGTTTTAAACAAGAGACATGTCTATAGTTCATGCTAGTGAGCCATTTTGAATGGCTAATAGGAATGAATGGATAATAGTGATCTTTTAGAACAGGGGGTCCTGGGAGGGATATAGACTTGTGCTTCAACTTTATAGTTTTCTTAATATATAGCAGAGAAAGTAAAGACTAGAACCAAGGAGACAAAATAGAAGGCTATCATAGTAATTCGGATAAGAGATGATGAGGGCAGGAATTAGTGTGGAGGCTCTGTAAATGCAGAGAAAGGGGCATATCTTATGAAAAAAAGGGTAAATAAAACCAACAGCAGTCCTCTCATATTCACCAAACACTCATTTCCTCATCAGTCTGGTCCAATGTCACATTTAGAACCATAATCTGCAATTAGGAAGTAGAAACTTCTTTTATTGGCATTCAGTCTTCTATATACTAGATTCAAAAATTAAGAGACTGACTTTCTGATAAAAAAATTGCTACTTTTAAAACAAAGAAAAGAGGTTCATTTCAATAAGCCTACTATAGATTAGGCACTTGGGAATGCAGAGACAAAAACAAAAGCATCCCTGTTCTCAAGGAGTTTAAATTCTTCTGGGTTTGGGACAGCTAGGTGGTGCAGTGAATAGAGCACTGGTCCTGGAGTCAAGAGGACTTGAATTCAAATCCAGCCTCAGACACTAACACTTACTAGCTAGTGTGACCTTGGGCAAGTCACTTAACCCCAGTTGCCCAACCTTCCCCTCTCCAAAAAGCCAAAAAAATTCTACTGGGATTTGTATATGTACTGCATAGACTTAAGTCCAAGTGGTCTCCTTCATTAGAATATAAGTTCCTTAATGGTAGGGACTGTTTAACTTGTGGTTTTACATCCTCGGTATATAAAATAGTGCTTGGCTCATTGTAAATACAGTGTACAATTACCTTTCCAAAGAGAATTCACAAAGGCATTTGTTTATCATGCAAATTAGAGTACAATGGCATTTTAATTCCCAAACCATAATCACTGATTAAGTTTCTCTGTATATCTCACATGAAAATTCAATTCATACCACATGAAAAATATTTTCCTCTCTCAGATTGAATTGTATTTAATCTAAAAGAAAAAAACAATAATGATAGTGGTAGAGGCAGGATGAACAGTCTGATAATCTATCTGGTAATATATGCCCCATGGTGTGGGATCAGGGAGAATCTAATATTATGTTTATACCTTTCCATTAGTGAAATTGTGTGGGGGATTATATTACCATGACAAAAAAAATGCTGATATAAATAATTAGATAATATTTGCAAAGCACTTTGTAAAACTTTAAATTTTTCTGAAATGTTAGCTATTATTATTATTATTAGCTAAATAAAAACATATGCAAAGTGAAAACAAAGTAAATTTGTTGAATGGGTGGAATGCACAAATTACTGGTGATGGGAGATCACAAAAGGTGTTATGTAGAAGATAACACTTAAGCTGTGTCTTGAAGAGTACAAGAGATTTCTAAAAGTTGAGGTGAGGAGAATCAGAAGCACCTAAGTAGGAGATGACAAATCATGGAGATTGGTATTAACCATTTCTGTGGCATTGTGACAGAGCTTTGCAGGGAGTATAGAATTTATTAAATGCATTGGCTCTGTCTTCCTATTCTAGGAAAGTAAATGATACCATCAACATTGAATAATGTTGGCCATAGAATCAAGCACAGATGACTTCATACAGCTCACAGACAGAGTATCATTCATTGATAGTACATGAGTACTCTTGCCTTAGACAAATTTGTAGATATGCTGATTTGCTTGGACTTTCATATTTTTGAAGGTAATAGAAATCATTATTCTAATAGAGAAATTAACCAAATGTTTAAGCAGCTGTTATGCAACTTCTTTTAAGGCTAGTTGGAAGGATGCTTTTTGTCTTGCGGTTCTTAGGTTGAAGCATCACATGTCTTTCAACAGAGATACTTGACAGTTGACATTTTTTTCTTTTACTTCTTCAGCTGCTAATTGCATATTTACAATGCTTCAATCAAGAGGAAAAGAGAAACAGATTAGAAAAATTTTCTGTCTGTCAACAGAACTATATAATATAATGAAACATCTACTCATTAAACCTAGAGAACTTTTATGGCATCAATAATAAGTGTTATAAAGGGCACAAAGGTATTATTAATTCTGAAAGAATGCAGGCTGGAAAAACAATAAGTCATTTTGACAGTTGCTATGAAGACTATTACCAAATGTTATGTTTACTTGACTAGACTCAATTTATAAAACAAGACCTACAAAAAAATCTGCAGTTTAATCAATTGAGATGTGCTATTACAAACAACTGCTAATGGACTAAAGCTCTGGTTCCTTTCTTAATGATAGAACTGTGACTAGATTTTTAAAATTAAGGTAATTAGTAGTGGGGTTGGTATGTGTGCATTACAAAAAAAAGGAACCTTATATCAATGAAATATAATTGTAGAACAGGGCTTTAAAGAGACCATAAATGTTCCTTTTTTAAGTTAAATGAAGCTAAAGATTCAAGTCTATTTAAATACAGCATGTGATTACCTTTTCAGAGAGAATTCACAAAGGTATTTGTTTATCATGCAAATTAGAGTACAATGGCATTTTAATTCCCAAACCATAATCATTGATTAAGTTTCTCTGTATATCTCACATGAAAATTCAATTCATACCACATGAAAAATATTTTCCTCTTTCAGATTGAATTGTATTTAATCCAAAAGAAAAAAAAAACAATAATGATAGTGGTAGAGGCAGGATGAACAGTCTGATAATCTGGCTGGTAATATATGCCCCGTGGTGTGGGGTCAGGGAGAATCTAATATTATGTTTGTACCTTTCCATTAGCTAAATTGTGTGGGGGATTATGCTACTATGATTTAAAAAATGGCATTTGAAAACCTGTGATTTATTTTATAACCAACACTCATTTCTCAATGAGAACCCCTATTTGATTAAGATTCTCTTTTATTTATAGTAATACATATTAATGTCTGTGTGTATATACACATACACATAAACATATGTGTATATGCATAAGTATATACATAAGTATTGATTAAAAATCCATCTCAAAGAATGTTAATTAATGAGAATGGACCACCCATACTATCATGGAACATCTAGAAACTGAAACTCACCATCAATTGGGTATGTTCATTGAGTTGTGTTGTTGGTTTTTTTGTTTTGTTTTTTTTTTAGTAATGGTGACAGTTTTGTACTGGTACAGTCACATTATCTCATCTAACAGCATGTACTTTTACTTGTAAGACAGATGACTAGGATAAGGACTAATCCTTATGATTTATGATCATGAAACAAAGAAAAGGTAACAACCCACCAAAAGATTAAACATCTTTACTGGCACCATGTTCTATTTAGCCAATTTCACTAACTAGGGCAAAGATGATGTAAGAACAAGAGTTTGAATGTTTAGGAAAGTCAGAGAAAATAAAAGCCCCTGTAATATACCTAATGATAATTTGTAACCTTAAACATTTACATGGACTTTCCTCCAACATTTGGAGCACCAAGGCAAAGCCTCTAGATTTCAAGTAGGTCATTATATTTTAAAATAAAAGGATAAAAGCAAATACAGGAGAACTTCGAGTGCTAAAACTTCAGTTTGAGCATCAGCACTACCAATTTCACCCATTTACAACCAATTAGCACAACTAAGAACTTCCTCAATTTTCCATTTACTTACCCACAAAATGGGCATAATAGCTGCTATGAAACACATGGAGTTGTTTTTAAAAAATGTTTTGTAAAACTGTAAAGCACTATGTAAATGTGAGTTGCTATCATCATCAATTGCATCAACCCTATTTGTCTGTGGAAGAACTTTACCAGCTTGCTGTATCTACATCACTGGAAAACAATGGGAGCTGAGGGTAGGTCTACTGGGATTCAATAGATTTTACACAGTGATGCTTGAGGATGCTATGAGACATTCTTCCAAGCTGAACTACTCTTTGAAACCTCTCATAACTTGCTTCAAATCACTGAATCACAATAATCACACAGGTTCTGGATATAATACTGTATTATACTAGATAATACTAATGTGGCAACAGGCTTGAGGACAAGTTGTGGGTCAAGGGCAGCTATTGTCTAACCCTGATGTGATTGCTAGACTTTTACTTCAAACAGATGCATACTTTCTTTTCCAGTTTTTTTTTTATCACACATGACAAGAAAACAACAAAATTTATCAAGCTTCTCCTACTTGATATAGAGCAAAGGAGTAGGGCCTAGCGAGTAGGCTCAGGTAAAGGGGAAACTTTAAGATACATTCTCGGTATAAGAGAGCTAAAATCAAAATATAGTAATGGGGAGGAGAAAGGATCAAGGAAGATTTTGATGAGGAGGTAGAATTTGAACTGGATTTTGAAGAATGGGTAGAAATTCAACAGGTAAGAGAGAGTATGAAATTTTTTTAAAAATGACATTTTAAACAGACACATGGAACAAGAGCTCCAAATCTCATAAAGGCAGCAAATGTTTAGGGAGCAGAGTCCTCCAGTCTGACAAGAGTTATTAATGACCATTCTGGAACGTACCAGGTGAACAGTTTTGAGTCATGGACTCCTTTGACAATCTAGTGAAACCTATGGACTCCTCACAATAATGTTTTTAAATAATTGAAGCTAGTATCAAATTTAGTGAAAATACAGATGTAATATTCCCATTGAAGTTCATGGATCCACAAAACCTACCCATGGACCCACTAGAAGTTTGTGGGAACCCAGATTAAAAGCCCCTGAATTAGATTTTCAGGCTTTAATAAGCAGTTTTTAAACTTTCTTTTTTACTACATATAACAATGATTTTCTAATGATGTCATGTGACTTGTTACCACTGACTGTCTAGGAGTAAGTGGTAATCCTTGTAAAAATACTTTTGGTGCTTAACATTATGACCTAATCAACTCAGACATTTCTCTAACATGCTTTGCAAAAAAAAAAAGTCTGTCACTGCTAACTATGGAAATTAGAAAGATTGCTACCTTGCTAACACTGAAACCAGTTTTTAAAAAATAAGCTTTGGAAAGTCATTCACTATAGGACAAGTGGTCAAAAGCTGAAAGTACTCTTTAAAAGAAAAATTACAAATTATTAACAACTATATGAAAGAATGATCCAAATCAGAACAGTAAGGGAAATGAAAATCCAAAGAACTTTTGATTCATGGAGTCTGACCCTAGTCCCATCAAGATCCTCCTTAGATTCCTCCACAAGACCCTCCCTAGACCCCTCCTCCCAGACTACTAGACCACCCTCTAGATCCCTCCCACAGTCTTTCTGAATATAAGATCCATCTTGCCTCCATGAAAGGGCTCAAATTCAATCTAGCTGAGGTTCAATCCGACCTGCTTATGACTACAAGCATCACAAATATTTAGGCTCCTTAAGAGTCTACCCAATATGACAAATTTTTAATGAACTTTGTTTTACTTTATCTGAGAGAAGACTTGAATTGAATTCATTTGACAGGAATGGGCATATTGGTATTTTGGGGTCTCAAGAACCCCTGAACCCCAACATTTTAAACCTAACACCACCATATACCTCCTCTGCTCCTATTTGCAAGATGCTAATAGGAGCAGGAGGAAATCAAGAAACTATTCTGAGACTACTACGAATTTGTATTGTCTAATCCAAAGTGGGTAGTGTCAAGAGAATCATTCTATTCCTCCCTAATTGATCAGCTGTTTTACTCTATGTTTCACAACTTCTGATCCTCTCTCACAAAATCCCTAACCTTCACATTTCTAACTGATGATCTTACTTTATAATTCCTTGAAAAAGGAAATGAGACTATTTTTCAAGGGTTCTCAACTTTCTTGACCTCATATCATCCAGCTATGCTGCATCAATGTCTTCTCATTCACTCCAGTTTTGGATGAAGAAAGGAGCCTTTCTCATTGCAATGGCCCACTACTCTATATGTAACTGTGAATACATCATCTCTGTCTTCTTTAGCAGGTTATCAATGATGAGGTGCAGGCTCTGAGAGCTCCTTTGAGCTCTCCTTGAATCTTTGAGGTACAGACTCAGGGAAACCCCTTGAACTCTGATTGAATCTTCCCATTTGATGAGGCTTTTGCATGAGGCCATAAGCTTTTCATTGTGGCTGGGCCCAAACCTCTATTACTAGCCTAGCCCTCCATTGTCCATCTACTTCCCACCCTTATGCCTATCAAAATATCAATCCACCCTTGACGGCCCTTGAACTGGCCTAGCCCACCATTGTCTGTTGGCTCCAGGTAGCCTCTAGCAACTTCCCATCAACTCCTCCTAAAGACCCTCCCCAAATTCATTCTGACCTCATTGACTCCTCCTGAAGATACTTCCAAAACTCCTCCTTCAGACCACTCCTAGATTCCTCCCACAACCTTTCTGTATATAAGACCCCTTCTTGCCTCCATGTATGTGAGAGAGCCATAGAATTTTCTAGCACAGACTTGCTCTGTGTCCCATACCGGTAGTTTCTTTGGCTGAGAGAAGACTTGAGTCAAATTCATTGGACAGGACCCGGCATGTTGGTATTTTGGGGTCTATACCTCAACATTTTATGGTGACCTCTTCATCACTACTATCATACTCACTCTTTATTTGCAGCCAATCCATATCTGTTGACTTCCCTTCCCTACTGTCAAAGAACATAGATGGATATGTCTCCTCATTAAGAAACAAAACAAAAAACTAAACTGAACTAAACCAACAAAAATCCTCATTTAATCCAACAGTATCTGCTAGCTATTATCCTATACCTTTCTTCCACTTCTTGGCTAAAATCCTTGAAAAAACACCTACAAGTGGTCCCTCTACTTCCTCTTACTCAGTTCTTAATCCTCTTATCTTCTGACTCCTAACTTAATGATTCAACTGAAATTAGTCTTTCCAGAATTGCCAATGATCCCTTAATTGATAAATCTAATAGTGCTTCCTTAAGCCAAATCCTTCTTAACTTTTCTGATCTTTCTTGGTTCTCCTATTTTTCTCCTTAAATCTCTTTGCTAATTCTTTAACCTTGTCATATTTATTAACCATGGGTGTAATGCAAAGCTATATCCTGCACTATCTTTTCACTTGATGTTATCATACTGACCTCATCAGCTCCCTTCAGTTTAGTTATAAACTTTGCAAAAGATTACTTCATCTATATATCTGTTTTAATCACTCTTCTGAGTTACTGTTCTGCATCACCTTTAGGGTACTGAGAATGGCATACTACTTAAGCATCTCTAACTCAAAATGTATAAAACAGAACACTCCTCTCCTGAATTCTTCCCACTTCTCAATTTTCCAAGATTTTTAGGATTTTCAATACTCAATGTAATAGCAAAATTTTAGTTTTTAGATTTTGGCTTTGCTATTCATGTTCACATATGTGCTTCCAATTTGATGGGGTATAGGCTCTAGGAAACCCCTTGAACTCTGACTGAATCTTCCCACTTGATGAGGCATTTGCCTTAGGCCATAAGTCTTTCATTATTGCTAGCCCCAAATCTCTGTTACTCTTAACCTAGCCTAGTCCTCCATTGTCTGTCATCTCCAGGTAGCCCTCAGCTGTTTCCCACCCTTAATCCCATTCCTGGAGTCTGACCAACATTCCATCAAAGATCCTCCTTACACTCCTCCTCAAGACCCTCCTCAAACTCCTCTAGACCACCCCTAAATCATCCCACAATCTTTCTGTATATGTGTTCGTATTTTGGGGTCTCATGTACCCCTAGCCCTAAACCTCAACACTATTCATACAATTTCTTTCTCTCTGAATCAACCATTTTTGGATCCCTTGTCAGTTTAATCAGACATCTTAGAACATCACGACTTTTCTGAATCTGCTGCATTTATATAGTATAGGAATCTAGGGCTTCTATAGAAATTTTCTTAATCTCTATCACTTTGATATACTAGAAAGGTCCTGAATTATTATTATCTCTTACTGGTCTCTTTTATAAACTCCAATCAAGGAAGAGAATATCCCTATTGGGAGCCCTAATTTCCTTTTCCTTCACCTTGGGGTCAGTCACCACTGATGTGGTTAGGGTTAGGGTTGCTCTGCAGATGCCCAAAATACCAACAAGCTGGGTCCTGCCAAATGAATTTGACTCAAGTCTTCTCAGCCAAATAAAAGCAAAGTTTATTAAAAGTTCACCATATGCTGATCCATCAACCACAAAGGCCATTCCCAGGCCTATCAACACAGGGTAGGGATCCAAAGGAGCTGGGTAAGAGACAAAGGCAGGGACAGCAGCTACTCCTAGAACAACCCATCCATAGCTTGGAAATCTAAAAAACCCCTATCTGAACTTCCAGGGACCAAGATGACAGACTGAACCCCGGCTGCTCCAATCCCCCCTCTGACCCAAAAGCACAGTAATTATTGCCCCAGAGGAAAATTTTAAGCAGAAGGCTTAGGAACCCCGGAGGAAGGGCGTGGCTAAGGTCCTGCCTCAAAACGGGGAAAAAAGCAGGCTACAAAGACAAAGACAAAGACTCTGGAATGCTGTTATGGTGAGAAGGAGGAATCAAACTCAGAAGGAGAGAGGATTGACTCCATACCTGCAGTTGAAGCCTCAACAGGGATTATGACCTGGTCTCAGGCACAGAAAGCATTCCTAGATGAGCTCAAAAAGAACTTTGAAATCCAGCTTAGAGAGGTAGAAGATAAAATCAATACCTCTTATAAAAACAAAATTGCGAAATTAGAAAAACATTACAATGAAGAGAACAGCTCCTTAAAAAGTAAAATGTATGAACAAAAAATGAAATCTGAGCATATGGAAAAGGAGCTTCAAAAACTAACTGAGGAGAATAATTTCCTAAAAACTAGAATCAACCAAATTGAAGCCAATGACTATGAGGAACCAAGAATCAGTTGAACAAAACATCAAGACTGAAAAATTAGAAAAAGAGGTAAAAATATCTCAATGGAAAAATGACTGACTTGGAAAACAGATCCAGGAGAGACAATCTGAGAATCATTGGTCTACCAGAAAATCATGATGCAAAAATGAGTCTGGACATTATCTTCCAAGAGCTCATCAAGGAAAATTGCCCTGAGATTCTAGAACCAGAGAGTAAAATAGAAATTGGGAGAATCCACCGGACACCCTGAAAGAGATCCCAAATTGAAAAGTCCGTGAAATGTTGTGGCAAAACTCCAGAACTATCAGGTAAAAGAAAATACTACAAGTGACTAGAAAGAAACAATTCAGATATCACGGAACCACAGTGAGGATCGCACAGGATCAATGTTGAAAGATTGGAGGAACTGGAATGTGATTTTTCCTAAGGCAAAAGAGCTCAGGCTACAACCAAGGATCACCTGTGCAGGAAGACTGAGCATAATCTACCAGGCAAGGAGATGGACATTCAGTAACATAACAGAATTCCAGACTTTCCTGATGGAAAAGCCAGAGCTCAATGGAAAATTCAACCTCCAATTACAAGACCCAGGAGAGACATAGAAAGGTAAATAAGGAAAAACACACACACACACACACACACACACACACACACACACACACACACAACTTGTTATTTAACAGAAGCAAACTGTTTACACCCCCATATGGAAAGTTGATACCTGTTAATATCATGAACTCTATACCTATGGCAACATCTAAAATGGATAGAGATAAAAAGAGGGTGTGGGTATAAATTATGCAAAATGATGATAAAAATCCTTATTAAGGAACTGCAATGGAAGAAGAGGAAAGAATAAAGCAGAAAAGGGTAAATTATGCTACACAAAGAGGCATAAAAACAATATAGTAGAGGGAAAGAAGGGAGGGAGGTGACTATTATATGAGCTACTCCTTCACTGGTTCTGGTGCAAGGAGGGAATAACATAACCATTTAAATATAGGACTCTATCAAGAAGAGACATAAAACTTATAATAGAAGGAAAGAGGGGAGGGAGAGGAGCACTGCATGAGATCTATTCTTGTCATTCTAGGTTCAAGGAAGAAATAACGTACAACATTGGGTATAACAATTGATCATATCCTACAGGCAGTAGGAGTGGGGAAGGGTCAAGGGGGGGAGTTAGAAGGGAGGGAAGAAGTAGTAAGGTAGAAGGGTAGGAAAAGGGAGGGGGACTGATAAGAAGGGAATATTGAGGGAGGTGGTGGGTCAGAAAGAAAACTCTTAAGAAGGGGAAGGGAGAATGGGAAAAACGAAAGCCTAAAAAGGGGAGGGAATAGGATAGAGGGAAAGACACAGATAGTAATCATAACTGTGAATATGAATGGGATAAACTCTCCCATAAAACAGAGGTGGATAGCAGAATGGATTAAAAACTATAATCCTGCAATATGCTGTTTACAAGAAACACATCTGAAACAGGGGGATACACAAAGGGTAAAGGTAAAAGGCTAGAGTAAAATATATTATGCAAAAAAAGCAGAGGTAGCAATCCTTATCTCAGACAAAGCAAAAGCAAAAATAGATCTAATTAAAAGAGATAAGGGAGGAAACTATATCCTGCTAAAAGGCACCATCAAAAATGAGGCAATATCATTACTAAACATTTATGCACCTAGTGGTACAGCATCTACGTTCCTAAAGGAGAAATTAAGGCAAAAATATTTACTGCAGCTCTCCATGTGGTGGCAAAAAAAACTGGAAATTAAGGGGATGCCCATCAATTGGGGAATGGCTAAACAAGTTGTGGTATATGAATGTAATGGAATATTATTGTGCTATAAGAAATGGGAAGGAGATGGACTTCATAATTTACCTGGAGAGGCTTATACAAACTGATGCTAAGTGAGAAGAGCAGAACCAGGAAAAACTTGTACACAATCACAGACACATCATATGTGTGATGACCAACCTTGATAAATTGGACTCTTCTCAGCAATGCACAGTTATAAGACAACTCTTCAAGTCTCAGGATGGAAGGAGATATTTACATTCAGAGAAAGATCTAGAAAGAACAGAGTTTAAATGGAGACTGAAGCAAACTACATGTTCTCATTCTTTTCCATGTTTGGTTTTGTTTCCTTTTTCCCTTTGTTCACTCCATTGGTTACAACTCTTCTATAGAACCAGATTAAAGTCCAATATGAAAGTATTTGCAGATCCTATACTTGATTGCATGCCGCCATGGGGGTGGGGGGTAAGTGAGGGGAAAAAAATTGAACCTCAAGGGATTCTGGAACTGAATCATATAAACTAAAGGTAAATAAACAAATTAATTTTTAAAAAATTTTTAGAAGTTCATCATATTGGGTAGACTTTTAAGGAGCCTAGGTATCTGTGATGCTTGCATTGGGCAAACAGGCAAGAACAAATCTGTGCTAGGTCATTCTATGGCTCTCTCACACACTGGGGCAAGAAGGAATCTTATATTCAGGAAGGTTGTGGGAGGAACCCAGGCGTGGTCTGGAGGAGTTGAAGTCAATGAGTGATTAAGGGTGGGAAGTTGCTGGAGGCTACCTAGAGCCAACAGACAATGGTGGGCTAGGCCAGTTCAAGGGTGGATTGATATTTTGATAGGCTCAAGGGTGGGAAGTAGATGGACAATGGAGGGCTAGGCTACATGCACTTGAAATTAATTCACACACTCAAACCTTCTTCCCATCAAGAAGGTAGTTTATTTGTAATGCCAGTAGAAGTAGGCAGAGTTCCCAGTGAATCTGAAACTTAATGATGTTGTATACAAAAAGGACAGTAAAAGGATAGGATTAAGGAGCAGGATATAGTCTGGGGCAGGCCAGGTGCAACAGTGAAAAGACTGTCAAGTAAGCTAATTAAGTGATTTAGGTGGGCTGGGGTGGGCCAGATGCCTTGGGAAGAGGTGCCAGTCATCTGAGCTATTGAAATGTATGGGAAAATTCTGAGACTGGGTTGCTTTTGAAGACATAGTCTTTTCCTTTTAGGTGTCCAAGTGCCATAACCCCATCAGTACCTTACACCAAACTAATTTAAATTCAGTTTTTGAACTTTCCTTTCATGTGTACCTATTCAGGTTACCACTCTCTGAGAGATATCTTAAAGTCAATAGAAATTGGACAATTTTTCTTTTCAAAAGATAGATACTCACTCATTATGATGTTCCAGATCAAGTTTTATGATTTGGAACATGAATTAAAATTAAAATATCATCTTTTCACCCCTCTTCTTCCCAGGGAGATAGTGCTACAAAATTCAATTTTGCATGTGTAAAATCTTCATCCATAACTCCCTTGGTGTGGTCAGTAATTGGTCGCAGTTCATCCTAACTAGCATATATATTTTACAATCCCTAAAGTAAAATATTTGTTGTCATAGAGGTTTCAACACATTCTTGTTTGCTCTAATACTTGAGTAGGGTCATATCACCAGAGCTGATCTTTTATATAATATATCCCTACGCTGTATCTCTCCAGAAGAATATGGGAGTATATTTCTAGGCAAGAAGGCAATGTTATAACTATGCATTTTACAAAATCACACAAGCTTAGAGTTGAAAGGAACTTCAGAGTCCATATAGAGTTCAACCTGTATCTGAATTAGAATTCCCTTAAAATAAATCTGACAAGTAGTTATCCAGTTTAATACTAATTTCATTGATTGTAATATGTAGAGAAGATGAAATTAAGTTATTTAAATGTATAAGGATTTTCTATTTCATGATACTTTGGCTTAATTAATTTGAATTTCTTTTATCATTGATTTAAAATATTTGAAAGACTGGTAAATGGAAGTATTAGATTTATTCTCTTTGTCCTAGAAGACAGAATCAGGGCCAAGTAGAAATCAGTGGGTTGTAGATTTTTTTTTAACTGTTCAATCAGATGCATTCTATAATGAAATAGTTTGCCTCACAAAGTACTGTACATCAATTGAAATGTTCAAAAGTAATCTGGAGGACTATCAGCCTTAGAACAGATTCCATCATTAGAAGGAGGGGGAGATAAGTTAGTCTTCAAAGGTCCCTTGTAAGGCAAAGATTCTACAATTATGTATTTCTAGATAGTGTTCAATACCAGGCTATGCTTTAGTATCTGCCAGAGGAACTGACTAATATTCAAAGTTCAGAATAAATTGAAGCATAGATAAGATTAACAAGAAGTGTGGGCTTGTTTAATTTCATTATCGCAAAAGATCCTATTTGACATGATGAATTTATTGATCACATATCAAAAAGAATGGAGCCAAAGGGAGGGAAGTAGCTGCAATTCTGCCAAAATTACCAAATTTCAGAATTGAAAGGGGCTTCAGAGGTCATCTAGTTCAATCCAGATCTGAAAAAAACCATTCTCCTCTAACATGTACACAGGTGGGCATATTACTTGCTTTTAAAGATCTTAGATGAGAAGGCATCTTCAGGCAACTCTTTCTGCTTCTAAATAATTCTGTTAAGAAGTTACTTCCTTTCCTCCCTGCCTCCTCCCCTTCCTGACTTTTTTTCCCCTTCAAGTGTTAAATTTTCCTCTTTGAAATGTCTTCTGTTCATTTTTCTTAGTACTTCCTTCCCAAGCTAAACAGGTCAAGGATTGGAACTTTGTTTTCACTGACAAAGAGAACTCCCAGGTAAGGACATTCCCTTTACCAGTGCAGTTCAACACCCTCATTGCAACTTAAAATTTAGCCTGGAATACTAGGAGAAAGCTTCCTGGAGCACCGAGATGGCCATTATTAATGATGGGGATGGGATTTGAACCCCAAGAAGGAAAAGACCAGGACTTTGGGATCTGGACCCAAAAAAAGGAAGAACCCTGGACTTTCCCATGTGACCCAAAGAGGTTTAAATTAGGGGTGCTTGAGACCCCAAAATACCAACACTCTGGGCAGGTCCTGCAGAATGAATTCAACTCAAGTCTTCTCTCAGCCAATGAAGAACAATGTTTATTAGAGCTTTGCCTTAATGGGTAGACTCTTAAGGAGCCTCGTTGGCCTCGTTGATGCTTGTACTGGACAAGTGGGTTAGAATCATCTGACACAGAGTGAGTCTGCTCTACAAAATTCTCTGGCTTTCTGCCTTTTCTCTGAGGCAAGATGGGTCTCATATACGGAAAGGTTGTAGGAGGATTTTAGGGATGGTCTAGAGGAGGAGTTTGGGGAGGGTCTTCAGGAGAAGTCAAATGAGGTCAGACTTCAGTGATGAGAGATTTAGGTGGGAGTAGCTGAAGGCTACCTGGAGGTGAGACAATGGAGGGTTTGAGAGGAGCAAGGGTGGAAAGTTGATGGACAAAGGAAGGCTAGGCTAGTAACAGAGATTTGGGCCTAGGTATAATGAAAGGATTATGGCCTCAGACAAATGCCTCATAAAATGGGAAGATTCAATCAGAGCTCCAGGAGATTCCCAGAGCCTGTACCTCATCATGATGCAGGTTCCCGATGTTTGCTTGGGACAATCAGCCCTGCCCAGTTAATTATCACCAGGCACCTGGGCCATGCGGGGAAAGTCCAAGATCTTTCCTTTTGGGGGTCTAGGCTCCAAAGGCACAGTCTTTTCCTTTTAGGGGTTCAGATCCCATCCCCCATCATTATGACTTGTCCAGAGTCATATCACCAATATATATCAGAGGCAGGATTTAAACAAGACCAGCTTTCTATACACTATGACACAGCTGCTTCTCCCCAAAAGAACAACTCTGCCCTTCTTCCCCATGCCAGACTTTCAGATTCTTGAACACAGACATTGTGTTCTCTCTAAGCTAAATATTCCTGGTGCTTTTGATAGGTTTTCACATAGCATGAACTCAAGACCCTTCACCTTCTTGGTCATCCTCCTCTGCATGTTCTTATTATCCTTCTTGAAATGTGACACCAAGAACTGAGCACAATAGTTGTTTTTCTTCCCTGTTTGGTACATATTAATTGCCATATATTAGACATGTCTTTAGGATAATATTAGTCTTTGTACAATTGTGGAATATTAAATACAGTATGCTTTGAACATATGTATCTAGAGATATGCTTTATATCAGTAAATGATAAATTTTGACAAATATAAATCTTGCCCCCAAAAAAAAGAAAGGAAAAGAAAATTTGCAATTCAAAGAAGACCAGGCTATGTATGGAAAATCAAAATTTGTAGGGTTATCTCCCTGGAAAGAAAGGGAAAAAAGAAAAGATAATTGCATTTCAATTCAAGTTCCAAAGCACAAAACTCTATCTAGAAAATCACCGTCATCATGGGCATGAATAAAAATTTGCTATTGCTGAGAGACTGTGATTAAAAAAAAAAAGTAATATCAGGGAGAATATCTAAGCAACCAGCCCAAGCACAGGAATAAGTTAACTGATTCTTTGAACATTTCAGGAAATTTCTCCAAGGTTCAAATATTTGTTCTCTAGGTTATCTTTCCTTTAGAAAATAGCGAAGAAGGGACTTGGTAGGAACAAGACTTTAAGGAAGCTGTAGTTTTTTGCTATTAGCTCATGTCCCCAGGGCCTAAAAAGAAGTTAAAGGAAGTATAATGAGATTCACAACTAATGAGAAATTTAAAGTACTTCTCATTCTCTCTCTCTCTCTCTCTCTCTCTCTCTCTCTCTCTCTCTCTCCCTCCCTTGCTCTCTCTCTCTCCTCTCTCTCTTTCTCTCGCTCTCTCTCTCTTTCTCTCTCTCTCAATCTCTCTCTCTCTCTCTCTCTCGTTCTCTTTCTCTCTTTCTCGCTCTCTCTCTCGCGCTCTCTTTCTCTCTCGCGCTCTCTCTCTCTCTCTGTCTCTCTCTCTCAGTGCCTCTGTCTCTCTATTACCATTGACATTTGTGACTTTAGGTGTATTTACTCTGAGTAAATACCTGTAATAATCTAATATGGGAAAATGTAGAAAAAAGGTGAAGGTGGCCAGTTGGGGGAAAGTATGGCATTGGTGGTCAGCTACAGCACCAGATCAGGGCCACTGAGAGCTTTTGAGGGTTCTCACCAGGAATGGGAATACACTATGTGGCAAATTGGATGGCAACAAGTAGCTCTTAAGTGAACTTTGAAAAGGAAAAAAAAAGGGATAATTCCTACTCCAATTCTAATGACATCCCTAAACTCTACTCACTACCTGCACTACTACCCACTACTCCATAGCTTTCCAAATCAAAATATCCCTCCCTGGCCACCATTCCTCTATATGTTCTGTTCCCTACCCCCACCCCACCCCTTAAGGATAAAAATTGTTTTCTCTTTTGTATTCGTATCCTGTGTTTAGCACATGGCTTGGCGCATAGTAAGAACTTAATAAACCCTTTTTTATCAAATAAATTCAGTCATTCAGTGATTCATTCAAAAGAAACATGAGAAGCACAAATTTAGAGATATCAACACTCCAAGGTTCATGTGGGCTATTTGTGCCTGACCTGTGATAGAGCTTTCTGAGTTCATATTGCTCTGATCAGTCACAGTCAGACACACTGCACTTTCACCCCAATATAGTGATGTCATTTTGGCCTCTTTGAGAACAAAGGACAACAACTGATTCATTTATGACCCTTAACCTCAAACAAGCACTAGAACAATAAGCAAAAAATATGAATAAAAGGTTAAGAGAAACTTTAAGGAAAATGTAAACCAGTGTGAACAATTAAGATAAGTGGACCACCTAGAGTGAATCTAGTTCATAATGTAACCATTTCTCATTCTTCTTATTGTCCCTTAAAATACTTAGAACAATATATTACTAATAGTATTCACTGGTAGCGTGACCAATGCATAATCTTACTATAGAAATTCTGCTGAACCTCGTCAAGTCATACTAAATTGGAAACATTCTTCAAAAACAACACATAGTTCTGGCCAAAATTTTTATTGGATAGAAATAGCATTTGGTAAATATATCTGTTGTATAATTATTCCCCTCATACATACATTATTAAGTACAACAAAACCATAATCTCTAACATAAGCATATATATTTTTCCTATAACTTCAAATATGGACTTTTGAATGAATGGGGAAGTCAAGTGGCACTTTGGTTAGAATGATAGACTTGGAGGAAGGAAGACTCATCTTCTTGAGTTCAAATCTAGCCTCAAACATTTACTAGCCATGTGACCCTGAACAAGTCACTTAACCCTGTTTGCCTCAGTTTTGTCATCTGTAAAATGATCTAGAGAAGAAAATGACAAACCATTCTAGTATCTTTGCCAAGAAAACACCAAATGGATAAAGAGTTAGAAATGACTGAAACAAATGAACAAGAAGAACTTGTCTTTTAGGATTACTTTTGCTTTAATTTTGTTAAAGAACTTTAAGATTCAGCAGATCACCTTGCACATATTTTATGTATTAATTACGTCATTACGTCATTTTTCCCCTCTAACCTTGTGATGGGATAATTGCAGATAAATTTCAAACTAAGCTAATCAGCCACACAAAAATCCAAGATGAATGACTGACTCTGTCTAAAACCAGATAAGGGGCATCACAGTGAAAAGTATATTTAGATGAATGCACATTACCTTCTCCCACCAACCCCAAAAGGTTCTATTGTTTAATCATCCTTAGGCATGTAGGGATCTAGAACAGGCATAGGTATGAAGCAGTCAGCTTCAGTCTAGACTAGGTCAAATATATCCAGCCTGTCCTTGGCTGGCTTGTAAGATCAGTTCTGGAAAACCAAGGCACAGAAATTCAATAACTATTAGGGAAGAGAATGTATTCTAAGGATATTTCAAAGTTATTTCTGGGGGAAATGAAATTACACTAGCATTCTTTTAGTTTAGAAGATTTTGTGACCTATTATAAAGAACGCTGGGCCAGAAATTATAGCAGCATCACTAATTAGTTATATAGGTTAAATAACCACCCCAACCTTGGGTTTTCCCACATTTAAAAAGTGAATAACAATGCCTACCCTTATCTACCTAACAGGGCCATTGAAAGGAAAAACAAAAAAGATGCTCCACAAATTTATCAGTGTGGGTATTCTCTGGATTAGCGCTGAACTGAATTCCTCTCTACCTAATAAATAAGAGAGAAAGAGAAAGGAGGAGGAGGAGGAGGGGAAGGGGAAGGGAAAAGGTAGGGGAAGGGGAAGGGAAAGGAGAACAAGAGGAAGGATTAAGAGGAGGAGGAGTCAAATTTTTAGTGGGGCTTTCAGTGTAAAAGTGAACTTAAGCCCCAAAACCATTTCCTCTGGGCCCTGAGGTAGTTAACCCCATGGGAGATAAGATTATACGTTCCTTTAAATTCATCCAGTATTTATAGAGTATCAACTATACTCTATGTACTGAACAACAAAAATAAGGACATGGTCTTTACTCTGGAGAAATTGGTGATCAAGGAGGTTCAAGCACAAAAAAGTTATGCCATGTGGATTATCTCTTTTTCTCCCCTTGATTCTTGGTTTTCGTACTTTTTGCCAATGGTAACTGTCTTTCTTATAACAGCTGAACTCCAGTGACAATATGATTGATAGGTTTACAGAACAATTTCTTTGATAATGAGGGGATTATAGTAAGGGTAAGGGATACAACCCCAGAACACTTTTATTTTCTTACTAGGTCACATCCCTAATTTGGGCTTAGAGACCAAGGGCCTTGCACTAAGCTTCGGAGACATAACTGTAACACAAAAATTGAGATTTAAAGGCAATGAAACTATGCAACGAATGTAGGGGGAGCTCTTTATAATGGTAGGTTGAACAAGACCAGAGAAGAGCCTAGTAGGATATCGGGTACAACACCAACTCCAGCACATTGGGCCTCTCATTATTTTCTCTATTGTGCATAGCCAGGAATGTGAGGGGCTGCCAAAGTGAAAGTGAAAATTAGGTTGCTGATAAAATCACAGGATTGCTTCAAGTTCCAAAATTTAACTGCGAATGTTGAGGATTGACTGTATTTTCCATTCCTTGAGTCATTTCCTTTGTTCTAGGTTCTCTTAAAGTTCTCCAATCTGGGCTTGCACAGAATTAAGGCAAAGTGCATTGCCAAAGGCAATTTTGTAAAAAGATGGTTGTTCACTTTATTACTTTCTCTGAGCACTTTGTTCAGATTTCCCCAAAGCCTCTAATGGAGTATCAATTGTATCATTGCCTTATCTCTCTCTAAATTGTAAACTCCTTGAGGGTAGGACTTGTCTCAGTTATCTTGTTTCACTTTCAGCTCTTTTTTGCATACAGTGGGCATTGAATCAATATTGATTCAGTGGAGGGAAAAATAAATCCTGCCTACTAGCTCTAATTCAATATACTTATCTCCAGCTGACTTTTGCTTAGCTGGTTATTTTCACCTATCCACTTTTTACTCTTTTCTTTATGGTTCTTATTTCCATTCAAGAGATATTTATGAAGTGCCTACTATGTGATAGGTACTAGAGATAAAGAGCTAAACATAAAACCTTATTTCTACTCCTCAAAAAGTGCTTCTTACATAATTTGAAGAATTAAATCCTTTATTTCCAAATACATAAATTTTGCAAACTCAAACTGGGAGTTAAAAACAAACAAACAAAAGTATCAAAACACTGTACTCTTCCCAGTATCTTACCTGGTTTCCCAGTCAGGGTATGCTGTCACCAACTTTGCATATTACTTTTGAAAACCCTCCTCTTTAACAATAAGAAACATAATAAACATTTCTGGAGAATGTAGCAAATATTTTGCTACAGTATTTGGTATGTAGCCATCTTATGTCTATGAAATTTCTTCTCCCCAAATGTTTACCTGGTGCAGCTTACTGCACCTGTTAGTTTATTCTGTTAATTTCTTATTATTTCTCTAATTAAGCAAGATCAAATATTTTCAGTTAACATTCTCCCCATCAAAGAGATCAGTGATAAAAATGTAAACCACTATACTCTTCAGCATAACACCATTGCCAACTACTCTTGGAATTTGATTTTTAAGATACCTACCTGATTGGCAACCATAATAAATACTACACATTTTTTAAACATCGATTTAAATCCCTATAATTTGCAAAAAGTGGACAGAATATAAATTGATTTTATTGCCGATTTAGCTAGTATGAGGTGTCACCTATGTTAGTATTATGTATATATACTTACACATATATACATATATACACACATATATTGCATATATTAGACATGTATATGTATACACACAGACATATAGGTATATACACATATGTATATATTCATGCATATAATTATATATGCATGTGTGTCTGTGTGTATGACAGAGAGAGAGAGAGGGAGAGAGAGCAAGCACTGAATTTGTATCTATGATTTTAGTTCCAGCTCTGCCATTAATTTTGGGGCCAAATCAAGTCATTCATCCTTTCTGGGACTGAGTTTTATCCTTAAAATGAGGGAGGTATTAAAAATACTTGAAAGTATAGGTACAAGTGGATTTTTCCTTAAATTCATAAAAAAGCATTTACCTAAAACTGTTGAGGTTTGGGGTTTAGAGGTGCTCAAGATCCCAAAATACCAATGTGCTGGGTCCTGTAGAATGAATTCTACTTAAGCCTTCTCTTAGCCAAAGTAAAACAAAGTTTATTAAAGATTCACCATAATGGGGAGAATCTTGCAAAACCCAAGTATTTGTGATGCTTGTGCTGACAAGAAGGTCAGAACAATCTGATACAAACTGAGTCTGAGCTAGATTGAATCTCAGTGCCTTCATGGAGTAAAGATGGATCTCATATACAAAAATATTATGGGAGGGTCTTGAAGAGGAGTCTAAGGAGGATCTTGCTGTGGCTGAAGTCACAGGAATGGTATTAAGGGTGGGAAATAGCTAAAGGCTACCTGAAGATGACAGACAATGGAGGGCTAGGCTAGGTTAAGAGTAACAGAGATTTGGACCTAGCAAAAATGAGAGGCTTAGGGCCTCAGGCAAATGCCTCATCAAGTGGGAAGATTCAAGGAGAGTTCAAGGAGCTTCCCAGAGCCTGCACCCCATCAAAACCATCAGCAAACATTATTTGCAATGGGGATAAGTTAGAAGCCTTCCTAGTAAGATCATATATGAAACAAGGATGCCCACTGTCACCAATGCTATTTAATATTTTACTGAAATCCTAGCAATAGCAATAAGAGAAGAAGGAGAATTAGAAGGAATCAGAATAGGGAATGAGGTAATAAAATTATCTCTTTTTGCAGATAATATGATGATAAAATTTGAAAATCCAAAAGATTCAGCTAAAAAGTTAGTTGAAGAAATTAATAATTTTAGCAAAGTAGCAGGATATAAAGTAAATTCACACAAGTCATCAGAATTCCTATTTATCACAAATAAAACCCTGTAAGAAGACATGGTAAGAGATCCCTCATTTAAAATAACTCTATACAGTATTAAATACCTGGAATATACCTGCCAAAACAAACCCAAGATCTACATGAGCAAAATTATATATAACTTTTTATACAAATAAGATCATATTTAAATAATTGGAGAAATATTAATTGTTCATGGATAAGCAGGTGTAAAACCAATCATGAGCAGCTCTCCTAAGGACTGCTGCTATGAATAACTTTAAAGTTCTAATCACATGGTATAATGAACTCTATTTATTCCACAATAAACTAAAGCATAACATCCTAGAAACTAAAGCACAGCATTCACAACAACATAACATAGCAACTTATTACTAAGGTGACCACATAGTCTTAAACAAAACATATCATTCTGTATATCTTATAGTCATCTTTAAGGGCTAGCAGAAAATACAAACACCATCCACCCATACGTCACAGTAAGTCACAATCTCCCCAGTCAATACAGAGTGTCCAAGTAAAGTCCTCTTTCATTTTAACTTGAGGTTGGCTTCCAATCATTCTTAAGCCAATCATCCTTAAGGGGTAGCAGAAAGCACAAACATCATCTACTCCTAGGTCACAGTAGGTTACAATCTCATCAGTCAGTACAGAATATCCAAGTAAAGTTCTCTTTCATCTTAACTGGGGACTGACTTCCAAACACCAGTGTTCCTTCTTTATAGGCTAGGGCTAACTGCTCTCAACTCTTACCTGGATTCATGTATAGGCAGCTCTCCACTCCTGTTCCATATCTCAGCTCATAGGGACTTATCCACTCCAAGCTCTTCACAGTTTCTATTTCTAGGAAAACAAACCTCAACAGGGTTACAAAAATATTTACACTCATTACTAACACTATCATCTCAATTCACTTTCTGTCTGAGAAATCAGCACAGAACAACAGACAGGACTTCTGTCTGAGAAATCAACACAGACCAACAGACGGAGAGAGTGTTGACATCACAAACATTCTCTCCCTCAGTCCTGCCTACTCCCAACTCTGCTCTCTTCTCATGCTCTTATCTGCTCCTTCCTGTTCCACCCTTTTTGCAAGGTCCTCCCACCATGGGCTCCCTTGTGATTACATTTGGCTTATTAAGGGGCAGGAGAGATCTTCAAATTCTCTCAGTCTTATTAAGGGCAGGGAAGATCTTCAAACTCCATTAGGCCTATTAAAGGAAATACAATGTATACTGTTTCCAGCAAAGACTCTTGATACAATCAATGGTGATGCTCAAAGGCAATTGAGTAGCTAAAACTCAATCTAGAAAAACAGCAAAAAAATCCTATTTTGCTAGTCATTACAGTAGGGCCAATGTAATAAGAAGGATAATTTTATGTAAACTAACATACATATTCAATGTCATCCCAATTAAATTACAAAAAAAA
>CM053580.1:379998633-380039700 GCA_028627135.1 Pseudochirops cupreus | reverse complement strand
AAAAAAATCCTATTTTGCTAGTCATTACAGTAGGGCCAATGTAATCAGAAGGATAATTTTATGTAAACTAACATACATATTCAATGTCATCCCAATTAAATTACAAAAAAAAATTACTTAATTAGAAAAAAACTAATAATGAAATACATTCAGAAAAGTAAAAAAGTCAAGAATATAAAGGAACTAATGAAAAAGAAATTAAAGAAAAGTTAAGCAGAACAAGATCTTAAATTATAAGGCAATAATTACTAAAACTATCTAGTACTGATTAAGAAATAAGATTTGTGAGAATAGATATAAAATTTATAGCAGCAAATAAATATAGTAATCTTGTATTTAAGAAGGATGAAAATAAGTTTTCAGGAAAAAAATTCATTATTTGAAAAAAAATTTGGGGGGAAAACTGGAAAGCAATGTAGTAGAAATTGGACATAGATCAATATCTTAGGCCATCTACCAAGATGAGGTTAAAATGGATGTGTGACCTAGATATGAAGAGAGACTACAGGAAAATTTTGAAGAACATGAAACAGATTAGCTATAAGACTTATGGATAGGCAGCAATTTATAAATAAATAGAAGATAGGAACAGAATTCAGTAAAAAAATTGATCATTTTGATTATATTAAATTAAAAAGGTTTTGAACAAATAAAGCAAGTGTAGCCAAGATCAGAAGGAAAACAGAAAATTAAGGAAAATTTTTATAGATAGTTTCTCAAATAAAGGTTTCATATTTCAAATAGATAAAGAATAATTTCAAATCTCGAAGAATACAAGGCACCCCTCAGTCAATAAATGATCAAAGGATATGAACAGGCAGTTTTCTGATGAAGGAATCCAAACAATTTATAGTCATATGAAAACATACTCTAAATTATTATAGATTAGAGAAATGCAAATTAAAACAATCTTGAGATATCATTTTATACCTATCAGATTGGCTAAAATGATTGAACGAGAAAGTGACAAATGTTGAGGGAGATGTGGAAAAATTGGGACACTAATTCACTGTTTGTGGAACTATGACACTAGTGATCCAGATACTCTGAAGGGCAATTTGAAATTATACCCAAAGAGTTATTACATTGTCTATATATCCTTTGACCCAGCAATACCACTATTAGGTCTGTTTCCCAAGATAATTAGACAAAAAAAGAAAATAACTTATATGTTCTAAAAAATATTTATAATAGCTCTCTCTTTTGGGGCAAAGAACTGGAAATTGTGAGGATGAGCATCAACTCAGGAATTGCTGAACAAGCTGTAGTTTATGATTATGATGGAATACTATTACAATGGCAAGCAAAGTAGTACTTTGTTGATTGTTTTAGCTATTCAAGTGCCTTTGAGCTTAACCTTTGATTGTATCAAAGTATACATTGTGTTGTGCTTAATAGGTCTAAGGGAATTTGGAGACCTTCCCTGCCCTTAATAGGCCTAATGGCATCACATGGAGAACATGGCGGGAGGAGCTTACCGAAAGAGTGGAACAGGAAGGAGTAGAGGAGAGAAAAGCTGGAGCAGACGTGGAACCAAGCGGAACTGAAGGACTAGAAGTCTCTCCTAGTTTAAAAACTCTATGATTTTGCAATGGTAGCTGGAATATAGTTTGTCAGCTGGATCTAAGGCTGAGTCTTAGTATGTCAACCATGTCATGTAACTACTAAGTGTTAGATGCAAAATTTCGACCCAAGTCTTCCTGATAGCACCCTATCCACATGTTATTGCTTAATATTCAATGCTTCATTGCTTAATATTTAAAATTTCAACTCCTCTAGTCTGGTTTTGAGAGTATTTTATGACATAAATTAATCCAAATCCTTAAATCATGTTTGTTTTTGAGCATGCCATACAAACCTACTCTAATTAGGAAGATATTGTTTTTGTGTTACTTAAAAATGTCATGTTCATTCCTGCCTCTATACTTTTGCTTCTGTAATGTCCTTTGCCCCCCTTAATATTTAGGCTTACATGCCTGTCCTTCAGAACTCAAAACTTTTATGAAACTTTCTTGAACTGCTCCAGTATACGTTGATATCTTCCTTCTTCCTTCTCTGTACTACTGAGTGTATTGTCAAAATTACATAATTTATCCCCTTATTGTCTCTAATTGTCTCAAATTTTGAAGCTCCTTGATTGTCATTTATTTCATTTGTATTCCCTACAATACCTGGAATAATGAAGGGTGCAAAATATAAGCATAGTCTACAAATCATATTAATTGGGGATATGAAAGCATTGAACCAATGTTACATGTAGCAGTGACATATATTGATCATCAAATTTGTTTCTTGAGTGATTTACTTAATGCTGAATGGATGGATGGATGAAAAAGCATTTGTTAAGTGCTTTCTATGTGAAAAGGGGATTGTGCTAAGCATAGTATCTTCTTTAGTTTCATTTCTACTGAAAAATCTTACAGGTTTCTGATGTTGAACTATTTGACAGTGCCAAGGACTTTGGTGTCGAGAACTTTCTTTTTAGGTCTTCAGTAGCAGTGGCTAAAGTGTCCACAAAAGCACTTGACAGACCACATGTCTGCCGGGGTTGTTTCCCTGAATGATGGCTACAGGGGCTGGAGCGGAAGCACAATCATTGTCCGGGAGGGATGTGGCCACTCACTAGGCTCTTGGACTGTTTACCTTCAAGTTGATGGAAATTGGTCAGTAATTGGTTTTGGTGGTGGTGAGGAAGGTAGGCCTCTTTCTCTGTGGTGCTTCTTTCTATGATGGCTCTGTGGCAAAGGATGGAAACAAGCCTAGTTGTCCGGGGGGGAGGGGGGAGGGGAGACAGACATTGCTATTTTTGAGGATCTTGGGTTCATGGTTCTGGGCCATCACAGTGTGAGGGGAAGAAATTGACGTGTTTTTTAAAAATATACTTTCCTCTAACTTTTATTTGTCTTTACTTTCCTAGACTGCTTTTTACCACTTTGAAGGAATTCTTTACTTAAGGAGTTATTGGATGTTTCTTATTAAGGGGTTCTTTATTTGAACCTGAGCCTCTGAGTGGTCCATGCTCCAGACATGGAATCACAAAAGGGGCACCAACCTATACCCAAAAAAGAATCCTCACTACAACACACCCTCTAGGTGGCCATTCCAGTTAAGTCAAGTCAAATTGATAGTTATTTGTTAATACTCTACTGTGTTGGTTGTGGTATATGAATGTAATGGAATACTATTGTGCTATAAGAAGTGAGGAGCAGATGGACTTCATGAAAACTTGGAAAGACTTACAGGAACGGATACTGAGTGAGGGGAGCAGAATCAAGAGAACATTGTACACAATTATAAACACATTGTATCTGTGATGACTAACTTTGATAGACTTGACTCTTCTCAACAATGCAAGGTTCTAAGACAACTCCAAAGGACTCATGATGGAAGAGGCTATCCACATCCAGAGAAATACAAATTGAAGCAAACTATTTGCTCTTTCTTTTGTTTTGTTTCTTCCCTCTCGTGGTTCATTCCATTGGTTATAATTCTTCTTTACAACTTGACTATTGTGAAAATATGCTTAATGTGAAGGTATATGTAGAATCTATATCAGATTACATGCTGTCTTGGTGAGGGTGGGAGAAGGAAAGGGAGAAAGAGAAAATTTGGAACTCAAAAGCTTGTGGAACTAATGTTGTAAACCGAAAATAAATCAATTTAAAAGAAAAAAACTAAAAAATACTCTACTGTGTTTCAGGAATGGGATTAAGTGATGGATAAATAAGGATAAATATGAAAAAGTCTCTGCCCTCAAGGAGTTTACTGGGGAAGGTGGGGTAGATAACATGTATGCAGATAAGCAAATGTAAAATATGTTTAAAATGAAAAATAACTTTGAAGGAGAAGCAACATTAATAATTGTAATTAGGCAAAGTATTTTTTAGCAGGGAGCCCAGGAATCAAGCTTTGAGGGATGTTAAGTTTTCCAAGAGTTACAAGTTAAGAAGGAAAGTATTCTCAGCATGTTCAAAGGTAGTTGAAATGCCACATAGGAGGAGTCATAAATTGACCAGGTTGACCAGAATTGAGAGTATGAGGAGAGTGATAAGTAATCAGTAATCTTCATGGGGCAAGAACTAAAGGCCCTTGAATATCACCAGTGTCCTCTTGGAGCTCTTTGGGATAGTTCTTCCTAAACTGTAGCACCCAGCGCTGAACATAATATTCAGGATGATGTAACTACAGCAAGGTGTGGTTGCATCAGTGGACAGAGCAGACTCATCTTCAAGAGTTCAAATCTGGTCTCAGATATTTACCAGCTATATGACCCTGGATAAGTTACTTAATCCTGTTTGGCTCAGTTTCCTTATCTGTAAAATGAACTGGAAGAGGAAATGGCAAACCATTTAAGTAGCAAACCATCTGGTAGCCTTGCCAAGAAAACCCCAAAATGGGTCACAAGATGCCATGTGTGACTGAAGTAAAATAGGACGATCACTTTCTTATTCCTAGGGATATTTCCTCTTTATTAGCCTCAGGTAGGATTAGCTTTTCTCTGCTGCCATAGCCCAGTTTACCCATATCAAGCTTGAATTCTACTAAAAGAGACTAGTATTCTAGGTAGGTAGGTGGCACAGTAAAAAGAGTACTAGCACTGCAATCAGAAAGATCTGAGCTCACCTTTGGGCTTAGATATTTATTAGCTATGTGAACCTGGGCAAGTCACTTGACCTCTGTCTTCTTCAGTTTCCTCATCTGTCAAATGGAGATAATAGCATTTACATCCCAGAGTTGCTGTAAAAATGAAATAAAATAATTCATAAGGCACTTTGCAAACCTTTAAATGCTATGTAAATAGCACCTACCATTACTTTCAGAAAAACTCCTGACTGATGAACCATCCCTCACCCATTTTGATCTTGGGAAGTTCATTTTTTTAAGCCAGTTATAAGATTTTATATTTATCTCTATTAAATTCTACCTCTTATGTTATATTAATATATTGATATTTCATGTTAAATCAAGGCTTATGACATTAGATTATAATGAATTAATGTCATCCTTGCAAAGCTATGCTGATTGAGACAATGTTATTTGGGGGTAGACCCATGGATGCTCAGTTGTGACTTGGTGTATTGAATTGTATATGTTTCTGAGTCTCATTAAGGATTAATTAAAATGAAGGGAGAAGACCTTATTAATTTGGAAGCCTTTTAACCACAAATCACTAACATTTAAAATCCATTTCTTTCAACCATGATCAGAATACAAGAAATTTAGGACCAGGTACAGACTTCTTATAGCCTATAGACCTACTTTTGTTTTACTTGGCCTCAGGGAATATTCTTCAGTAACACACAGAGAACCTGAAATGATTTTCAATATGGTACTAACAGTCTTTGAAAGTTGTACCCTGATGGAAAGTCACGGTTTTTCTACTTCACATCTCTAACCTCATGATAGCCTTTTATGGAAAGATGGTGGGGGGGAAGAGATGTTTTTGAATTTTGGGGTCAGTGATTTTTCACTCTATTTTCTCTTTATGATTTCCATTTTTCTTTTCCCTTAAAAGAAAAAAAAATAAAGCTAGAAACTTAACTGTGGTAAATGTTTGAAAAAATCTACAATGGAAAAAAGTGACCTTTTGAAAATTGAAAGGTTACAAAACTCTTCCTCTTCTTGTTTTTCTCACCATTTAGATCATTGTTATTGGTTGCATTTTTGCTTGTTTTTCTTTTCTATACTTCACATTCCTCACTCCCTTTTGATCTTTCTCATTTATTTCAAGGAGCACTAATTAAAATATACTGTATGCAGAATGTCATGCCATTGAGTTTATTATGCATCAACTACAGGCATCAATGTCCACCAGGATCTCATTCTCTCCCCTAACCCTCATTCATAAGTTGATACCAAAACTGGAGGCCAATTGTTATTTTCTTAAGGTGTGTTTTAAAGATTTTGTCATCAAAATTAATTTCATAGCCTAGGTTCTTCTGCAGTTGCTACTACTATTAGCACACAGAAACTTCTGTGTTATAACAGCAATATTTGTATTTCTTAGGCATTCCTGTATGTTGGTGCCTCCTTTGGGTGCTTGTACTTATAAAACCTGGCATGAGGTATTACAAAGAATGGGGGGGCGGGGGGAAGGAAGGGGTTTTAACAAAAGAAACCAAACTTGTCAGCTTTGAGGTTGGTTAATATCTAATCTACCTCCTCCTTTCCTCTTTCCCTTCCTGTTAGAACATGGCCTTCTCTTCCTCCTAGCAAACCTCTGTATGTGTGTGTTTTTTTCTCTAAAATAATTTATCGTGTCTTTTAAAATGCGTAACCTAATGTGGTCCTCACACTAACGCTGTGGAGTGGAAAGAGCAGGGATTATCATACCTCTTTTACAGAGAAGAAACTTGGTGTTCATAGAGTTGAAGTGACTTGGCCAAGGTTACACTGCTGCTAAGTAGCAAAGCCAATATTCAAAATCAAGCTTTCTGCCCCACATCCAACTACTCTTTATACTATTTTCAAAATAATAATTCCTTACATTTCTTTAGTGCTTTAAATATATTTAAATCATATATACATTATTTCTTTTGGTCCTCACAGCAGCCTTTCAATCTGAACAATGTTAGCCAATTATTAAATGCTTACTAAATGCTAGAAATTGCTCAAGGTACTAAAAATACAAATACAACAAATGAAGCAATTGCGTTTTACGGATGAGTAAACTGACACTCAGAGATGTTCAGTGACTTGCTCATGGTTAATGTTTTTCTATCCTAAACCATGACATAGAGAGTGTGGAAGCTTTATTATAAAAATGCCAAATAATTTATAATAATATCAATAAAGATGCACGTTAGTAAAGAGCATAGCAGGCAGATCTTGACATCTAGAATCCTTGGGGGCAAGTCTTTTAATCTCTCTGTGGCCCCAAACAATTCTCTAAAAGTAGAGAATACAGATGAGATGTCAATCTCATTGGTGAAGGAAAATTCTAAACTGGGAGTTTCCAACAGGAATGAAATCATAGTTTTGAACCCAGCCACGCCTACTTGCTCCCCTAAGTAATCAACTTCACATATCTATGGGTGTCAGATATAAAACAGATATCATAAAATACAAATCCTTAACAAGTAAGGATTGAATATAGGCCAAAGTCCAGAGCAAGCAGGAACTCAACTTTTATTGCCAAATTTAGTCATTTCTTTGTTTTAACTGAGATCTTCTGCCCTCATTATGGTCATTAGTGCTTGTCAATAAGTAGTTATGCTTGGATTTCATGCACCTTGAATTCTCAAGCAGAAACGCAGATTCAATCAATATTTTCACATAGTGACACCTGTAATCAGGGCATGGGCTCTTACTTAAGCTGAAACATGATTATACTTCATAATAGAAGTCTAAACAAAATTCTAATTCATGGATTTACTAATTATTCTTCACAGCTGCAGCTATTAACCATAACATATATAATATATAATCAAAGCTATACAGAGATATATAATTTACATCATATGTAATGTGGATTTATTCTACGAATATAAATGAATGCATTGGCACATATATACACTGGCAGAGACATTGTGGCCTTACTCTTGGGTGGGTCTCATTAGTTGAGAGCAGTACTCCTTTAAGAAATAAAGTGGTGCGGCAAGCACCCAGATCCATCCTGAGAAGTTGTTCAACACAGAACACAGTTTAGCTCCATGAAAATGTCATTCAGTGAAAGTACTTTTCTTGATACGGTTTAGGTGATTCCTCACTTCTTGGCTCTTCTCAATTGCTTATGGCTTCATCCAATGTTCTGATTGGATGTGTATGTACAACCTACTAAATAACCCTTTCGAAACATTCAGTTTTCACCTTCTTTCTTCTGTTAACTGCCTTACAAACACTGCTTCAGGTGTTGGCAGGAAGTTAATAAATGAGAACAGCTAATGTTACAAAAAGATTGTAGAACATATCCCTAGAGGAAATTGACCTCAAATTAAATTGTACACTCTTGCCACAGGATAAAGGGGTAGGGCAGGGGCACAAGAAACAAAGTGATAGAATATGCTGGAACCACTCAAAAAGAGAAAATTAATTTCATTTAAGTCTTTTCACTTGAATGGTAAGTAATGACTTCTAGTAACAGATACGTTGCAAATAATATAAGACCTACAGTCATTTTCTAATGATAGATCTTAAAGAGGAACTTCATAGTAAAAAAATAACAATGAAATAAAAGGGGGGAGTGCAAAACCCTCTTGGGCTTAGGTTTCGAATAGAATAGAGACATTGTGTTTAGCATTTATAGATTATATTGCATAGTCAATGCACTTTACAAAGTAATCCCCACAAAATGGCCCCTTAGGCACAGTAAACTCTCTTCCTTCAGTCGTACAGAAGAAAAAAAGTGAGCTGCCAAGAGACTCATTCATTTATTCATTCATTCACCCATCAAATATAGACTTGTAGAATCTTGGAGTGAGAAGGGACCTCTTGGTAATCTTCTCCACACCCTGTGCAGGAAAATGCTTTGCAATATCCTCTATAAGTGTTATATAGGTCAGTTCCTCGAGGCCAGGGGCTCCTTTTTGCCTCCTTTTTCATCCTCAGTGCTTAACACGGTGCCTGACACACAATGGATGCTTAATAAGTGCTTACTGACTAGCTGACACTTGAAGTTCTTCAACGATGCAAAATTTATTATATCTATCCTTAGGAAATTCCACTTTGGGGACAACTCTAATTGCTAGAAAGGTTTGTTTTTTTATTTTTTTCTTACATAGAACCAGCTTTCTGTCTTTGATTTATTCTCATAACTCTGTAGCCAAATGAAATGCATGACTGGAGGGAGCAGAGGTGTCCTGGTAAATGTTTAACTACCAGCTCTTCCCCCTTCCCCCCGCCCCAAAAAAGTACAGCTGCCAGTGTTGTGGTTTAAACCCAGGAGCGCCAAAAACTGTAAAGGTGGGGGCTCTGCCCACCCAAAAACTGTTGCAGTTTCATGATGTGTTGTGGTAGAACCATCTCAAAGAATTCAGTCAGATCACTTCTAATCCAAGTGTAGGTGTTTATTGAGATAGATGCCTCTCATGAAGCTGGCTAAGTTTCAAGAGGAACCAGCAACTTTAGAGAAAGCAAGATGGATTTTTATAGGATAAAGATGTAATTACATAACAGAAATTTACATAGAATAGAGGCATGTCATTAATATTAAAAAGGCAGGAGGAGTTTGTTAAGGGATTAGGTAATGCCTCCGAGGAGGGGTGCCATCTGTGGTTCAGTGGTTAAACATTCTGGTCCCTCTGTCCTCCAACTGGCTAGTTATTGTGGTCCTGTCTGGTCAAGATGGATGCTGAGATTTTTTTGAATACAAAAACACACCTGTTTCTATGAGAATGGGTCTGGGGGCAGTGACCAGGTAGACGCAGTAGCTGGGTTCACATCACGTGGACACATCTACTGTTTCTGTGGGAACTAAGAGTTCAGGGACACACCTGTTGTTCCAGTGAGCAGTGAGGCATGTATGAAGAAGTTAGGATATTGGCTGAGGTTAGGTAGGTGCAATGGACTTGCTGTTCGGAGGGCCAGGCCTAGAATGAAGTTAGAATGTTGGGGCTGGGGGCACCTTTATTAGGATTCCATAACCAGGACACATTTTCATGCTTAATCTGCATCATGAGTGTTTTCTCCATCACTCTCTTAAGTCTAAACAATCAACTAGTCAACAACAAAGTAGATGCAAGATTTGTAGCGTTTGTTGTTTTTTGAGGAGTCAACGCTCCCAACGAAAATTTAACAATGGGTTCATCTACTGGTTGGAACTCTTTTCAATACTGAGAGATTTTTTAGTTTATAAATGAGGGAACTGGGGCCCCAAGATGCTAAGGAATTTGCCCAAAGTCAAATGGTCAATGAATAGCCCAGCCAGGATTCAAGTCCAGGTTTTAAAATTCCAAATCTGGTGTTCTTTCAGGATATGACAAAGGTGAACCTAAAAGTTCAACATGTTCTCCACTTTCTAGAACCATGCAGAGCAAAAGTAATGGCTCTGTGAGCCCAATCAGTCAATCCTTTCTGTATCCAGCCTGTACTTGTCTATCTTATCCACAAAGACATCATGATATTCTTTGACAAATGCCTTTCTTAAAGTCAAGGACGGTATGCATGCAGCTGTCCTTTGGTTTACCTGTTATTTAATCCTGTCAGAAAAGGAAGGAGAGCCTAGCATGCCTTCCACTTGATGAACCCATGTTGCCTCATACTGATCGCCACTTTTTAAGTGTTCACAGACCAAACACTCACTGCACCAATATAGTTCTAGAAAATTTCCAGGTAACAGAAGTCAAACAAAACTGTCTTTTGTGTAAGGTGTTTGAAGAAACTATTTTCTTCCCTGATAGGAAAAGTAGAAGTAAATCATTGCTCCCATTTTCCACTATTTTTCAAGGATTGCCAAAAATTCCTTCAAATTACTTCAGAACTTTTAGTTGTTATTCAGGCCTGGCGACTTCAATACACCAGGGACAGCTCAGTAGAACAGTAGAGAGAGCTCCAGACCTGTAATTTAAGAAGACCTAAGTTCATAGCCAACCTTATACACTTACTAGCTTCGTAAACCTGGACAAGTCATTTAACTCTGTTTGGCTTAGTTTCCACATCTGTAAAATGAGATGAAGAAGGAAATGGCAAATTGCTCTAGTGTCTTTGCCAAGAAAATCCCAAAGGGGTCCTGAAGAGTCTAAAACCACTCAGAAACAACAAAGGTACTATCTTGGAATTTCCTCACATAGATAGGCCTTCAAATCTCTTTTTTGGGCTATACTTTTTTTCAGTCTAAATATCATTATTTTTAAAAGGAAAAATGGAAATAAAATAGGAACTATCTAGTACAGTTATCTTTCCATTATAAGAGCATCATGATACAATGGGTACAGTACTATGCTTGGGAGTCACAGGACTTAAATTTAATCCTATCTCTGTCACTTACTACTTGTATGAACTTGAGCAAGTTACTTAATCCCTATGGGCCTCAGTTTCTTCAACTGTAAAATGATGCCTCTTGTTGGACTAGATGATCTCTAAGATCCCTTCCAGTTCTAAATCTTGGACTGGGTGATCATCCCAATTTTCCTAAGCATAAGTGCTATTCCTTCATTAATATTTCTTATTACTTCTTACTATTTTAAAGCACCTGCTAAGCACAGTGGATTATATTTAAGAGATTCATAGTAAATATAATTAAAATCATTTCATGTCAGTTTCCTTTTAAGAGGAAGAAATTGTAAGAATTTGGAACTAAAGAGGAGAAAGAGAATGTTACCTGGATTTGGCATCGAGACTACAGGAGATTTAAAGAACTGGCTCTTTTAGATAGCTAGGTGGTGCAGTGGCTAGAAGGCTGGGTCTGAAGTCAGGAAGACAAGTTCAAATCCAGCCTCAAACACTTACTAATTGTCTGATCTTGGCCAAGTCAATTAACCTCCATAGAAGGCTGGGTCTGAAGTCAGGAAGACAAGTTCAAATCCAGCCTCAAACACTTACTAATTGTGTGATCTTGGCCAAGTCAATTAACCTCCATCTACTTCAGTTTCCTCAGCTGTAAAATAGAGATAATAATAGCACCTACTTCTCAGGGTTGTTGCTATTAAGAAATGAGATGATGCATGTGAAGTGCTTAGCCCAGAGATTGGCACACAGTAGGCTCTAATTAAATGCTTATTTTCCTTTTTCCTTGAAATTTGGTCAATTCCCCCCCCCCCCCGCCCCCATTCACATGGACCATCTCACTGTAATCGTGGTTATATATCTCAAATACAAAGTAGCATAAATAATTTATTTTTAGACCTACGAATGGGCTTGTTCTGTCATTCAACTTTACTGAGTACTGATTCCTCCAGGTTAAATGAGTTTTATTCCAATCTTCTGTTAAAACTTTTGACTGCCACTGAATTCCAAAAATGCAAAACCTGACATTTCAATGAAATGATTCTCTGAAACCACTGAGTTTTAAACTGAGGTTTTCATATGAGCAGATGCTGCTCTGGTTTCATAATGAAACTTAGACAGCTCAGATAGGGGCAAGCACCACATGAATTTGAAACCCAAAGCAAAGGACAAAGTTTCATGAAAACAATCACCGAAGATGGAAAGTAAAATTAAAATCTTTCACTCTATTTCACCATCATTCCCTTATTGTTCATCCCTAAAAGAATAAACCTTAACAGTGAATTTTTTTTAAAGTCACAGAGGATCTGAACAAGGTTACCTCTGCTATACTAGACTCACCATTCATTGATTCACATATTTTTTTGACTTTTTTCCCTTCATTTTCCCAGATTCTAGCATAAAGTGAGATACATAGTAGTTACTTAATAAATGCTTGTTGATTGATTCAAAGTTAGTTAAGCATCAAAGTTGCAAAATGAATTGTGCTAAAGACCTGGGGGAGGGGAGGGGACAAAAATAAACATGACATTATATAATCAAGTCATGATTGTAACTCAAGATATTAAATACATATCTTATTAATTTTATATTTAGATTTAATACAGGCTCTTTAGCATCTGACTACTAACTCAGAACAAAGCATATATTAAGATTTTTCTGGTTTATAAAGCAACAGAAGATCTCCAGCATTCCTTTCCAAAAAAGTTGTTTGATGCTGTTGCTTAATGCCCACTTAGCATAAACATCAAATTCATCAGTGATGATACGAATTGGATTCTTGAGCTTCTTGAAGTTCACTCATCACCTAAGAAAATAGATGTATGTTTATCCCAAAGTTCCTGTCTTACAGACTAGGTCATCACAAATGGCAACCATTTATATGAGACTATTCGGCTCTAAAAACGATTCTCATTGCCCATTGGTGTGCCATTTCTTACTCTAATAAAAAAAAAATGAAAAGGTCATTCTAAAAGTGAAAAAAATAAACCCACCCAAACAATCTATACAAAGATTTGTTCTGAAAGCTTCATGGAGGAATGTTTGGAAGCTCATTTCAGCTGAATGTTAAGGTTTGATTATAGGATTGAATTATATAAACATGATTTGTTTTTAAACATATATATATATAATATGAATATATATGTATACTAAAAAACCAGGTGGTTTTAAAAGCTACATATTTCAAATAGAAGCTTTTAAAATATAATTTCAATTATGTTTCCTTTTTTAAAAAGAGATTTAAAATCAAAATGAAAAGTATCAGTCATGACCTATGAGTTGATGGCAGGGTCTTCACAATCCCCATATTTTCATTGGAGTATTTGACTTTGGCTACATAAATTGAGTTTTACATTGTTTTTCTAGCCTGTCTTCTGAACTATTTATAGTAATACAGAATCCAGGTTTTGTTTTTGTTTTGTTGTGTTGCATTTTTTGCATTTTAACATTCTCCTTCCCTCCAACCCTCTCTCCCTATTCATAACTCTACTTTCACCTCCAAATCCCCCTCAGGTTATATTTGTCCTACACATGAAAGAAATCAGGAATAAGGGGAACTGGATGGCATCCTCCGAAATAGTAGGCATTTCAGAACATCTTTCCAGTTGTCAGTGTCTGTATCATCTCAAAGTATGGTTTCAATTTTACTCTTGAAATATGAGTCAAGCCGTGTTGCCAACACATATTTTCCCCTGTCATAACATTTCACTTATTCCTGAGTCTGTAGACAGCTTATAGGTTACATCTTTTCCCCAGCCTTATTGAAACAGTATCTTCTTGCTGTTGGAATTCATTTTTCATTAGGAAAAGCAAAAGCAGATCTTATGCCTGATAAGTGGCAGCACCTGGCTTAAAGACTTGTCATCAATGCTGACTTTTTTGAACGATCACCTCTAATAATTGGGGAATGGAACCAAAGCAGCAGTCACATCCCAATTAGAAGAGGTGAAGACACTGTCTACCATGCCTCTCTTGCATGGTCCATCATAATCATCATTGATTCCACTCCTCATACACCCCCCCAAGGAGTTGTTAAAGCATGTAATATGCAGAGCAGCAACAACTCGAAGGGATGCTTCCCTTAGACTATATCTTGGCCAGTATCTTTTTGACAGTGTATTTGACAAGCCCACAGATCTGATGCTAAATGTTCCATTGGATGTATTTTAATGGCTGGAATGCTGAGCATAGAGTCAGAGGTGTAAGCTGAAGCATCTTTAACCTCAAATAGCCTGGAATTGATCTTTATTTTAAATAATTATTTAAACTGTACATGGTGGAATTTTTTTTTTAATTAAAAAGAAAAAAACACTACAAACTGTGAATGAAAACAAAGTAGCAGGATTCTAGGATGGAAAGTCAGTTTTTAGGGACTTTTATGAAAGCTTATAAATTATGTTCAAATAAAGCATTATAGTTTACAAATCACTTCCACATACTTTAACTAATTTCATTTATTGTTGAGTCAATTTAATAAATAGAAAGCAAGCAGAATTGTGACTGGGAAATTATGCAGCATTTTCTATGATCTCAAGAGCTGCCTGTCACAAAAGCCTTTTTATTTTTTTACTTTTTTGCCTTTTGGAGAGGGGAAGGTAGAACAATTGGGGTTAAGTGACTTGCCCAAGGTCACACAGCTAGTTTTGTAAGTGTCTGAGGTCAGATTTGAACTCAGGTCCTCCTGACTTAAGGGCTGGTGCTATATTCACTGTGCCACCTAGCTACCTCCAAAAGCCCATTTTTAATACCAATATTTCCTGATGTGATATTGCTGAAAAATATTATAATGGAATGAATTACAGATAATCCACAGGTAGTGAAATGACAAGTGACAAATGCCAAGTAAACTGTAGCAGATTAAGCAAATTGATTATGTCAGTAAACAGGTAGTTGTAGTGACAAGACTCTCTTGTTTAGATTCTGGGGACCTGAATTTGAATCTTGATACTTGTGTTCTATTAAGAAGACAATGGCACAATAGAAAGAACATAGATTTTCATCTTGTATTCAGAAGGTCAGGTTTTGCATCAACTTAATTCACCTCTCTGAGCCTTAGTTTTCCCCTCTTTAAAATGAAGGGGTTATACTATAAGATCTCCTCTAAACCTTTGATTCTTAGGATCATTAATGACATAATTGTGAATATTTGTGACCAAAATAAGAGGGTGTATAACAAAAATAAAGGTAACTAGCTAGAGAGACTGAGTTCTACAATGGCATCTATGACATATTTAAAGAACTGGATGAAGATTCCAGCATATCACTTAGATTCCTTAAGAAAAAATTGTGGAAACACATGGACATGGTAGCTCAGAAGGCATGAATGAGTTATACTGTGCACTGGTAGGGAAAGCCCCTACGTATGAGGTCACAGAGCCATCAAAATATGTAATCATCTTTATGATAGCCCTGTGAAGTAGGTACATTAGAAAGTGTTATCCTTATTTTCAAGGAAAGGAAACTGAGATAGGCCTAGAGATGAAGTGGCTTGCCTAAAGTCACCTATCTAGTAAGTGGCAGAGTTGTTGATCAAAGCCAGGCCTTCTGACTCCAAGCCCAATATTTCTTTCAGTCTGTCACTCTGCCCCTTTTCTTAATCAAAAAGGTTCTTTGCAACATAAACCTTTGCAAAATGGACATCTTTCATTAGACTCATTCAGTATAAGCAGAAAAAAGGCCTCATTCTTGCTGTTTAAAAAAATTGAATTATTTCAAAATTAAATTATTCATAATTTATAAAGTGTAAGTGTAATAAAGAAAGACATAAAGAAAGGAAATGAATTGGGAGAGGAAAGTATAAGGCATCCTATGAAATCTGGTATATTTTATAAGAAAATCTGGTCAGAGTAATATCAGGAAAAGGACAGAGAGAGTAATAAATAATATCAGTATCATCTTACATTTATATAGCCCATTGCATTTTGTAGTGTGGAGATGGTTATATTAGAAATAAATCATCCAGCTGTGACCTCTGGGGTGAAATACAGTAACCATGCAATAACAGCTGCATAGCAACACTGAAGACTATTTAGGACAGGAAGTAAAGAAGGGTCTTAAAGTCATGGATAATGTTTTGTGGAAATATAAATAACTGGTTTGGGATTGGGCTAAGATTTGAGGGGTGACAGCCCTCACCTCATAGAAAATTCCTTGGCATCTTAAAAATGAAGTCAATTACCCAGAACTGAAGGGCAATTGCATCTACAAAGTTCTCCCTTAGCTTCATGAGTTTGAAAAGAGGGATGAAGATGTGGTGATATTCTGGAAACAATACTGTATTTGGAATTAGAGAAGCTGGGTTTGATTTCTGGTTTTTCCACGAAAGCTATTATGACTGTGGGTAAGTGGGTAAGTCACCTAACCTTGCTAAGCTTTGTCTCCTCTGTAAAATGGAGTTGAAAATGATGGTTTTTGAAAGCCATTCCAGTTCTGTACAGTGTAATCTCAATCCTGTAAAACTTTTACCTGCTTATTTTATCAGTTTTAAATGGTGGTGGTGGGGAGAGGGAAGGCAGAGGGGAAACTGTGAAAACAAAGGTGAGTGAACATTTGCTAACAAAGATTTCCAGGATCTTGCCTCTTCTTTGCACATTTTGGAACATCTACAGGTATTTATTACCTATGAAGTATGTTTTATAACTTTCTTTGTGGTCATGGCAACACAATATTTCCTCTAGGAGTCTAAACACACTATTATATTGTCTCAGGTTTGGTATTTGTTCCAGAAGAGTGTCGTTTCATCAGAGAATGTTCTTTCCTCCCCCCTTCCCTTCTTTTCTTCCTTCCTTCCTTCCTTCCTTCCTTCCTTTCTCCCTTCCTTCCTTTCTTTCTTTCTTCCTTCCTTTCTTTCTTTCTTTCCGTCTTTCTTTCTTTCCTTTATATTCTCAGGCCCTAGAAGAGTTCCAGCCTCATAAGAAATCTTTATTAATCAAGTAATTAATTAGCTATTTTTGGTGGGAATGTTAGCTTGTCTTTCAGAATAAAGTGTCAAAAATTGAGCAAACTAGTCAATTTAAGTCCTGATGTATTTCTGTGACTGGTGTGTGTGTGTGTGTGTGTGTGTGTGTGTGTATGTGTCTGTGTGTGTGTCTGTGTATCTGTGTACAGGTGGTCTGTAAGCAGAAACTGAAAGATCACTTATCAAGGACCTTGGAATTTCTTTTCAACTATGAATTTTTTACTAAGTGCTGCCTATCAACTCCCTATCAACTCTTAAATTCTGTGATTCTGTGCAAATGAGAGGGCAAAAGAAAAAATGTAAAGATGTAACCCTGGATTTGTGCTAGGATATCATGAGCCTTGAGCCTAAACTAGGGCAAACAGAGAAAATCAGTAAAGGTTTAATTTTTTACAAAAGAAAATCACTGGGGAGCAAATAAAGTGAATGAAAATTAAAATAACTTGATACTGAAGAAAAGAGAAGCATTAAATCCTGAGTAAAAGTAATCAAATTGGTGCCCCAGGTGCACCAAAGGTGGAAAAATATTTTAGAGCTTTGAGAAACATTTGAGAGCTAAATTAAACAGGCTAAATTAATCTTTGAACAATTTTCTTAGTGGGGAAAAAGGTATTCATTTTTTTTCCACCTTAGTGAATTTATTAATCTCCCCATAGGCAAAAAAAAAGTCATTTAAATTTTTTAAGTACAGAAAGATCTGAGGAATTTCAAAGCACCATTAAAAGGCATGAGTCATCCTCATTACAAGTGTGTGAACAATCAGTTTTTTAAGGACCTTTCAGCCCATTCTTATAAAGTGGTCTTAGAAATCCTTGATAGAAATCTCCCTCTTCTTAATATGTGTTTTCACCAGCAAAATAAAACATCATGAAAACAAAAGAGGAAGGTCAAATAAAATAAAGAAGGTGCCTCAACAAATGATTAATATGAAGGTGGCTAGGTAACGCCTGGCTTCAAATGTTGATTAATTCAATTTAGGCGGACATAGAATGAAAATGTCCTTGTTGTTCAGTCTTCCCAGTTGTATCTGCCTCTTCCTGACCCCACTTGAAATTTTCTTGGCAAAGATATTGGGGTGGTTTGCCATTTCCTTCTCCAGTTCATTTTACATTTGAGTAAAGTTAGGCAAACAGGGTTAAATGACTTGTCTATGGTCACATAATTAAAAAATGTCTTAGGTCAGAATTGAACTCAGATCTTCCTGATTCTGGTCCTCTTCATTGTGCAACCTAGTTGTCTGAAAGTGTGCTATGTTATCTCAAAATCAGTCTGTGAATTTCCAATGTTCCTATACTATAGGAAACTTAAACCACTCAGTTGGCATTTCATCTCAAAAATTCTTTCTCTCACAAGCAAACACACACACACACACAAACACACACAAAGTTTCACTTCATGGTAAAAAAAATTTTAGTTCCACATAGTAACATGGTGTGAGTTTGCTGATATTGAAAGGATATTACAACTGTGGGTGGTGCTTTCTCCTAAGGGACTGAAACCATGCTCTAAAATGTAGACTTACTGTACTCCTCCACTTTATGACAAATGGAAGGGGGAAAAAGACATTCATCTCCTGAAATCAGTGGGAGTGTGAGGGCATGCAAGTTTTCAGGGATAGAAAAAGCCCATAAGATCATAGATCCAAAGCTAAGTGACCTTAGAAATCAAAAGTGCTTCAATTTTTTTCAGATGCCCCTTTCAACCCCTAAAGTACTTTCCAATTGCTATGCAAGGCTGAAGTACAGAAGTAGCAAGATGTAAGCTGTATGTTTTTGACGTCTCACATGCAAGACTGACAGCTACTGCTGTGACATACGGGATTCCTAGGTAAAAATTTAAAAGTATGCCTTTTCCTCCCAACCTGCTTCTCTGTGTATTACACTGGAATAAGGTTTGGGGCTTCATTCTAACACAGATGAAAACATCACAAAATTGACATGGAAACTGTAGGGGTTTTTGTTGTTATAAATAAATGTATATTGTAATAAAATCTTACTTTTTCATAGAGTGATATTTAAAAGTGTCCCTTGATTTATCTATCCTAAAATATATGTCAATAAGGTTGCAACCTATACTACCCCTAATTCTAAGTGCTTTTGCCAAGATTATATTATGAATATTATCATCTTTTTATCATTTTAGAACAATGGAGGATGAGAGCTCTTCATGAATTTCATAGATTGTTATCTGGATTAATTTTCAATTTTTGAAATATATAGAGTGGTATTAGCATGTTGGGTTGGTTGGAGTTCCCAGTTCCACACTGTAATCACAAAGCCAGTAGGTAATGATGAAGTAGAATACCAAGGCTTATGAGATTTTACAAGATGATGAGATTATCCCAATAGTGAACTTCCTGAACCTTGGAGAAGTCAATCAGATAAATCCCAAAGTAGTACATGCAGTTAGGTGAGAAATGGACCAAAGTCTTCCGATTCCCAGTTCAATGCTCTTTCCATTATATAACGCTGCCTATAAGATCATAAGAAATGATATTTGCAGGAAGGATCAATGACCCACCGTGTTCTGTCTCTTAATGTGGCAATATAGGACAATGTGCAGGTCAGCAACTATCCTCAACTTTTATAATCTCAAAAGGTTAGGTGTATACCTTTAAGTTTCCTTAGGATATCATTATAGACTGTTCATGCATGAATTTATTTTAACTTTTTAATGTGATATATACACATATACACATTTAAATGTATGTATATTTATATATACACATATATACATATATGTATGAATATATAAATTCTTTAACACACACACACACACATATATATATCTATATATGCATGCATGCATACATATAAATTTCCTCCCCATGACCGATCAGTTGCAAAAATCTATTACTCATTTGTCAAGTGGTTTTAGCCCTAACATGAACTCTTTCAGGCTTCAAGGTCATTGGGGACCCAGTATTTGTCCTGTCTTCTCACTCTGATTTTATATATTTTGTTCCTCTTACCTTCATTTCTTAGGCTGAAAGTTACCAAGCTATTGAGGTTTAAGTTTTTTGTTTCTTTTTCCCTCCTCACACAATAGTACCTTCTGATTTTATACCTTAGATAATTTTATTTGTTTTCCTTTTGGCTTACTTAAGCTCTATTTTTTTTGTTTGTTTTGTCTTGGTTTTGATTTTTTGGTGTAGAATTAAGAAGTATGAGATTTATTCCAGATATGAATGCTTTGAGGCTTTGCACAAAGTAGGTACTATTTTCCTTTTTTGGTTTTAAACCTCTTTTCTTATAATATCCAGTATTATACCATAGTAGTAGAAGTAGTAGTAGAAGTAGTAGTAGTAGCAGCAGGGGTCATATGATATAATATTTTGCCATATCAGCATCTTGGACCAATGCCTTCTTGAGAAAAGTTACTGTAATGCTTAGACTCTTAGACTCTTGTTGTGAGTTCAAATGATTGGTCTGTGGTCTACTATCCTAAAAGAATGGAGATTGGATAACTTTTCTCTCACATTGAAGTTTATCTGTTGAGTTATTATTTCCTCCCCCCCATACAAACCAGTTTCATAATAAATTAATAAAAGTCAGATCACTGAATGGTATTTGTTGCTTCCTAATTCTTCTTAGCTCATGGCCACCTGGGTTGAAAACCATATAGAGGATTTATCCAAGTATTTTATGAAGCCCATATATTTCTAACTAATGGTATGTATATAGAATGAACTTGTATAAGAATGGCCCAAATTCAACTTCCTCCCTGGATATAAAATTTCATATTTAGTGAGTCACATCCTACTCTCCATACTCATGAGGCTGAAAAGCTTAGCTCCTTTCTAGTTCTTTCAAAACATCACCCCTGCATCAGCCTCAGACAATAATCTCCTATAGTTGTTTACCTCATTGGCAAGGATTAACATAATCCTGTATATTCTCAGTCTAAACTCCAACTGAGAAAAGGACTTTCCTTAGTGATCTTGATAATGGTCTTATTACACTGGCTTGTCAGTGATTTGGTCTATTCCTGTAGATTTCTTGAAATCTATTTCACTTGATCTGTATTCCTATGATTTTGTACTTGTGATTGTTCCTTTTAGTGCCTGGTGAATCCCATGTCTCAGCCCCAAGGAAATAGGATCCTATATCTCCCATTTTGCCTTTCCCTAGGATCTTTATATAGCATGCTGATAATAACATATTTTAGAAATAAAGCAAGCAAGATTATAGCAAATATCACTGAGGGAGCCTAAATGAACCTCTGCTCAGGAATGACAGAATACAGAGTCTCTCAATGGCATTTGATATAGTCATGCTAGGTAGCTCAATTTTTAGCCTACCATCTTGGTTGTTAGTGCTGTCATCTTCTTGAAATTATATTGGGTTTGTTTATCTGCATGAGTAGCCAATTTTTACATATATAATATAAGCTCTGTGAGGATGGGGATCGTTTCCTTTTTGTGTGTTTGTATCCCCAGTGTATGACACAATGTCTTGTATCTAGTGGGCACTAAATAAATGACTGCTGAATGGAATGGAATTAGTTGCACCACTTGAAAGTTGGTTTCTTGTAGTGAAGAGAGTGCTAGGCTTAAAAGGAGAAAGACCTGGTTTTATATTCCACCTTTAATACTCGCTAGAAGTATGACCCTGGGCAAGTCCTTTAGTGTCTCTGCCTCTCCTCACCCCCACCCTCCAGGTGTCTTGCTAGGAAATATCAAAAACCCTAAATCATAAATTGAGTATCCAGTTCCTACAAACAAAATTCAATTAGAGATCCTTTGAGTATAACCGCTTGGCTACTCTAACAATATTTTGCTACACACAAAAGTAGAACATCATTTGGGAACCTGGGGATTTCTACTGTGCGTTCCTTCTAGGTTACCTTTTTGATATGTTAAATTTTCACTATATATTTTATTTACCTTTGAGATAATATTCCTTTTTTTAAAGTCTTGCCCTTTGCTTCTTTCTGCCCAATACATCATGGTGACACTTCTTAAATCTTGGTATGGAAACTTAGCAATGACACCTTGAAATTCTAAAGCCACTGATTTCTCCACCAGAGTCCTACTTAGATGCTTCCTTATTGTTTGGAGGAGATCCTGGGGTTTTGAAGGCTATGGATCACAAGTTCTTAGTAGGTCCAATTAGTTGGGAAGATTTTGAGTCCAGCAACAATGATGGACTCAATCTTTTCTTTTCCTTTTAAAATAAAATTTTTTTTTAATTTTTACATGACCAGTCTGCTCATTTCAGAAAGAATCATCACCAGGTTGACTTTAAGTCAATGCATACTTGGCTCCAATAACTCCTAAAGATCACCTACTAAAGCAAAGAATAATGAAGAGGGAAGCACTGGATTAGCTGCTGGTAAAATCTGTACTGGTAAAAGAAATATTTATGTGAAGGAAGTCACAGGAACTTGAAATAAGAGGCAGCAGGACATTATGGATGGAATGCCAAACCTACAATCAAGAGGACCTGGATTCAAACCATTCCATTTATACTTAAACACTCTTATAGTATCTGGGGAAATGGACACAAAGGTGAGATAGTCTCTGCTTTGAAGGAACTTACTTTAGAAAGTTTTGATGAGAAGTGTCATAAGGACAGCAAGTTAATCCATAGGACAGCCACTTTATATGTCATTTCCAGAAGCAGTTACTGTTTTGATTCCTTGTTTCTTGGGAAGAAATCAGAAAGTAGGTAGATGGATACAGCAGGGCAGATGGTGGTCCAGGATGGACAACTTGAGGGGGTGGAAAGTGTAGTCTAGCTAGTATGAGGCTAAGAGAGGGCTGGCTGAATATCCACTCACTTACATAACTATGGCTGCAGGCAAGTTGAGAATAGCTAACAGGATTTTGATTGGGTAGTAGATACGGACTGTATGGACCTCAAAGAAGGAGTAACTGGGTGAAAGTCATTGGGAGAGAATCTAGAAGTGAACTTATGACATATCAATATTCTATATTATCAACATAAAATATAATTTGTTATAATAATATCATATGATATATAATATGTTAATATTATAGTTTATATTAATATGATTACTATATTATATACCTTATCACACAACATGCAAACAATATGTGTATAATAAATGGCAGATAATGTGTACATTGAATGACATTACACATGTGCTATGTGTTATTGTGCATGCATAATAAGTGAATTATTATGAATAACTGTATAATTTTTCACAATGCATAATAAATAACATGATGTAAATGTGTAATAAAATCACATTCACAATGAATGATATTTATACAGGTGTGATTACTACTTTGTTACACATGTAATAAATGACATTGAATAAGCATGTGATATGTGCATGTGATATGTATGTGTAATAATATATTTACATACATACAAAGAATATTTGTACTATATACATGTATGTATAAATGCATGTATTTCTGTATTAGCCAAGTCTTTGCCACTCTACATTTGAGGATCAGAACCTGGATTTGAACCTTCTGAGGGAAAAAATAATATCCATGACTTGGTAGAGTTAGCTCAGGATCCTGCATGCATTGATGATGGTAATTTCTAATCTTTATCTTTCTGCTGTCTGACCAGTTTGTTTCATGGTTGTTTCCCCTTGTGATGGTGTCATGTAGAAGCCAATTTGAGGAGACAGAAGCCCGGGGTAAGTAGAGTTCCAAGATACCTTTTAATGAGTATTGTCTGAAACTCTGTGTTCATTTTTTTTTCAAGTGAGTTTCTTTTGACTGATGGTGGGATACTTTCTGTTGTCTTTTAGCTAGAGATGCTTAAGGATAAAAATACCTTTCCAAGTAAAATTCAGGAACTTGACTATAAAATGTATCCATTCTCTAGGGCAGATGGATAAGCAGATTAGCCCAAATGCAAACCACATGTTTGTAAAAATTTAAATCACAAAAGGTGAATCATGTCTTAAAAAAAAATCTTTGGCACATATTAAGAGACAACCAATCTATAGCTGCATTTTTGTTCTTATGATCCAGATGTAACTTCTTAAGTTGAGCTATATTAAAATGATTCCTTTAATAAGAAAGTATGTTTGGCTGGTTGAATTAAATAGTGAATTCATGTAAAATGGCAATGATTTCCTCTCAATTGCTATTCAAATAGCAAAATGGATTCAATATTGGGTGAGAGAGATACGTTCAACACTACATTCATTTGCCCATCTCCACCCTAGGGGAATCTCCAAAACCTGTATTCCATTTCCATTCTGGGGAAGGTAAAGGGCATATGTTCCAAGGATCTTCCCTCTGTATAAGGGTGATCCCTTGCTGCTCAGATGTGGCATTGTAGAGCACTGTGCCAAATGAGATGTCCTGGTTGCTGAAAGGACCTTAGTGCAGTCAAACAGTCATTGAAGCTTGTATCCCAAACATTTGAGTTATAATAGGTGATTGTTGGGAACCTCTTATTGTCTCTACATCATGCAAAACTAGCTGACTCTGAGAGGGAATAAAAATGGAGGTAGCTTTCCTGATCAAGAAGAATGAGACCTGTGAAAGAAGACTGATGGGATGAGAGCTGAAAAATAGATGGTCTCACTGGTATTTCTTAAGAACACTTCCAGCAAATTTTGAACAATTGGTTGCAGCTCCCAAGTCATAGTCTGACTAAGTCTTCAAAAGAGGCACATTAATAAAGGGATCCAAGCATCATTCTTCAGGAGGAAAGTTTAAAGTGGACCAAAAGCATGAAGAACCCAAGAGAAATGAGGTCCAAGAGCTGCAATTTGCATGTTATATAACCTTTAGGCAGCTCTCTAAGAAGGGAGACCATTAAGGCTTTCCCCTTTCTCTCCTGAATAAGACAGGTGATTGCCAACAGTTGGGAAAGCATAAAGAGTAACACATTCTAAAACAGGTGCACTGTGCTTAGTAGACCAGGAACAGATGCATGATAATAAACCTTCACCGCGAGAAGAGACAGATTGATTAAATCCATCATACAATGTGGATAGTTCACTGGAATTGAAGTCTCTATTAAACCATAGAATAGGTAGCAATTGAAACATACCTATGAGCTACCTCTGGGTGCTACTCTCTTGATTCACACTTATACTCCCATATATATATACTGGGTGTCTCAGAAAGAGTCTACCACTTCAGGTCTGTACAAACTGTTTCGGTCCACATTCCTAAAATTAGAATTCCTGAGGTCTCAATGGAGTGTTTAACTTTAATAATGGCCCAGGAGGCAAAATTAATTCCAAATGCAGGCATATACTAAGATGGCATGATAAAAACGATAGCTATGAGATATCCTTTCTATAAAGCAGAGGCGTACTCTTTCGCAAAATATGCAAAGTAGCCAAAAGAAGACTAGCATATATTTAGATTATACACGTGATGAGAAACAGGTGAATGCATGTGGCCAAGGCAACTCATGCCTCTGGCACTTCGAGGCACAATGCCCTTTTTTTTTTTTCATACTGTCCTCACATTGTTCTTCCCTGCCTTGAATATTAAGTGAAAAGGCTAGTACTCTATTCAATGCATAGCTGACTCTCTTCCTTGCTGCCAAGAATTACTATCTTTACCAACTATCTTCTCAAGTATTTGGGCCTTTTACTGACTTAAGTGTACTATTTAACTATGGTGTAAGTAGTGCTACTTTAAAGTACATGGCAAATGGCGAGGGTAAGAGGAGATAAATCACCTCCACTAGCTTGCTGCCCTTTACTAGAGGAGCAAGAAGAAATACAGCAATGATTTCCTCTCAAGAACTGGATTATTCCTCCCTGGATGATTTCCTTTTAGATTTCCAGGGACCAACCTCCATAAAACTCTCTTTGATGGTCTTTAGGTTTGGTATGTTTGGTATGCACTGGGGATGTGACAGAGTCAATGACAAATTTCCAACAGTGTAGCTTCCTTTCCATCAGGAAAAACATTTTTACACTTCATAAAGGGCAACAGGGTATAGACTTGTCTTTGTAATTTCTTTAATACATTAATACCCTTCCTTATGTATTCTGTGATCCAGGGTAAACTTCAGGAGAGCTTAAATATGATTGCTTAGAGTCTGCCAAAATTTTGCAGCTCCCTGGTCCAAGCCTTCTCTGTGATTCCTGAATTACACAATTCTCAATATCCAGAGACTTTAGTAGTAAGACTAGAGATAATACAATCTGTGGCGATGGAAACAATCCAAAACAACAACAATAATAAGATAACAGTTAACATCTATGTAGTGCTTACTATATGCCAGGCATTGTGCTAAATACTTTAAAATTATTATCTCATTTGATCATCACAACAGCTGTGGGGGATAAGTGCTTTATTGTTCCCATTTTACAGATGAGGAAAGTAAGGCAAACAGAGCCTAAGTGACTAAATAATGTAGTCACTCAAAGTTGTTCTTAGAACAATATTGTTTTTACTATATACAATGTTCTCTTGGTTCTGCCCATTTCACTCTTCATCAATTCATGCAAGTCTATGCATTTCTAAGATCTTTGAGCTCATCATTTCTTATAGCACGGTATTTTTTTTTTATCACAATCATATGCCAACACTTGTTCTGCCATTCCCCAATTGATGAACATCCTCATAATTTCCAGTTCTTTGCCACCACAAAGAGAGCTGCAATAAATATTTTAGAATATATAGCTTCTTTTCCTTCTACCCTCATCATCTTGGGAAACAGACCTAGTAGTGGTATTGCTGGGTCAAATGGCATAGGCAGTTTAATAACTCTTTGGGCATAATTCCAGATTACTCTTCAAAATGGTTGGATCAGACCATATTTCCAGCAAGAGTGAATTAATGTCCCAATTTTTCCACATCCCCTCCAACTATACTACATCTTAATGGCTACTTGTCATTTAAATGTTTGCTTGTTTAAGCTAAGAGACAGACATGGTAAAAGCCTCAGAGACTCACGTTTTTATGCTTCCAAATTTTGGTTTTAGAAGAAAACTCTCTTTCTCAGGAAGGAAAAATAAAGGACAGATCAATAAAGAAAGAATCCCTCAAGTAGAAAAGAATTATATTCTATGCTTTTTTAATTAAAAAGTATAAATTAAGAAAGGCTATGTGACTAGATTTGATACAAAATTTAGTTCATTTATTCATTCATTCAGTCAATTATGTTTGCTTGCTTATTGACCTATTCTAATGCTTCATTCTGCGTGAAAAATGACCCTGAATTCTCAAAAGATTAGCAAAGGAACGAAATCTCTGATGGGTTATCCCATCATACCAAGTTTCTTAATACGTTACCTGTATCAGATTGTGTCTACTCTCCAAGGGCGAACCTAAATAAACACAGGCTTTTTATAAAATGTTAGCTTTTTGAATGTGAATTCTTTGGTCATAGGAACTCATAAAACCAAAAAAAAATATAAGATAGTCAGCAATCTTATACGTCTTTCTTGCATTTCTGCAATGAGGGTGATATTGTTCAGTCATTTAGCCATTTCTAAATTTTTGTGACCCCTTAGGAATTTTCTTGGCAAGGATACGGGAGTGGTTTGCCATTTCCTTCTCCAGTGGATTAAGGGACACAGAGATTAAATGATTTGCCCAGGGTCACACAGCTAGCAAGTGTTTGAGGTCAAATTTGAACTCACATCTTCTTGACTCCAGGACGAGCATTCCATCCGCTGAGCCAACGAGGGTGATAGAATGATGAAAGGGGGGGTAAATTGTGCTGTGAAGCAATAAGTTTAGGTCATTGGTAAACATTCACATAATTTTTTGTCAAAAGACCAACATCTGCAGTGCTTTTGGAAGAACTAGTTTATATGATATTTCTCTTCTATTTATATGATATTCTATTCTAGTCCAAACCAGAAAGCAAAAGGTAACTTCAACCAAATGGAAGGATTATCCACAGATTCTCCTTTAACAGGGCTAATAAAGGAGCTAGTAGAGTTGGTTTCATAACCCAAATGCAAGAAAACATTTCATAAGGCATTTTTTTCATCTTCCAGCAAGCTTTTCAAAAAGATTACTATGAAAATAATTGCAGTTTATATACCAACATCTGTTTCAAAAGAATAGAAAGATGAAAACATTCCATGAAGAACTTGATTGAACTTTCCAAGTTAAATCAGCATGTATTCAAATGTTTAGTTCCTTTAATGTAAAAATGGACATAGGCAATGATAGAGAAAAATAGATTAGAACATACTCAGAAGTAAGGAGTGATGGAGGTCAAAGATTTCCAGACAACACAAAAGATGGTTGGCTACACGTCATGAATATTATGAACATTTTCTTTAAGAAAGGAAACTAAAGACACTAGATATAGGGAACACCAAATAACAATACCTCAGAAAAGGAAATTGATGATATTTTAACAAATAGGAAACAACTCTTTACTGATGTGGGAATCATTTCAAAATCAGTTGTCTGTGAACCATCAAACCATTGCCTTGTTAGATGAAAGATCAAAATTTACAAAGCTATAAGGCATAGTGGATAGGGTACTAGGCCTGGAGTCACTAAGACCCAAGTTCAAATCTAAACTTTATTAGTTGTGTGATCCTGGGCAACTCACTTAACCACTCTTTGTCCTAGTTTCCTTATCAGTAAAATGGGGTAATAATAGCACCTACTTCTCAGGGTTATTGTGAGCTTCAAATGAAATAATATTTATTAGTGTTTTGCAAACCTTAATACAGTATGTAAATATAAGCTGTTATTGTTGTTGTTACTAGAAAGAAGAATAGAAATAAGGAAATGATATCATATATTTAAAACTAGCCCATCATTTCATATTTAAATAAATTATTAAAGTCAGAAAATGGTAAATGGATCAAGCTAAGGACATTGATACCAACTATCACAATTTCCTACAGAAGCACCTTTCATGTAAGTCCTTTGCCATAACATAAAGACCAAAAAATGCCTAAAAACACCACATGCAGAAAACCCTGAATTCCTTGCATTTATTTTAACACATAAAGTTGCATGGTATAGTCTTGCACAATGACTATAACAAGGTAAATGGGAAGAACCACTACAAAAAATGAACTATGCAAAATTATATACAATAAGCACAGCTGTAAAGAAGAAACATGAAAAAATGCTGTCTACTTATTCCCACACAAGGGTGAGAAGTCTGCAAGTATTGCACATTGGACATATTGTTAGTCTTTTTCAATGTTTAATTATGCAGTTATTTTTTTCCTTTTCCTTTTCCTTTTCTTTATCTGTCTTTCAAAATACTATTTGTTCCATGGTATCATTGTTTGGAAGGGGACAGAATGCTGGGGAAAATTATAATGATGTAAAAAAAAATCCATAAAAACTAAAAAACAAGAACAGGATTACATTGTTCTGTACAATACCCATGCTGGAAGTTACCCAGTTTTGAGAATATTGAGGAATCGGTTCTCAAAGTATCTGAAGAAATGAAAGATAATGAAAGCAAGGAAAAGAAATCTCATATCTTATTACTGAATACACACATGCACATGCACTCTCACACATTCACACATGTGCACATGCACACACACACACTAATCTGATTAAGACATTAATAGCTCATGACTCATTCCTATTTGACCATCTACATAAAATTGTTCTGAGAAAATATATGTGTGTATGTGTGTATATACATACATATATGTGTCATGTGTATATACACAAATACATATATATATACATATATACATATATATATGTACCAAAACTATAGAAAATTCTTTTAATACATAGCAATGTGTCATGTTGTGCTATGAAGTCACAATTAACAATATGCTTTTTAAGAGTGGACCTCAAGTTGTGTTGGTCCCTTTGGCTAAATGATGATAAATTCTTTTTTAATCCTACTGAAAATGCCTTATCCTGGAAATCTTTCCCATTAGATCACCTTTAGAGAACCTGATTTTGCTTTCCAATATGCAGACAAGACATGTACTAGGGCTTATCTTGTAACATCAGCTATTACTCAGTAGCTGATTTTCCCAGTAGTGATATCCATTAACATAGGTGAGGTCAGGTTTGTATGCTGCCAAGAAATTCCCTAGGTAAGAGTCCACAAAACCAATTTTAAAAAAATTCATTGTCTCTCAAAATAAGAAAATCTTTAACTACTCTATTAATGTTCCTAACTGCTTTTAACCAAATTCAATTGCATTTTGATGAGAGAGAAGTATGTAAAAGTTTCTCTCCTGCTTACATTTAAGTCATATAAAATGGGATTTACACCTCTAAGCTGAAATATTTGATTCAAAGAGGTATAATTAAATTTTTTAAAACTGATTTGTTGAATTGAAAACTAGTTAGAAAACTCGGAATATCCAGGTCTAACCTGTATGTGTTTGTGTATGTATGTGCATGTGTTTTACAAATACACATACACAATACATGTATGCATATAGGTACACACATGCATAAATATATACACACATATATAGATATAGACATATAGGATAACTAGTCTTATTTTCTTTTAGCCACTGTGTTTTTCTTCCCATTTCAACATACTCCCCCACTTCTAATAGATTGAGCCACATGCAGTTGTAAAACTAATTGCTCGATGCAGTCATAATGCCAACTGTTTGTGTTTATATGATACTAAAATAACTGATTGACTAATGAAAAATTCGTGAGTTACATAGTCTAATAGACTTTCCCTTCTTCCCCTATTCATGACTCTCCATTCTTAGTTATTTGATTGATTTTAACTTTTCCAATCAAATTCAGCCAAACCAGTTTCTGTGTATAGATATAGCAGGGCACTCAGTCCCCTTCTTGAAGGCCAATGATAAATGCAACCCACAGACCCACCAGCCACTTTGCTGAAGTATCCAATTTCAGATTCTTATTATATAGAAGCATCTATCCATATGACCTTGAAGTCTTTTTTTTTTTTCGGCTATCTCCCTCTCCTAAGCTATCTTTGCTCCAGAACAGTGTTACCTTGAAGAAATGATGGGATTTTTCTACAAAATGAACTTGGCTTTCTTCTCTTAAACTAGTACATCCAAATTCCCAACAAGAATGTCTCTGTACATTAATTCTTTATCTTCCCTAGGGCTTGATGCACCTTCCCATTGAAATATTACTTGTGATTTTAATTAACAAACTGCTTATTTTTTTTTATCTATGTCATTATGAAGTATACCACATTGTGAAATAGCATAGGTGTCACCCATGGTACTATATTAGCTATTCACATGCATCCCCCCAACTCAATACTTACCTAGCCAACTTTATTCTGGCCTTTGTTTATGTTTTCCCAGTCCTTGTTAATCAATGTAAAAAAGTAAATGTGTTGACTTTTTGGGAATAGATATACATGATTGCATTTAAACTGAATTAATAGTGGAATTCAGTAGGTACATATATATGGTAGTCTTCTCCCCCTGAAGAGATCAAATTTCCAACAACGATTTTTCTGGTTTAATAGTAAATGAATGGATATCCATTTGCACTAAAGATTTTGAAGATTTTTCTTAGCACACTTGCTTCAAGTACTTTGTTATAGCTTAGTATTTTAAGAGAAATTGAACTGGAATTTATGCAGCAAACAGTTAACACTAAGATCTTTTAACATGCTCGTTATCAACTACTATTATCATGTTATCCACCAATTCCCTCTACTCTTAGAGTAGAGGTTTTAACCTAAGTTTCATGGATGATTTTAGGACGTCTGTGAACTTGGATGGGAAAACAATACAACTTCATTTTCACTAACCTGTAAATGACATCAGCATTTTCTCCAACTATTCAAAAATGTTATTCTGAGACATGGACCGTATCTTTCACCAGACTGCTGAAGGGATCCATGATAAAAGAAGGATTAAGAACTTCTGTCTTAGAAGGATAAGAAGGTTTTTCTGGACTACTAGGGGATGGACTAGTGGTGATATTGACAAGAAAGGTGGGATGTGTTTTAGGATTTTTTTTAAGTGGTAGGAGATAAGGGAACAGGGAGAGCCCTAAAATGATAAGAGTCAACTCATATATACAAATATTTATTAAGAATCAGCTACGTATAAGGTCTTGCATAAGCCACAGGGGTTACAAAGGCAAAAACAAAACCTAAACCAAGGAAACAAAAAAAGGCCCTGCCCTCCTTCCTTTGTTCATTTTTTTACTGAGCACTAATTATATGACAGATAGTGAGCATGATAAGTGCTGTCTATAAGGACAAAAATTAATGTCTTTACCCTTGAAAAACTTGCATTCTACTGGACAGAAACAACATATAACAGACAAGTAAATATCAAATACAAACAAGGAGCACACTAGAAAATAGTGAATGGAGTAATCTAGATAAGCTTCATGTAGGAGATGACTTGGGATATAAACATTAAAATAAAAGAGTCTTAGTAGTCCAAGACTTTACATTCTACTAAGAAATATAACATGTGCATAGGAAAGTAAATATAAAATCTTTGAAGAAAAGAAAGTGTTAATAATTAGGTAAATCAGGAAAGGTAACTTATAAGACATGTGACTTGAGCCATGAAGAAAGCTAAAGATTAGAAGAGGCAAAGATGAGGATTGATGGAGAGTTTGGGGGGCATAAAGGACAGCCTGCACCCACAGTGGAAATGAAGAAAATCTTGGGCTTCATGGCAGGTTTGGTCTGTAGGTAGTAAATGATTTTAAGTCTAACATCTAAGTAACAGGAAATCCAATCCTGGCCCAAGCAGTTGAATTATCCTATCTTATATTTAAGAGCTTATTTTTTCTCCACCAATATCCAAGCTTTAGATTATTCTTGATTTTTGTCTGTTCATTTTTTTAAACATTCACAATCCTCTGATATGATAGTCCTCCATGGTATGTCATAAAGGTTAGTAGTTTTTTCAGTAAACCTGGTTGTTAATACTTGATGCCAATGTGCTTTCGTAACCATTGCAACTTTTTCCAGTGCTAAAATGTATGCCATTTTATTACTTACCATTTGTTCCTATCATCTATCATTAGTCTATTTTATAACTTCTGACTGAGAACACACAGTTTGCTGATTCAGCTCTACATTGAAAAAGAACAGGTCAGACAATAACAATCTTTCTGTTCCTTAGAAATGAAATTAAGATCTAATTCAGATGTCATGTTTTAGGTGTACATTTTTTTTTCATGATATCAGTCATCCTAAATCAATTGCCTCACAATGTAATTAACATGTTCTGATGTAACCCTTGAGCTGATTTAATGCAGATAAGGGGAACATGTTTTTACTTGATGTGTTTATTCCTGCCAGGAATGTTTCTGTTGTCACCCAAATAGATAGTTTCCTATTTCATACATTTCATTTTTTCCTACACATCAGACACATTTATTTTGTTTTGTTTTGGTTTGTTTTTTTGTGGCTGAGATAAAAATGTGTTATACATAAGTGGTACCAGACTGTGTCCTGTTGTTGGAGGGGTTTGTGGGGAGATGGACATGCTGATTTGAGAGCTGTATGCCCAATCAATGCATTGAAAAATTGTTATCAAAATATATGCTAGGACAGCTGCTCCCAAAGGGACCAGATACAACAGCTTGAGGCTCAGAGGGTATGGAGGTGTGTGGTAAAAAACATTCCAAGTAAAAATGCTTGAGGTCTTATCAATTAGTATGATCCTATAGAAGAACTCAGCTTAGAGTGGGTAGAACTTTTGAGGGAGAGAGGATGTTTTAGAAAAACACAAGTCCTGAGTAGCTGAGGATAAGAAATGGAGTGTGGTGAAGCATGGTGGTTTCATAATGTTATCTGGAGCATGTAGGGAGAAGGGAATATAGATAGAATAGATCCCAGTCTTAGCCCAGTAATATGAAGGACAGACTTGTTGACAGAAAGTAAAGTAGAGAAGAGAAAAATTAATGTCCTTAAGCAGGATTACCAAAAACTCCCCCAGTGAAGGGCTATAAGGCTTGAACTAGTTGGGGTCAAGAACCTAAAGCTCAACAAGCAGAATTTTTGGGACAATAGAGCAAGTGAGTTAATGACAAGGAAGTGATTGCTTACAGGAGCCTGAGGAGGATTGCAGAACCCCCAAATCCAAGAATTGGAAGGGAACTCAGAAACCAACTCATAAATGAAGGAAGGAACTATATTATATCTTAAAAACAGTCATTTAGCTTCTGCTTCAATACCTCCAAGGAAGAGGAATATACCACCTCTTGAGGCCATGTTATTCTATTTGTGGAGAACTTTAATTTGGTGGAAATTATTTTGGTTCTGATTTTGTTTTATCTGACAATAAACCTTAATTTGCCTCTGAAATTTCCACACAATGCTCATGGTTTTGCCCTGCGGAGGCAAAAGGAACACATTTATTGCCTCTCAACATTTCAGTCAAATACGTGAACACAGCTATGTTCCTGCAGAGTATGTGCCATCATTTCTTCAACCAACCCTTATGTGTCATGGACTCAAGGCCCTTCACCATCCTGGTTATCTTCCTTAGGACACTCCAGCTTATCCATATCCTTCTTAAACCATGGTTCCCAGAACTGAACATCTTATAGATGAGGTCTGACAAGGGCAGAGTACAGTGGGACTATCACCTCCCTATTCCTGGAAGCTATACCCTTCCTAATGTAGACCAAGATTACATTAGCTTTTTTGGCTGTCACATTAGATTGCTGACTTGTACTGAGTTTATCATAGAATGATTCTCCCCCGACCTCCCGCATTCTTTTCAGAACAATTGCTGTCTATTCATCCCTCTCACATCTTCTATTTGTGGGGATGTCTTTTTTGTTGTACAAATGCAACACTTTACATTTCTTCCCATTAAATTTCATATTATCTGATTCAGCCCAATGTTCTAGGCTATTAAGATCCTTTTGGATTCCAACTCTGTCATTCATTGTATAAACTGTTCTTCCCAGCTTTGTGTTATCTGCAAATTTTATTTGTATACTGTAATGGTAAGGGAAGTTGAAGATCTTCCATGTCCCTTAATAGACCTAGGGAATTTGAAGACCCTCTTTGCCCTTTAGTGGGTCTCAAGTGGAACCCAACTGGAGGGACTTGATTGGGGGGAGGCTAGTTCTTCAGGAAGGCCCATGCTTTTTTTACTTTGTAATTAGGCAGTGGGTCACAAAGTTTGTGATGTCCTCTGACCCTGAAGAAGTGTATATATACTCTGAAGTGAGGTTTTGCTTTGGGGCTCACTTATGGTAAGAGTTGTGTGATTTGAAAACCCAGATGTTGGTGCTTCTCTCTCTGGTAACTAACTATGTATGTATGTTATGGTCAGATAGCTGGAAGTCCGGTCTGTTAGTCTGTTGAATTGTGTTATTTTCTCTGTATTTTAATCTGCTTGTAATTTCTGTTTGTATTTTCTGAAGTTCACAGTGCTGACTTTTCTCCCTAAACTAAGTGAATTTTATATGTATAAATGCATACATATATACACATACATGCACACAAATATTAGATACATATGTGTGTATATATATATATATACATATATACATATATATGTATATACATATATATATAAAGATTGTTGACCCATTTAAAGTTGTTTTCCTTTAGCAAAGCAGATTGAACCACCTATGCTAGCAGCCATCCTGGGTGTGCTAGGGTGCTTGCTGTTACACATAGTATCTATGCCTTGATCCAATTCATTGATAAAAATGTTAAGCAGCATAAAGATAAGTACCAATTCCTTGATGTACTCCACTACAGACATGTTCTACCACAATGGCCTATTCCTATCCCTGAACTATTAACAACTACACTTTGAATCCAGCCAGCCATCCAGTTCTGATTATATTATTATCAACCACAGGGGTGTCCTACTTGTGGCCTCCTGGCTGCAAGTGCCTGGCAAAACTCCAGAGTGTCACCAGAACCAGATTAAAATGTAATTGGGAAATGTTTAGGAAACTTAAAAAATACAACATAGATAAAGTTAATTTGTGGTTTGCTAAGTCAATATGCAACTATAGGGATTCATTCTTACTTAAGTTTTATATCACTGATCAAATCTACATCTCTTTGTTTTTTATGCATACGCAAAAGGGTATGAGATACTTTATTAAAGCTTTTCTAAATCAAGATAAATTATGTCCACAGTATTTCCCTTATCTACTAGTTTTGTAATGCTGTCAAAAAAGGAAAGCAGATTGGTCTGAAATTACTAATTCTTGATGAAGCCATGCCGAGTCTTTGTATCCCTCTACTTTAGAGTTAATAGTTTTTAAAGAGGGGAAACCAGGCTTAGGCTTATGTATTTTTTTAAGATGTAAGAAGATCATATTTCAAAACTATCACAAGATCTTCTGTAGGGGAAAAGAGCCCAGGAGCAAGGGAATAGTATTAAGAACAAAATTCTGACAAGATAAATGATACTAATGAAAAAGAGAACAGGTGAGGTGTCTAAAGAGATTAGTAATCAATGTGGATATACAGGGAACTTACTTCGAAGTTCAAATTTAAAAAAAATATCAATTAACCAACTATTCAATGAGCATTTATTAAACAACTGCTGTGTGCCAGGCAATGTGCTAGACTTTGGGGATACAAAAACAAACGTAAAATAATCTATGCTTTCAAAGAACTTAGAAGACAAAAAAAAAAGAACTTAGAAGACAAAAGCAAGAGCAGATAATGGAGAATAAACAAAAAACGATCACATAGTGCAGAAAGAATAATGTTATGTGCTCAGAATAAGCTAAGGCTGTTGATAAATAAGACATATAGGATTTCTTTAAGGACATGGAAGGTAAGATAAAAAAAATCAGTGTAGAATAGTAGCTCTACATGGAATGGATAATATAATGATAATACATAATGGAGAGCCACCAAAATCTTTAAACTGGGAAGGGTAGGACAAAACAATTAGTGACCTGAGATGATAAGTTAGGAGGCAATAAGGAAGCACTACTCAAATGGATTTGTGAATGCATCAGTTTCAGAGTTCCTAATAATGTGGATCAAAGCTCAGTCACAACTTGTGAAACTGGTCTATATTCTCTGATAAATTCCCCCAATGGGTCCATCCAACATGCTAAAGTCTTTCCTTGCTTTCTCCTGACATAAGCAGGATACTTACAGTAAAACACTAAGACTGTCTATATGCCATCCCTCACCCTTGCCATATGATCAACTCATCTTCTCTTCTTCTCACATATTTCTAAGATGGCATCTTTTACTCCTGTTCTTCATAGTTCCTCATTGGTTATATGTTGCATCCTGCTCCCCTCTATTATGTACTTCTCTATTTCTCTTTGTGTAATGTTCATTTTCTACTCTTCTGATATAGATGTGTAGCATCTCATTGCCATTTAGAAACATGAGTAGAATGGTGGTATTAAAAAAAATTGGCCTTTGTTTCTATGGGAAGATATCAGTCATTGAAAAATCTTTTGTATTGTCATCCACAAAGGTCATAATTTTATTTTATTTTTTCACTTGATAGTACGTTATTTTTTAAAATTATATGTAAAGATAGTTTTCAACAGTCATTTTTGTAAGATTTTGAGTTCCAAATTTTTCTCCCTTCCTCCTCTCCCACAAGAAAGCAAGTAATTTGATAGAGATTATACATGTACAATCATGTTAAACATATTTCCACATTAGTCATGTTGTGAAAGAAGAATCATAACAAGAGGAAAAACCCACACAAAAAAAATAGGAATAGTATTCTTCAATCAACATTCAGACTCCATAATTCTTTCTCTGGATATGGATAGCATTTTTTGTCGGGAGTCTTGGAATCATTTTTTATCATTGCATTGCTGAGAAAGAGCTAAGTCTATCCTAATTTATCATCAATCAGTATTGTTGTTACTGTGTACAATTTTCTCCTGGTTCTGCTCACTTCACTCAGCATCAGTTGATGTAAGTCTTTCTTGATTTTTCTATCCATCTGCTCCTCATTTCTTATTTATTTATATGTATTTTAGTTTTCAATGTTCACTTCCATAAGTTTTACATTTTTCCCCCTCCCTCCTCTCCTCCTTCTCCAAGATGGCATGCAATCTGATATAGACTCTACATATACATTCCTATTTTCACATTAGTCATGTTATAAAGAAGAATTATACTAAATGGGAGAAACCGTGAGAAAGAAAACAAAACAAAAAGAAAAAAGAAAAGAGTCTGCATTCAGACTCCACAGTTCTTCCTCTGGATATGGATGGCATTTTCCATCAGGGGTCCTTTGGAATTGTTTTAAGTCCTTGTATTTCTGAGAAGGGCTAAGTCTATCAAAATCAGTCATCACACACTGTGACTGTTAGTGTGTATAATTTTGTCCTGGTTCTGCTCACTTCACTCACCATCAGTTCATGTAAGTCTTTCCATGTTTTTTCTGAAATCCACCTGCTCATAATTTCTTAGAGCACAACAGTATTACATTACATTCCTATACCACAACCTGTTTAACCTTTCCCTAATTTATGGGCATTCCCTCCACTTTCAATTCTTTGCCATTACAAAAAGAGCTGCTATGAATATTTTGTACATGTTTTTATAATGGTCCTTCTCTCTCTCTCTCTCTCTCTCTCTCTCTCTCTCTCTCTCTTTTGTGATCTCTTGGTGATATAGATATAGTAGTGGTATTGTTAGATCAAAGGGTATGCACAGTTTTATAGCCCTTTGGAGATAGTTACAAATTGCTCTCCAAAACATTTAGATCAGTTCACAACTCTACCCACAATGCATTAGTATTCCTATGTTCCCATCTTCTCCAACACTTATCATTTTCCTTTTCTGTCATATTAAACAATCTGAGAGGTGTGAGGTGAAACCTCAGAATTGTTTTAATTTGCATTTATCTCAACTAATTTAGAGCATTTAATTAGGATGCATTTAACAGTTTTGTCTTTATTCATTTGACTCCATGTTTTTTATGTCCTAACATATGGTTAATTTTTGTATAGGTGCCATGTACTGCTGAGAAAAAGCAATATTATTTTCTATTCACATTCATCTTTTTTGGAGGGGGGAAGGTAGGGCAATTGGGGTTAAGTGACTTGCCCAAGGTCACATGGCTAGTTTGTGTGTGTCTGTGTGTGTGTGTGTGTCTGTGTGTCTGTGTGTCTGTGTGTCTGTGTGTGTGTTAAGTGTCTGAAGCCAGATTTGAACTCAGGTCCTCCTGATTCCAGGGCTGGTGCTTTATTTACTGTGCCACCTAGCTGCCCCCACATTCCATTTTCTCCAGAGGTCTAGCATATCTAACTTTCCTAAAATTCTATTCACCTTTTTAACTTCTTTTTTGTTTATTTTGTGGTTAGATTTATCTACTTCTGAGATGGAGTTGGGGGGGGGGGGTTGAGGTCTCCCGCTAGTATAGTTTTCTGTCTGTTTCTTCCTGTAACTCACTTAACTTCTTTAAGAATTTGGATGCTATACCACTTGGTACATATATGTTTAGTATTGATATTACTTTTTAGCAAGATGTAGTTTCCTTCCTTATCTTTTTTTAATAGGTCTATTTTTGCTTTGTCTGGGACCCAGATTATTAACCCTGGTTTATTGTTTTTGTCTTCTTTTTTTTTTCTTTTACTTCAGCTGAAGTGTAATATATTCTGTTCTAGCCTTTAATCCATGTATATCTCTTAGCTTCAAATGTGTTTCTTGTAAAAGACATATTGTAGTATTCTGTTTTTTAATCCATTCTGCTATACCCTTCATTTTATGGGCAAATTCATCCCCTTCACATTCACAGTTGTGATTACTGACTGTGTATTTCCCTCTATCCTATTTCTCTCCCATTAATACTTTTCTCTTTCCTTTCACTCTGTCCCTCCTCACCAGTGTTTTGCTTCTGACCATTGCCTCTCTCAATCTGCCTTCTCTTCTATCAGCCCCTACTACCTTTTCTTTCCTATTTCCCCTCCTACTTCCCTAGAGGGTAAGATAAATTTCTGTACTCAACTGAATATGCATGTTATTTCCTCTTTGGGATAAATCTGATGAGAGTAAGGTTCAATAAATGCTCACCCTGTCCTTTCTTTCCCTCTATAGTAAAAGGTGTTTTGCATGTCTTCCTGTAATGCAATATACCCTATTCTGCCTCCCACTTTCCTCTTCTCCCAGTACAATCTTTTTTTTTAATCCCTTGATTTTTTTAATATGATCACATAAAAGTCAATTTATACCTATGCCCTCTTTTTATGTATACTCCTTCTAACTGCCCTAAAAGTGATATAGTTCTCAAGAATTACAGGTATCATCTTCCTATGTAGGGATGTAAACAGCTTACCCTTATCAAATAACAGGGTTTCCCCCACCTACCCCTCGTTTACCTTTGTATGCTTCTTTTGAGGCTTGTATTTAAGACTGAATTTTTTGTTTATCTCTGGTCTTTTCATCAGGAAAGTTGGGAAAGTCCCCTATTTCACTGAATATCCCTCTTATCCCTTGAAAGAGGTTGCTCAATTTTGCTGTGTAGTTGATTCTTGGATGTAATCTAAGTTCTTTTGTCTTATGGAATATCATAATCCAAGCCCTCTAATCTTTTAATGTAGAAGCTGTGAAATCCTATGTAATCCTGACTACAACCCCTTGATATAGGAATTGTTTCTTTCCTGTTCCTTTCAGTATTTTCTCCTTGACATGGTGATTCTGGAATTTGGCTACAATATTCCTTAGAGTTTTCATTTTGGGATCTCTTTCAGGAGGTGATTGGTTGATTTTTTTCAATGACTATTTTACCCTCTGACTCTAGAATATTAAGGCAGTTTTCCTTGATAATTTCTTGAGAGATTACATCTAGGCTCTTTTTTTCAATTGTGGGTTTCAGGTAGTTCAATAATTTTTAAATTATCTCTCAGGATTTATTTTCCAGGTCAATTGTTTTTCCAATGAGATATTTTACATTGTCTTTTACTTTTTCATTCATTTGGATTTGTTTTATAATATCTTGATTTTTCTTTTTTCTTTTTTTTTAATAAGAAATTTCCATTTATTCCATGTGTATTTATTCTGTATATACTTTTTTTAAAAAGTTTATTTTATTAAATTTTTTTGAGTTACATATTTTCTCCCCGTCTTTCCCCTGCCCACCACCCCAAAACAGCCATCCCAGTGTTTCCCCCCTCCCCCAGTCTATTCTCTCCTATGTCACTTTTTGGTAGGGCAGGATGTATATATACATACAAAGATAGATAGACAGATACACATTCATAACATTTGATTATGGAACTCCAGATTCCAGATTCTTTCTCCTCCTCCCTCACCACCCATCCCCACTGGAAGGACAAGCAGTCAAATACAGGCTGAACATGTGAAATTACGCAGAACCCCTCCATAGTGAGCACACTGTGAGAGTCTGATTAAATGTCCCCTCTTCCTATCCTGCCTCCCCCCATCCACTCTCCACCCCGTCCATCTCCC
>CM053580.1:379957317-379998133 GCA_028627135.1 Pseudochirops cupreus | reverse complement strand
CAGTGCTGATATGGTTCCTCGTAGCCGAGCTGACTTTAGTGGGAAGTATCTTTGTGTGTGTTTTGGAGTTCCAGGATTGGTTTAGAGTCCTATTTTATGGGTATTTTGGGGTGGCTATGTGAGAGCTGCGATATGTTGCTGCTGCTACGCCACCATCTTGGCTCCGCCCCCTCTAATATCTTGATTTTTCATAAAGTCATTAGCTTCCATTTGTTCCATTCTAATTTTGAGGGAATTATTTTCTTCAGTGTCCTTTTGGACTTCCTTTTCTTTTTGGCCAATTCTGCTTTTTAAGGCATTCTTCTCCTCCTTGAATTTTTGGACCTCTTTTGCCAATTGATTTAGTCTATATTTTAAGGTGTTATTTTCTTCAGTATTTTTGAGTGTCTCCTTTAGTAAGCTGTTGACTCATTTTTCATGATTTTCTTGCATCACTCTCATTTCTCTTCCCAGTTTTTCCTCTACTTCTTTTAATTAATTTTCAAAATCCTTTTTGAGCTCCTCCATTGCCTGCAACCAATTCATTTTTTTTTTCTTGGAGGCTTTTGATGCAGGAGTTTTGACTTTGTTGTCTTCTTTTGGTTTTATGTTTTGATACTCATTGTCATCAAAGAAAGATTGTATAGCCTGATGTCTTTTCCTCTGTCTGCTCATTTTCCCAATCAATTACTTGACTTTTAAGCTCTTTGTCATGCTAGAACTCTGCTTCTAGATTGGAGAGTTCTGTGTCCCAAATTTCTGGGGATTTGCGCAGCTGTTGTCAGAGCTACTTCTAGGCATCTGCCTCAGAACTATAAGGAAGTCTCCCTTTCCACAGCTGCCACAAGCTCTGCCACTCCACCACTCCTCCTCATGTCAGGACTGCCACCCAAGACCACGACCCAGATCCAAGCAGAGCAAAGCAAGAGAATCCTGACTCAGTGCCAGCAAAGAGATTCCTGCAATTGCCCTCTGATCAGCTGCCGCCATCTGTGGACCTGGAGCTCCAGAAGCAGCCTCCACTGCTGCTGCTGCTGTTTCAGCCACTTCTGCTGCCACCATTTCCACTGCCCCAGGGGCAGAGGCTGGACCACACTCCTCTCTTAGCCAAGTCCAACAGGATTTCCCCACTGACCTTTTACTTTCTCTTTAGTGTTTGTGAGTTGAAAAGTCTGGAAACTGCCACAGCTGCCAGTGATTCAGTCCCCTGAGGTCTGCTCCACCCCAGTCTGTGCCTCTGGTCTGTGCTGGTGTGGCCCAAATGACACTGTACTCTGCTTCCCATCTGGTGGAATAGTCACTTCCTTTTTCACCCACCAGACTCTCCTCATATGGAGATGTATTTTGCTCTCTCACTTTGTTGTTTCTACAGTTCCAAAATGTGTTTAGAGTCATTTTTCATAGGTATCTGGAGGTCATTGGGGGAAGAGTCCACACAAGTTCCTGCTTTAACTCCAAAATGTTCACTTTGCCACCCAATCAACCGTATTTTTAAAGCAATTGTTTTCTTCAGTTACTTTTGTCCTTTCTTTTCCAAACTGTTGACTCTCTCTTGCATAACTCTTATTTCTTTTCCTATTTTTTCTTCTACCTGTCTTATTTGATTTTTAAAATTCTTTGTGAGCTCTTCCAAAAGGGCTTTTTGGTCTTGGGATCAAATCATCTTTTCCTTTGAAGTTTTGCATGTAGGCATTTTGACTTTGTTGTTCCCTTATGAGTTTGCGTTTTGATCTTCCCTGCTGCCATAGTAGCTTTCTGTGGTCAGTGTTCTTTTCTGTTTTTTCTTCTTCTGTGCTCATTTTGAGTCTATTTTGTGAATTTTAAAGTTGAACTCTACCCCTGGGACATAGAGGATATAGCCTTAAACTTCTTGTTCTGGGGGGGCAGGGTCCTGGTTTTCTGTGCCAGGGCCTTGGGTGTTATTGGCTTGCCCACTGGGCTGGGGTGGCCTCACCCCATTGTGCCTGTTGTGCTGGGAATTCTTGGCCTGGGAAAATAGCTGTCTTCAGGTATTTGAAGGATTATCATGATCAGGAATGAAGATCACATCCCCTGTCACCAGAGGACAAAGATTAGTCATTTACATTTATTACTCCTCCTACTTATTTAAAATAATATAGAAGTTTATACCTGGCATACAAGAATGGTTCAAAGATAAGAAAACAATAAGCATGATCACATTTAGGAGAAAAATATCTCAAGCTATGTATTTATATGATATGTTAAATAGCCTTTGGAAATTATAGCACTAATTCATGGTCATTTATTAATATTTTCTTTCTGACTTTAAGACCAGCTTTCTTTCCAGTATATCTCTCTGCCTTTCTATCCTATGGAAGATTTTACTACTACTGCTACTGTTGCTGCTGCTGCTTCTGCTGCTATTTCTACTACTACTTTTACTACTTCTACTAGTACTACTACTACTACTCCCTAGCACTTATAGATCATATTAAGGTTTGCAAACTGTTTTACAAATAACATTTCGTTTGAACCTTACAACACTCCTTAGAGATAAGTGCTGTTACTATCCCCATTTTAGAGACAAGTAAAGTAAAGCAGTCAGGTTAGGTGACTTTTCCAGGGTCACACAGCTAGTAAGTATCTGAGGCTGGAGTTGAACTCAAGTCTTCCTGACTCCAGATCTAATACATTAGCCATTTTAACATCTCACTGCTTTTCCTCTTGCACCCTGTTCCTTATTGGATGGTACCTCAATTGTGTTTAAATATATGTTATAGCTTCTGAGATAATCACAACTTCAACCCATTTAAATACACCATAACTCAGAAATCTACTCCAAGGCTTCTCTCTTTATCTTCATTTGAAGACTGGAGAAGACAATGAGTTTCAGAGAGGTCTCACAAAGGTCTCTTCAGTACAATGAGAAACTCTTAGGTGATAATAGAAATTAAAAACTGATTTAAATTATCTAAGCATGTTATCTTTTTTATTTTTGATTCTATAAATCATTATAGGAACAATGTAAAACTAAATCTGTGGAATGCCTTTTTTTTATTTTTGGAGGGGGGAAGGTAGGGCAATTAGGGTTAAGTGACTTGACCAAGGTGACACAGCTAGGTTTTGTGTTAAGTGTCTTGAGGCCAGATTTGAACTCAGGTCCTCCTGACTCCAGGGCCAGTTCTCTGTTCACTGTACCACCTAGCCACTCCTGAGGAATTCCTTTTTAAAAGTGCCTAGCAATCCCCCAAACAAGTTGTATTATTTTAAGCTACCAGACCATAACAAGTAAATGAAATATTCTACTATGTGGTCGTTGAACACCCATAACATCATACACTAAAGGAATTTCGCCACTAGGAAAATGATTTTTAAATAAAGCACTCAAGTGCAAGAATGTATGACCACAGCCAACCACTGGAAACTAACCATATTATCTCTTTAGTCATGCATGCCGCCAGCAACTTTCCCCTTTAACCAGGCTAGAAATCCTGGACAAAATGCTATTTAAAAGATAAAGCTGGGGACCAAGAATATCCATTCTCACAGACCAAAGTCATCAAGATTGGAGAGAATGGAATTATCTCATCTCTAGTTCAGACACTGGGTTCAGTTTCCTACTTGCTATCTCTCCTTTCACTATACTAAAGAGGTGTAAGAATTTGTACTGTATGTGTATGGGAATATGACATTTTGTTTCTGCACTGTCTATATGATAAATTGTAGGGGAAGGGCCTGGACTTTCAGAACACCTTTTGTGTTCCAAATTTCTACAGCTGTAAGTGTATACAAAATAACAAGCAATGACAAATAATCCATCCTATTTCATCCAGGTAGAAGAAGCTTCAGTAGAGGTCTGTTTCTGTCTGTGACAAAAATTACTTTCAGTGAACATTCCTAATTGATGAGTTTCAATGATCAAAATGTCATTTTAGAGTTCACAAAATATGGTTTGTAGGTATTAGGTCAGAAGTTTAACAAAATAACCAGATTAGAATGGCTTGGAGAAATAGTTTTTAAAATATCACACTTTAACTGAAAAGATTTGAGAAATTCACAAAAAGCATATTTCATAAAACTCATTTACAACAGATAGTGACAAATAATAGTTGATTAGGAAAACTTACAATTCAATTTCCTCTCATTAAATCTTTATAAACTTGCATTGTGCTTGAGTGCATTATTAAATGTTTAATTAATTTTTTTTTCATTTGCAGAATTCCTTCGTCACTTGGGTATTGAGACCAATCACCAACATTCATTTAATGTACAAAAATACCAAGGACTTACTAAGCCAAATTGATTCTCATATCAGTCTCAGCAGATTTTGTTAAATATCTGAGTCATATCATGCACTGGAAGGAAGGAAATAAGCATTTATTAAGCACCTACTATTTGGCAGGTACTGTGTTAAGCACTTCACAAATATTATTTCATTTGATCCTTGTAACAGCCTTGGTAGGTAGGTGCTATTATTATACCCATTTTGCAGTTGAGGAAACTGAGGCAAAAAAAAGGCTGTGTGACTTCTTCAGAGTCATATGAATAGTAAATACTTGAGATTGAATTTGAACTCAGGTCTTCCTAATTACTGATCTAGTGTTCTATCCTTTCTGCTACTTTATAATAAGTCTGTGAATTAGTATCAGAGGTATCATTAATCCCATGGTACAAATTAAGAAACTGAGGCTTGGGGGGCTTAAGTGATTCACCCAGGGTCATATAACACATGTGTGAGGCAGAAATCCAACCCAGATCTTTCTTTCTTCAAGTCTTCCACTCATTCCATCATCCCATAGCATACTATAAAAGAGAATGCTATAAAATGGATTGTAAAAAATATGTACAACCTAAATTAAAATTGCATAAAACAAAATTGTTTGGAATAGAGAAGATCAAGGGACTTTGGGAACAGAATTATGGAATTTTTAAGGGCCTTTAAGAATTCCTATCTACTGGTTGTGTAGTGACTAGAGCACTGGAGTCAAGAAGACTTGAGTTCAAATTGGGCCTCAGACATTTATTAGCTGCATGACCCTGGGCAATTCACTTAACCTTTTTTGCCTTTAAATATAAATGGTATTGAAAAATCTAGGAATGTTTCCCTCATATTGCAAATTAGGCAATAGTAGCTCCAAGAAGGTAGGAGATTTATACAAAATTGCATAGCCAGCTAATGGCAGAATTAAAACTCAAACCTAAATGTCAGTCCAGTCCAGTTCACTCCAATCTATGTTAAGATATGACTCTTCATACTGATCCAAAGACCACCACATATGAATAAAATTTCAGTTTCTTTTATGACTCACAAAATGAAATTTTAATGTAACTTACCCAAACCTCAATGATTCATGTTAACATTCATATAATATTTTCAATGTTTACAAACATTTAAATCACAATAATACTATGAAATAGACAGTACTGGTATTGTTACTATTTTATATAAACATAAGTATATGTTTATATAAACATAAGTAAGTATAAGAACCAGGATTTGAACCCAGATCTGATTCCAAAAGCAGAACTCTTTCAGTCAGTCAAATAATCATCCAGTCAATCACAGAGGATTTATTAAGCACCTGCTACGTTCCAGACAAATTGTGTTAGGTGGAAAAGATAAAAAGGAAAAATAAAACAATCTTTGATCAAAGAATTTATATTCCAATATATATATATATATGCACATGCATACATAAGTGTGTATACAAGTACAGAAGTAGGAGGGAACGCACCAGTGACTTATTCAAATCAGTAAATATGAACTTGACAAAGTATGGCCCCAGCAATGTAGGGTTCAGAGGAGGGAAAAAAAGGAAATTTACATCCCTTGGACTCTTACGTCAGACTCACTAGAGAAACAGGGAGCCAATGAGTTTCAAACTGGCTAAAAGGTAGATTGAATTTACAAGATTATCCATTAAGCAGAAATAGTGGTGACAGTCACACAAATAAGTATATTTTCCTCGCCCCCTTTTAATATGTCTTATTATGGAGTAGAATTCTTGAGAAGAGTTCCAAGTCAGTCAAGGATAAGTGGGATTAGATCATGTTGATGGATATTCAATAAGAATGTACCATAATCAACCAATTTACAATATGCTAATATTCATAAGGTAGTTTTATATATGTTTATCATGTGTAACATTAGTCATAGGAGAATATTAGCTTGGGAGATGAGCCAATTGACTTCCCCTGTAAGAAAGAGTAAGAATGTTCTGGAAAGGGTCATAATAAGGTTTCCTCTAGCTGAAGCAATAATTCTTGAGAAAAAACTAACTTAAAACCCAACCTGAAAATTCAAGAAGAATTCTAAGAGTGGTCATTTCTTCTTGTCTCTCCTCTCCACTAGAAGCTGCTTTTCATTGAGAATTCCCTACCTCCTAAACACAAAATGAGCAAAAATATGGTCAAGACACTATGAGAATTAATAGTCCAATGACGTTTAAAAAAAAAACAAACCAGCCACTGAGTCCAATCATTCATCACTGAGGAAGCCCATGACAATCTGTATCCATTCAGGGACTTTTAACTTCTGGCATTTATTGTTTCAAATTGATATTTCATTAGATGAGTAAAAAACATAATTCCCTGGGACCCCAGCAGCTGTCAGAAATGGTGGTGGTAAAAGCAGGAGGAACAGCTTCTGTGGCTGCCACCTGAAGAGCAGCTGCTACAGCTGCTGTATGAGGAACAGAAGCCACAGGTAGAATACACATGCACAGCCTAGAAACCAATCTCTCTCTGTGCCCTCATCTGTGAACACAGAATCGCAAAGGCTGTCTGAATTTATAGCTGTCAGCACTGAAAAGTCCATTAGGTGTATTTATGGACTAAAAGTACTTATTTCCTCTTTATTTTTATTGAATATAAAACCTTGGTTGGTATTTCCCAGAATATTTTTTTCTCTTTTAATGGGGACCTGGACAGAGACATGTAAGGGGTTAGGAACCAAAACATATCATGGATAATAAGGGCCTTCCATTGTGTGAAGTCTCTGCTCTTTATTTGGAAGGGCCTCTCCTGGCTCCAAATGCATTCATTCTTCTTGAAGAATCTCACTTATTGTGTGAGACCCTGGGCATGCAGCTTAACTGCTCTCTGCCCCAGTTGCATCACTTTTGAAAGTTGAGGGTTGCAGCGAGCCTCTAAGGTCTCTTCCAATGCTAAATCCGTAACATCTAAAGGCATTCATTCTTCCTGAAGAAATGTATGAACTGTACAGAAATGCAGTGCCTCAGTTTCTTCATCTGTAAAGTGAAAGAATTGGACTAGATGGCCCCTAATTTCTCTCCCAATTCTATACCCATCATCCTGTGGCTCAGGGATGCACTCAGAATGTATTCTTTCTAGATTTCTTCACCCACTGATGTGTCATTGAAACAATTTCCTTACTAATTATCAAGAAAAATGCTATCCATTGTGTAGAAGACAAAGCATAGCACATAAAGGAGGAATTTCCTCTCAGTTCTTTTTAAAAACTGATTTAAGAACTTTTATTCTGCAACGACATTAGCAAAAACGTCTAACCTGTAGCCATTATTTTATTTTTTAGTTTTCTTTTCCCTTTCCTTTGTTTTTTTTTTCTTTTTCCCAAATAAAGAAGTTGTCATTCCCAGAGGAAAAAGCATCACAGCGTAGTGCAAAGAGCACTGGACTTGGTGTTTGAAGTGTGACCTAGGTTTGAAGACTGCCTCTGACACTTTTTACTGTAGCTAAGACTGATCAAGTCATTTAAGGAATCTAGACCTCCATTTCTTCATTTGTCAGGTAGGGAATTGGATTATAAAATATCTCAAAAAAAAAAAAAGAAAATATCTCAATTTTCTGTTAGCTCTCAATCTATGATGTTTTTGGTCTCAAGCAACTGAGTCCTAGCTCTTCTTCCATTGATTTGATAAAGCACTCAATAACATCAACAAGTCTCTATTATGAGAACAGTGAGATCACATTCAATTATTTTCTATTTTGCCCAATTCACACTTCTGAGATTAATATGCTTTGTGAAAAGCAAAATAAATAAATTATATCATTCTGCTGTAATTTTCATTTAAAAACCTTATTCTCAAGTCACATTGAATCTGCCTTTAAACCTGTCACATTTTCAGTTAATGAAAGTAACTATTTCCTATGTAGAATCAAATCTCTTTGTTACAATCTCATTATCCTTGGCAATCATACCTGGCAGTTCCTGAACACTGAGATTACCAATGAGATCTTGGGAGGAGATCTGTTAGCATCACATTAGAACAGTGTCTCAGAGACTTCAAAAAATGATCTATTCATTTGATGACTTCATTAAACATAAAATCTCTTTTGGCCTCAGCTGGTAATCCAATTGTTTGTTTAACAAGATGAGACTTTAGTGTAACAGGACAAAAGTGAATAAATTTCGGGAGTCCTCTAGTTGCTTATCTAGGAAGTCTGTAACAATTAGATGTCTAAATTGTGTCAGTTATCTCCATTTCCTCATAGAAACAATGATATATAAGACAGTTCAGACTAGCCCACAAAAACACTTGATAATAGAACCAGAGAATCTCTGAGTGAGAAGGAACCTCACAGTCTCAGCCCAACCTGTTCCTAACCAAAATTATAACCTTCTACAATATGTGGTAACCCATCATTTACTTAAAGATTTCTAGTTAGGGGCAACCCACTATCTCAGAAAAGCCCATTCTACATTTGACTAACTGTAATTAGGAGGAAGTTTATTTATTTTTCTCCCATATATCAAACCTGTATATATTTCTCTACAACTTCCACCTATCATAGATAGTTCTATAATGTGACATCAAGCAAAATAAATAAAATCCTCCTTCCAATTCTTCTAGGCATTTAAACAATTGTGGATGGGTACCATGCCACCCTGAAGTCATTAATTTATAATTTATCTGAGCTATAGCACCAAGGTAACAAGAGTATGACTTCTATATTCCCACCTGACAAGTCAAGAATGCATCTTGATCCTACACCTGCAGTTGTGTTAGGGTCTCACCAGGCTATTTGGAGATATTATACGTGTCCTGGAGCAACAGTTCTAACAGAAATTGTGGAATGAAAGATAAGATTGGAACCCAAGAAATGAAGAGAGTGATGGGGGCTACAAGCATGGGATAGGAAGATGTACAGACTTGGATTGCAGGTGTTTTAAATCCCAAGGGATATTTCTCTAAACTTGACCAGCCCCCTGGTAACTCTTCTTCCCTTTCTTCAGAAGGTTCCAATGATTAGTTTACTCATTTCTTCCATTGCCTGTGTACACTTCTATATTTCTTCTGTATGTACTTTTTCTTTGATTCATTTATGCTGCATGAATATATGCATCTATGCTTATAGAAGATAATGGAGTCTTTGGACATATAGGAGACTAAAATAAGATTCATCTTTAGTTTAGAGGAAAACTAAGTGGCACAGTGGATAAAGTGCCAGGCTTGTAGTCAAGAAACTTCTTCCTGAGTTCAAATCTTGCCTTAGACACTTAGTAGCTGTGTGACCCAGGCAAGTCTCAGCTCCTCATTTATGCAAAGAAGGAAATGGCAAGCTACTCCAGTATTGTTGCCAAGAAAACAAAGAGTCAGACAACAAAATGACTTGAGTGGATTATCTCCACATTCCTTACCACCACCTTACATCACCTCTGATTTCACCCTAGACCAGTCAGTACATTGAAATAAGAATGAGAGACAGAAAAATAGTTCAGGCAGAAGGAGCAAGGTGGGGAGGATTACCCCAATGACCATATTTCTGAGGCCACTATTCTTAGTCACTGTGTAAATTACACATATAAAATAGCCAAATGTGGTAGACTGTTAACTCAAGAATATCACTTAATTCATGCATAATAGTTGCTAGGGCAGCCAATCTGTCCAAATGTCAGTGAGGAATACAATTTCATCTTATGAACAAGACCCTGTCTTTGGGAATGGTTAAGTTGTAGTTCAGTCAATCATATCAATGATTAGGATATTAAATCCCGAACAATTATTAGTGATGTCTGTTTAGCAAAGAACAATGCATAAAGATCAGGTTGTGTAGGCTCTTTTAGGGTCCTGATTGTAGTTTTTGTTGGCATACTAAAAAAAAAACAACAATGGGAATGGATAAGCTTTTCTCCTAATTCACAAGAAGAAACCAGCCAGCTACGAGGCACACAAAGAGGTCCCCTTGAATCAGCTCAGAGTTTCATTTTTTTTCCCAACATAAAGGAATCCTTGGAATGTAGATAATGTATGGAGATGTATTATGCTTTTCATTTTCTCATCTCTAATGCTGTGGAAATGAAGTTTCTTTTAGGATAATATAGCTCACTTTGCTGAATGAGTTTACACTCCCTCCCCAACCCCCAGCTGATTTAATTTACTTAAGTGAATAAAATTTAACAGCATAAAATAGATCAAGTGCAGAACAGCCCATTAGTAGATGTTTTCTCTACTTTGAGTATTTGATATATAGAAACCACAATTTAGGAATCCTCAAAAGGGCAATGTGACAAAGCTCAAAGAGCAGCACTAACTCTGTGGTATTCGACAAATCATCCTCTCCAGATTTCCCAGGGCAATTTAAATGAACATTAATCGCTTAAAACTGGAGGAAATTAGGAAATTAGTGGTTTGAAGTACAAAAAAGGAAATTAACCTGTCTGAAGGGATCTCAAACTGAAGTGCTAGGGACTTGAGACTGTAATTTCTGGCAGGGAAAATCTGTAAGTGAAAAATGTGGCTGGAACAGGGAGGAGAAAAGAAATTGTTTTAGAAAGATAGGTAAGCCAACAGAAATGTTTCCATTGACTTCAAAAACCATTGCATTATTACAAAGATAAATTGCTGGGGATTGTAGATTCGGTATGTTGACAGGTTGTGACAGGGATGTAAGGACATAAAGGGAAGGGATATTTTCCACTATTCTTGAAATGGCTTAGACAGATGCTGAGAATTCATCTACTGTTTATTTCTTTTAAAATATCATAGCCCCAGAAATTAGAAAATTCAATTGTTATCATTTATAATACAACTTAATATGGAAACTATAAAATGGCAACCAATTATTCATGAAAAGTCAATAGTGTGGTGGCTGAAATGACCCCTGAGGCTTTTATACCTTTTATTTAGTTACTGAAAAAACCATTATTGCTTCTTCTACGGGAAGTTCTTCTTAAGTAATGCAGTCAGAATCACAACTTGCAGTGAAATAACTGCAACAGGAAAGTTGTACATGTTATTTTCCCACATATTCATAGGCCTTCTAAATCTAGACAATGAATGAGACATGAAAAAGTTTGGAGGGCCCTACTGAAGCTATACCTTCTGTAGGGACACAGTGCTATTTTGCTGACCAAAATGTAGCATTATAAACTGAATGCTGTGTAAATATAATAATCAAATATTGGGGGTTAAGCCTAAATTCGACAATTAGGTTTGAAATGGAAAATTCAATAAGTATTCACAAATCCAAGTAAAATCATCTTTACTAATTAGGCATTAAAAGGAGTGACTTCAAAGTTAAAAGGACATACTTTGCTCTATAGTTATTTAACTTAGAAACTTAGGAAAGTATCCTAGAGCCAGAATTTAGGAATAACTTTTGACACCATTTCTCCCTTAGGCTAACCATCTTATACTTCAAGCCTCCATGTACCCAAACAGACTTTTTTAAAAAAAGAACTATATAGTACATATTATAAGTCAATGTTTGGCATGTAAAGCATCAGGTGAGGCTGAACAAAGGGCCAGGATTAAGGAAAAAGACTCAACCGTGGCAAAAAAACACCAACAGGAATATAAGGACACCACAGTTCTTAACTGCATAGCAGGACCAACCATCCCTCCTTAATGATGTCCAAACTCACATGTCACCCAAGTTTGAAGAGAAGAGAAACTACATCTACCTCCCTTCAGCAGAGATACAGAACACTTTAGGTGAAAATTTGCTTTTGGATACAATTTTGTGTTGCTTGATTTTGTTGAACTGTTGTTTTCTTTCTTAAATCCATCTTAAAAGAGAAGATTATGGATGTGGAAAGGAATATTTGTAAGTGTGGAAATGAAACCACCCCCATTTTAGCTCAGCATCTTACCTAGGGAAGGATCATTTTTGACTGAATCAAACAATCAGCTGAGTATGAACAAGGTCTATACATCTCCTTGAATCAATCAAAGCCATTGTGTGAGAAAATGGGTCATGCTCTAAAAGAGGAAGAAGAAGGAGGAGGAGGAGGAGGAGGAGGAGGAGGAGGAGAGGAATGGGGAGGAGAAGTGACTAGAATGAAAGGGAGATATTCTGAGGGTCTGAAGCAGAGACTAGAAAAAGTGTGGCATTTCCAAAAAACCTTTGAGGAACAAAGGGAAGACTGAACTGTGACAGAGAAAAAATATATACATTGAGGAAAGATATTGGCTCTATAGATATCTTGGAGTGGAGAACTCAGGCTGAAGGAGGTCCCTAGAAAAGATTTATTCTTTTCAAAACTTCCCCTCCTGATGCCTGTCTATAGATAATATAAAAGATCTGCTTTTTTTCTTACCCAGATGTTTCTAGTAAATTGAATTTTGCCTCAACCACAAAAAGGCCAGGGGTTAACTACAAATAGATATAAATATAAAGTTAAGCAGAAAAAAGTACCAAACTCTGTCTAGGTGTCAGGAATTTTCCCAACAGGGGGCCCAAGTGATTGTGATGAAATTCAGAACTTGTCATCTAAAATAAAATAAAATTTCTAAAGCCCAAGAAAAAAAGAACTGAATGAAATTTAGGGGCTTTTATATGTTTCCCTATGCTTAAAATGAATTAATTATTATTATAAGATATTACAATTGTGGAAATCATTCAATTAATCCATCAACATTTATCATGTGCCAGATGCTGAAATGAATTTGGGGCAGAAACAAATACATCAATTTTTTAAAACGCTGTACCAAATGTGAGGAGGAGGGGTGGAATGTTGACGATGGATACACATGATAATCCAGGAATTCAAGTGAAGTGGATAGAAAACAATGCCCTTGTTTTCACTTAACTTTTGTTCTAGTTTAAATTGATTTATATGTGAAGTCTGAAAAAAAAAATCCTGGAAATGTCTAACCTCAAGTCAAAGAGTTTTCTGAGAAAAAGGTTGGTGTTCTCAGACCCAAAAATGGGGGTTAAAAGCAAAGAAAATCTTAGAGTCCTGGACCTTCTACCAGGACTTTTATGGAAATTCATTGCCCATAACTATGACTAAAAAGCCTGCCATTAGAGAGGAATTATGACAAAGAGGCTACATAATATAGAGTGAGAAGAATCCTTCTCTATCACCAATTACCTGTGTGGCCTTAAACAAGTAAGTCTCCATGGGCCTTAGTTTCCTCATCTATAAACTGAAAGGGATGGACTAAGTGGTTTCCAAGGTCCCTTCTAGCTTTAAATCTGTGATCTTAAAATGCTTATTATAAAAAAAAAAGAGATGTTCCAGTCTTAGCAAGCTGTTACTCAGAAGGCTTAGATGGCTCTGAATTGATGAAACCCAGTAGTTGGTAACAGGCAGCAATGGCCAGCAATGACTATCAGAGTGGGAAAGCAATGACCTCAGAAGAAAGCAAAGAACCAGAAGAGATCAAGAGTGATGAGAGCAGCACAGATATAAGACCCAGTTGTGGAGTAGAAACTGCAAGTCCAGAACAAATCAGGACTCAGCGGGAAGCATATTTTCACAAAGCAGTGTGATGGTACCACAAATAGACATTGGCAACTGGCAAAATTGGAGTTCCAAGTCACACTTCCATTCATGCATCCTGCTGTGTGTTCCCTATGTTCATGCCACACCCATATATAATAACATTCTCAACAACTTAATCCAACAAACATTCTGATATTTTTTACAATACACACTGTGATATGTACTGAGGAAGATACAAGAACAAGAGGTGATCCATACGCAACAGAAGCTTACAATCTAATAATCAGACTGTCTGAAAATGAACTCTAATCAGATGGAAAAACTGATGATTCTTGAGTTTTCCTGGTTGCCCTCTAGCCAATATGTTTTGGTTAACACTTGGAGTGCTCTAAGGTCTTAACTGTAATTTTGACAACAGCTTAACATGAACAGCCATTCAAAAGCCTGGACTACAGAAATTGCCAAATATTTATTAAAGCATTTGAGATGTATATAGCCTACAGACATGCTAAGAAATACTCTTCCAAGTGGTCAAAACTACTAGTTTCTTTCTTGGCTCCTAATCTATTCCATCAAGACTTTATTGAAAGAGTTGCTAAGTCAACATCAAGTTTTGGAAGCAACAAAGGGGTTAAATAGATACTCCCAGCCCAGCCCAGCTCCCATCCCAGTGGATCTGATTTTACTGTGTGTGCTCCACAGTATAGCAAAAGTTGATTCCTTCTAAGGTTCTCCAGTAACATTGTCAATATCATAATGTTCCTTTGCAGCTCTAGCCTAGGCAGTTTATTAGATGAAGGGAAAACACAGATGTGCTGACAAGTAGGGCTGTACTTCTTTGTAGTGGAAAAAATTATCAAAGATATCCTATGAATCATTTTCTTTATACAGACTTAGAAGCTTCTGCTAAAGTTCAGAAGCTAGTTTCTTTTTGTTTTTGTTTTTACCCCTTACTGTTAGCTGAGCTTTTTATAGTCCTTTAGAGGAAGATAGAGGGAGGTTTTGTTGTTTGTTTTTGGTTTTGTCAAGAAAGCCTACCAATTGTTCTCTTAAGAAAAAATTCAGTGGAATCTCTTTAAAAGAAAAAAAAGTTCAACATGATTTCTTTAGGAAAAACATGCACTAATATAGTAAAATTCAAGGCAGAGACTGCTGTTTCTAACAACAGAAAGTGAAACAACCCAGTAGTTCCCAGTGTGCTTGATGAAACACATACGGGTGGGGTAAAAGAGGATATATCGTTGTAGCCTCATGTCTATAGCAAGACAAAACTCAATGTCTTTGTTGGTCTGGGACAGGTTGGCTGCATCCTTAGTGTGAGGAAATTTGTTCACTAGTTGGTCTGGCTCTTTGCCTGTCTAGGTTTTCATGCAGTGAAAAACCAGAACTGCAGATGACTTTGGATACTGGACAAAGGGATTCCTCAAAAGTCAGCTTACTCAAGTACATTTTCTGAAAAGACTACCTAGGATAAGAATCCCTCAGTGAAGAAATACTTTATGGTCCAGATCACAGGGTCATAGGATGGTAGATGCCTATACTTCACTCAAGGTAACACAAAGTCATGTAATGGCTGCATGAACTTGATGCCCATTACCTGATCATTTAATTTTCTTCTTACTTGGAGCTTTGCTGTCCCTTATGTAAAAGAATTCTTTTCCATCCTGGATATAAAGTGAGAAAGTGACACAGGTTCCTTGCTTCATATTGCACTTGCCCCCCAGGTTAGAGGAAGGTTTCTTGTCCTCCCTTTTGGAACTAGACTAGAAATCATTACAGTACATCCCTTTTAGGATGCCTTCCTTCCCCTCCCTCCCACATACATATACACATATACATACACATGCGTCACACAAAGAATCCTAGTATATCTTCTACATTTTACTATAAGTTAAGAAGGTGTATGTAGGAAGAGGGAGGGGGACTCAGATTTCTGTCTCTAAACCTCCACTCTTTTCATTGCACCATATTACCACTGACTTTTCTGTGACTATACATGGATTTAGTGCAAGTTTGTAGAGAGCTGTACAACCTATCGAACATCTCAAATCGGCTATTACGCGAATATCTTAAATTCAGTTTGTCCAAAACTAAATTCATTAATTCCCTTCCCCCAAACCCTCTCCTCTTCCTAACATCCCTATCATTCTGGGGTACCACCATCTTCCCAGGCATTCAGGTTCACAACTTAAATGCTAGCTTTGATGCTTCATTTTCTCTTGCTCTCATATTAAATCTATGGTCAAGTTCTGCAGATTCTCCCTTCATAACACATCATTCAAACACCCACTCGTCTCCTCTAACTCTGCCACCACCTAGGTGGGGGTATTATTTCACACTTGGTCTAATATAATGGACCAGATTTGCTCCTAAAGCGCAGGTTCTTCCACAAACTCTAGTATCAGCCTGTTTCCTCTAGGATCAAACTTAACAGCCTGTATTTGCCTTTGAAATCCCTTCATAACATTACCCCTTCTTGTGCCTTAATGGCCCAACCTTCCATGTGCTGAGTATCCTTGCTGTTCCTTATACAAAATACTCTTATCTCCTCACTCAAGGCTTTCTCACCAGTTGTCTTCCATGCTTGGAATTCTCTTCCTCCCCAACTTTCTCTTGGCTTCCCTGACTTTCATTAAGTCCTAGCTAAAATCCTATCTTTTACAAGAAGTCTGTCTTCATCTTCCTTAATGCTAGTGCTTTCCTTCTCTTGATTCACTATAATTTATATTGGCTACCATTTGTCTGTACGTTGCATTTTGCATGTTGTCTCCCCAGTTACACTGTGAGCTCTTTTAAAACATTTTGTTTTTGTTTTTGATTTTCTTTGCATCTTTAGCATAGTGTCTGGCATATAGGAGATACTTAAGAAATGCTCATTGAAAAAAAAAAGAAATGTTCGTTGACTTAACTTAAATCAACAGTCCCTGGAACTATAATTGCCAATTGTAGGCCAATAGATAACCAAGGTAGATTTACCTGTGCCATTCTCAGATACCATTGTACCACAACAGGCCCACTATTGGTAGGGAATATAATGTGGTTTGAAACTATTTTTCTACTAATGCTGATGAGTTTGTGCTTATCTCTCCACACCCTTTCCCCTTGTACTTTGTGTATAGCAAAAGCAAACTGATCAAAGGTAGGGATAGGTTTTTTTGTTTGTTAGGGATAGGTTTGTTTGTTTTGCTCTGAGTGAAGAAAGATGGGATATACAAGAAAATGGCTATTTATGCATTTCTATAATAGTAATGATATTTTAATTAACTGGTGCTAACATCCATGAACAACTTTTCATTACTGACATTGCCAAACTCATGTGGCTTCATAAAACTTGCCCCTATAGAGGGTATATATTAGTTTCTTGAAGATTTCTAGATGATTCATGGCAGTAATAGAAACAGCCTTAAGAAAATGGGTGCCCATAGGAAATGCTAGATAGTCTCAGGTAAATAAAAACTAGATAGATTCTGTTATGTGGCAGGGAAATCCCAACTTTATAATGGGCTTCATCTCTTCTCTGGCCCTTGACCTAAAACAGTTTCTGCAGGTAGGTCATAGAAGAGCATAGGAAAGGCAAATTTAGAGGGATATTCTCCTGTTCCCAACAGAGGAATGAGAAAGGTAGGGCGAAATGAGAAAAGCAAGTAAAGTACCTCACAGTGGGTGACTGATAAATGTTTGTTGATGTGGATTATAAGAAGCAACATAGATAGAGTATATGACTTGGAATTAGGAAGTCTTGAGTCCTACCACCAACACTTACTCTCTATGTGACAAATAATTACATCTGTATAGCCTCAGTTTCTTTATCTATAAAACAGGTAATAATAGAATCTATTTCATATGGTTTTTGTGAGGATAAAGTGAAATAATGTATTCACAGACCTTAGGGGCTATATAAATGTCAGCTATCATTATTGTTGTTAAGAAGAAAGAAAGAAAGAAAGAAAGAAAGAAAGAAAGAAAGAAAGAAAGGAAGGAAGGAAGGAAGAAAGAAAGAAAGAAAGAAAGAAAGAAAGAAAAGAAAGAGAGGAAAAGAGGGAGGGAGGGAGGAAGGATGGAAGAAAGGCAGGAAAGAAGGAAGGAAGGAAGGAAGGGAGGGAGGGAGGTATGAAGGAAGGGAGGAAGGAAGGAAGGAAAGAAAGAAAGAAAGAAAGAAGAGAAAATAGTAAAACAGTGAAGGAAGAAAATGGAGGGAGAAAAAAGGAAGTGTGTTCTACAGACTAAATAAATGCATCTCAATTTTGGTATATTTACAATAATGATGACTAATCTTTTTAATATATGCCATTTGGAATCCAAGATTCATATACACAGTCTTTAAATTAGAAAGGAGAGATGAGCTACAATCTGGATGAGAGTAGACTAAGTTATCTTTGGAAGTAGACATTTTCACACTTCAAGTTGGCATGAATCTGTTTTTAGTCTAAGTGTTGACTATCCTAGGCAAAATCACATGAAATAAACACTCAGGCTTACTCACAGCAACAACAATAACAAACAACAACAACAACTTAGATTACATTGTCAAATGACATTTTAAAATCTTACAAGGCAACCCCTGGTAGATCATAGATTTTCTGAGCACCCAGGAGCAAAGTGTGATTCAGCTGCAGGTTATCAAGCTGTCTGAGTACAGCTGGAACTAGCAGTTTGTGAAGGAGTTTTTTTTAAGGTTACTTATTTCTTAGAGTTAAATCTAGCAAAAGAAATCAAGTCATCGTATTTTATTGGATAGGTCTAGATTTACCATGTACTTCTATTGCAGAGGTGGTAGGGAGTAATTAAGTCTATGTCAAACATGAGTGTGCCTTCTGAAAGTAATACTTAAGGAGCCATTAATCTATAATGATAATATAAAATCCAGGCCCACGGTCTGTATCTATTTCTCAACACTGTATTTTCGCTGGCTGTCTCCTATGCCTGGAATGCTCTCTATCCTCACCTCTGCCTCACGTCCTGGCTTCCTTTAAATCCCACCTTTTGAAAGGGGTCTTTTCTCTTCCTCTCCTCACCCCAGTGACAGTGTCTATCCTCAAAGATTATTTCCCATTTTCACTTAATATATCATGATGTCAGGGACTGTTTATGCCTTTAGCACAGTAGATTTAGCATTTATCACAGTGCCTAGAACACAGTAAGTATTTAAAATGCTTACTGACTGACTAATGGCTAGCTAGCTGGAGGTAAACCTCGACTATTACTGGATGATCTGCTTTAACAAAATAAGAATAGTAATCTTCAACTTTATGAATCTCATTTTTTTATTTCCCTATAGCATTCAAAGACAAAGACACTATTCTTGCAGATTTACTATTGTATTCTTTCTCTAACACCTTAGAGGTCACTTGTTATTATTCCCTAAGAATAAAAAAAACAGCGAAAATCACATACACATACATATACCAAATAGCAAAAACAAAAACAATACTTAAGGCAGTAAAAAAATGGTTAAGGATAGCCAAATTTAGTGGTTTCCAACTTTTCTATTTATGTGACGCTGGACTAATCACTGCTGAGTTTTAGTTTCATAAGATTTTCAAGCAAGAAAGGACTTGAGGACATTTAGTCCAACCCCCTTCATTATATAGATGTAAAAGAGAAGCTAAGTGCCTTTTCTAAGGTTATATCAATAGCAAGAGCCATAGTTAAGATTTGAATACAGGTCCTTTGATTACAAATCCATTGTTGTTTCCAATGGATTACATTGCTTACCTTTGGAAAAAGTGATAGTTGGAGCAAAAGTTCTTAATCTTTTTAATATATACCATTTGGAATTGAGCTCTAACACTTTTGTTAAGTTCTTTGTCTAATCATACAACAAAACAAATGGTTTGAGTGACACTAGATTCCAAGTCTCTTAACTTCAGGACTACTCCTTTATTCACAAATAGCAGACTGCTGGTTCATGAAGCCAGACAGTTTTCACCTAATTACAGGCATTAAAAGCATGTTGTATGACCCAATGATAGCAAATACAAAACTTTACCAATTCTCCCTTGAATTAGAATAATGGATCAGAATTCTTATCTTGCCTAGGATCAAATGTTACTTGCCCTGAAATACATAGCTGAAAATTGAGGTATCATTTTGGTGCCCTCAAGTGGGGAACTGTGATGGCTGCAGTGAAACTCTACCTTCACTGGGCATTTTCTAGCTTCCTCCTGCCCAGCCTTAAGTACCACTAGAGCATAGGGATGCCCAAAGTTTATGTCCTTTGATTCGAATGTTGTTCTGTGACTTCCTTGGGACCCTCATTGTCTCTTTGGAAGTGCAGGCCCAGAGCCTGTAGCTGTCTGGAAATGAAAGAATGATTTTGGGAAACTGGCTTTCTGTGACTGCTTCAAGGTTTTGGGTTATCTTTCTTTTATGATAGATCTATTTCTAAGATTCATTCATTCATTTACTTATTCATTCATTAAATAGATCTTTATTAATAATCTATTATGGACCAAGTAATATGCTAAGCCAGCGGTTCTCAACCTGTGGGTCACGACCACTTTGGGAGTCAAACAACCCTTTCACAGGGGTCACCTATGGCCCTCGGAAAACACATATTTCTGATGGTCTTAGGAACCAAGACACTGCTCCTCTACCCATCTCCAGGCGGGTCCACCCACATGCAGATACACCCACATACGAGTAATAAAGGGTCTCGGCATTATGAAGGTTGAGAACCACTGTGCTAAGCTCTAGAGATACAAAGACAAAAATGAAATCATCACTGTCCTCAAGGAGCTTGTTTTATATTAAGAAAACAGCATAAAAGTCAAAAAAGGAATACAAAATACATGCAGAGTTATTTGGAGTGTGGTGAGGGCATTAATAACTGTGTGGAGAGGTCCTGAAAGGGATCTTGAGATGGTATTTGAAGTAAACTGAACCTTGAAGAAACCTAAGGATTCCAAATAGAGGGGAAAAAGCAATGAATTCCAGACTGAGGGTGGGGGTGGGTGGTCAGTGCTTCAAGGGGACAGAAGCAGGAGAGGGAATATCATATACAGAAAGGAATAAGTAGACTGGTTAGCCTAAAAAAATGAGTAAGAAGTAATTTGAATTCAATATGGAAAGATGGGTTAGAACTAGATCATAGAGAGCTTTAAGATGCACATAAATTATGTGTAGTATATAATACACAATACTGTAAATACAACATATAGTGATTATGCATAGTAAATTAATATACAGTAATAAATTTATACTACTTTGCATGCAATCTGTTACTTGATTGCCATCCTTCCCATGACACATTTATTCTACCTTCTACCAGCAACCTGTACATTATTCTTGAGTGATATCCTTACTCATTAATGGCTGGGCACAGAATGAAAGCATGGCTACTGTCCAGATAGTCCATTCTGTTGTGAGAAATACCACTTGCCCAGTATTGTTAAGATGATAGAAAAAACAAAATGTTTCTGTCTACTCTAAAGGAAGAACATGAATGGTTCTATCACCTGTGCATTGACCTCCTGGGTAATAGGGTGAGTTTGAGAACTGGGTGGGATTTTTCTATTCATTCTTCTCTAGTGGCAGTTTTAGCAAACCACTAGAGTTTATTACATTAAGGAAGCCAGGAGACTTTTGGAGGTTAAGCCAAAATGGTAGAGGAGAGGAAGCACTTAGCTGAGCTTTCCTAACATTCCCCCTCCAAACAACTTTTAAAAAAATACCTCAAATCAAATTCTGGAGTGGTAGAGACAATAACAAGTCAAACTGGGACATTCTGTCAGTCCAAGACAACTTTGGAAGTCAGAATGAGTTATCTGTGACATAGAGGTGGAGACTGGCCTGAAACCCATGTGAATTAAATACCAGTGGTGGGACTAAGTGGTGGTGACAGAAGCAACAGCAGTTTTGGGAACTCTCAAGAAAGAGATGGTAAGGGGACCTGGCAATTGGTCAGAAAGAGGCTACAGGGAACTTCAATTCTATCACTGGATACAGGAAGAGGAACTGTTTGGCAAGTCCATTACCTATACCCACTTCTGGGTCATATTTTAGACAAGAGCAGTTTCAGTGAAAATGGAGCAAAAGCCCTGAGGAACACAATTGCTTTTGGTCAAAAGAGGTCAGGGACCCTGAGGAGCATTATTGTTTTCAGTCCTAAGGGAGCAGGGCTCCTGAGGAGCATTATCACATCTAGTCACAAGGGATCATGGGCTGGTCCAAAGGGACTAGAAATGATTGTAATACCAAGGGATCAGGCGTCCTTCCTGAGTAATGACCAGAATGCAGTTCCAAAGAGCAGCAACCATGCCTCTTCTCAGATCACTCCACCAAAACACCATAAATTTCCAAAACTTCAAAAATTGCTGAACTAGCTCTGAAAACCAGTGCAAAAAAAAGTATGAAGCTTGAGGCTGTACCTTCCACCACCTCATGATGTCAGGAACATAGCCTAACTTTAACACAAAATTCAAAAGACAAGAAATGGTGTGGGAGAATAAGCAAACAACAACAAAAAACCTGACCCCCCAGAAATCTACTATAGTTACAGGGAAGATCAAGCCACAAACTCAGAAAAAGACAATGAAGTCAAAACAACTGCAAAGTCTCAAAAATGTGAATTAAACACAAGCACAACAAAAATATTTGGAAGAGCTAAAAAAAATTATCAGAGTAAAATGAGAGTGATAGAGGAGAAACAATGATAGCAAAGGAAGAAAATTATAAAAAGATAATTAACAGCTTGGCAAAAGAAGCACAAAAAATACTGAAGCAAATAATACTTTAGAAAACAGATCTGAACAAGCAGAAAAAGATTTATAAAAATTCACTCATTAGAATAACTCCTTAAAAACCAGAACTGGATAAATGGAAAAGTAAAAAATCTTGCTGAAGAAAATAAATCCTTAAAAATTAGAATTGGGCAACTAGAAACTAATGACTCTACAAGACATCAAGAAACAATGGAACAAAGTGAAAGGACTGAAAAAAAAATATGTGAAACATCTCACTGAAAAAGCAAATGAACTGGAACTAGATCAAGGAGAGCCAATTTAAGAATTATTGTACTGCCTGAAAGCCACAATCAAAGAAAGAGCACTGACATGATAGTTCAAAAAATTGCCAAGGAAAATTGCCCCAATATCTTAGATCCAGAAAGTAAAATAGAACTTGAAAGAGTCAAATCATCACAACACAAAAGAGATTCCAAAATGAAAACCCTAAGAATATTATAACCAAATTTGAAACCTCCCAATTCAAAAAGAAAATACTTCATGTAGTCAGATTTAGCAATTACCATGTTAAAGGAGCAGAGTTTTGGGGATATTCAAGAAAGCAAAAAAATGTTGGGATTACAACAAAGAATAATAGTATATGACAAAACGAGGTATAATCCTTTAAAGGTAAAAATTGGTATTTAATGAAATAGAGGACTTTCAAATATTTCTAATGAAAAGACCAGAGCTGAATAGAAAATTTGACTTTCAAATACAAGATTAAAGAGAAACATAAAATGGTAACTATTAAAGAGATATCATAAGGTACTCAATAAGATTAAGCTTTACCTTTCTATATGGGAAGATGATATATGTACTTTTCTGAGAAATTTATAATTATTAAGGCAGTTAGGAGGATTCTACATAGAAAGAGGTGATGGGAGTGAGTCCCATGTTGGGATGATATACAGAAAATGATTAAGTGAGAAAGGGTGCCTGAAAGGAGGGGAAAGGGAGAAGCAGAATGGGAAAAAATATCTTATATAACAGAGACACACAAATGAAGAGCCTTTTCAGTGGAGGGGGAAACAGGGCAGAGGAGACAATAGATGTGAAGAGGTTACCCATAAAATGTAGAGGGTCAGGGTTAGGGGTGCTTGTGACTCCAAAATACCAACATGCAGGATCCTGATAAATGAATTCAATTCAAGTCTTCTCTCAGCCAAAGAAAAGTAAAGTTTATTAAAAGTTCAGTTGTATTAGAAACAGAGCAAGCCTGTACTAGAAAATTCTATGGCGTTCTCACCCACATGGAGGCACATGGGGTCTTATATATGGAAAGATTGTGGGAGGAATCTAGGGGTGGTCTAGAGGAGGAGTTTTAAGAGTAAGAGATTTGGGTCTAGATATAATGAAAGGCTTATGGCCTCAGGCAAATACCTCATCAAGTGGGAAGATTCAATCAGAGTTCAAGGGGGGGGGAGGTGAATTTAAAATCACAAGTAAAGCACCAAAATGGAAATCCTGAAAGTCAAAGCTGAGACTAATAAAATTGAAAGTAAAAAACTAATATATAAAACTAAGGGATGAAAAAAAATACAACAAAATTGATAAGCCATTGTTTAATTTGATTTAAAAAAAAAAGAAAACTGAATTACCAGCATAAAAAAAAAAAAACTGAAAGAGGTAAATACATTACCATGAAGATGAAATTGGAGCAATTATTAGGAGTAATTTTGTTCAATTATATACCAGCAAAAATGTCAATCTAAGTGAAATGAATTGATATTTATAAAAATATGAACTGCCCACATTAATAGAAGAAGAAATAGAGTACTTAAGCAATTGTGTCTTTAAAAAAAAAAAAAACAACAAGCGACCAATGATCTCCCTGAGGGGGAAAAAAAAACCCAGGATGAGAAGGATTTACAGGTAAATTCTGCCAAAAATTTAAGGAACAACTAACCCAATATTACATAAACACTTTGAAAAAATAGATTAAAAAAGGAATCTTATCAAATTTCTTTTGTGACACAAATAAAACTTTGATACCTAAGCCAAGGAGAGTAAAAACACAAAAGAAAACTATAGAACAATTTCCTTCATGAATATAGATGGAATATTTTAAAATAAAATACTAGCAAGGAAGTTATAGTAATAAACAGCAAAGGTCATAGGCCATGACATCTAGGAATTTATACCAGGAATTCAGGTCTGGTTCAATATTAGAAAAAGTATCAGCATAATTATCTGTATCAATAACAAAAGCAACAAAATCATAGGATTATAACAATAAATGCAGAAAAAGGCTTTGACAAAATGTAACCCCCATTCCTATAGAAAAATGCAAGAAAGTACAGGAATCATTGTAGCCTTTCTTTAAACAAGTAGTATCTGTCTAGAATCAAGAGCAAGCATTATCTATAATGGAAATAAATTTGAAGCCTTCCAAATAAGATCAGGACTGAATTAAGGATGCCCATTATCACTGCTATTATTCAATATTGTTCAAGAAATATTAGCTACAGCAATAAGACAAGAAAAAGAAACTGAAGGAATAAAAATAGCCAACAAGGAAACAAAAGTATCACTCTCTGCAGATGATATGATGGTATACTTGGAGAATCAACTAAAAGACTAGTTGAAAAAATTAACAACTTAGCAAAGTTGCAATATATAAAATAAACACATAAATAGATAGTACCGACAAAACCCAGCAAGAAGAGAGAGAAAGAGAAATTCCTTTTAAAATGACACCAGACAATACAAAATAGTTGGGAATCTACCTGCTGAGTCAAATCCAAGGACTATATGGATGCAATTATGAAACACTTTTTATGTAAATAAAGACAGATCTAAAAACTGGAGAAAAATTAAAGGCTGAGTCAATATAATAAAAATAAAAATTCTACCTAAGGTAATTTATTTATTTATTGCCAAACAAATTGAACTACCAAAGAATTATTTTGAAGAGCTTGAAAAAAATAATAACATGATTTGAAACAAATAGCTCAGGAATATCAAAGGAATCAATGAAAAATATGAAGAAAGGTGGCTTAGCATTTCCAGATTTCAAACTATATTACAAAAAACTAATCATCAAAACGTGAGGGTACTAGCTAAGTAATAGAATGGCGGATCAGTAGAATAGATTAGGTACACAACACACTTTAGTAAATGACCATCAAAGATCCAAGTATTTAGAAGTAAATACTCAACATTTGACCAAAATTACTAGGAAAACTAGAAAACAATTTGCCAGAAATTAGGCATAAACCAACATCTCACGTTGTATACCAAGTTAAGGTCAAAATCTATAAATGATTTAGACATAATGGGTGATATCATAAATAAAATAGGAGGCATAGAAAAATATACCTGTTAGATTTATGGATAAGAGAAGAGGATCATGGGAAGTAAAATGAGTAATTTTGGATACATGAGATTAAAAAAGATTTTGCACAAATAAAATTAATGCAGCAAAATTAGAAGGAAAACAGGAAACTGGGGGAAAATTTACAGAAAGTTTCTCTGATAAAGCCCTCATTTTTCTGATATATAGAAAATGAGGCCACATTTATTAAAAAAAAAAGAGCTATTCCCCCGTCGATAAATGGTCAAAGGATATGCACAGGCACTTTTCTGAAGAAGAAGAGTCAGGGAAGATGGGAAATACTTCTCAGTCCTTGGAAATTTGGACTCAAGGCCTCAAAATAAAAGAGAAGCTAGAACTAGAAGTAGAACTCTAATAGGCTCTTCTTGTCCAAGGTATGCTAGTAGGTCTACTCCCCCACCTCCATTAGTGATGACTTAATCCAAACATGATGAGGAGTAGTTGGATGTCTCTGCTGGCAATAGGGCAAAAAAAAAAATATGAAAAAAAAGCACTGACCATTAAAAGCTTCAATCTAAACCAGGTTCCAAGGTTTTATTTCTGATACACAAGGAGGAGCGCAGACTTTGGTCCAGAATTTCTAAATCTTCAAATGACTATCCTTAATTGAGGCATGAGTCAAATATCATTTGGGGACCATATTCCTCCTGTACTTTGCTTCAAAGGAGGGAAAGTTATATGGGAACTAAACAAAGTTTTTGTTCCTAGGATTGGTGCATTCAGAACAGTCCTTCTATGACCTGATGGCTTTGTAAATCTTACAAAGGCTATGAGCACAATCAAATGGTAAATATGTATTGTGTATTGTTTCATTTTATAGATGGGGCCCAGAGAAGTTATTTGCTAAGGATCACATAGTTATTAAATCTCTGAGGTAACATTAGAACCCAGATCTTCCTGACTCCAGGTCAAGTGCTGTAGCTACTATATCACACTAGAGGGAAAAATGGATGTTTAGAAAGATATTTCAAGGTAGAAAGGAAGTATGATGGGGAGAATGCCTGATTGGATTGAACTTGAAATCAGGAAGATTGCATTCCAGTTGTACTTTTGACACTTACTAGCTAAATGATCACAAGCAAGTCACTTAACTTGTCTTGGACTCAAGCAGCACTCTACTATCATGTGTTGCAGTGAGATTACATAAAATCAATTAATTGCTTATTCTTATTGGTTAATAGTGTATTTCATTCTTGTGTACTCTTGACAGTATATGAAAAGTTCCAATGACTATAGTCAGACGTTAATTTTATTAAAATTCTATTTCAAATATATAAACTCCTGTGGTACTCTCATTAATGCTTGAGAATTGGGGGTTTGAGTTTGAGGAGGTAACTAATATAGCATCTATTCATTTTAGAGATTTCACAAGTGTCTGCTTGGATGTCAGAAGGAACATAAAATTTTGGAAGATCATGTTAGCTAGAGGAAAACAGGTGAGAATCAAGGTTGTAAAGTGGAATTTGGAGTCAGAGAACCAGGTTCTGAATCCCAGTTCTGCATTCTGTCATTTGCCATCAGAGTGACGTCAAATCAGTCTCTTAGGCCTCATTTTCTCATCTAAAAAATACATAGGGGAGAAGATATTGCTTATAAGGTATCTAAATATGAATATGTGTCTGAAGTTGAAAGTAAACTTGAAAAGGTAAATTGAGGCTTAATTATGAAAAACACTGACAATTAAGCTAAGTAGCCTCTAGGAGGAACTACGTAGAGAATGGGGAGCCAGAGAAGCAGGACAGTTGCACGGATTTGAGAGAGAGAGATAATTGAGGCAAAGATATAAGATAGGAGGCTACAGCAATAGTTTCATTCAGTCCAACCTAGTTCTAGATAGGCAAATATTAGTTGTTAGTAATAGTGATAATTACAACTCTTATTTCTACAGCACTTTAGGATTTAAAAAGCACTTTCTTCTTAACATCTATATGAGCTGGGTAATGAAAAAGAGAGAATAAAAGATTTGGAAATGTCTAGTTCTTTCTTAATACTGGAAACAAGGAAGTACTAGGGATACAGACCTTACCAACCTTGGAAACCCCTCCCTCCCCCCCCCCCCGAACTGCCTCTCAAGTAAAAGGAAAAATCACAAAAACCCCTCTAATATGAAAGAAAATAAGAAAAACAGAAGTAGCTGCTGAAGTCTACAGAAAATTTACTGCAAAACTAAAGCAGCTGTTTTTAACAAAGAACTAGTAAAAGAAAAAACTACAGCATTAAAGAAAAGAAATTTTCCATATACCATGGTTACAAATTTATATTTAAGATTTTACCTCTACTATATATCCAACTCTAATGGCTTTATTCTCACTATTATAGCCAAGCCCAGTCCCCTAGGGTGTTTTTCATACCATAAAGCATCTTCCTGTGTTATTAGAGTAAATTAGTTAGCAAAAGAATGAGATATTAATCCTGTAAAGGTCACATCATCTTGATTACAAGAAGCCAATAAAATAGAATTCTTGCCTTTAAGAGCTGAATGTCACAAGAGGGGGAAACAGAGAACTTTATATTTTCCTCTCTAATGGAGGAGAGCTTTCCAGTTCTTAAAATTGTATTTATCAAAAGTGTCCTGGGTGTTTAGCAAACCAAATCAACTTAAGTGTCATTGTTCTTAGAGAGAATGCATCTTCTAGTAACTAAAGCATAGGACTGGTAGTCAGAAGCCCATTCTTGTCTTTTTTTCTTTATAACATTTTGATTATGTGTGGATATTAATTAACCCTTTGATGAATATGGCATTAACTCATTCCTCTGCCACTGTTTTTTTTTTTAAATAGGCAAGTAAACAAAGGCTGAGAGTTAATATTGTTTACCCAGGAGCACAGGGCCTATGATTTGAAGAGCCAAGACGGATTTCCAGTTTGTTGTTTTGACCCTGGGTTATGGTCTCTTTCTCACTTGTAAGATGACCTAAAACAAATAATTTTACCTACAGAATTAATTGTTATATAATAACAATAATTTTAAAGGGAGTTTCCTTATCTCAGAATTCCTTTATTAATAAGATCTCAATTCTATTCCCTACTATGATGATGATGAGGATGATGATGAAGAAGATTACAATGATGACAGAAGTTTTACTAAGGATGCTTTTAGAGAGCCAATAGAGGATGATATATCCTAATTCCTTTATTTAAAAACAAAAAGTTTCTTTTTTTATCCACCTTGAAATCATTTGTAGATTTCTTAATATAAAAAATACTTTCAGATAACTTGTTGTAGCAATATTTCTATGGACACCAACAAAAGAGACTAGAACATGTAACAATGACTATAATAATGAATATTATGGTAATAATAAGAGTGGCGAGTCATAGCTAGGAATTCTGGTTTCCAGGACAAAATTTTGTTAAAGTGAAGTTGGGGATTCTTCAGAAAATCTGCCTGAGTCAGATTTCATCAAACTGGGAGAGAAGGAAAATTTTTTCCTTGAGAGTCTGCCTCAACTCCTTGGGCATAATTAATCCCTGAAGTTCTAACTCCCAGAAGAAAACAATAGAAAAGAGACAGGAGGCAGGGGTTAATAGTGGTAGGGGAAGGTGTGCTCTGGGACAGTGAATAAAGTCTTGGGGTGATGCTGCCTGCTACATGGATGGTGGAGAGCCATAAGTCATGGGACAATTGAAGGGAGAAAACTTTCTCCCAGATATCAACAATCTTGGACACAAAGTCTTGACAATCCTACCCTGGCTCTATTAATATTTTTATTGCATTTTACAAAGATCTATACATATATAATCTTATTTGAGCCTTGTAGCAACCCCATAAGGTAGCTACTCTAGGTGCTATTATCCCTATGTTATTGATTAGAAAGCTAAAGAGAAATAAAGTGATATGGGCAAGATCATACTGGGAGTAAAGAAGAGAGTCAGGTTTCAAGTCCAGATCTTCTGACTACCAACACAGTGGTCATTCCTCTGTACTGTAGCTGCCTGCAAGTTATAAATAATGGAAGTACTTGTCCTTGTAAATATCACTTGAAAATATTTGAAGGACCTAGTAGCCCATGTCTATTATGCTTCTGTATGGATTTTTTTTTATATTTCTGCTTCTTTTAGTACAAAAGACTCAACAGCAAATGATCTTCAAAAGCCCTCGGAAAAACCATCAAGCAGTTAATGTGCTATATACTAAGACGCATGAGTCAGAAATGTACACATAAGTACACATACTGGGTACAATTTTGCAGTGGAACTGAAAGAGACTAGAGAGGTCACTTAGAGCAACTCCCACATGTTATAGATGAAGAAACTGAGATTTAGAGTAATTAAATGGTTTGCCTAAGGTTCCAGAGGCAGTTAGTTAATAACATAGCTAGAATGCAAACCCACATCTTCTGAATCTAAATTCAGTGCAATGTTCACTATAGCTAAGGTAGCATTGTGGATAGAGAATTGGACTTGAAATCAGGAAAACCTGAGTTCAAATTTTGCCTAAGACACTAGCTGTGTGGTCCTGGGCAAGTCACTTAACCTCTCTGAGACCCAGTTTTATCACCTACAAAATAGGTATAATGATAACGCCTACTTCAGAGGGCTGTTATATAAACACCCTTTATAAATCTTAAAGCATTGTAGAAATGCTAGCTGCTGCTGCTGAGCTACTACTACTGCTTCTACTATAATTATTATAACATAAAATTAATGACTTGAAAAAGCAGCATGTTTGTTGGGACAAGAGTTAGGAATAAATGTATTCTATATTGCACTGGACACAAAGTTTCAAGTAATAGTTTGTGAGTTTAGTGTGGAAAGATCCTTTTTGCAGATAAGGAATTAATTTCTTTAGCCCAGGGTTAAGCAACTTGCATGGTACATGCTAGGAATTAGATCTTCAAGTCATCTTACTAAGCATTCTGTTAGGTAGTTATAATGGGAATACCATTTTTCTCTAAGTTTCCTTCCTGACTCCATTTAAATGCTCTCCATCTATGCTCAGGTAGTAAGAGCATTGCAATGGTTTCCTCTATGCCAAATAGTTGCCTTCCCACCTCCAATGTAGCCCTCAGGTCTCCCACCTCTCAGCCCCAGATTTTTCAAACTAGTACAACAACCGAAAACTTATAGAAGCCTGTATTTGTATATTAATATTTTATGTTTATGATTAGAATGGACAATAGGAGAACAGGACAGGAATTACTGAAGCTGAATTGAATTAACTACATGAAAGGGCAGCTAGGTAATGTGGTAGGGTGAATAGAGTGGTAGACCTGAAATAAGGAGGACTCATCTTCCTGAATTAAAATCTGCTCTCAGATACTTACTAGCTGTGCAACCCTGGGCAAGTCATTTAACTCTGCTCCAGTTCTTCATCTATAAATTGAGGTGAGAAGGACATGGTAAACTACTCCACTATTTTTTGCTGAGAAAACCCCAAATGGAGTCAGGAATAATGGGACATAACTGAACAACAATATGAAAAGCAACTGGCAGCCCTAAGTGCAACATCAATATATAATTATAGTTATTTATTTAGAGTTCTCCCTAATATCCATATCTGCTTCTAAATATCTAAATAGATATTGAGAAGTATTTATGCCTATAAATAAATATAGATACATATTGCATTAAGTTTTGCAAAATACTTTACATGTTTAATCCTTATAACATCCCTGTGAGATATATGCTATTATTTCCACCGTTTTACAGAGGAGAAAACTGAGACAGATAGAGATTAAGTGATTTATCCAGGGTCAAACAGCTAATAAGTGTCTGAGGACAGATTTTAAATAAGGCTGTAGGACCAATTCTCTATCCAAAATCTACCAACAATTCCATTTGCCTGTGGCATACATTGCAGTCTCTTTTGAGGAAGGTGTAGGGGGGAGGTATTCAGTGGTATGTGAGTTGCCCAGAGTCACACTAATAGTAAGTGTCTGAGGACAGATTTGAACTCAGGACCTTATGACTCCAGGGCTGGCGCTCTATCCACTGAGACACCTAGGTCCCCCTATCACAGATTTTTTTTTAGCAGATATTCAAGACCAACTAAAAACCAGTCTAGTTCCAACCTACTTTTTTAGCCTTAATTCAAACTATTTTCCTGCATGTTTTAACCATGCTTCCTCCAACTGAATTCTTCATTGTTTCCCACATTTTTGTACCTGAATGTTTTTGCTAGGGCTACTCCCTCTCTCTAAAATTCCCTTCCCCCATCTTCACCTTTTGTAATCCTATCTGCTGTTAAATCCCAGCCCAAATATTGGTTCCTTTATGGAACTTTCCAGTTGGAAATCATTTTTCTACCATTAGACCTCACATAACACTTTCCTATATAGGCAACTTAGGTATGTATGTTCTATTTTGTATCATAGTTATTTGTGTCTGTTTTCTATCCCCATCTGTTCCTCCCTACCCCAGCTAGATTTTAAGCTCTTTGAGGGCAGGTATACCATGTTTTATTTGATCTTTTTGTCTCCCCCCAGAATAGTCATCTTTGCAAATTGTAAACATTAAAATGATGTTTATGGAATGATGTAGACTACTCAATCTCCTTTGATTCTCTCTCTCTCTATTCCTTACTGCCTGGCTTATGCCACTATTTTCAGGAAAGTGCTTTGTAAACTGTAAATCTCTATAAAAATGTAAACTATTATTACTATGATTCCCTTATCAGCCACCTGCATCTTCCCCTGTTCATTGTAGAATAGTGCTACTCCATGCAAATGAAAGGGTATTTGGTCGAATCTTTGATAACCATATTTAATAATGAATATTCACCCCAAAGTTTGGCTGTAAATCAGTGTATGTTAACATGACAGACTGTGATCATTTTTAGTTGCACCTAGGCAGTGGTTTTCTGGACTCTCTCCATCATCTATGTAATATTCTGAAGTGGGCAGAGGTACTTTTTTCCCCCTTTCTTGTTAAAGTCGTTCTCCCTGAAACTGATTTGTTTTGTGCTGCTTTCCATTCACATCACGATCCAATCAAACCACAGAATATAGGAAAGATCAAAGTAGTCCAGCATAGTCATCTACAGTAATTCACAGAATATATGAGGCATTAAAATTTTCATTCCTCATTCTTGTAAGAAAGACTATAAAGGTAACCGAAAATGATACAGAATATGAATTCATTCCTGAGACAATGATCGTTGCAAGAATGGGAAAAAACATAAACCACAAGACCCTTGCTTGCTTCTGGCTTAAGCCCTTTCTGAAAGCAAGGCAGATGGTATCCAGCATACTTTTTGCTTTTCTTCTTGATCTCCACAGCATATCTTCTAACAAAATGAAACATGAAGAAATCCCAGAAAAGTTTTCAAATAATAGCTGGCTGGGCTTTTCATCCAGTGCAATTTTGCAAATGTCCTCATAAACAAAGAAAGGCTCTGAGGCTGTGTCTAGACAGTGCCAGCACAATCAGTTGAAAAGTGAAAATTTTATTCAAACAACTGGGGGAGGGTAAGGAGGAAACAGGAGAATCAGTATGCATGAAGCCAGATCATCAATTTGACTAGTGTGTTCTTTTCACTGTGGACCAATTGTTTGGGTTTCATATAGACACTTGTCTGAAGTTTTTATTTTGTTTGTTTTTAAATCCCTCTCTCTCCCCCCCCGCCTTCCCCCAACATACACTTCTATTAGGTCAAGGATACTGAAACTGGTAGATCACAACAAAGGAGAGTTTGGCTTGCTCTTTGCTTCTAACCAATAACCTTATATAATCATACAATCATATAATGGGAAGAGACCTCAGAAATGATCTAGTCCCACAAAAGTCAAAATCAGATAAGCACTTTTGATTTCAGAAGAGCAGGTTTTGAAATGAAAAGAGTGGGTAGTCTCCTATGGCCTAAGATTCTACAAAGAAAGAAATCAGACAGATGATCAATGAGTAACTGTATGAAACAGAAATCTGATGGCACAAAAACAAGGAATTTTTATGGAGAGGAAAGAACGGAGCTGATAAAGAGACCAGTGTGAATGCAAAGGAACTCTTTGGCCAACTTAAATCTTTAAAAGGCAGATACAAAAGCTGGGATGAAGAGCAGGTGTTTGATGATAAATACAAGGTGTAATAAAATCATGTGGGAAAATTCTCAGGAGGGACAATCCCAGGCTAATACAACAAGTCTCATATGGCTTCCACAGGACATTCTTTCAAAATCTATTGTGTTCCCCCATCTTCTTTTCTCCAAGCTAAATAACCCACAGTTCTTTCAACTGATTCTTACATAATATTATTTTCAATCTTTATACCACTCTCATCACCCTCCTCTGGACATAAACTAGCTTACTGATGTCTTTCCTAAAATGTAGTACCCCAAACCAGACCCAGCACTCCAGACACTGACATAGGAACCTCATTTCCTTCATTCTGGATATTTTTTTAATGCAGCTTAATATCTCAATGATTAGGCATGTCAGAAAATATACCATAATACATCACAAAAAAATATAACATAATATAATCACAAAAAGTATAAGAGAGTAGAAGGAGCAAATGTCATCAGATAAAACATGTGGCTGTGTCTGGAATTTGTCATTAAGGGTAGGGAATGAAGCTATATGACTAGTAACTCATGAACACAAGTAATAGCTTGAAATACCTTTTTTATTATTTTTCAAGATAAATAAAACATTTATCAAGATAGGTAAAAGTCATGATGTCAATTAAGGCATGATGTGAGCTAGAACTAAATTCTAGTGAATAAGAAAAGGATCATATATGTGCAGGACCTTACCCAAATGGGACATTTGTGAGAATTACCCCACTTGAGTATTGTGTACTGTGTGTCTCCATTCCAGACATTGACTACCAAGCAGCAGCCTAATTAATGCGTAGTACTTATTATTCCTGTTGGCATTTCTAGAGCAATAGGGAAGATTCTGCATGCTCACGTTACCACAGATATCTTCTTATGTTCAGTCAGTGAAAGGAATGGAATGGAGGAAAATATGTTAAATACATTTCAGTATTCCTTTGGCCTTGGCTAGCTGAACTATCAAGCATTATCAGGTCAGACATTAATGGTATAACAACTAAATGTCACCTGATAGTAATTCACAACTCAACCAATCAGTGGAATCAGTAGAAAGTAAGGGGATTCTCAGCATCCTTCCATGTGTATGTGTGTTTGTGTGCGCGCACATGTGTGTACCTGATAAATGGCACTATCCATTTTTTTAAAGTCCAATGTATGTATAAACCTTGATTTGTGAGGCTATTTGTTAATGAAAAGTTCAAAATGTGCCAAAATATATTATTTCTGGAATTTACCACCTGAAGGTCAAATGTCTATATGCCGAATAGGGCATAGTGAGGATTTGTAACATTTAAAAAATGATAAAATGGGTCTATTTTGCAGGCACTAATAATAAACAAAGTGGAGAAATACAAAAAGTTTGAGGACCTTCAATAGCAACACCAGACTTCCCCAGTAGCAGAGTTGGCCAGGGGTGAAGTTGTGGACTAGAATTCTCCTTTGTTGACTTTGCAAGCTTCTTTTTTCCATATATGCTTCCCCTTCCCTCGACAATTTATTGCCTAGACAGACAGCCCAGCATTTACCAGTATATGCACTTAAGCATTCTGTGGCCCCCTTGTTACAATTATCCTTCATGTTACACAGTTTTTGTTTCACCTGAATTGAAATGTAATTGTCTTGGGTCCAATATCTTCAGTGTTCTATTCTTTGCTATGTGGTCTTGGGAGGTAATGCATCAGACAAATTAATATTTTCTAATGTGTCAGCTGGTTAACGTAATATTATTCTGCAAAAAGGTCACTACAAGCTATTACATAAAAATAGTGGACTTAGAACGATCTCTAAATTCTCTTATTCTTTTTGTGATGTATTATGGTTTATTCTTTGTCATGACTAAGTTACTGTAATAATAGTATACATTATACATATGTGTGTTTATGTGTATACATATATGTGTGCATGTCTGTATCTATCTAATAAACATTCATTAAGTGCCAGGCACTGTGCTAAGCCCTGGGGATACGATTAATAAAAAGAAAGATAGTCTGTACCATCCAAGAACTTATAATTTAAAGTTAAGACAGCATATAAAAGGAGTCAGGAGTGGGAGAAGGAAGAAGACACCAGTGAGTATCTTGTTCTGAGGAGTTGAAATCAGGTAGAGCATCAGATGCAAAGTGGAATGAGCTGAGTTCAGTTTCTGCCCTCCATAAAGGAAGGCATTGGGAGGAGTTTGGTACTCTGCCTTTAGCCCTCTAGTTAGAGGAGAAGGAAGTCTGAGGGGAGTTAGCAGTATAGTAGTGAGTTTAGAAGTGATGAGCTTATCCTGGGAAAGGCATCTTGTGTGGAATTGAAAGCAGGTAGAGGAGCAAAGTGGAACACAAACATACACACACATACACTCACACACACATATACACACATACACATATACATATATAAATATGTGCATACAGACACACATACACATACGCTCTTTGTTATTTGTAGGCTTCTTTTCCTGTGTATCCTTCCCCATCCCTCTCCAATTTACTGCCTAGGTAGACAGCCCAGGATTTACCAATATATGCACTTTAGCACCTTTGTGGCCCTTTCTTGCAAATATTGTCCATGTTAAAGTCTTTCTTTGTCTTGCATCAAAACTTAACAATAAACAACAAGAAAATATGCACATTCATATGCACACATGTAAATATGCACAAATATATATGTGTATGCATACACATATATGTACACACACACACAATTGTGTGTGTACTGCCCATTGTAGGTATGTACTTGAAGACCTCAAAGTGCTGAGAAGGTGGAGAAGAGATGCTGAAAAAGAAAAAAATCATCACAGAGTGGTATGAAGTAGGCTGCAGTGGTTCTCAACCTTCCTAATTCCACGAGCCTTTGATACAGTTCCTCATGTTGTGGTGACCCCCAACCATAAAATTATTTTCCCTGCTACTTTGTAACTGCAATTTTGCTGCTGTTATGAATCGTAATATAAATATTTGATATGCAGGATGTATTTAAATTGAACATAACCCACAGGTTGAGAACTGCTGAAATAGAAAGAGGTAATTCAGAGAAAATACGATTTTAATTCGTATTTTAATTATTTAATATTTATTATTAATTATTACTATTAATATTTATTTAATTATTTAATATTTAATAATTTTAAAATTCCTATTTTAATTAACAACACTTCTCCCTAACAATGCCAAACTCTATTATTTCTGACCTACCAAAGAAGAGGGAGTGCTTTCAGTAACCCCTAAATTCAGTGTCCTGGGGCAAAGCCCTGATCACCCTACACTAGTTAAAACTCTGTGAGGACTTCAAACTTGGTGCAGCAGATATAATAAGGCCCTAAATATAGGACTTTGAATATAATCAGTGCCTACAAATAGTTGTTGAATTGAATTAAACAAATGTAAATGCAGAGTTCTAAATACACTAATGTTGCAAAGAAATTACTATACTAGAGAAAAAAGAGAACATGGAATGAAGGTTTTTATCATGCTAATGTCCCTGGTAGAAGAGGCTCCTTGTGCTGAAGGTGAACTTAGCAAGAAAATTGTGATGTTTTGAAGAACTCAAAGGTTTTTAAAGGGATTAATACCAAGCAAAGCTGGCCAAGATTTTAAGCTTAGTTCAGGGTTGCTTTACTCAACAGATATTCACTAATTTATAAGGTCAAAACACTGAGTTAGTCACTATGGGATCCAAAAATAAATAATATTATCCTGCTCTCATCAAACTTAAAGTTTAATAAGCAAAATAAGACAAATATACAAGGAAAGCCCATCTAGTTGGTAGCTCAAGGAAGATTTTATGGAGTATGAACCTTAATTATGAGCAGAATTTCATGACATACTTTAGGAAAGGAAGTTACTTGAGAAGAAAACAATGTGAACCAAAGCAAGGAGAGAGAAAAAGGCATGTCATATTCAGCAAACCACAAGTATGCCAGTTATGCTAGAAAGTATGTGAAAGGAGTAGCAGCTGTTGTTCTTTGTAATCTCAAGGGACCAAAATGATATCACTAAATTGGGGTCAATATATTTACTGTGGCTGCTCAGACTACTATGAGATCAGAAGGTTCTACCACAGGTTGGGCACAAATAATTGATATGAATATTTGGAAGGGAGATGTCTCTAAATTTGTACATCTCCTGTTTCTTTTGTGCTACTACAATTCTGCTTTGCTCATGGAACACAGTGCCTTCTTTGATGGTGGCACATCATGCTGGAAGGTCCTGGCCAGTGTCTCCCATATCTCCCAATCAATTCCAAAGTTCTTCAGAGAGACCTTGAGAGTGTCCTTGTATTTCTTCTTCTGACCTCCATGTAAGCCCTTGCTGTGTGTGAGTTCTCACAAAATAGTCTTTTAGGCAAACATGTGTCAGGCATTTGATTGTCTAGTCCATCAGAATTGTGCTCTTTGAAGTAGGGTTTGAATGCTAGCACTTCCGCTCAAAAAAGGATCTCAGTGTCCCATGGCTTATCTTGCCAGGTGATCTTCAAAATCTTCCCAATACTATTCAAATGGAAGTGATTCAGTTTCCTGGCATGGCAGTGGTATCCACTATCCAGATTTCACAGGCATATAATAATGAGGTCAGCACAATGGCTCTATGGACCTTCATTTTGGTATGCAGCATAATATCTCTTCTCTCCCACAATTATTTATGGAGCCTCCCCAAAACTGAGCTAGCTTTGGCAAAGCATGAATCAGTTTCCTTATCTATCTGTACAATCCCTGGAAAGTATACTGCCAAGGTAGGTGAACTTATCCACAGCATTAAAAATTTCTTCATTTACTGTAACCAATGGTCAAATGTGTGGATGACCAGTGCTGACTGGTGGAGAAGTTGTGTTTTCTTGGTGTTAATTATCAGGCCCAAATTAGCACAAGCTGCAGAGAATGGCTCCACACTTTGTTGCATGTCAGGCTCAGAGGCTGCATTGAGTGTACAATCATCTATGAATAAAAAGTCATGCACCAGTTCTCCCTCCAATTTAGTCTTGGCTTATTGCCTTTTCAACTTGAATAATCTACCATCAGTGCAGTAGCTGACCTTGATACTGTTTTTGTCCTCACTGAAGGTGCCCTACTACATCACTGAAAACATCGTTCTAAAAAGCATGGGAGCAAGCAGGCAGCCTTGCTTCACTATATTGGTGACTGAGAAAGCTCCAGAGCATTGTCTATTATTTGGAACCTGTGCAAGTATATTATCATGGAACTGGTGTACAATACATTGTTATATATTGTATTGGTATGTATTGGCACTTTGGGCAACCAAATTTTGCCATGGTTTTCCACAAGCCCTCACAAATGACAGTATCAATGGCCTTCATCAGATCAATGAACATTACAAACAGACCATTGTTCTGTTCTTGGCATTTTTCCTTGAGTTGTCAGGCAGCAAACACCATATTGATCATTCCCGGGCCCTTTCTGAAGCCACACTGGCTCTTGGGTAGATGACCATCTTCCAGTGACAGATCAGACTAATAAGGAGGCTCTGACCAGAATCTTTTCAGGAATGACTGAGAGAGACCTTCATGTGGTTGTCACAGGACAACCTACTTCCTTTTCCAAGAGGAGCAGTAATACTAAGAGCTAACATTTATATAGTACCTACTATGTGCCAGGCATTGTACTAAGCTCTTTACAAATATTTCATTTGATCCTCACAACAACTTTGGGAGCTAGGTGCCATTATTATTGCCACTTTACAGATGGGGAAATTGAGGCAAATAGAGGCTGTGTGATTTGCCCAGGTTCACATGGCTGGTAAGTGTCTGAGGCCAAATATGAACTTATGTCTTCCCAACTTTAAGCTTGGTGCTCCAACCACCATGTCACCCAGCTGCCTCTAGACTGAGAAGGTTGTGGATAGCCAGACTTTGGAGTGTTGTTTAGATCAGATTAAAAAATATTTACTTTGTTCCATAGACAATGAATCTTAGCATCATGCATTAGAGCTGGAAAAGTCCTTTGTAAGCATCTCTCACACCCAGCTTCATTTGACAAATAAATTAACCAAAGCCTAAAGGTTTGATTGACCATTTTTCAAACTTAAGTCCTCTCAAACAGTATCTAGTGCTCTTCCCATTATATTAACTACTGAGAATCATTGAGCTATGTTCTAAGATTAATCTGGGAGTGCTTTTGTTTTTACATTTTCCCCCAGGGGAAGTTACATTAGAGGGGAGACTTATTAAATAGCTATTACTATAATCTGGGTGAGAAGTTATAGGGACTTGAACTAGAGTAGTAGCAGCATTAGTCAGTTTAAGCTCTTTGCTCTTCTTCCTACCTTTCCGGTCTGCTTTGACATTTCTCCTCATTGAGCTTTCTATTGTGATATGATCATATTTGACTACTTTCTGTTCCATGGTTCATCTCTGTGCCTTTGTACTAGCAATCTCCCATACTTGGGCTACTCCTCCATCTTGACTCTACCTTCTATATTCTCTGGTTTCCTTCACAACTCATCTGTGGAAAGCCTTTCCTCATCTGTGGGATATCAATGGTAGAAAGCCTTTCCCCATCCCTCCCAGCTGTTAGTTCCTCCCCCTGAAATTTTACCTTATTTTTGGTTTGTATGTCTTGTTTATTCCTTTACTTAAACATGGTTTCCCCAAGAGCATACAAGGTCTTTAAGGGGGAGGCCTGTTTTGCTTTTGTTTTTGTATCCCCAGCACCTACCATACTATCTAGCATATAGCAGGCATCTACTAAATGCATGTTGATTGATTGATTAAGGAGATGCTGCAGAAAAAAAACAATAGAACTTGGTGATTAACTACATGCAGACACTGAGTAAAAGAATGGTAGAACTAATGAATGAGAAGGAGCTAATTTAGGATTAGGATGCATGGGCCTGGGGAGGATGAGATAGTGTGGAGTCAATGGTTGGGGAAATTCTCAGTTCAGTTTTGGAGTTGTGAGACACCCAGAAAGAGACAGAGTGAGATATAGTGAGTAAATCAGATGAGGAAAAGTTCAGGACGTATGTTCAGGCTGAAGTTATACATTTGGAAGCTGAACACATAGATCTCATAGTTAAAGAAAGGAAGATAACTTTTCATGCAAATAAAGTCAGATCTAACTAAATGGAAAAACATTAACTGCTCATGGCTGGGTCGAGCTAATATAATAAAAATGACAATTTTACCGAAATTAAATTATGTATTTAGTGCTATACCAATCAATCTACCCAA
>CM053580.1:379894164-379956817 GCA_028627135.1 Pseudochirops cupreus | reverse complement strand
GATAGATAGATAGATAGATAGATAGATAGTTAAATAGATGGATATTTAGATATGTATGTATGTGTACATACATATATATGTATGGATAGGAGGGTATCAGTGTGTATAAATACATATGTGAGTGTGTGTATATGTCTGTGTATGTATACATAGACAAAGGGCACAGGATTAGTTTAATAGGAAGGGATATCTAAAAAATAAAATTAAGAGGTGAGAGAGGAATATAATCAGAGGAAAAAGGGAGAGATAGAATAGGATAAATTATCTCATATAAAAGAGGCAAGAGAAAACTGTTACAATGGAAGGGAAGAGCAGGGAAGTGAAAGGGAATGGCTTAATCTTACTCTCATTGAATTTGGTTTAAGGAGGGAATGATATACACACTCAGTTGGGTATTTTACCCTACAGGAAAGTAGGGGGAAAGGAAATAAGAGGGGGGATGATAGAAGGGAAGGCAGATTAGGAGAAAGGGTAGTTAGAATCACATAACTTTTGAAAATGGACAGGGTCAAAGGAGAAAATAGAGTAAGTTGGGGGCAGGATAGGATAGAGAAAAATATAGTTAGTTTTTCACAATATAACTACTCTGGAAACATTTTGTGTTACTACATATGTATAATCTATATTGAATTGTTTATCTTCTCAGTGGGGGTGGATGAGGAGGGAAGAAAGGAACAAATCTGGAAATCAACGTTTTAAAAACAAATGTTAGAAAAATTATTTTTTACTATCAACTGGGAAATAAGATATATAGGCACTGAGATATAGAAATCCATCTTGTCCTTTTAGAAAGTTAGCAGGGGAGTGGGGGAGGATATAAGAGAGAGCAGATTTGGGTAAGAGGTATTCATTAGGCACGCTATCTTGAGGTGGAGGGTTGGAGAAAGACAGGGAGAAAATTTGTAATTCAAAATCATGTGAAAATGAATGTTGAAAACTAAAAATCAAATTTAATTTAAAAAAAGAGTATGGAGAGGTGAGGAAAGTGTAAGATCTGAAAGGTAAGAAGAGGCCAAGTTGTGAAAGGCTTTTGAGTCAAGGTTGAATAGGGAGAGTCTTAAAGCATGGAAACCAATTGTAGGCTATTATAATCATCTCAGAAGATTAAGGCCTGATCAGGGTTTTCCCAGTGTGATAGTATATAATGTTGAAAGATGTTGTGAAGGAAAAAATCATACCATTTAGCAGCAGATTGGAAATGTTGAATGAGAATGAGATTAAAAGATGAAGTCAAGTTTGAGAGCCTGGATGATTCAGGAGGTGGTAGTGCCCTTGGCAATAACAGGAAGATAGAGAAGAGGGAAGGCCTAGGTGAAAAAATACCAAGTTCTGTTCTGGAGGTGAGTTTGAGATGCCTAAGGAACATACAGTTGGAGATGTCCCAAAATGCAGCTGATGGTATAGGATTACAGCTCTGAGGACAGAGTAGGGCTTAATATATGGACCTAGGAATTCTTTACGTGGAGAGGATAATTGAAATTATGGGAGCTGATGAGATCACAAAGTGAGATTGTATAGCATGAAAAGAGAGAAGGGAACTAACATACCACTGAGGTGCATCCTGGTTAGTGGACATGACATGGATGAAGAACCAGCAAAAAAAGTTAAGAAGAACCCATCATCTGGGAGATGAACCATGAGATTGCAGTGCAGTGTCTTGGATCCCTTGCTATGAGAGAATATCTGGGAGGAAAAGTTAGACAGGAATAATTAGAAAAACAGTTTATTTTTTTAAAAATGGAGGGAGAGTTATAGGAATGTTTGAAGATAACAAAGGAGTCAGTGGATAAGGAAGGTTTGAAGTGTGTGTGGGAAAAGAGAGAGAGACAGAGAGACAGAGAGAAAGAGACAGAGAGACAGAGACAGAGAGAGCACTATAATAGAATAAAGGGACATGGAATTCAAGGCACAAGGAGACTGATAAATCAAACAGGTTAATTTAAAGGGTCAAGATTCTGAATGTGACCACAGCAGAGATGATGATCTGGGAAATCAGGGAGGGTGGAGTGACAGGAGGTTTCAATGAAGGCAGAGTATAGATTTAGAAATGGTAAGGTACAGAAAAAGAAGCAAAGAGAAAGGACTGTAATGAGATCAGAGAATATAGACTGGAGGTGCCAGACTTGTGAGTATTATTATCTTTGCATGGTACTGAAGTGGAATGAATGTACAGATCAAATGAAAAAGAAGTTGATAAATTAAGAATGAAGGATTAATATTGAAGGGGACATCAATATGTAAGTTGAAGTCGCCCAGTTTTAGGGCAGAGGATATGCACTTTAAATCCCGGACTGCTCTTCTACACTCTGAATCTTAGGTAAGTAGTTCTTCTAACTACTCCACTCTCTTTTCCCAAATGAGATTTTCACTTTTTAGTCCCTCTTCATGCTCTGGAAGAAGAGTAAAGTTCTTTCCCAATTTAATTCCATATTACATCATTTTAGTTTCTGATCAATAGCATGCTGATTTTAGAATGTAAAACAATATTAATATACTTTTCCAATGTTATATGACTTTCTTGAATTTTCCTAGAGCTCTAGTATTTCTCAATTTATTTTAAATGGTATTTTTATATTTGTCAAAAAAAATCACATGATTTATAACCAATTACCCCCAAACATATGTACTTATGTCTAACCATTTTGTAGTAGATATATATCTTATTACACACCTGTTAGACTTTAATAAAAGACATCTTGGCAATCTATTGCTATTTCATTCACATCTTGCTAAACCTAAATTAAATCCTTATTTGAGACACTTAATTCAAAATGTGACTATTTTCTCTAATGAAGTACTGAGTTGTTACCCTACACTGCATGCTCTAATTTGTGCTTGTGGTAGCTTCTAAAAACATATGGGGACCAACTGGGGCTATGTTTGGAGATCTTCTGTGCAGCAATGTGAGAATGGCTTTTATTTTGCTGATTTCTCCACAAGACACTGCTTTAAAGCTCTTCAATTATCCCTCCATCCTCCAGGTTTTAATTGCATGTCCCCCATTCATTTTATCAGATGTGATGAGCATATTGGATGAGGCTAGTTAATCTGTCCAGAGACTCTATGATCTTTAAAAAAGATCAATCCTTTGCTCGTAATTTACAAATTGTTCCCTGATATCAGACACCATCAGACATGTTATTTCCATACTGCCATAAACACAAAAGCAAAAGTAGATATAAAAGGTAAGAGGCCTTTCAACATGAAAGGGAAAGCAAGGTTGATGTATCCTTTGGTCGTGATATTTCTTTCTTTTTTCTTTCTTTTTTTTTTGGCAAAGGATACAATAATACAGGTATCTTCCTGATTGATTAAAGTATTGAAGTGTATTCTTTGGTTCATAAATAATGCTCTATTACTTTTCTTCAAAGACAAGTAAACCTTGACAGACTGACCTTTTTCAGGGCAAGGAGTTGTTTCAGTGCCATAAATTATACTGTAAAACGAGTGGAAATGCTACTTAGAAGTGTGTGACAAAATAAGATTAAAGATGACTCCACACAAAAGATTGTTGTTTTATTAATGGAGACCTGTCAGGGGGATGAAAAATTCTTAGCTTTTTACTGGATACTGAGATCATGTCAAAATGAAAATTATGAAGGCATTTTTGAAAAGGTAACAGAATATGTCAAAATAACAATATCCTGATTAGTTTTTCTTTTCTTCTGGAGTATGTTCTTACCTAAAACAATTTTGGTGATTCTCCAATAAGCTTGTAGCAGCTGCACTCATTTGCTTACAAACCTAGAGGATGCTGCAGTCTACTGGCGTGAGATATTATATATGCAGGTGTACAAAGATTACAAGAGAGACACTTTGCTGCCACAGAAACTCAGGCAGCTTCTTTGTTAGTGGGATATGTATTGCCAGGAGGAGAAAGCATATGGTAATTTGAAATCCGTTAATTTATCCAGTAGATGCTCAATCTGACAGAACCATCCATGTCACTTTGTGGGGAAGAAAAACAACTGGGCAGTGACTCAAGTCATGAGAAGAACCGAGTTCTCTTTAATGGTATATTGAGAGCTGCTGGTCCAACACATTTATCAATCAGAAAAGGAAATCCCCAAAATTAGTCACTAAGATAAGTTGACTCAAAGAATCGAGTAATATCAGAAAGAAATATATCTAATGATAAATTTCTGTGGACAAATCTATTTCACCTCATTTGAATCTATGCTATATGATGCTTGTAGATACAGGATGACATATATTTTAGTTTATATATATATATATATGTATATATATATATATACATACATACATATATATGTGCATATATGTGTGCGGGTGTATACACACACATGCACATACACATATAACCTCTTTTTTACTTATCTGTGAATTTGCTACCTTATTTCACTAGAATTTGAGATCCTTGAGGGAAAGGAAAGTCTCACTTTTTCATTTGTATCCTTATTTCCTAGCACAGTACCAGGCAAATAGTACATTCTCAATAAATACTATTGATCCTTTACATTCAAATATTCCAATACTCCAGTGTATTTCATTTTCTTCCATGCCTGGCCCTTGAGGAAAGATAGCAAGGGTCCAGGACAGCTGACTTTCATCTGTTCTAAAGAGATTTTCCCATGCACAGGGAGCCTTATACTTCCTACTACACCCACCTGATCTCATCTTCAGGTGAGAAGAGGAACTATGTATGTCCTCTGAGGGAAGGCTACTTCCATCAGAGGGAATAACTTCCATTATACCACTACAAGGCAATCTCCACGTCCCGTTGCCAGTCTGATCTCCCAATCATGATGTGAAAAACCAATGGTGAGAGAAAAAGCAACACTCCACCCCCCACCTTGACCTCAGGCCTTGCATCTTCTTCTGTACCTGTCCTTTGAGGGAAGAGAAAGAAGAAAGTGAGTGGGTAGTGGGACTTCTATCTCCTGCTGTGTTATTTCCTGGCAAATCTCCAGCCTTTGGAGGAAAGAGGAATAGTGAAAGAGAGCCTTCCATCTCACCGTCTAACCATGTGCCTTCTGTTTCAAATTTTACTTGTTTCCAGCCCAATCTCTAGCCTTCTCTGGAAGGAAGAGTAGCACTTTCCAATCAGTGAGGAACATCCTCACTTCTGGTCATAACCTACATATCTCAGTGATTCTGAAACCCTGTAGGTCTCATCATCCAAACCCCGTTCCCCAAACCTCACCATCTAATTCCTTATTCCAACCCCTCCACCAACCCCTTCTTCAGAGTACCAATCCTTCTCAGGCATAATCCATAATTTGTAATGTGTGTCAGCCTGCTCACTATGTACTTCTATGTTTCCCTTTGTTTGATACCCTCTGGAGATTGTAGCCATACAAAATCACCTCACTATGTCCACCAAAATAAAGAAAATGTTTTCCTGCAATTCAGATCCTTTTAAGCAATGGCAGCTGAGGGATGAAGGAATTTGTCTTTATTCAGATAGCAGGGGAGGCAGTCAAGATGGCAGCATAGAAGCAGGAGAACTCTGTGAGCTCCCCCATAACCACCTCAAATACCTATAAAATATGACTCTAAACAAATTTTATCCAAATAGCAGTTGAAGGGAGTATATGTGAGAGTTCATCTCAACATAAGCTATTCTCCATGTCTAGAATGCCCTTCCTCATTATCTTCACCTCTTGGAATCCTCAGTACTTTTCAAGACTCCTTTAAAGTATTATATCCTTACATGAAACCTTTCCTGTCACTTGGTATCATCCTATTACTAAAAGAAAAGAAGAAAGGAAAAAATAAAGGAAGAAAGAAAGAAAGAGAGAGAGAGAGAAAGAAAGAAAAAGGAAGGAAGGAAGGAAAGAAAAAAGAAGGGAAGAAGAAGGGAGGGAGAAAGGGAAAGAAGAAGGAAGAAAGGAAAGAAGAATGCTTTATTTTATATAATATATTTGAATTTATTATTTATGGGTTCACTGTTTATGCACAGTAAAATGGAAGCTCCTTAAGGGCAGGGTAGTTTCAGTACCTAGCATTTAGTAGGCACATAATAAATATTTATTGAATTGTGTCCTGTGCCACAGCACTGAAATCCTGATATCTTACAAAACTTGTTTGAATACATATACTTATATTTTTTTCAGGTTGACAGTTCCATATGAAAGTACAAAAAATGGATTTTCCACCATTGTCAATGTCTGATTTCATCTGTACTTTTAACTGTGCCAGTGACTAAGTCCCTTTATCTGCTACTATGAAAAGCAGTTCATCTCTGTTAGTAAATTTGCCCTTCTAGAAAGTGTTGAAGGTGAAAAGTATACCCTGGGCTTTATAACATTGCATGGTGATCTGCATGGAGCACATAGTTTCCCCTCAGGCATGTAGCAAGGCACATAGAGAGAATTAATTTCCCCTCGTGACACTTCTTTGCACCTAAAAAATGAATAGCCAGTATTATGTGATCCAAGTACTACAAAAATCAGGCTAGAGAATAGCAGAAACAGCAAATGTCTCTGTGCTAAATTCAGATGCAAAATGGCCCCATTTAACCATGGAAGGTACCTCAGACTCTAGTATCAACTAGACTGAAAAAAAATCCAGCAATTTTTGACATCTGTGAAAAAGGGCAAATTGGTTTTCCCAATCAAAGGAACTGAAAGTACAGTGATTTCATCATCTCTCTGTCTAACTGGGTGTTACTTAATTTGTTTGACATTTTTATAATTTAGTCATGATCATTTATCATGTATATTAGCCATTAATCACTTTGTTAGCTTCATCATGAGAAAAGAGGGAGATGGGCAGCAGTAAAACAAAACAATCTCAGGAATTTTAAAAATAGAGAAGAGGATTTGTAGACAGAAGAGGTACATTTAAATCCAAACTTCTGATGCTAACTACCTATGTGACCTTGGACAAATCATTTAACTTCCTTTGTTTTCCATTTCCCCATCTGTAAAATAAGGAATTAATACTCCTCCTTTACAGAGTTATGGAGTTCCACACGTGTAGAACATTTCATGTAAAGTCAAAAAAATTCATACAATGATTGGTTTTACTGATTCCTCTCCCTGCTTCTTTATCTCTTTCTTTCAAAATTCTTTGTAATAAGGAGAATGACTGAGGTACAGGATGGACATATGGAGGAAAATGTATTAAAGACAATGCTTTAAAAACAAAACAAAGGATATCAATAAAAATCTATTATAAAAAATGTGTTGGTTGAACAAGATGTCATCTAATGTCCCATCCAGATTAGTCTATGCTCCTAGGATCACATGATCATATGATTTTGGTCTATTACTTAAACTTAACAAATCAGTACGAAAGAGGAAAGTATCCAAAAGCCTAAAGGGAAAGCTTATTTTTAAAACTCAATGAAAAAGAGAAGAATTTTAAAAGGAATTGCCTAGGAAGCATTGATAATAAAAGGCCCTTATAGTTTTATCAAGAATGAGTTATGATCTTTTTTTTTTTGAAAAGCTTCCAAACTAGTAAATCAGGGAAAAGTTATGAGTAGATTGTATCTGAACATCTGATAAAATATCTCATCTTATTCTTGCCAAAAAGATGGAGAGATGTCCACTTGTCTGTGTTATATTACAATTAAATTAATTTAGAATCAGTTGGATGGATATCCAAATTAAGTCATTATTGGTAGTTGAAAGTCAACTTGGAAAAATGTCACTGTTGAAGTGCCCTGGGGATCTGTTCTTCTCTCTATGCTATTTAAATAAAGATATTTTCAGTAATTTGTATGAAGGCATAGATAACATGCTACTTTTCAACTTCAAAGAAGACATAAAATTTGGAGAGATAACACATTGAGACTCAGGATCCAAAATGATCTTGACAGTCTAGTATATTAAACAAAGTCTAAAAAAATGAAATTGAATAGGAATATATGCACTTAATGTCATAGGATCATATATTTAGAGTTGGATGGGACTTTAGAGATGATTTAAGTTCAACACTTCATTCATACAGATTAGGAAAATGAGGACCAGAGAAGTTTTGTCATATACTAAGTATTATCAAGTTAGTAATTAAGCTGAGATTTAAACCCTAGATACCACATCAAATACCCTTACCTTAATTATAAACAAAATTGACTTCAAAAGTACAAGAAGGAGGAAATATGGTTAGACATAAGCTTGTCTGAAAAAAAATATATGGAGAGGGGAAGTACACTGCAAGTTGAATATTAGTCAATGATCAATGAGTCAATAGTCAATTAGTCATTGAATGCAAACTTAGCTTCTAGGAGTTGTATTTATAATTAGCTGATCTCAATGTGGCAACACTGGGAAGCAAAAAGACAGCTTTGGTGTTGGATAGGGGAAGGGAGAAGTTCATAGGAATATATTAACAATTAAGTGGAAGAACTATGAAGATCACTTTCACATATTTCAGAGTTCATCCTGAGGAGCAAACATTTTAGTCTGAAGTGATTTTCGTAAGCCTAGTTATGTCTTGGAGGACAGAAATTGAAACTTCGGTGTCAGGTAAGATTGTCCTGGCCCTAGGGAAAAGAAAAACAAAAACAAAACAAAAATTTAGAATATGTAAAGTTGTCTCCTGTATTTCCTTTAGGATCCACTTCCTCCCTTCATTCTGGTGCTTTGCTCTTGCAACATCCTTAGAGGCCTGTCCAAGGTTCTCTTCTGCTCTCAAGTATCTGTTAACTAACCTTTATTATGTTGTCTATTGGTGATTTACACATTAATATTCTCATGGATCCTATAATTTTTATTAAATGGAGATTCTTGAAGGTGTTGCTATTGATGTGGTTAGGGTTAAGGTTGCTCGAGACCCCAAAATACCAACATGCTGAGTCCTGACAAATAGTTTGACTCAAGTCTTATCTCAGCCAAAGAAAAACAAAGCTTATTAAAAGTTCACCTGTATTGGACACAGAGCAAGTCTGTGCTAGAAAATTCTATGGTGCTCTCACACACATTGGGGGAAGATGGGATCTTATATACAGAAAGGCTGTGGGAGGAATCTAGGGGTGGTCTAGAGGAGGAGTTTGGGGAGAGTTTTCAGGAGGAGTTAATGAGGTCAATGAGTGATTAAGGGTGGGAAGTTGCTGGAGACTATCTGGAGCCAACAGACAATGGTGGGCTAGGCCAATTCAAGGGTGGATTGATATTTTGATAGGCTCAAGGGTGGGAAGTAGATGGACAATGGAGGGCTAGGCTAGTAACAGAGGTCTGGGCCCCACCACAAAGAAAGCTTATTGCCTCTGCAAATGCCTCATCAAGTGGGAAGATTCAATCAAAGTTCAAGGGGTTTCCTGTACCTCAAAAATTCAAAGAGAGCTCAATGGGGTTCCCAGAGCCTGTACCTCATCACAATAATAGGAGAAGGGAATGATATTTTTGGTCAGGTAGTTACTTACTAAGCCTCTTAAATAATTCCTAGTACTAAGTGACTATGAAAGACACTCTCTGACCCAGTATATGTGCTGGTATTAGAAGAAAGATGAGTTCAAATTTTGCCACAGACACATTTCCTCACCAACCCCTCATGCCAACACACACATACACACACGCACACACACACACACACACACACACACACACGCACGCACTCATATAATATCTATCATCAGCTTTTCTTCTTCCCCCTCCTTCATGGACAAATCATTTAATCTCTCAGAATTTTAGATTCCTCAACTATGAAATGGGTGAAAGGAGTATTAAAAATACTCAAATTATCTCTCACACTTATTGTAAGGAAAATATTTTTATAAACTCAGAAATGTTATATAAGTGCATTAGTACTATGATCTTCAGTATCCTGAAAGTGGAAGTCAAATTTTTCAAATCTATCTATCAATCAATCTATCTATCTATCTATCTATCTATCTATCTATCTATCTATCTATCTGTTTATCTATCTGTCTGTCTGTCTCTCTGTCTGTCTGTCTACCTGCCTGCCTGTCTGTCTATTCATTTATCTACCTCTGTTGTCTATCTATATCTGTTATCTATCTCTAGCCATCTATCTATATATTTATCATCTATCTGTATCTATCATCTATTATCTATCTAGATCTATTTTTTCATTTATCTAATCTATCTATCTATCTATCTATCTATCTATCTATCTATCTGCAAAAGCAACTTTCAGGTTCAGATTATAAGCATAGCAAACTCCGTTTGTTCAGTGACAGATTAGGGCAAAACATTCACAGAAAATCAAAACATAGCATAAGTCAATAATTTATTAAGTCCTCAATACAATTGCAAAGTACCAAGGTCCAAGTACCCCACCCCTGGGCAGTACATTAGTCAAAGTAGCCCACCCCTGGGCAGTATATTCATTTAGTCAGTCAACAAGGACTCTTTTCTCAAATGGAGATTAGTTTCCAATCATAAACAAAGTACATTCATTTGGTCAGTCACAGAGCACAAAAAGTAAAACATTTCCCACCCTTGGATCACAACTGAATTACAGTACCATCCATTAATGCCAAGCACTTTTCTCAAAAGGGGCAGTGAAGAGCACAAAAGGCCATCCACCCTTAAGCTACAACAAGGTTAAGATATCATCAAAGCATTTAATACCCAAGGAGAGGTCTTGTCTTCATCTTGACCCCAGGCAAGTTCTCAGCAATCTCTATTCCTGCAGGGGGCAAAGCTTAACAAAGCCACAATGTACATTGCTAGTGTCCTCATCAATCCACTCTCTGCCTAGAGAACAGAACCCCTGAAAACATCCCTCTTCCAGGATTTCTGTATACATACAACAAGAAAATCCTTTTTGGGGGCTTCTGAACCAACAGCAAGGTTCCAGGACCTCTGCAACAACAGCACTATCCTTCACCAGCAGATGAATCTGGCAAAACAGCATCAAAATAGACAGACAAAATACCAGCATTACAGTCATGCCTCCTCAGTCCTCAGCAGCTCCAGGTGGCTGTTCTCAAAAGTCCTGGGCAGCTCCAACTGGCCCTTAGCAGTCTCCCTCTCAGCAACTCTGGCCCTTGGCAATTCTCTTCTCTCTCTCTTCTTCCACGATACTGCTCCCCAAAAATTCTTCTGACCTTCTCTGCTTGGGTCTTCTCTCTACTTGGGCTCATTCTTTGCTTGTGCCTCTCTCTAAAATCCATGGCACCAGATCCTCCAAGTTCAGCCTTCTCTCTTCACATCAACAAGTGCATCCCACAAGTTGTATTCACCAGCTCTTGTTTTCAACACTCAACCTGAAAACCAAGCCAATACAGGGGGATCTTTAAATTCCATTACCATTACACTATCTATCATCTGCTTCCAGTAGGATGTAAAATACTTGAGGGCAAGAGCTCTTTCCCCTATTTATTCTCTAGCATGTAGCATTATTCCTTAAATGTAATAGATGCCCAATAAATGTTTGTTGAATTGAACTATATATAGTCTCTATATTTCCATGTCTAAAATGAACATTAGAATCAATGTCTTTGCTGCATGTTAAGCATACACTATAGCAAAGAAACTGATTCTCTGAGAAATTACTAAGTCAAGAATATTGTCTTTACCTTTACAGTGAAGTAGAGATTTCTTCTTTTTTGTAAAAGTGAGCACTCGATTTGAAAAGGATTGGAGGAGACTATAATAATAATTTTTCAAGTTGGTGACATCTGGTTGAGGAAGCCATCATCTCATACAAGCAGATTCTATAGAACCTAAGAATTTTTATTTTATTGTGAAGAATTTAATTTTATATTCCTTTTAAGGTCTTGCCTATTAACATTTTGAAGTATGACAGTCAAGTAAGTGTTGACAAATATGTACAATTCTTTCTTGTGGGAATTATCTTACTCTTGTATCCTCACCAACTGCAGATAAAGGTATGTTTGCTGACACATTCCCCATGATGGATTATACAACAAACTTTAATATTTTCCCCATCCCTCTTGGCTTCTTTCTGTAGTGCCTAAGTATTCCACTTTCTAGAATTCTCTAAGTATATCATCATATGTTGTCTACTAGTTTTGTTGTTGATATGATCAATTATACCAATAGTTTTCCTAAAATTGAATCAGCCTTGCATTCCTGGAATAAATTCTACCTAATCAAAGTGTATTATTCTCATGATAAGTTGCTGTAATCTTTTTGCTAATATTTTATTTAAAATTTTGCATCTTTATTCATTAGGGAAATTGGTCTATAATTTTCTTTCCTGTTTTGGCTTTTCCCAATTTAGGTATCAATACCATATTTGTATCATAAAAAGAATTTGGTAGGAGCCCTTCTCCAATTTTCCCAAATAGTTTATAAAGTATTGGAATTAGTTATTATTTAAATGTTTGATAGAATTCACTTGTAAATCCATCTGGCTCTGGAGATTTTTTCCTAGGGAGTTCATTGATAGTTTGTTGAATTTCTTTTTCTGAGATGGGACTATTTAAATATTTTGCTTCCTCTTCTGTTAATCTGGGCAATTGATGTTTCTGTAAATATTCATCCATTTTACTAAGATTGTCAAATTATGGGCATATAATTGGGCAAAATAATTCATAATTATTATTTTAATTTCCTCTTCATTAGAGGTAAGTTCTTCTATTTTATTTTTGATACTGGTAATTTGGTTTTCTTCTTTCTTTTTTTTTAAATCAAATTGACTAAGGTTTTATCAATTTTATTTTTTTCATAAAACTAGCTCTTAGTTTCATATATTAGTTCAATAGTTTTCTTAATTTCAATTTTTATTAATCTCTCCTTTGGTTTTCAGTATTTCTAGTTTAGTATTTAATTGGGGATTTTCAATTTCTTCCTTTTCTAGCTTTTTTTAGTTGCATGCCCAATCCATTGATCTCCCTTTTCTCTATTTTTTTTTCATGTGAGCATTCAGAGATATAAAACTTCCCCTAAGAACTGCTTTCACTGCATTCCTTAAGTTTTAGTATGTTGTTTCATTATTGTCATTCTCTTGAATGAAGTTACTGGTTGTTTCTATGATTTGTTGTTTGACCCATTCATTCTTTACGATAAGATTAGTTTCCAATTAGTTTTTAGTCTATCTTTCCATGGCCCTCATACAGCCAATGCAATAGTTACAGCTCCCACAATCACAATAAAGACCATGACTTTTTGTATGACATGACATTTGATCGCAAAATATACCAAACTTTCCAGAGAGAGGATAGAATTGAAGCATTTATTTAGACACCAGAAAACCAAATCCCAAAACCAGTAAGTTGATTCCATCACAGTACCAAAAATATTCAGAAGCCATGATAACACTGAGAGCCACAGCATTCTTCAGCCTTCCCACATACCAATTCAAGGTCAATATTTACTCACAAATCTCTCTATCTTTTTGCCTGAGTGTCCTCTCTCTCCCATCATCTGGCTAGGTCTGACCATCTTCCTATGGGTTCTTCTGTACCCTTCAGCAAATTCTTTCCATCACAGGCTCCATGTGATTACATTCAGGCTATGGGTGGCAGAGTTTACTTTCACAGCAGGAGAAGTCTTCAAACTCCCCCCTTGGTCTATTAAGGGGCAGGAAAGATCTTCAAATTCTCATTCTTACTATAGTCCTTTATTGCATATGATTTTTATCTCATCATGATCTAAGAATGATGCGTTTAATATTTCTGCCTTTCTGCACTGGATTGTGAGGTTTTTATGCACTAGTATATAGTCAATTTTTGTGTATGCCCTATATACCATGGAGTAGAGGGCATATTCCTTTTTATCCCTGTTCAATTTTCTCCAGAGGTCTGTCATATCTGCCTTCTCTAAAAGTCTATTCACCTCCTTAACTTCTTTCTTGTTTATTTTGACTTTAAATTTATCAAGTTCAGAGGGAGGGAGATTGAGGTCCCAGACTAGTATAATTTTGCTATTTATTTCTTCCTCTAACTCCCTTAACTTCTCCTCTAAGAATCTGACTGTTATGCCTCTTGGTGTGTATATATTTAATAATGATATTACTTCATTGTCAATAGTACCTTTTAGCAGGTTGTAGTCTCCTTCCTTATCTCTTTTAATTCTATCTATTTTTGCTTTTGCTTTATCTGAGATTAGGATTACTATCCTTGCTTTTTTTTTACTTTAGCTTAAACATAATATATTCTATTTCAGCCTTTCACCTTTACCCTATGTGTATCCCCCTGTTTCAAATGTGTTTCTTGTAAAGAGCATATTATAGGATTATGGTTTTTAATCCATTCTGCTATCCACCTCCATTTTATGAGAGAATTCATCCCATTCATGTTCATAGTTATGGTTATCATCTGTGTCTTTCTCTCCCTCCTATTTTCCCCCATTTATGCTTTTATTTCTCCCTTATCCCTTCCCCTCCTCAAAAGAGTTTTGCTTTTGACCACCACCTCCCTCAATATTCTATCCCTATACATTCCCCCTCCCTTTACCTACCCTTTTCCCTTACTACTTCTTCCCTTTATTTTAACCCTCCCCCATTTTCTTTCCCCTTCCCCTCCTAATGCCTGTAAGGCACATTAGATTTCTATACTTAACAAAGTATGTTATTCTCCCCTTGAACTAAGTCCAATAAGAGTAAATCTCAAACAATGCTCTTCTCCCTCACTTCTTTCCCTTTACTATAAGTTTTTGTGTCTCTTTACATTAAATTCCTATACTTAACTCAGTATGTTATTTCCACCTTGAACCAAAACCATTGAGAGTGAAGGTTGTACAATGTTCATCTCCTCCCCTTCTTTCCCTCTACTATAATACATGTGATCCTCTTCATGTGATATAATTTACCCTTTTCTGTCTCCTCCTTTCCTCTTCTTCCATTATAATCCCTGTGCACCCCTTAATTAAGTTTTTTTTATTATTACATCAGTCAATTTATAACCACACTCTCTATCTATGTATTTCCCTTTCAAGTACCATAATAATTATACAGTTCTCAAGATTAACAGATATCACCCTCCCATATAGGGATGTAAACAGGTTGATCTTATTGAATAGTAAGGTTTTGTTTTGTTGTGTGTGTGTGTGTGTGTGTGTGTGTGTGTGTGCGTGTGTGTGTGCATGTGCGTGAGTATGTATGCATGTGTATGTATTTATTTTTTCCATGTTTATCTTTTTATGTCTCTCTTGAGTCTCATATTTGAAGATCAAATTTTCCATTGATTTCTGATCTTTTCATCAGGAAGGTTTGGGAGTCCCTTATTTCACTGAATGAGCATATCCTTGCCTGAAAGGAGATTTAGCTCAATTTAGTTGGGTGGTTGATGCTTGATTGTAGTCCAAGCTCCTTTGCTTTATGTTATATTGTATTCCAATCCCTCTAATCTTTTAACATAGAAGCTGCAAGGACCTGTGTGATCCTGACTGTACTTCTACAATATTTAAATTGTCTCTTTCTGCCTGCTTGTAATATTTTCTCCTTGACCTGATAATTCTGGAATTTGGCGACAGTATTCCTTGGAGTTTTCAATTTGGTATCTGTTTCAGAAGGTGAATGGTGGATTCTTTTGATGACAGTTTTACCCTATGGTTCTAGGAGGCAATTTTCCTTGATTATTTCTTGTAAGATACTGTCCAGGTTCTTTTTTTCATCATGGTTTTCTGATAGACCAATAATTCTTAGCTTCTCTCTCCTGGATCTATTTTCCAGGTCAGTTGTTTTACCAATGAGACATTTTAAATTTTCTTCTATTTTTTTTCATTTTTTAGATTTTGTTTGACTGATGCCTCATAGAGACCTTTGTATCAACTTGTTCAATTCTCATTTTTAAAGAATTGTTTTCCTCAGGTTTTGAACCTCCTTTTCCATTAGACCAGATTTTACTTTCAAGGATTTATTTTCTGCAGTTAGGTTTTCAATCTCCTTCTCCATTTGCATAATTGTACTTTTTAAGGAGTTGTTCTCTTCAGTGAATTTTTTTCCATTTTGCCAGTTGTATTTTTAAAATAATTGGTCAGTTTTTCTTCTACCTCTTTAATTTGGCCTTTAAAATCCTTCTTGAGCTCTTCCAATAATGCTTTTGGGGCTTGAGATCAGTTCATATGTCCTTTTGAGGTTTCATTCGTGGTTATAGAATCAATGCTGTCCTCTTGTGAATTTGGTTCTTCTTGCTGTGTATAATAGGATGCAATAGACCTTGTTTTTCCAGCTTGGTTTTCCCCATTGTGATTGCCTATTTCCAGACTTTTAAAGTGGATCTCTGCTTCTGGGATACAGAGGGCTCTGACCCACACTTCTTATGCTCAGAGTTAAGGGCCTGGTTATTGGCTTTGTGTTCTGTGGCCTCTGAGTGCATAGACTGAGGCCAAGACCTCAGCATTTTTTCAGGGTTACACAGAAGCTCACAGCATAAGGTATAGTGGAGTGGTGGTCTGGCCACTTCAGGTTTCTGCCTCTGTGCCCTGGGCTAGAGCTCAGGCAGGTTCAGTTGGCCAGGGTTCACTGATGTCTGCCAATTCCCCTGGTTGTGTGAAGGCACACTTGGGATTCTGGTGTTAGTGCTTACTGGCTCCACCCCCCTGGGGTTCAGGATCTCCCATTAATCAGCTGAGGTGGGACTTGTTAGGACACCTCCTGTCTTGTACTTTAGCCTTAGCACAGCCACAGCCATACCCTTCCTCCAGTCTGCTGCTGTTTCCACTATTTCAGGATTTTACACTAGGGCAATATTTTCTAGGTTCTCAGGGTCAAGGGGGGAGAAAAGAGCAGCTATGGTTTACTCTACCATATTGGCTCCTGGAAGTTCAGGTAGGTGATTTTTAAACATCCAGAATGTGAGCTGATAGCCCTGATAGCCCTAGCTGATACCTGTTGCTGCTGCCGCAGGCCCTGTGCTTGTCTCTTACCCAGTTCTGCCAGACCCCCATTCTGTGGTGAGAGGTCTGGGAATTGCTGCTGCATTGATTGAATCAGTTTTCCTGGACTTGCTCCAGCTCTGCTATGGTCAAATCTGTGCAGGTATAGCCCCAATACTCCATACGTAGTCAATTTGTTGGCATCTTAAGGGAAGTTTTTCTCCACATTGGCTGAAACTGTAAATCTATTTGCTGAGGTTTTGGGAATGGTAGCTCAGCACTTGGATACACTACAGCCATCTTGGCTTGCTTCTAAGCAAAGCTTGGGGATTCACATGTTCAAGAAGAGTGGCATTACTATGTAGAGTCATAGAACAAAAAGCAGGAGGAGATCCTAAAGATCATTTAATCTGATTCCCTCATTATGCAGGTGAGAAAAGTGAAGCCAGAGAAGAGCATCTTATTTTCAAAATCTCAAACTTCACACCCCTTTAAGTGTCATTGTTTGGTCAAGTACCCATACGTTTAAGTTATAAGCTTCATGAAGGCAAGGATAATATCCTGATTATCACTGTATTTTACTCATGATTTAACAAAATGCTTTGCAAGTAGAAATCTATGGATGATGAATGAAAGAGCAACTAGGATAAACAAAGGAAGAAGAATAAAACCTAGAAGTACCCCAAAATTCCTCCCTCCCCTCCAGTTGATTTTCCACCATTGCTAATACTCCTTCTACAAGCTTCCTGATACCTGACTGATAATCCTTCCACTACCACTCTTTATTTCCTTTCATTATTTTGACTGCAGTGCTGTCAGTGCTATTTTGAAGACCCAGAAATGTGAATGAAGTTAAACACACAATATAGTAACTTAAATACCTATCAAGACTTTCTTTTTTCTTCATTCTTTTCACATCATGTGTCCTCTAGCCCTCATTACCAGATAAGTGTGGGAAAGTGAATTCTTTTCAACTGTAACAGTGTCATAAAGCCTAGTACTCAGGCCATGAAGCTTCACCAAGATTGAAGGAGTTGCTTAGCTGGGGGTAGTTGAGGGTGGGGGGGGTTGGGGTAAAAAGAGGGAGAGCTGCTAATTTTGCCCAAAGTATGGTGAGATCTCTCTAACAAAAGAGCTGATAATGTGTTGAGATGTATTAGATGTAGCTCAAAAAAATTTAGTATGACTCATCAGCAGAGAAATATGAAGGGATGGCAGTAGATGATAAAGGTGCTCCAGCAAATGGTGGAAGCAGCTCAGTGGATAGGCAAGCTCACACATACACACACACACACACACACACACACGCATGCATACACACGCATGCACACACACACACACACATGTTTATCCTCCATTTTCAAAGATGCCTAATGATATTATGGGGTGATATCTTTACTGGTATGTGAATTGGATTTAAGTTGAGACAATTGAGCAGAATCATTAGCTTGACTCTTCCTGAGTCATTGAAGTCCAGTGACAGGACAAAAATCAAGCTGTCTTGCCTGGGATGTAGTGGATGACCTTGGTGTCTTTGATGTCTCACCAAACTTTAAGCACTCCACAATGTCTGTTTCAGTCACTTTCAGGACTGTTGGAAAAAATTGTTCTCCTCTTCCCAATCAGGTAAGTGAAGTCTTTATGTGCTTGGGGCAGACATTCCCTTAACTCACCAATGGACATGTTGGAGAGCTGTCAGTTATTCTCAACCTAGTTTAGCCTGTCTGCTGAGATGGTTTACTGGAGCAGAGTCACTGAATATACTATGGCTTCTTGAAGCCATAGGTGAGAGTTGGGTGAAAGGCAGACACCAAAAGTGGATGAGCAGCCCTGAAAAGGGCTTGGCAAGTCCGTATACCAGAAGTACTAGTTCTCCCTTAACACCCCCATATACACCACAGTCACATAGCTAGTAAGTACAAGAGGCAGAATTTATACTTAGATTTTCCTGACTCCAACCATAGGAATCTACTATTTGCTTCTCAGAAGTGTATATTAAAATTAGAAATACCCTTAGAGATCATGTAGTTTGACCCTCACTTTATAGATAACTAAATTTAGGTCCAGATGTTGTAATTTGCCTAAGTTAATGGTAAAAAAGTGGCAGGGCCAGGATTCCAAACCAAGTTTAGTGCTCTTTCCACTACATCACAATGTCACGGAGAAGCAACAATGGAAGAAGACTGGCCTCCAGCAGACAATAAATACAGAGATTTAAGAGAGCAATAGTGACAAGGGGAGTGCCAGGACCCTACCAAGAGAGCTGAGAAGAGCAAAACCAAGAAGCAATTGGATAGAGAAGGTTTCTCAGAAATGTCCACTGAGAAGTGTCCTAGCCATGATTCAATTACCTTGGAGTGCAAATTGTCTAAAACATGTTATCTTTCTTTCAATGTCATGAATGTAGATTACAACCTTTTATGTAAGAGGAGCTTAGAATGATGCTTTTGCTTGATCAAAAGCTAGTAGATCATTCAGTGAATAATGCACTGGGCCTAGAGTCAAGAAGACCTGAGTTCTAATCCATAAAAATTCAGCAAAGAGAGGATTATCCAGGAGAAAAGTGTGTCCAACTGTGCCAAAGTCACAGGGAGGTAAAGATTGAGAATTGAAATATCATCAAATTTGATGAGAGATTGTGGCTAGTATTGAAGATCAACCAATGAATCAATAATTAAGCACTTACTATGTCCCAAACATTATGCAAAGTGCTAGGGATACAAAAACAGGCAAAAGACATCCCCTGCCCTCAAGAAGTTCACAATCCAAATGAGAGAAATTTTAGTTGTTAAATGAGGTCAGAGACCAAATATCAAAAGTAATTGAGGAGAAGAAGTGTAGGCAAAAGGTATAGAAAGTGTTTTCTGAGAGTTTGAAAAATGAAAGAGAGATATAGGATAATAGCTTAAGCAGATGGTAAAGTCTCACAAAGATTTTTTTTTCTTTTATGGATGAAGGAAAAAGACATATTTGTAAATAGCAGGAAAAGAAGGAATAGACAGGGGGAGGGTAGGAGGCTTGCTTGAGAGGACAGTCTACTAGAAAAGACCAGAGGAGACGATTACATGAAGTTTAATTGAACTTGGTCTAGTCAATGAGAAGGATTATTACATTATTAGAGACTAGAATAAAGGAATAAAGAGTGAGAAACAATGTTTCCAGATGAAGAGAAAGAGAGAGGAGGGAGATCATAGGACCTGATTTCTATTTTCAATGTAAAGTATTAAGGAGGTCTTCAATTGAAAAGTTGGAGAGGGAGGGAGGCAGATGTGTGGGAGGCTGGAGTAGAGAAGAGAATGCTGCATCAATCAAGAATTGAGGATGTGGGATATAGAATCAAATAGAGTAGGGTAGAAAGGTAGTCTTGCTGCAGTGAGGATCCATTTGAAATTCAGAACTTAAAATTGCAGAAGACACAATCCCCTCAGTTGTGTGATTGCTTCTAGTTGTACTTAGAAAGACATGAGACATGTTGATGTCTCATGTCTTAAGTAATGAAGGTTTATGGTTGTCAAGGCATGAAGACTGATATGACAAAGGTATAGGATATTCAAAAGTAGATGAGAGCGTGTTGAACTGATTAGCTCTATGGTGGAGATAAGTAAAATGAGAAAGTAAAGCAAGCACAAGAATGACAGATGGCCTGAAGAAATGCTGAGAGGAATCCTAGAGGGAAGACTATACTTAGATCATACTAATCAGATGGACAATTTTCCTACTCTAAATGTGTCCATGGAAGGATAAACTATCACATGCATTGGTTCCATTTTAATGTTTCCTGATAACCACTGTCAGGCACTACGGTATTCAAACAAGCACATCCATCTTGCTACAAAATAAACATTTTTTTCTCTAAAAGTAGAGAATACTTGACCATTATTGTCAGCGTTGGTTGTCTACTTCACAATGATTATTTAGTTTAGGTAAGACTCCAAGTGAGACTAAGTCTACATGACACCCAACATATCAGTTTGAAAATAAAGGAAAACTCAAATCATATATTTTTTTTGTATCCACTTGATATTAAACAACAAATCTGATTCAATTTTCTTTCCTGATAAATTGACCAATTATTTAATGCCATACAGACATCACTTGTGTCCATGTAATGAATAGTAGGATGAAAAGTGAACAATTCTATGTCTACATAATAATGGTACAATTAAGCAAGTTGATTCACTCCTTCTCAACAAATGTGTGTCAGTTCCTTGAGAGAGCAGGGACTGTCTTACTTTTCTGTTATATCCCTAGTTTTAGTTCAATGCTTTATATACTAAGCATTTAAAAAATGCTTTATTAATTCATTCAAATGTAATTTAGCCAAATTGGTCAGCTTAGTAAAAAAAAAAAACCTCATTTAAAATTTAGATGAGAATCTATAACTTTGTCAGCAGTGGAGGAAGTCCCAGTATGAAAGCTAAAAGCTTTCCATTAATGTGGATACACATATTGCAACCAGTCTATGATTTTAGTAGGTAAGTTCCAATGAGTTGCATTTATTGTCATATAGGAGGAAAGAGTCTTTTGTTGAATTTTGCATAATTCCAACCAATTATGTTAGTTTTATGTAAAATTCATCATAGTTTTAACTTTAGGCTTAGTGTATTTCTTTTAGTCTCTCCTTGAATGCTTTAGTTTTTAATTCTTTAAAATCATTTTTATTTGAACCTTTTTCATGTTCTCTAGATCCCTTTTAAATTCTGGAACTCCAAAATGAAAAAAGGCACTCTGTTAAGGCCTGATATATACTGATTATAACTAATAGACTATCTCATTTTTCTTATATCCTATTTTTACATTTCATTTTACATTTCATTTTCATAAAGCTATATCCCTGCATCAAACTATGTCCCTACATATCTTATGTCTAACCCAGAAACCTCAGGCCACAAACTCTGTTTTGTTCTGTGATTGGAAAAATTTCTTCCTCATCTTAGTTCTAACATGTAGATACATTTTTGGCTGAAGGAGAAGGAACTATTTACCTTAATTTTCTTTGAGAGAAGAGATATGCTTCATTTTTTTTCTCCTCTGTAATTAAACTTTTTATCATATCTTCTGACATGGAAAACTATTTTAGACTCAAGACAACAGACTTAATTATGATGAACCCTGGAAAGAATAGCATCAAAACCAGTTTGAGGGAAATGTCATTTGATTCCAACGGGTACAAATGACTTTGTAATTATCCCATAGCTGAGCCTGTTGCTAAATACAGGGAAATAACTCACATGGTGTGAGAGAGAAAAAAATGTCTTTCCTTCATTTTTGTTGATGTCATCTCAATACCACATGGCCCAACTGTTGGGCTGCGTCTTCTAACCTTGTTATGCTAAGTAGCTAAGGTAATTATAAATTAACTAATCAGGTGAATGGATGAGGAGGCAGAAAACTCAATTTCAGTCCTCCAGAGGAAGGTTTAAGTTTGTGAATTAGAAGGGAGAGTTGGCATGTAGTCCTTATGAGTCACTCTCTAGGAAGATCCAGAAGCCCATAGTTCTGAGACAGGGCTTTAGGACCCTGCTCCAAAACACCTCTGGGAGCCTGGAAAGGAGCTATAAGGTCAAGAAAGAAAAAATTAATAGTTTCTGACTAAACAAAAACTTTCCCCAAAATGAACCCTACCAACTCCTGAAATTAGCTTTTTACTTACTTATCCTCAAGCATTAGTGTATAATTGAAACTCCCAGAATAGAATTTGAAGTCACTGGGAATGGATGAATTGCATGAAGTTACCCACTCATAGTAACCAGAGCTATGACCAAACAAAACCCACAATTTGGTCTGCTAAATTGAGTGCTAGAACATCTAACATTTTATTTCATAAAGATTTCTCTAGCACATAGAAAGGCAATATAACATAGTAGAGCTGATCTCAGGAAGGCATAGGTTCAAAAATTACTTCTGAAACACCCTGGGAAACTCTCAAAAAGTCACTTAACCTCATGGTGCTCTAAGTACCTCAATAATATTGTTTTATAGCAGATCCGCATTGGTAGAGTTTCCATGAATTGATAATGAATAATTTTTTTAAATGTGCATGTGCATGTGTGTGTACACATTCATACATATATGTATATGTACATATATGTGCACATATATTTATACACACAGATATGTGTGTGTGTGTATGTATATACCCTATATCAATAACATCTCAGGTTCAGTCCCCCTCCCCAAAAAAGTAGGTTCATGTTTTGATAGAGTTACATGTAATATTGTTTTCTGGGGACTGCCATATGTTAACCTGCTTACTGAAAGAAAGTAACCTGCAAAAATTCTACTGCCTACCTTGCTGGCACCCCCAAGTCTATTAAGGTGGCAGAACTACATGAATCTCTGGACCTCGTTCATATCTCACGTGCAGAACTGAACTCTACAAAATAACTACATGATTTTCCTCTAGAGAGGTTTGAATGGAATAGTCAACAGACATACAATAGGGGACTTCTTAATTCAGTTGCAAACACATCAATCTATCTAAGACGTCTCTTACAAAATGCAACTAGAATCCTCAGCAGTAATCATAAATATAAAAGTCACATAATTACTCTTGTAAAGAGGGTTTTAAGTGCTATCTCTCCTAAACCCACTTGTGTCTGTCTGGACATAAAATCATATGGATTTATAAGTTCTATCAGGGAGAGTTGGAAAAAGATACAAAGGGGTGAAATCATACTTCTGATTGTTCCTCCACTCACCAGAAGTGCACATTTCTTTTTACTTCTGATCACAGAGATATTTGAGGCCTCAGAGGCCTTGCTCCATTATTTGACAGAGTAGAATCTCAGAAAAAGTTGATTTCAGAAAGCTACTGACTCATGCCTCAAAAATTCCAGAGCCCCACCTTGAATCTTCCATTTACCTCAGGTCACATGCTTCCAATTACACTGACTCCTCAGCTCCTCCTGTGTGGCTTCCAAGGCAATGCTTATCCTCATTGGAAGTTCTAGCAAGCATATGTCACTCTGAAATGAAAAAAAAATGTTTGAGCCCATTAATAAACATCAAGTTAGGCTTCTCCTCAATCCAGTGTACATAACTCAATAGGAAGTGGGGAGGGGAGGTAATTTACTTTCTTATTCATTTTCTGCAACTTCCTCTTGGCACATGAGCTGCAATTTTCAAGAATAGCTCAGCAAATGAATATCTTAAATACTGTAAACCAAGATGGTCAAATGCATCACAAAATGTTGCTTTCTGTTGCTAAAGAAGATATGATAAAACCAATACCTGTATTTGCCTCTCTAGAAGATTAGCAGGTGCTTCCTTTAATGTTCTGTTTTCATTTATGGCAGGAAGGTCAAGATCAATAAGATTCAGTTCCTTTCAGTAATATGTCCAATCAGTCACAAGAATCACATTTAAAGTACCAATAGCTAAGTTAACCTTTATAAACTGTCTAAAAATTTGTGGGATTCTGATCTTCTACTACCCCCTTTTTTTGGTACTCTATCACTGACACTGCAGAAACATCATCCTATGTTTTTCTTTTAGTCAAAGAATTCATCACTGCATGATCAGGTTATTAGGGATGAACCACTGTGTACTTAACTAGATTGCTCCTAACAAAGCAGACACATATGATTGCCAGGATGTCTAGACCCAAAGCCTTTCCAGTGTGATAAAACCTGTCAGAGCAAGAACCTTTAAGAATCTTGCTTGTGTCACCTCCATGCCATAGTGAAGTGGTGACATACTTCAGTGATTAAAGGAAGTGCATTGGAATGAAAGTGAAGTCAGTTTTTTGGTAAGTAGGAAATAGTCCATTGGGAGGAAGAATCTCTCACGTCATAAGAAGGGAGGACATCAGAGATGGGGCAAAGGTAATCATATTATCAGAAAATAAAGAGTCATGTCAGATGGTGGAGGTTATTCTTAAGAATTTATCATTTAGAGCAGAAGAAGAATTTAGAGATTATCTGGTCCAACCTCCTCATTTAACAAGTGAGGAAACTAAGGCCTACAATGGTGAAATGACTTACTTGGATTCAGACAGACAGATGTTCATTTCTTTACTTATTTGAATACATACTGATTTCCCAAAGTTAACGTAAGGTCTATCTATGTGCCCAGATACGGTTTTGTTTTTTATTCCTATAACCTCCAGAGAATAGCAGGGTACCTGGCACATAGTAGAGACTTTGTAAATGTTTGATGAATCAGATTGAATTGATTAGCTACAACGGACCTATCAAACAGTTAAGTGAAAAAGATAAATTGTATATTCATTTGGGATATCAAGGTGTTGATTTAGGAGGAAAGATTACAGAAAGAATTTAGAGTGCTAATCATACTACAAGATAGCTGTCTCCAAATCATTAGTCTATTAACTAAATTTGAACTAGAAATTCTAAAAGAGCACAAAATTTTATGAGACAGGGTTCCTGTGGAAATAAATGATTGAGTCAAAAAAGCTGATTTTTTTGACTAAAAAAATATGAATCTTAGTGGTATTACTGGCAAAGGTTTTATATGTGTATTTTTGCTTTTTTGCTAGGCAAGAAGAGGATAGTGAGGGTTTTTTCTACCATTCAAGAAAATCATTTTCCTGCTATAAATATTAATGGATTTTGTAATAAATTACACACTTGAATGGCATTTTGTTACTTAAAACTAAAATATTAAAAACCTCATTTGGAATTCACTGAGAAATCATGTAATTTAAATCACCTAAGACAGGCTGGGGGGGAGGACCACAAGCTATTGCTTGGGAAATATTAGAGTTATTAAAATACATCTTTTGAGGTTGGGTTAACATATTTCATAGAACCATCTAAAGAAAAGAAGACAGGACAGATAGTCTTATATGTTAGTCTTCTGTAAGTGTGTTACACTCATTCTCTATTTGCTTCTTTAGTTTAGCCTTCAGAAATTTTGATTAATAACTAACTCATAGAAGCTTAAATTCATAAAGAAATCTTAGGTAATCTAATCCTTACGGTTTCTAGTACAGAATTTCTTTCTTTTACCCCTGAGTGAATTTACTTACAAGGTCATACACATGATCACAGGAACTATATACTAAATAAGATTTTACTATTTTTTTCCTTCAACCTTTCCTCAGGAAATCTGTGGTTTTATACTATGCTAAATCATCTGTTTATTAGTTTATTTAATCTTTTGAGTTTTGCCTCTCCTATTATTGTTGCTACATAAGAATGAATCCTTGAAGAGTTAGTTCATTCTAATTTTCCTATCATTTGACATAACCACTTATTCAAGTGTCCTCCACTAGAATCTTACTCTGATATCTCATCCAGGCATGAATATGACCCTAGGTACTCTAAGACTCAGCCAGTGGAGCACAAAATCTCTCAGGTTTTAGAAAAGCTGGAAAAGCTTCAAGCAGGGACCAGTAGGAAGAATATATCAGTCATCTAAGAATGAGCCTAATTTGGTAGATTGATTAGTCACAGCTGGTATAGTTTTCAGCCATACTGTCAATCAATTGCCATTTCAATTGAATGTAAATTCTTTGAGGGCAGAGATTGCTTTTTTTAATCCTTATATCCTCAGTGTTTAACATTTAACTTTACATTTATGCTACATATCAAATGGGGTATTTGTACAAACACTTAATGCAGCTGTTGAATTGTTTTTCAGTCATGTCGGACTCTTCACGATCCCATTTGGGGTTTTCTTGGCAAAGATGTTAGAGTGGTTTGTATTTCCTTCTCCAGCTCATATTACAGATTAGGAACGGAGGCAAACAGTGTTAAGTGATTTGCCCAGGATCACACAGCTGAGGCTGAAATTGAACCAAGGAAGATGAGTCTTTCTGACAACATGCCTGGTGTTCTATCTACTATGCCACCTAGCTGCTCCATACTTAGCACAGTATCTGTCACTTCCCTCCTATTTTTGTCACTCCCATTAGAGTGTAAACTTCTTGTGAATAGGAATTGCTTTACTTTTTGTAGTGTGTTTTCAGAGTCTAGAGCAGGGGTTAGCAATAGTAAGCACATAATAAATACATTTTTATTGACTGATGGTAGTTGCTTAATGAATTCTTCTTATTGTTACCAAATACTAATGTAGAGAGTTGCTATATTGACAAAATGTCAGATATTTAAAAAATTAAAGAAATATCAAGTTATCAGTCATTATCATCACCTTCAAACACTTCATTGCTTTGTGTGTGCATGTGTGTAAAACATTTAGTTTATAAATGGCTACAGAAAAGTATAAAACTCTGTCTCCGAGTTCAATTGTTCCGATATGTTTCCTTTTTAAACTGTTTTTTTTCATCAAGAATGCTTGAAAATCCTCTATTTCATTGAATGACAATATTTTCCCCTGTAGCATTATACTTAGTTTTGCTGGGTAGGTGATTCTTGATTTTAACCCTAGCTCCCTTGACCTCTGGAATATCATATTCCAAGCTCTTTGATCCCTTAATGTAGAAGCTGCTAGGGCTTATGTTATCCTGATTGTGTTTCCACAATACTCAAATTGTTTCTTCCTGACTATTTGAAGTATTTTCTCCTTGCCTGGGAACTCTGGAATAATTCATATACTATAATATCTATATCTATATCTATATCTATATATATATATATATGTGTGTGTGTGTGTGTGTGTGTGTGTGTGTGTGTGTGTGTGTGTGTGTGTGTATACTATAATATATATACTATAATACTCCTAGGAGTTTTCTTTTGGGGATGTTTTTCAAAAGGTGATTAGTGAATTCTTTCCATTTCTATTTTGCCCTCTGGTTCTAGAATATCAGGGCAATTTTGCTTGATAATTTCTTGTAAAGTGGTGTCTAGGCTCTTTTTTGATCATGCCTTTCAGGTAGTCCAAAAATTTTTAAGTTATCTCCTGGATCAATTTTCTAGGTCAGTGGTTTTTCCAATGAAATATTTCACTTTGCCTTCTATTTTTTTCATTTGTTTGGATCTGTTTTATAGTATCTTGATTTCTCACAAAGTTATTAGCTTCCAGTTGCTCCAGTCTAATTTTGCAGAAGTTATTCTCTTCAGTGAGTTTTTGAAATTTCTTTTCCATTTGGCAAATTTGCCTTTTTAAGGCATTCTTCTCCTCACTGGCTTTTTGAGCCTCTTTTGCCATTTGAGTTAGTCTATTTTTTAAGGTGTTATTTTCTTCAGTGTATTTTTGGGTCTCCTTTAGTAAGCTGTTGGCTCACTTTTTATGATTTTCTTGCATCATTCTCACTTCTCTTCCCAATTTTTCCTCTGCTTCTCTTACTTGCTTTTCAAAATCAAGGCCTCCATGGCCTGTAATCAGTTCATATTTTTCTTGGATGATTTTGATGCAGGAGTTCTGACTTTGTTGTCTTCCTCCTGCCCCATGCCTTGATCCCTATTGCCCCCAAACAGGAATCTATGGTTTGATTACATTTCCTGGGCTTGTTCATCTTGCCAATCAATTACTTGACCCCTGATCTCTTTGTCACACTAGAACTCTGCTTCCAGAATGGAGAGACCTCTCTCTCACATCGCTGGTGTTTTCACAGCTGCTGGAGCTATTAGTTGGGTGACCTCTCTAAAGACATCACAAGCTCTGTCTCACTGGTCACATACCAAGACCACGATCTAGATCCAAGCAGATTAAAACAAGAGTGATTACCCTCTGAATGGTTGCTTGGTCCCCCTGCAATCTGCAAGCCAGGATCTCCTAAGGCAGCTAGGCACTGGTGGCTGCATAGTCGCCATGCCTCTACCACTTCTCACCCCAAGGGCAGGGGCTGGACCATGCTCTTGGTCCCCCTGAGTTCCACACTGATCTTTTACTTTCTTTTTGGCATTTATGGGTTGATAAGTCTAGAAACCACCACAGCTACTGGTGATTCTCTCTCTCCTAAAATCTGCTCTGGGCCCGCCACTGGTCAGGGCTGCCTGGGGCCAGGGAACCATGTGGGTTCTGGTGTGATAGATCCTTCCTGTCAGCCTGTTGGGCTTCTTACACAGGGAGCTTGGTTTCTCTTTGTCTCTTTGTGGGTTCTGTAGCTGTTTAGAGTTTGTTTAGAGTGATTTTTTTACATGTGTTGGAAGTGATTGAAGCGGGAACCCACACCAAGTTTGTTCTTCTACTCCACCATCTTGGCTCCACTCCCAGGCTGACCCAAAGTTTAAGTCCTGTTTTTTCAAAAATGCATTTAATTATTTTATAAGTATTTATAATCTTTCCCTCCCATTGCTCCCTTATTGAACAACAACAAAAAAATAAAATAAAAATAAGACTCTGATCATAAACTCAAAGTACTAGAAAACAATTTCTCAGAATGACCATGACTGAAAATGGATGTCTCTCTCTCTTTATTTTAAGTTCATCACCTCCCTAGCAGGATATAGATGGTGTGATTTGTTTTCAGCCTTCCAGAAACATACTTTACCATTGCACTGATCAGAGTCCTATAGTCTCTCAAAGTTGTTTTTTCCTATGATGTTGTCACAGTATATAAATTGTTCCCTTAGTTCCGCTCACTGCATTCAACATCAGTTAATAAAGGTTTTCCTAGTTTCCTCTGAAACTGTCCATTTCATTATTACTTATGACACAATAATATTTCATTACATTCATATCCTCTAATTTGTTTAGCCATTCCTAAAAAAGAAGATGCCCTTTTAACTATTCTGAAAAGAGCAGATATAGATAAATAGCTATGCATACACATATACATATAGATACATATAGGTCCTTTTCTTTGATATTTTTGTGGGATAGGCCGGGTACTGGTATAGTTGTATCAAAGCACATACAGTTTGATAATTTGCCGGGCATACTTCCAAATTGATTTCCAGAATGACTAGAATGATTCACAGCTCTACCAACAGAATACTAGTGTATCTGCTTTAGCATATACTCTCCAACACTTGTCATTTTCCTCTTTGTCATCATCATCAGTCTGATGATCAATCCAGTTTCTTTTTTTTTTTTTTAAATTTTAGACTCAAACACCAAAACAAAGATACAGAATAGAGAAAAGAAAGAAAAGCATATCATAAACTTAAATATTGGAACTTCAATACAAAGAAAGGGGGGGAAGCATGTCATGCATATATCAGAACATAAGAGAGGATTCAAAATACATAACCATAAATTTTCATGTCAAGAAAGCTTATAAGATAAATACTACATGTTGTATGGAAGCTGTCCATCTTTTCTTTGATTCCTTTAAGTTTTCTTTTGTTCTCTGCTGTATACTTTTTTACTTTCCTGTTTTGTTCCCTCACCCATCCCCCAGAAGTCTACAATTAAGTGTGGATATATTTCTCTATAACTATAGATATATACATACACATATACATATATACATTCATATATAGACACATACTTTCCCAAACACATTCTACTCCTAATCTTTGTTTTTAATGTTTGTGCATATCTCTTGTTTCCTACCCATCCTGCCTCCTCTACTTTACTTCTATCCACCACCTTGCTTTCCTCTTACTTGCCTACCCCCACCTTCCAAGGATCCTTCCCCTATGCTCCCATTCCCATAAATCTAAACATCCTTCTGTAGCTCCCTATAACCTATCCCCTCAGCCTCCTCTCTAGAGATCTCTCCCTTATTGTCCCATTCACATTGATCTAAACACAGTTTATAACCCCCTTTTATTTATTCCTTCACTCTCCCATCTGAAGATCCTTCCCTTGTCCTCTCCCCACTCCCTGTCTCCTTACTTTTTTATTTCTTCTGAATTTAGAAGACTTTTATGCTCTTCTAAATATATATGTATTGCTCCCTGTTAAACCCATTCCCAATGAAAGTAGGTTACCAGAACTATCAGCCTCCTCCCCCATCATATTCCTCTGTATTGATTCTTCCTCTTGTACCTCATTTATATTAAATAATTACTCTTTTTAGCTGTTCCTAAATGATTTTACATTTTAAATTAATATTGTACTCAGGTTTGTCCCAATCTTTTTTATGGGCTACCCGATTATTAATAAGAATCTTAGGCATACATTTTGCATTTTACACATGTAAAAAGTAAATGGTCTGTCCTTATTGAAACCCTTGTAACCAGTCTTTGGTATGTGCCTTATATTTTTCTTGGCTCTTGTATATCAAATCTTCTATGAGTTTATTTTGTTTTAACAAAGTCTTGAAAGTCTGACAGTTGATCAAATGTCTATTTTTTTTTCCATTCAGGACTGTGCTGAACTTTGCTGGGTATGATATTTTCAGGCAGAGCCCCAGTTCTGCTCTTCAAAATATAGTGTTCCAAGACCTGTGGTTCTTTAATGTCTCTGGTGCTAGGTCTTGTGTAATTCTAATTGTGACACCATCATATTTAAATTGTTTTATCCTTGTTGCTTTTAATAATTTATCTTTGAGCTGGGGGCTTCAAAATTTGACTATAATATCCCTATGAGATTCCTCCTAGGATCTCTTCTAAGTAGTAATCAATGGATTTTTTTCTTACTTTTTCTACTTCCCCCTTTATTCTGATACTTCAGGACAATTTTCTTTAATTATTTCTTGTATTATTGTATCAAAATTCTTTTTTTGATTAAAGTTTTTCTTAGTCTGATTATTTTTATGTTTTCTCTTCTTGATCTACTCTCCAGAATTGTTGTCTTTCTTATAAGATGTTTTTCTTTCTCTTCTATTTTTTATTATTTATATTTTATTTAATTTTTTCTTGATCTCTTATGATTTCCCTGACTTCACCTTGCCAGTTCTAATTTTCAAAGTGTCATTTTGTTCCTTAAGATTCTGTATCTCCTTTTCTAATTGGTTGACTTTTCTTTCATAATCTTCTTGTTTTACTTGAATCTTATTTTTCTTTTAGTTTTTCATCTATCTTTGTCATTTGATTTTAAAGTCTTTTTTTTAAGATTTTCTACAAATTCTTTTTGAACAGGTGATCATTTGATTTAATCTTTGGGGAAGAAGGGGGTTTCTTTGCTTCAATATCTTCCTCTGAATATGAACCCCAGTCTTCTCTGTTCCCATTAATAGCTTTCTATAATTGGATTCTTTCTCCTTTGTCTGTGCATTTTTTGTGATAATAGCTTAATTTTTGTAATCACCTCTAGCCCTGGCATATGGGGGGATGGTGCTTCTTGCCCCAGATCTTCAGTTCTCCCCTCTATCCTGGAACCAAAACCAAACCTCCAACCTCCTGTAAGTGCCCACAACCAAGGAGATTTCTGCCCCACTGCTTCTGTACTCACCAGGCATGAGCTCAATCCCTCTCACCCCCACCACTCTCCACAGCACAGCTGAGTCTGGTGTTCTTTGCCAGCAGAGGTTCCCTTGATCTTCCCCAGCTCAGATGCCCAACTCCCCTCACTAAGGCATGGTTAAATATTCCTATGACTGGCACCAAGGCAACCTTCCAAAACAAGTACCCCAGGGCTTGCTACTTGTTGTTAAAGCAGACCCTGCCCTGAGGTGTTTATTCTTCAAAGGGACCAAATCTTATCCTAGGACTTTTCTTCTGATCTTCTCTTATTGTCCCAAGGAAGACCCCTGTTGTGCCCCTATTCTTATTTATTTTTGCCCACACTTTGTTCACTCTAAGGTGCTGTTCTATCTCTTTTATGGCAGAAAATCTTGAAAGCTTGGAATTTTCTGACCTATCCTACCATCTTACCGGAATCCTCTTTGGTCAACACAGTTTCTAAAAGTAATAGAAAGAACATCATAGTTCCCAAAAACCTATAAGAATACTCTATAATACTTTCACACATCCTTAAAGAGGAAAAATGGGAAAAAAAATAAATGCATCTTTTATGGTTCCTGAAGATTGGCTTTAGTGAAAAAAAGGGCTAATTTTAATGCCTTCTGAATGAAATGATATACTTTTAATGCCCAAGGTTATTATTATTTTTTTTAAACTGATTGGACTTGTCTGAAATTATAACAGGGTTGATGGTTGGAATAGGCCTGTCTTCTCACTGGTCTATTTGTAAACAGATTTTTTTATTAGTAAAGGTCCAAAAGCTTAAAATTTAACTCTTGTAAGACTCCCAACAACCCTCAGCCACATGACTTTTCCTTCAGAAAGTCAGATTTACCTATGGCAAATCAGTTTTACTCTAGCCCCGCTAACCAATGAACCTCATATTCTCTTGTACTTGATGAGGGTATCCTTTTCTGTCATTCCTGGACCTCTTGGAATTTGCACTGCTCTCCTTCTCAATAATACCCCTTCCCCAACACCAAGAATATCTCCAGGAAAAGAGATTCTTTCCCTCCTACTAAATAGGTAAAATGAGATGACATTAGAAGCTTGAAAAGTAATTTTTATTCCTAATAATGACAGGTTTTTTCCTGGTCATGTTACTATCATAAAACCAGGCATTGTGAGAAACTAATCTCTCTCTCTCTCTCTCACTCTCTCTCTCTCTGTCTCTCTCTCTCTCTCACACACACACACAAACTGACTTTTTTCTTGTTGAAAAATGGAATACTATAGCATTGCCTTAAAAATCTCAGATGCTTTAAAAATATTAAAAAATTTGAATGTAAAGAATATTATTGGGGAATAGGAGCCAAGATGATGGAGTGAAAGAAAGAACTTGTCTGGGCTCCCACCCCAACCACCTCCAATACCAGTAAAGTATGACTCTAAACACAGTTTAGAGCTACAGAACCCACAAAATGATGGAGAGAAGCAAATCTCCTGCTGAAGACAGCCTGGCAGGCCTACAGGAAGGGTCTTTCACAATATGCAGGGAGCTAAGAAATGAGGATGATGTAAGAAAATCAGGAAAAGCAAGTCAACAACCTGACTGAAGGAAATAAGACCTTAAAAGATAGACTAACTCAAATGGCAAAATAGGCCCCAAAAGCCAATGAGGAGAAGAATGCCTTAAAAATCTGACTTGTCCAGATGGAAAAGGAATTTCAAAAACTCACTGAAGAGAATGATTCCTTCAAAATTAGACTGGAACACCTGGATCTAATGATTTTATGAGAAATCAAGATACTATAAAACAGATCCAAACAAATGAAAAAATAGAACGCAATGTGAAATATCTCATTGGAAAAACTGCTGACCTGTAAAATAGATCCAGGAGAGTTAATCTAAAAATTATTGGACTACCTGAAAGACATGATAAAAAAAAAAGGCTAGATATCATCCTTCAAGAAATTCTCAAGGAAAATTTCCCTGATATTCTAGAACCAGAGGGCAAAATAAAAATGGAAAGAATTCACCAATCGCCTCTTGAAAAAGAAAAAAAAAAAAAGAAAATATTTCAGATCCAATACCTGATTGCATGCTACCATTAGGGGGCGGGGGTGAGGGAGGGGAGAATTTGAAACTCAAGAGATTATGGAACTGAATCTTATAAACTAAAAGTAAATAAACAAATCAAATTTGAAAAAAAGAAAAAAGTTCCTATGTTCACTATATCCTTGAAGCATGAGCTCTATTATTTATTACCATTTTGACCCCTTTTATATTTTGGGGGAGAGAAAATATAGCAAAGATATATATAGACTTAACTGTACAATTTCTTACCATTATAATAATAGTTGATTTTTCAAAAGGCTTTAAGGTTTACAAAATGTTTTGCATATATAATCTTAAGCCTTATAACAGTCCTATTACCTTGTTTTCTTATATTATTTTTTTTTCCATTTTACAAGTAAGGAAATGGAGGCTGAGAGAAATTATGTAACCTGCTCATAATCACAGAGCTAGTAAAGATCAATAATGAAAAACAAAAAAGGTCCCCAAAAGAAAACTCCTAGGAATATCATAGCCAAATTCCAGAGTTTGAAGGTGAAGGAGAAAAATATTACTAGCTGTCAGGAGGAAACAATTTGAGTACTGTGGAAACATAATCAGGATAACACAAGATCTAGCAGCTTCTACACTGAGGGATTGAAGAACTTGGAATATGATATTCCAGAAGTCAGAAGAGATAGAATTAAAACCAACAATCACCTAACCATCAAAACTGAGTATAATGCTTCAGGGAAAAATATGGTCATTCAATGAGATAGAGGACTTTCAAGCATTCTTGATGAAAAAACCAGAGCTGAATAGAAAATTTGACTTTCAAATATAAGAAGCAAGAGAAGCATGAGAAGATAAACAGGAAAAAGTAATTATGAAGAACTTATTAAAGTTGAACCATTTACTTCTCTACATGGAAAAATGATAATTGTAACTCATGAGATATTTTTCAATATGTGGATAGTTGAAGGTAATATATATGTATATATATATGTATATATGTATGTATAAAACTGTGCATGTGTGTATAAACACACATGTGAGTGTGTGTATATGTGTGTGCATGTATACATAGACAGAGGGCACAAGATCAGTTGAATAGGAAGGGATGATATTTTTTAAAAATAAAATTAAGAGGTGAGAGAGGAATATAAAGAGAGAAGGAGAAAGGGAGAGATAGAATAGGGCAAATTATCTCATATAAAAGAGGCAAGAGGAAACTATTACAATGGAGAGGAAGAGTAGAAAAGTGAAAGGGAATGGGTCAACCTTACTCTCACTGAATTTGTCTTAAGGAGGGAATAACATACATAGTCATTTGGGTATCTTACCCTACAAGAAAATAAGGGGAAAGAAGATAAGGGGGGTGGGAGTTGACAGAAGGAAGGGCAGATTGGGGGAGAGGATAGTTAGAAGCACATAATTTTGAAAGGGATGGGGTCAAAGTAGAAAATAGAATAAGTGGGGGATGGAATAGAATGGAGGGAAATATAGTTAGTCTTTCACAGTATAACTAGTATGGAAACATTTTGCATCACTATGGAAACATGTTACGTCATGCAACATATTGCATCAATATATGTACAACCTATATTGAATTGCTTATCTTCCCAGTGGGGGTGGGTGAGGAAGGAAGAAGAAAAAGAATCTGGAAATCTAAGTTTTAAAAACAAATGTTAAAAAAAAATTCTTTTAATTGTCATTTAACTGCAAGCAATATATAAGTGATATAAGATATACTGGCACTGGGGTATAGAAAACCATCTTACCCTACTAGAAAGTTGGGGGGGGGGGGAAATGGGGGTGTATATAACAGAGAGCAGATTGGGGGAAAGGGTATTCAGTAGGGTCTCTATCTTGGGATGTGGGTAGGGGAAAGACAGTGAGAAAATTTGTAACTCAAAATCTTATAGAAATGAATGTTGAAAACTAAAAATAAATTTAAAATTTAAAAAAATTTAAAAGATATTATTACCCTTTCTTAAAATAATTCATTAAATTGTATTGCTTCTCCTGGGTAAATTATTCCCTTATAACAAGCTGATTAAAAAAACAAGTATAATAGCCAATTTTATCTGTATGGCACTAAATCAACAAGCTGTTTAGGTCCAGAAAGAAGTCAGTTTAAAAAAATGAGTCATACCAGTAATTCAATATTCCTGTTGTATAGTGGGAACAGCAGTAGGAGTCAAGGAGACTTGGATTCCAGGTATGACTCTGAAATAAATTAGTTCTGTGACCTCGAATGAGTTAATTGACCTCTTTGACCTTTTGCTTCCTCATCTGTCAAATGACCTGGTTGGATTAGGAGAGCTCTAAGGGTTTTTCTTTTTCAGTTTATAGCTTTGTGATTTCCTGATTTTTTTAGATGTCATATACAACTAGTAACTGAAATTTTCACTGTCACATACACAAATGATAAAAGTTAGAACAGGAGCAAACTCATAGTCCTGCCTCAGGGCAGCAGCCAGTTTCTCCCACACTCCTCAAGAGCCCTCTCATGGGAATTCAGCAGATATGAGCAATATCAGCCACAATATCAGGCTGAGTTCAAATGCCAGGAATTCCAGATTCATCTTGAAAGAATCCTGAATTAATTGGCTTGCCATCCAAGGTCACCCAGTGAGTAAGTCTGAATCCTATGTCAGAAACTTATTCTCTGGTTGACCCTGAATGGTTTAGCACAGGAAGGAAAACTGATTAGAAGACCAATGCAATAGTTCAGATAAGATGCAAGGAGGGCCTGCACCAGGGTGGTTGCCTTGTGATTTGAGAGAAGAGATGGTAAAAGGGAACAAAGTGTAAGAAGACTGGAAGGATAGTCATGTTCATCAGTTTGTGATTCAGGAACTCCTCATCTCCCTGATGCCATGATCCTCTTCAAGAACAAAGGACAGGGGTGGCTAGGTGGCGCAGCAAATAGAGTACCGATGCTAGAGTCAGGAGGACCTGAGTTCAAATTCGGTCTCAGACACTTAACACAAAAAGAAAACTAGCTGTGTGACCTCGGGCAAATCACTTAACCCCAATTGCCCTACCTCCCCCCCTCCAAAAAGCAAAAAATACAATACAATACAATACAATACAGTACAAGCCTCTTGAGGAAAAAAAAAAACAAAGGATAAATATAACCTGTGAGTAGTCTGAGCTGCCTGAATGAGGTAACTCAGCTCTCCTTCTCCCTGTCCCTGTCCCTGTCCCTTTCCCTCTCCTTTTCTCTCTCCTTCTCCCTCTCCCTTAGAAGGTAAATTTTGATGGCCGAAAGCTGCCTAGCTAACTTGGGATATACTAGCTAGATTTCTTTCTCAAAGACCAAACCTTAAACCCATTTCACTCTGGAGCTCATAAATTGGACAACAATAGGTCCCTGTCCAGACACCAATTAATGTCTATTTTTTGGGGCCCTCCTGGCTCAGAATGGATGTAAATAATAACTGCTTTCTTTTGGTCAGCAACCCCCCACCCAGCTCTTCCCTCCCAGTCTGATTCTTTTTTTTTATTAAAGGGACCATCCCTTGACTCACTTCTTAAAGAGGCTATTCACTGAATTAGCATTACCTCACTCAAAGTAAGAACCTGAAAAAACTTTTGTCTAAAGGAGTCAGAGTCTCCCATTGCATCCTGGGCCACCTCCAGGCATCTTGATAATTATCTGACCACTGGACCCAGATGTCTCTGGAGGAGAAAGTGAGGTTGGTGACCTTGCATAACCGTCGGTCACTCAAATCAAAGTAAACTATAAGTCATGTCAATTCAGGAACTGGAGCAAAAGCATGAGTTGAGAATTAGCATTGGACAGGACTAGATAAACTAGTTGATATTAATCTCTCTGTCTCTTTAACAAGGTTATACTGGCAAATCATTAGCTCTTCAGGACATTGTCAAAGCAGAAATATATGCCTGAAGAGGGACCAGGGGATCAGGATATGAAGGCCAAAGCAGAAAATTAATTTCTACCTGGTATAAAACAGGTGAACTGAGAGAAAGAATATAAGTTAAAAAGCAAATAGGTCAGAAGAAGAGACTATTATTAGTTTTTATACTAGTTTCTAATCTGGTCTCTTTCCCAGGCAGTTAAGCCATATAGATTGGGTGAATGAATCAGTAGATTGTAACATTATGTTGATACAATTCAGAAAGCCCATTTTAATGTGACTTAGATTTCCAGGCTTCCAAAAATTTCCACTTCAAAAAGAAGGGAACTGAGCTAACTTCAGAACTGAGTCACAAGATGAAGTGTGGTTCACTCAGTTCCAACAATTAACCACTTGCTCTCTTAAGCCCCTCAAATCCCTCAACTATAGCCATACATAACTAAATATATATCTATGTAACATATTTATATATATACATATTTATAATATATTATATACTCGATTATATATTAATATGTCATATATAAATATTATAAGGAATGTTTGTAAACCTATTTATTTTTGTTAGTGTGTATTAATATACTATAATAAAATATAGTATAATATTCCTATATGAATATATAAATAACTATAAATATATTTTAATTTATTTATTTTGTTACATTTTAAGTTCCAAACTGTCTCTGTCCCTCCCACTAAACACACTAGAGAAGGCCACCATTTGACACAGATGTATAAATATATGTAAAACCACACTATGTGTACTTTTGTTTATCAGTTCTTTCTTTGGAGGTGGATAACCTTCATAGGTCCTTCATAGTTGATTTGAATATTTATAGTACTCTGAATAACTTGGTTGTTCACAATCCTTCTTTGAACAATATTGCTGTTGCTGTATACAATATTCTCTTGATTCTGCTCACTTCACTTTTCATTATTTCATGCAAATTGTCCTATGTTTTTCTAAGATCAACCAGCTTATCATTTCTGACAGTACAGTAGTATTCCATCAAAATTATAAAACGCAGCTTGTGCATCCATTCCCTAACTGATGGCCATCCGCTCAATTTCCATAAAGACATAGAAATAATATATAATATTTATATATTTTATATCAACATATAAATTATATATACATATATGTATGTATGTATATATGTATGTGTATATGTGTGTGTACATATATATGTATATATATATATACATATATGTATGTATATGGAGAGAGAGAGAGAAAAAGAGAGAGTTACTTATATGTTGTCTCCCCTATCAAGATGTGAGCTCTTTGAGGTCAGGAATATATATTTTTTCAAATTTTCTTTTTATCCCCAGTGCTTAGCAAAGTGTCTGGCACATAGTAGGTACTTAATAAATGCTTACTGGTTGACTAATAACGCCACACATAGAGCCAAATGCTCAGTGATTCTTTTTTCCTCCATTCTTCTCTGATTCTTCTAGGCTTCAGTGTTCTCTCTCTCTCCCTCTTGCCATCGTTTTTCCTCTTCAGTTCCTCTTTAAGTTACTTCTTTCATTCTTTCCTCTAATACTACATATGATAAAGTGATAAAGTGAACAATATTGAAATATTCTTTGAGCCTTCTCAGGAGACCAAATCATACTTTATGCAGTTATGCTGCATTGATAGAAACACAAAAACGGGTCATTCTCTGCAGGTCACTGCAAAATTCCCCATCTTCCATACATGGTGAAAATGAGATCTTCATTCTTTTGATATTCCACTTTACAGCTCTCATAGACATTATCTGGTTAAATTGTTCAGTTTCCTCTTCTATAAAATGTCAGACTAGATTTGTCTTGAGATCTCTTAAGTTCTAAATCTAAGATCCTGAGTAGACTTTTCAGAGATTCCACATTTATTCATGTATTTAGATATAACAGATAAGGAAAGACTACATGGAACCAAACTAAAATTTTGAAAATAAATCAAAGTATTTAAAACAACTTGTGAAATCACTATATTTTCCCAACATCCAGGTTGCCTTACATTTATGGTGTTTAATACATGTTTGCTAAATTGAATTAAACATATTTTTTTTAAAATTTGGGACAGCTAGGTAGTGTGGTAGAGTGCTGGGCCTGGAGTAAGAAAGACCTAAATTCACATCCAGCCTTTCAGACATTTTAGCAGCTATGGGATGCTAGGAAAGGCTCTTAAATTGTGTCTACCTAAGTTTCCTCATCTGTAAAATGGGGGTCATAATAGCACCCTCTTCTCAGAGTTATTGTGAGGATCAAATGAGAGGATCAAAAGTATTCAGCATAGAGGCTGGCATAGAGTAGGTGTTATATAAGTGTTAGTTATCAGTATCATTATATTATTTAGACTTTAGAATCGAAAGAATAAAAGAAAAAGTGATCAAGCCTTCAGAACCACAAAAGCAGTATCCAGATTTGTATGGACAACCACTACAGTTTAAGCCCAGAATAGTAACACAAAGTATACTTATTAGTATGTCCTAAACATATTAATTAAGGAGTCCATTATTATTCTGTTAGACATGATGCTTGAAATTATTTAATTGAAAATGGTGATAAAGTTATAGTACACAAAGATCATCTACAAAGGCAAAGAAGACAACAGAGAGATAATGGAATCTGGATACTGAGTCAAAAATAGAATATGCTGCCTCATAAGGTAGTGATATTTCTGTCATGGAGGGGTCTTTAAGCAGAGGCAGAATGACTACTTATGAGGATTATTGTAAATTAGATTCATGCTTTGGTAAGAGTCAAACCAGACAACCTCTGAGTCACCACTCTAGTATTCTATAATTCTATGATTTATAAATCAACCCAATCTAACACAATTATTTTATTTTGAGAAGCATCAATTTTATTTCCAATGGTGTATATGTGAACCTTATATTTTTTATTCAAATTATGATGGAACACTGATTACATTTATGAAACCTGTCCATTGTTAAAATCTGTTACACTAAGTGACTGAGCCCACAGCACCCAAACAGATACAACTAAGAGGAAGTTTGTCACAGGAGCTCACCAAGAAAATTTGCTATGAGAGTTTGAAAGAGGAATACTCCATGAGCGAAGATCCCTTTTCCATTAACTATGGCAGATTAAGAAATTTGCAGTGACCTGCAGAGAACATTATTTTTTTATTTGTCCATGCCAGGTAACTGCATGAAGTGTGGGTAAGTGATTCCTAAAATGAGTACTAAAAGGATTCAAAGAATGCCTTAATATTGTCAAATTTGTCACAGGGAATGTTTGATTGGAGAGAATGAAAGAAATAATTCAAGGAGGAAATGAAAAAGAGAAGGAATGTGAAGAGGCAGAGGGAGCATATTGGAGTGTGGATGAATGTGTGAGAGAGATGGAAAGGAAGGAAAAGCAAAATATTTGGATCTGTGTATAACATGGTAGATGTTGCTATGGGGTATAAAGTTGACATGCCTGTTTTTGGTCCCTTCTGCTCCCTTCCCCTTACTAGGTGGGGAACAGCTGAACCTTTTCCAGGTCTTTCCTACTTTTTCCATGTAGGGTGGTTTAGGGTACAATTATTCTTTCTGTCTCCACTCTGTGTTTTCTAGCCCCTTTCTAAAGATTTAGTTAGTCACCCACTCTTACAACAATTAACTAAGTTTTTAGGCTGGGGCCATATAATTACCCTAAGACCCATATGGTCCATTCATCCACTTTTTTTTAATTGAGTTTATAGATCAAAGAAAAAATTAGTAGCATAATCACAAAAAATTAGAACCTCCTATTAGGGAAATTACCAACATTCAGGTAAAGATCTGGCTCTTCTAATTTAAGTTTATTTATCTCTACTCACTGGCCTCTTTAGTTCTGAGACAAAAAGGAGGTGATAGCCACTTTTTTGAAACTTCCCTTAGTCCTTGAAGAGGTAGAAACAACACCAGTTGTACCTTCAGCCTTGGTCTTTTGTTCCAAGATTCCTCTCTAAGTGCTCTCTCCCTTCTCTGCTGCAACTCAGAAGCATTCCTTTTCAATTCTCCTTTTGCCTATTGTCTTTGTACCACCAATTCTTAACAGCTAAGCTTGTTAAGGCTTGGGTAGAGCTGTAGATGAGGGAGTATCCTCCCTCCCCCCCCCCCCCCACTGCTGCTTCTGCTGCTCTTCAAGTTCCCACTCTTCCCCTTAGCTAATGTTTCAGATCGTGTGTCTCTTAAAAAAAAAAAAAACCCAGGCATCACTCAGTTTTGCTTTTGGGCATAAAGGCCATTGCTATGATCTCAAATTGCTCCCAGGGCAAAAAAAGAATAATTGTCCCTCTGAATTACAAATTCCCTCTGAACTACAAATGCCAATCAGTTCTCAAACCTCCATTATGTATACAATAAGTCGTAGGCTTTTTCCTATAGAGAAGGACTTCTTAACCTTTTTCATGTTGTAGACCTCTTTGACAGTCTGGTGGAATCAATGCATGTAAGATTACAAATGCATGTAAAAATATTATTCCTTTCTTAGAATAATATTTTCACATGCATAAACTAAAATAGGTAAGATTACAGAGGAAACCAACAATATTGAAATATAACAATTATTTTTTTTTTAAGTTCATGGACTTCAGGTTAAAAATCTCTGCCATAGAGACCAATATTTGAGAACCACTTCTCAGGCTCCAAGAAATGATACCATGGTTCCAAAGATTCCATGAGAGAGAGAGGCCATCCTGTAATGGTTATATGGAGGACATGTCTATGGATTCCACTAATCAAAAGACTTGGTGCCAGAAGGACCTTCTCTCACTGATGGACAATTCCCTGTAGGCTGTGTCTAAGCCTGTAGCCAAGTGACATTACTCAAAATTCATTCAGATAGAGTGTAGAGATACTGCAGCAGAAGAGGCTCTAAAAATTACTATGAGGTTCTGACTCAAGAGGCAGAGAGACAAACCTCTGAGACAAAGGTAACAATGAAGATAAGAGCAAAAGAAGGGAGAAGTATGTAGAAAAGGCAAGCAATATGGATCCAGACTTGGAATTCAAAGTCCAGCATTGAACCTAGGCCATGATGATAGGTACAAGACCTTGAGGTAAAGTACTTCATTCTTTGTCTTGCATTAAGAAATTAACACCCCCTAGCCTTTTTCTCTTAGAGAAACTCTTAGACTACCTGCCATCTACTTTAAATTTAACTTAAAGATACCTGCTTAGATGCATATTGTCTTCCCCATTTAAATATAACCTTCCTGAAATAAGGAGTAAGTTCTCCTTATTTTATTATATTTTGTATATATATATATATATATATATATATATATATATATATAATAAAATATAAAATAAAATTTATATTATAAAATATTATATTATATAATTATAAAATATTATAAAAATATCTTTCTTGTATTCCTAGCAATTAGTTCAGTGCCTCAGAGCATAGAAAATAGTAAATTCTCAATAGAATCTTGTTGATTGATACTCTGTACTTCTATGTTTCAACACTGGTGGTGTAAATTTGCTCTCATACCATCTAGTTCTTAGTGTCTTCCAAAAAAAAATCTGTTTTTTATATATCTCTTATATACATATATATCTTTGCATATATGTGTATATACTATATGTGTGTGTACATGTTCCCTACTCATTATAAACTAGACAAAGATAGGGAAGATTGAATTTTTCTCTTTGATTCCCAAGCACCTAGAACGTTGTGGATCCTTATTAAATGCTTATTCTATATATCTTTCCTTCTGTGTTGGGTCTGGTATAGAGATATATCAATGGGGATTTGAGGCATGCTTTCAAATAGATGGCAGGAACAACAGTACCAAACCAACAATCAGAAGAATGTTCAAGTAGTGGTAATTGGGGATTTCCTTCTTAGTTATGCCATGCCTATAACTTACAAAGTTAAAATGAACAGTGAAGAGGTCTGCTATCTTCCAAGACTGTGTATGTGGAATATTAATATAAAATATTATGTGATATTATATTAGGTTACATTACATTATGATATTATGGTACATTGCATTACAATATGCCATTTTATGTCACATCATATCATTTTGTGTCATATCATATTATATCATGTAGTGTTATAACATGTCTTGTTATATGGCCCAGAACTGAGGGACAAATACACTTTGAGGGTGGGAAGAAGATGATGATACAGGAAAGGACAATGGGAAAAATAATAAGAAAAGGAAGTGAATGAAGACATTACAGTATAATGGAAGCCAATAAAAGAGCTAGTGCTCAAGAGAAGGGTAGTTGACAATATCAAGATAGCACTGAAAATCAAAAACATCAGATGTGTTTAGGATGAAGGAACTTAGGATAATACTGAATGAAGACTAGTTAAAGGAATTAGGAACATTTATTATGGAGAATATTGAGGCAGGATATGATAGTTAAATTCTAATATTCCAACACTGGCCCAATTTTACTCAAAGAGTAATATTTCTAATCATTAAGAAGTTTTCATCTGTATATAAAGCCTAAATAAATCTGCCTCTCTGAAACTACTGTGAATTACTTCCAGCTCTGCCCTTGGCCTATGATACTCCTCTGAATAGTTAAATTATGTCTTACTTTCCTCCCTAAGTCTTTTCTTTTCTTAGAAAAATATTCCTAATTCCTTCAGTTGATGCACAATTCTCTCAACATCCTGATACCTCTTTTCTGTACATTATCCTTCAATGAGGTAAACAGATTGTGCTATTAAGGTGTAATGACAAGTACAGAAGTATTTCATACCTTGTTTCAGCTATTGAATTAACATCTTGTTTCAGTTCAAGTTTCTTTTGAGCCTTGTATCAAGTCTGTTAAGAAACAGAATGTGTGAACCCCACAACTTGTGAATTCTAGAACTCATGAACTCCTGCAACAGGAAGGGGAGGAGCTAATGACCATATAAAAAGAGAGGCCAGGCTAGAGACCACAGAACTGAGAAGAAGCTTCTTGTGGTGGTAGAGTCAAGAAAGAGAAAACTTGTGGTATCCCAGCACTCTGTCTGCTCTCTTTGTATTGATGTTTGTGATACTTTGTACAGAAGCCCTGGGACCATACTGGAAGCCTTGAAAGAGGATTTTCTGGTTGTATGTTTACATAGTCCTGAAGGAGACTTTTGGAGGTTCTCGGACTTTACTGATGATTTGCACTGACCTCTTGGACCTTCATTGTAGGTCTGTGTTGATTTCTATGTTGATGATTTGTACTGAGTTCTCAGACCTTGTTGGTGGGTCTGAGTCAATTTCACAGGCATACAGTGAATTGAAGACATTGCCCACAATGTGTATGAATATTATTGTGGCTCTGTCAAGCTTTGTCTTCCCAGAAACAGGAACTGTGAAGGACTTGAGGTGGACTGAACACTGTAAACTTCAATATGGAATGGGAACTGGACAAAGAAGTGGACAAGGAGCTGGACAGGAAACTGGGAGCTCCCTGCCTTTGAACCCAGGTGACATTTGGAGCTGGGACCATGGAAGAGGAACCATGGAAGCTGAGAACCAGCCTTGAGTCAAACTGAAAGAAGACTTTACTTGGATACTATGTATTGACTGCAAAAATTATGATTTACTGTTCCCTAGGGGTGGAGAACTTTGACTTTTTTACTTTTTGATTGAATTAAGGATTTTGTGATTGACTAAATGAATGTCCTTTGTTTAAAACTATGTGACTACTTTGGTGAAAATTATATGGCCATTTTAGTGATAAGCTGTTGAGTTGTGACATGGTGAATGCTGTATTTTGATTTTCTATGAATGTTTTGTTCTGATTTGTTATTGAATAAATAGAGAGCTCTCTGTACTGTGTAATCAGAATATTGAAAACTGTTCACAGCAGCAGTCCTCCAGAAAGCTGATGGTGCATGGCTTTACATAAGGTGACTGAAAACAATAGATCAGTCATTTTAAAATTCTGAGTTGCTAGAGAAATTGTCATCATTATATCACATGACTTTCACTTATGCCTCCAATTCATGCATGTTTGCAAACATGGCAACAAAACCAGCTCAAATCCGGATTTAGAGATTCTGACTTCTCACAAATATATAGCAGTATGAACAACAGAGACCAGAAAGGTTCTAAATTAGGTCCAAAGTCAGCCCATTAAACAATTTTGACCACTCAACATGCAAATTCAAATTCTTAGTACACATAGTCATTTTGTTTCCTGCACCTGAAAAATATTTATCTTTCAAAAGTGTTGAAAAGCCACCACCTAAATCTTTTTTTTTTTTCAGCCAGGTGCAAAATATCGATGCGTTTACTCCCTTTGAGTGTTTATGCTTTTAGTCAGTAAACTCTTAGGCTGGTGCTTAGTAACTTTTTCAGGGTAATTTAATCCATTTCCCAGTCGTGTGTACACATGAGACATAATAAACAGAACAAATACTGTAATAGTCACCTATCTACTTAAGTGATAAAGACTGACTCATTATTTAACTCAAATATGGTGTTTCAATATCTTAAACAGTGTAGTCATCATGATTCTCACAAGAGTTAGACATTTATCTTTAGTGTATCTCAGAAAAACAAAGAATGGGTTGTAGACCAACTTTGAGAAGAAGAAAAGATTAATCTATCAGTACAAGAACTTGTATTAAAATGGCAAATACCCTGATTCAGTAGAGCAAAACACAATTTGTCCTCAATAAATTTGTCATAATTGGTACACATTTGATAGTATATATAAATATGTACCAGAGGTAAATAGTGTCTGTAGTTTTATTTAATACCACATCTAGAACATGCTTACTTTAAAAAAAAAAAAGAAGAAGAAAGCTTTAAAATGGGTCCTATTTTCACATTGGAGCATATTAGAATAGTCAACATTTATTCAGAGTTCTTAAAATACTTTTTGAAGTTCCCCTAATTAATTTTCAACACACTGTATTGGGAAAGGAGTGCACATTATAAAGTGATAAATGCTTATGTCTATTATGGGAGAAAAGTTCTCCTGGGAATAAGTAAGAATAAGCATAAATCCCATCATTTTTAGAACCTGCTGAGATTTAGTTCTGAGGCAGTAGATCCAAAGAGACAAACCAAGGAGAGGGCAAAAGTGAAGAAATGGCCTATTTTCTTTGTATCTGGCAATCACTTTAGTTGAATAGGTGACTTCATCGTTTTCTTGCACTTTTTGTAGTTCTAGGACAATTGCCAACAACACATTTTCTCAACTATTCAAAGGCATCATTCAAACCTTGTTTACCCAAAAATTGCCAGAAAAAACATTCACCTGAAATGCAGTCACTCTTTCTCTCTGGTCAGTACTATCCATCAGAAGTGTTAAGACTCTTTCCCCCCTGTGCCAATTAATAGGAAATTGCTAACATCCATCATTTTTAATTCAAGTGATATTCATACACACCAGGGAAATATATGAAAGACAAATACCCAGATTGCTCAAGGTTGCTCTCGAGGTCAGTCAAAATAATCCACAGGAAACATTTACAGGCAGCTGAAATTGCTTATAATTTGTTGGTAATCTTTTAAGGCAGTCTCTTATGGATAAGTTGTGTCTTAGTAATTTGGATTGGTCAAAGTAAATTTTGATTCAAAGAGACAAGCTTTGAGGAGATTAAATGAAAGAGAACATATTTATGTAATCTTAAACTTGGCAAGGCAATGAGATCAGTGGTAGAGATTACCCCATGTTACCTTATGCCATGTGGGTTGATGTACCCATTTGATCAAATGACAGATTTCCAAGCAATAATCTTGTACATCTTTTATGTTTACTGAAAAGAATTAAAAGTTCAGGATTTGATAATGAAGCCACGTGTGTTTCTGTGTGTCTTTGTTAGTATCTATGAGAGACAGAGATATTATATTTACCAATGGCAGATCTTCCATTTGAGCATGTCTAGGAGAAAGGACAGAGCAGAGTTAGAGTAAATTTTAAAATTCAATATGTAGCTCTTCTTACACTATGTTTGGAAATATCAATATTTTTTACATTTGCTTTAATTCCCAACTTCAGCAGACACTTCATACACACACACACACACACACACACACACACACACACACACACACCCTACTTTCAAAGTTAAATAGAATCCTTCATTTGTTTTTTTCTGCCTCTTCACCTTTATGAAATAGGGGCTTCTATATTTTTCTTTTTTAAAAGAAATTTTATTTATAATTTTCATTTCTACATCACTTACATTCTCCAATATATACCTCTCCTTTCTTCCTCCAAGTGAGTTATCCCTTATGACAAATAATCCAAAAGAGGAAATTAAATAGTTGAGCAAAAATAACCATATTAAAGAAAAATCTAACATTATATGTAGGATTCAATCCCTATAATCTTCTACCACCACAAAGAAGGGAGAACACTGCCTTCTCTTGTGTCTCTTTAGAGCCATACTTTTTCGGTATAATTTCATACTATTTGGTTTTCATTGTTTTGTTGTCATTCTTTAGGTTTACATTGTTTAACGTTGAATATTTTGATTTTGTTTTTTCTTATCACTTTGCATCAGTTTGTTAATGTCCTTCTATGCTTTTCTGTATTTATCATAACCTTCATTTCTTAATTATTCCACTACGTTCATGTATCCCAACTTGCTTGAGCATTCCCCAATTTGTGGACATCTCCTTTTTTCCCAATATTATGCCACTACAAAAAAGTTATAAATATAAACAGAATCTTTCTGTAAGAAAGACAGTGAAATCCATTGATAATTCAGTAGTATACACAATTATAAGGGAAACAGACGAATTTTCCTTGCAAATTTAGAAAATGGAATTTATGGATGAAATTTCTAAGAAAGAAGTATAAGAGAATAGTAGGAACAATTACTAATGCAGTCACCTATTTAAAAAAAAATAAGAGGATTAACTGAAGAGAACTATCAGGTACTTTGATGCTTGGCTTCCCCCTCACCACCACCCTCCCCACCCCCCATCAATTTGATAACAAGAAGGAAAAAATTGTATCAGGTCTGAAGAGAGATTGGATTACTTCAGAAACCACATCCTCATTACTCAGAACCAGATTCCACCTTTCAGTGTCATTAGTGCTGTCCTCAGTTCCTTCCTACTAAGCTACCACATGTGTGCTGAATGGTCCAGAGACCACAAGTGATGCCAAGCAGCTACCACATATATCTTAATTTCAATGATTTTTAACTTGAACTAGGTCAGGCAAGAGGGAAAGATGATGAAATAGGGGAAAGTCCAATATATAGCCTGATAGCATAAAAGGATATTGACTGTACAACATGAAAAAACTGGTAACTTTGCATTAAAATGCTTATAACCATTTCATGTTATTAATTTGCTTTCTTTCTTTTTTCTAAGACATATTTAAGAACATACATCATGTTTACTTTTTTTCTCAAAACTATCATTCTACTCTTGAATGCTGCTCAGAAGCTTTATCTACCAGTTGCTACTTTATGATAGTGACATCTAAATAAAACTTCAAATATATATTAAATATTTACTATGTAGTGGGTATGGGTGACACAAAGACAAAAACTTCTGCTCTCAAGTTATACTTTTTATTAGAGGAGACAGCATGTAGATGTATGGGCATCTCCTCAATTTCCAATATTTTGCCACCACAAAAAGTATTGCTATAAATATTTTTGCATATGTAGGTCTTTTTCCCTTGTCATTATCTCTTTGGGATACAGACCCAGTAGTGGTATTGTTGGATTAAAAGGGTATGCACAGTTTGGTTGCCCTTTGGGAATAGTTTTGAATTGCTCTCTAGAATTGGTTGGATCATTTCACAACTTTACAATGCATTCAGGCTCCAATTTTCCCAGATCTTCTCCAACATTTATAATTTTCCTTTTTTTTGTCATATTAGCCAATCTGATAGGTGTGAGGTACACAGAGTTGTGTTAATTTGCATTTTTCTAATCAAAAGTGATTTAGCACACTTCTTCATATGCCTATAGATGGCTTTGATTTCTCCATCTGAAAACTGATTACTCACATCCTTTGTGCATTTATCAATTGCATGATGGTTTGTATTCTTACAAACAAGACTCAGTTCTCTATGTATTTGAGAAATGAGGCCTTTATCATAAATACTTGCTATAAAGATTGTTTTCTGGTTTGTTGCTTTCCTTCTAATCTTGGTTGCATTGGTTTTGTTTGTATAAAATCTTTTTAATTTAATATATTAAACTTATTTATTTTACATTTAGTAATGTTATCTCATTTGGTCATGAAATCATCTCCTCCCCATAGATCTGACAGGTAGACCATTCATTTCTCTTCTAATTTGTTTTTGGTGCCATCATTTATGTCTAAATCATGTACCCATTTTGACCTTTTCTTGGTAAGCGTGTGAGATAATGGTCTATACATAGTTGTGTCCTATTATTTTCCAGTTTTCCAAGCAGTTTTTGTCAAATAATGAGTTTTCACACCAAAAACTGGGGTCTTTCAGTTTATCAAACCCTAGATTACTATGGTCATTGACTATTGTGTCTTGTGCATCTAATCTATGCCACTGATCCATCACTTCATTTCTTAGACAGTAACAGATAATTTTCATGATTACTGCTTTATAATACAGTTTGATATCTGGTGTTGCTAGGCCACCTACCTTTGTATTTTTTTTTCATTAATTCCCTTGATATTCTTTACCTTTTGTTCTTCCAGATGAATTTTGTTGTTATTTTTTCTAGCTACACACACACATACACATATTGGAGTTTGATGTGTATGGCTTTGAATAGGTGAATTAGTTTAAGTAGAAATGTTGTTTTAATTTTATTGGCTTGGCCTACCAATGAGCAATTGATTTTGTTCCCAATTGTTTAGATATGATTTTATTTGTGGGAAACATGTTTTGTAATCATGTTTATGTATTTCTTGGGTTTGTCTTGGCTGACGGATTCCTAATTATTTTATATAATTTACAATTATTTTAAAGGGAATTTCTCTTTCTATCTCTTGTTGTTGGACTTTGATGGTAATAAAGAAAGGCTGATGATTTATGTAGGTTTATCTTATATCCTGCAACTTTACTAAAGTTGTCAATTATTTCAAGTAATTTTTCAGTTGATGTTCTAGGGTTGTCTAATATACCAAAAAATCATCTGTAAAGAATGATCATTTGTTTCCTCATTGCCTGTTCCAATTCCTTCAATTCCTTTGCTATAGTTAACTTTCTACAGTACAATATACTAGTGATGATAATGGACATCTTTGCTTCATGCCTGATCTAATCAGGAAAGATTTTAGATTATTCCTATTAAAAATAATGTTTTATGATGGTTTTACATAGATATTACTTAAAATTTTAAGGAACACTGCCTATTCCCATGCTCTTTATTGTTTTTAATAGGAATGCGTGCTGTATTTTGTCAAAGGCTTTAGCATCTATTGAGATTTTCATATGATTTCTAAAGATTTGTTATTGATAAGATATTTATATTGATAATTTTCCTAATGTTGAACCAATCCTGGCATAAATCCCACCTCGTTATTGTGTATAATCCTTGTGATACATTGCTGTAATCACCTTACTAGTATTTTGTTTAAAAATTTTCCATTGGAAAATTGGTGTATACTCTTCTTTCTCTATATTATCTCATCCTAGTTTAGATATCAACACCATATTTGTGTCATAAAAGGAGTTTGCTAATCCTTCAATTATTTTTCCAAATAGTTTATACAGTATTGGAATTAATTGTTCTATAAATATTTGGTAAAATTCACTTGTGAACCCATCTGGCACTGGGGATTTATTCCTAGGGAGTTCATTAAAGATTTGTTCAATTTCTTTTTCTAAGATCAGGTTATTTGGGCATTCTATTTCATGATCTGTTAATATAGGTAGTTTATATTTTTGTAAATATTCATCATCAATTTCAGTCATATTGTGAGATATAGTGGTATGCAATTGGGAAAATATTTCCTATTGATTACTTAAATTTTTTCTCCATTGGCATTCATTTTACTCTTTTCATTTTTTGATACTGGATATTTGGTTTTTTCTTTCTTTTTTTTTTTCTTTTTTTCTTTTTGGAGGGGGGGAGGCAGGGCAATTGGGGTTAAGTGACTTGCCCAAGGTCACATGGCTCGTATAGTGTTAAGTGTCTGAGGCCAAATTTGAACTCAGGGGCTCCTGACTCCAGGGCTGATGCTCTATTCAGTGCACTACCTAGCCAACCTCCTTTTCTTTCTTTTTTAAAATCAAATTAACCAATGGTTTATTGATGCTACTATTTTTCTGTAAAATCAGCTCCTTGATTTATTTTTTAGCTCAATAGGTTTTTTTTTTAATTTTTAATCTTATTAATTGCACTTTTGATTTTTCAGGATTTCCAATTTGGTGCTCAATTAAGGATTTTTAATTTGTGGTTCTAATTTTTTTTAGTTGTATGTCCAGTTCATTGATCTATTCTTTTTCCATTTTGTTGATATAAGATTTTAGAGAAATGATTTCCCACCTAAGTACTGCTTTGGCTGCATCCTATAAATTTTTGTATGTTTGCTTTGTTAACATTCTGTTTAATGAAATTATTTATTGTTTCTATGATTCATTCTTTGAGCTACTCATTCTTTAGGATTAGATTATTTAATTTCCAATTAATTTTTAATTTATCTCTCCACTTCCATTTGCTGAATGTAATTTTTATTGCATTAAGATCCCAAAAGAACACATTTAATATTTCTTCCTTTTTATATTTGATTTTGAAGTTTTTATGCCCTATTAAACAGTCAATTTTTGTGTACAGGCCATGTGCTGCTGAGGAAAAAGTTTATTCTTTTCTGTTCCATTTCATTTATCTACAAAGATAACTCATATCTGACTTTTCTAATATCCTATTTACCTTCTTAGTTTCTTTCTTGCTTATTTTTCAGTTGGATTTATCAAGTTCTGAGAGTGGTTATTTGAGGCCCCCACTTGTATCATTTTGTTGTTATTTTTTCCTATAACTCATTAATTTTAAGGATTAGATACTATACCACTTGGTGCATATGTTTAATATTGATATGGCTTCATTATCTATTGTATCTTTTAGTAAGATGTAGTTTTCCTAATTAAGTCTAGTTTTGCTTTTACTTTGATGTCAAGATAGTTGTGCCTGTTTTTGTTTGTTTGTTTGTATGATTTTTACTTCAGCTGAAGTATAATAGCTTCTGATCCAGTCCCTTCACTTTTCTCTGCATATGTTTATTGTAAAGAACATATTGTAGGATTCTGTTTTTTTTTAAATCTACTCTGCTATTCACTTTTGTTTTATGGGAGATTTGATCCCATTCACATTGACAGTTATGATTATTGTGTATTTCCCTCCATCCTATTCTTCTTCCTGTTTGCCCTCTCTCCATTTACCCTTTCCCTCCTCAACAGTGTTTTGCTTTTGTCTACCACCTCCCCTGATCTGCCTTCCCTTCTGTCAGTCCCCACTCCCCCTTACATGGTCTCCTCCTCTCCTACATCCCTTTCAGGTAAGATAGATTTCTATATTCAACTGATTGTGTATATTATTCCCTCTTTGAGCCAATACCGATGAGAGTAAGTAAAGTGATGTTCATTACCCACCTTCCCATCTTCTGTTGCACTGTAATAGTGGTGAAATAATGGTGTGAAATAATTTATCCCATTCTCCCTCTCCCAGTATATTCCTTTCTCTCCTACATTAGTTTTTTTTAATGTCATTCCTTCAAATTCACAGTAAACTTGCACCATCTGTCTACATATATTCCTTCCAGCTGTACTACTAGAGATACAATTTTTAAGAATTTTAAGTATCATCTTCCTCTATAGGGATGTAAAATGTGTAGCTTTATTGAATACTTTATGTTTTCTTTTCACTTTTTTAAATACTTATTTTTAGTTTTCAACATTCATTTCCACAAGATATTGAGTTAAAAATTCTCTCCCCATCTTTCACCTATCCCCCACCACAAAAAAAGGGAGCCTATTGAATATCCCTCACACCAATCTGCTCTCTCTTATATCCTCCCTCATTCCCCCTCTAACTTTCTGGTAGGGCAAGATGGATTTCTATACCCCAGTGCCAGTATATCTTATTTCCCAGGTGCATGTTAAAAACAATTTTTTTAAACATTTGTTTTTTAAAACTTTGATTTCCAGATTTTTTCCCTTCTTCCCTCCTCACCCATCCCCATTGGGAAGATAAGCAATTCAATATAGCTTGTACGCGTGTAGTTATGCAAAACATTTCCATAGTAGTTATATTTTGAAAGACTCACTATATTCCCTCCATCCTATCCCATCTCCCACTTATTCTACTGCTAGAAAACTACTTTGACCCTGTCCCTTTTCAAAGGTATGTGCTTCCAACTACTCTCTCCCTCAATTTGTCTTCTCTTCTATCATCCCCCCTCTTATCCTCTTCCTCCCTACTTTCTTGTAGGGTAAGATATCCAAATGAGTATGTCATTCCCTCCTTAAGCCAAATTCAATGAGAGTAAGGTTGACCCATTCCCTTTCATTTTCCTGATCTGCCCCTTCATTGTAACAGTTTTCTCTTGCCTCTTTTATATCAGATAATTTACCCTATTCTATCTCTCCCTTTCTCCTTCTCTCATTATATTCCCCTCTCACTGCTTAATTTTATTTTTTAGATATCATCCCTTCCTATTCAACTGATTTTGTGCCCTCTGTCTATGTATACATGTACACACATATACACATATATGTATTTATACACACATACACCTTCTTATACATACATATACATGTAAGTATGCATACACACACGTATATTCTTTTCAACTCTCCTCATACTGAGAAAAGTCTCATGAGTTTCAATTGTCATTTTTCCATATAGGAATGTAAATAGTTTAATAAATTCCATATGGTTTCTTTTTCCTGTTTACTTTCTCATGCTTCTCTTGCTTCTTGTATTTGAAAGTCAAGTTTTCAGTTCAGCTCTGGTTTTTTTCATCAAGAATACTTGAAAGTCCTCTATTTCATTCAATGACCATATTTTCCCCTGAAGCATTATACTCAGTTTTGCTGGGTAGTTGATTCTTGCTTTGAATTGTAGCTCCATTGACCTCAAGAATATCATATTCCAAGCCCTTCAATCTCTTAATGTAGAAGTTGCTAGGTCTTGTGTTATCCTAATTGTGTTTCCACAATACTCAAATTGTTTCTTCCTGGCTGCTTGTAATATTTTCTCCTTGACCTGGGAATTCTGGAATTTGGCTATGATATTTCTAGGAGTTTTCTTTTGGGGATTTTTTCAGAGGCAATTGGTGAATTCTTTCCATTTCTATTTTGCCCTCTGGTTCTATAATATCAGGACAATTTTCCTTGAGAATTTCTTGAAGGATGTGATGTAGGCTTTTTTTTATCATGGCTTTCATGTAGTCCAATAATTTTTAAATGATCTTTCCTGGATCTATTTTCCAGCTCAGTGGTTTTTCAAATGAGATATTTCATATTGCCTTCTATTTTTTCATTTGTTTGGATCTGTTTTATAGTTATCTTGATTTCTCATAAAGTCATTAGCTTCCATTTGCTCCCATCTAATTTTGAAAGAGTTATTCTCTTCAGTGAGCTTTTGAAATTCCTTTTCCAACTGGGCAATTTGGCTTTTTAAGGCATTCTTCTCTGCATTCACTTTTTGGGCCTCTTTTGCCATTTGAGTTAGGTTTCTTTTTCTGTGTTTCTGTCTTGATTTTACTTGTCATAATAATAATTTCTTCTGTTCATATTATTTTTCTTGCATTTTGCTCTTGGGTTTTTGGTTTTTGTTTTTTGTTGTTTTGGTTTTTTTTTTTTTTACCTTTTTTACTTTCTTTTAAATTTGCTCCCTGCTCCCAGGTTGGAAGAGCCTCTGTCTCAGGCTTCTTCTGCCAGTGAATGCAGGCCTTGGCACTATGCTAATGTTGCCCTGAGGTCCATGTGGCACCTCCAATCTAGTGCTTTGTTGAAGGGTGGGCTGGTGAGCAGCTGGTGCTGTGAGAGGCTATAAGAGTCTTGCCTCTTACCTGGTGCTAAGCTGGGGTCCTAGAAGCCCATGGGGTTCTTACCCCCAGAGGGTGCCAGTTTACTGTGCTGAAACATATGGATGTCTGGCCCCTGGAGGATGCCTATTTTCCCTCAGCTGTGCTGAAGCACTAGTCTACTTTCTTTATGTGGTGGAGGACACCCACCCACCTGGACAACACTGAAGCACCAGAATACTGGAGGACATCTGTTTGCCCAGGGATATACTGAAGCACATGGTGGTTCTCAAAGCTGGAATCTGCCAGTTCCCTTGGCTATGCTAAGGCATGTGGTTATGTGGAGGGACCTGATGTTGATGTTTTACATGCACACAATTTATGTGTGTGTGTGTGTGTGTGTGTGTGTGTGTGTGTGTGTGTAAATAAAGATATATAGATATATACACAAAATAACTTTTGGGGGGGAAATGAGGCATGTTTGACTCTAAACAACATATTCTGTATTTGTCATTTTCCCCACTGGACCATAGTGTCAGAATTTAGTTCTTATAAAATCATTGTTACAAGATGATATTCTAAACATCATTATAAAAATTAGGTTCAATGATTTCCTCCAAAGCACTGCTCTCCCCTCAACCAAAAAAATCTTATTATACTAGCCAAATGTTGAGTTTATATAAAACAAAGTGGGGAGAAAACAATTAATCTATTTATTTATGTCATTATGTATTTGTAATGCCATGCATGAGCAGCTTCCCAAAAGAATGCTACTGTGAACAGCTTTTAAGATTCTGATTACACAGTATAGTGAACACTCCATTTATTCCATAACAAATCAAGGCAAACATTCACAAGAAATCACAATATAATATTTACAACATTACATCTTATCACAGAAAATCACAATATAGTGTTCACAATAGCTTAACATTAGAATGGTTACATAGTTTTCACCAAAGTGGTCACAGTATTTAGAACAAAGAACAAAAGAATAATCATCTGATATCCCTAAGGAGGTTTGCCTCCTCACTCAGTCATTCAGTCATCTCACAATACAATAGTCTATCTTCCACTCATGGGGCAATCATAGGTTAACTTAATTAGTCACTTATCCAGCAATCAGTCACTAAGTATCATTACTTACTAAATACAATCATTGGAAAATTACACAAACCCTCCACCCTTCAGTGTCTAGTAAACTTCAGTTTCATCACCCCGTTCAATATCCAAGGAGAGGCCTTGTCTTCATCTTGACTGAGGGTGGTCTCTCAGATTCCTTGGATCCCCTTCCATGATCCCAGCTCCTACCTGAATCCACTAAACAGTCAACTGGATTTGGAGGCAGACAGCTCCCAGGTCCTTGTCCAGTCCTCCAGGCATTTCCTTGTACACACTGAAGTTCACAGGGTCCAGCACGTCTCAAAACCTTCACAACTTCTTTTGCCAGGAACTCAAGGATCAACCAAGCCACAAACAAAGTCGTATCCTGGTTGTACTTCTTCAGTCCTCCAGCAGTTTGGCAGGCCCTAGGACCCAGAAGAAACTTCAGCCTTCCAGGGGGCCTTCTCTGCAGCAACTTCAGCCTTAACCAGATTCTGATCTGAGGAAAACTCCAACTCAGTTCTCAGTCCAGCAAGTAGCAGCCCAGCTGGGAAATTTGGGGAAATTTGCTGGGAATTTTGCTTCCTCCACCAGAAGCCTGCCAGGAGAAAAGATTCTTGATTCTGACTGTCTCTCTCTGGGCCTCTTCTTATATATACACAAACACATTGGCTTCCTGTCTCAGCCAAACCCTCCCTGTTATGTCAGCATCAGGAGACAGAGTTCACACCTTCTGTTTCTTTCACAAAAGTGCTTAGCCCTTAGTTACTAAGGGCTAAGTACCTGCTTACTTGACATAACAAAAAGGGGTCTTCAATTGTAAATTAATTACCATTACAATATCTATCACCCAATCAGAATGCAAACTTCTTGATTTCAGATACTATTTCAATTTGCTATTTGTATCCTTGGCACATACTGTAATACTTGGTACATAGTAATTACTTAATAAGTACTTATCCCTTTCATTTTTAGCCCCATATAATTCAGGGTTCCAAACTCATTTTTCAACGTATCTGATTTGGGTTGACTACCTCTACTCAATCAAAATTAATGGATACTGGTCAGTTCTCTCATTCTTTTTCTACAAAAAAAAATGAAACTGAAAGAGACCAAAGTTTGTATTTAATTAATGTATTAATTGTAATGTAATGTAAGTTCATTAAGAATTTTTGCCACCTAATAACAGAGAAGATATGAAGGGCAATTTTACTGGAGTTCAGTAATAGAGTTAGCCCTTCTATGTTGCAACTTTCTCCATCACAGTTTCAATATATCACAAATTGGCATAAGAAATTAAATGGGGATTTCAGGGAAATTTTGTGGAAGCCACAGACAACACACAAAGTCCATCAGGCAACACAGAAAAAATTTTAGATATTTAGAAATGAAGAAAATATATGTATAGTACTGTATAATATCAATGTATTTTACCTTTTAATACCATACTAATGAAGATTTCCTCTCTGGCACGAAGGGAGGGCCAAAGAATTTTATGTGGACTTTCCATATATTTGGTGGGGCAGGTGGGAATGCTGTGCCCCTAACTCCCATGATGTGGACAAGAGAAACTGTATTTTACTGGAGTTCAACGCTATTATACAGGTAGATGATATATAATGGTCCAAAAAAATAAGGTCCAAATCTGAATCCAGAAGAACAGAGTTCTAATATCACGTCTTGTTACTTGCTTTCTATGACCTTATTTAAGTTACCTCATCTCCCCAGGCCTTATTTTCTTCATTTATAAAGTAGTGGGATAGATTGTAGATGACCTCTGAAATCCCTTCTAACTCTAAATCTATGACCCTGAGATACTGTGAACTGACAAGTAACATTTTAAATGTGATAGTCCAATGAAGGGAGGGAGTAGGAACTATATATCTTAAACAAGTTGGGAATATTGGAAGACAGGGAATGAGAGAGCCACTGGATAAGGCAGATGGGGATAATATGGCAATGGAAGGTTTTATAATAATGACTAGTGCTATGCTTTACAATTTACTTTTATGTAACAATTCCATCCATGATTTTCAGTCAAATCTATTAACCCCAGTCCACTTACATGTTAATGTCATGTGGAATAGCCTATACATCTGGGGCCCTACCAACTGTATTTGTCTGTATGCAGAAGGACAAAAGCTAGTAAGGCAAGTGAGTTGTCGTCTTGTACTACTTCTGTTGCCAAGTGGGCAGAAGTAGCTTTGTATTCATGTATGAATAAGCACTCTCTCAGATACCTTGCCAAATGGATTCAGAAAACATTCTTAAAATATTGAGAGAAAGAAATGTAAATTTAGATTCAAAGGTAATCCCATGATTGGAGCTTTAATAATAAATTTGTGGTTTGAATTTTAAGAGTTAGAGGAATGGGGATGAGGATGACTCTTTGTAGATCCTAGATAATTGATCTAGATTGGTATCTACTTCTAAAATATCTGCCACTGTATTATTTAGGTATATTCCAGCTAGAAATACTGCAGAGAAGATAAGCATTTCATTCTGTCATTCTCTTACCTAATTCAGAGTAGTTCAAGTGGATAAGTGTCTAAATACATTAAAATTTGCTAGTGACTTTTTAATTTTTTTCAAAATAAGGAAAGATTTAGGCAAGAAACACATTTTGTTTGCCTCCATTTCCAACTCTTGAGAGATGTTTTCCCTCCCCTAACAACTCAATACACATATGCCTCTACCCTGCTGACAGAGAGAGCCCCTGGTTTCTCCCTGAGCAAAACCCCAAATGTTGTAGAGAGGGAGGAAGAAGCTGCAGAATTTCTAACAGACAAAAATTTCCCTCAGAAGATGGAGACAAGATAGCGAAATATATAGATCACTATGTGGAAATCATGATGCATGGTTTCCAGTCCTGGCCTGGTTTACATGACCTTAGACAAATCCTATGTACTTTCTGGTTCTTTGTTCCAGTATAACATGATAGGACTAGACTAGACAGTCTTTCAGTTCCCTCCAAGACCAAAATGTTATGAATCTATCAAACTGAATCACACTTAGAAAAACAAAAACTATAGTACCCTTCCCCCTCACTCTCCCTGTTTCACTCACCACAGCTCTGTTGGCTAATTGTTAGAGTTCAAGTTCATGGTCTTCAAGACTTTAACATTTATTTAAATTTCCCTTTTTATATACCCATAAACTTATATGGGAGGTAAGATACAAAAGGATTCCAAATTATTGTAACCATTATCAGTAAAATTAGTAATATCATTTTCATACTCTGAATTCAAGATATTATACAAGGTCATATGGAAGACTTGTAACACAGTCCAAGACCCATCATCTTCTCACCCCTCCATCCCTAGTACATAGCTCTTTGCTGGAGAATAGAGGCACAATAAAGTAAGATGCAGCTTATATAAATGTACATACAAGTATATTTGTGTACATTATATGTGTATAAATGTGCATATTAGGACTACCAAAATTCAGTTGATATCATGTGAGTTATTCTGTAATTTAAAGCCACTCAGGAAAAACTCTATTGGGGGAGGGGATAAGAGGTTTATTAATTGAGACTAAAGGGGTGGAGCCAAGATGGTGGTGTAGAAGCAGGAAAACTCTGCAGCTCCCCCCATAACCACCTCAAATACCTATAAAATATGACTCTAAACAATTTTTAGAGCTCCAGAACCCACAAAAGTACAGAGAAACAAAGCTCCCACTGAAGGCAGCCCAGGAGGCAGGACAGGAAGGGCTCATTGCAACATGCTGGGAGCCAAAACCAGCCCAGCCTGAAACTGCGGCTTGGCCCCAGGGCAGCCAGGACAAGTCACAGCTGGAGCTTTCAGGACAGTGGAACACCAACAGCTGTGGCCGTTTCCAGAATTATCAACCCATAAGAAGCAAGGACAAAGTGAAAGGTCAGTGGAACTCAGCTAGATTTGCGGGAGAAAAGCAGGTCTGGCCATCCACCCCCAAGGCAAGAAAGCAGCAGAAGTGGTGGCCCTGCAGCCACCTCCGTGTGGCTGCTTCAGAGCTCTTGGCCTGCAGATTACAGGGGGAACAAGCAATCATTCAGAGGCTAAGTGCTCTTGCCTTAAGCTGCCTGGATTGGGATCATGGTCTTTGGTGGTGGTCCTGAGGTATGTGAACAGTGAGCCAAAGCTGGTGGGGGCTGTAGAGATGGTCTCCTAATAGCTTCAGCAGCTGTGAAAACCCCAGCAATTTGGGACAAAGCTCTCCCCTCTGGAAGCAGAGTTCCATAGAGCTAAAAAGTCAAGTAATTGACTGGCAACATGAGCAGGCAAAGGAAGCAAAGTAAGAACAGCAATCCAACTTTAGATTCCTTTTTTGGGGACAAAAAAAAAATCAAAGCACAGAACAAGAGGAAGACAATACAGTCTGAACTCCTGCACCAAAAGCTTCCAAGAAAAATGTAATCTGGTTACAGGCCATAGAGGAGCTAAAGAAGGATTTTGAAAACCAAATAAGAGAAGTGGAGGAAAAATCGGGAAGAGAAATGAGAATGATGCAAAAAAATCATGAAAAGAGAGTCAACAATGTGACTGAAGAAAACAATACCTTAAAAAATAGACTAACCCAAATGGCAAAAGAGGCCCAAAAAAGCCAATGAGGAGAAGAATGCCTTAAAAATCAAATTTGCCATTTGGAAAATGAACATCAAAAGCTTACTGAAGAGACTAATTCCTTCAGAATTAGAGTGGAGCAAATTGAAGCAAATGACTTTATGAGAAATCGAGATACCATTAAACAGATCCAAAAAATGAAAAAATAGAAGGCAACGTGAAATGTCTCATTGAAAAAAACCACTGACCTGGAAAATAGTTCCAGAAGAGACAATTTAAAAATTATTGGACTACCTGAAAGTAATGATCAGAAAAAGAACCTAGAAATCATACTTCAAGTAATTTTCAAGGAAAATTGCCCCAATATTTTAGAATCAGAGGGCAAAATAGAACTTGAAAGAATGCACCAATCACCCCTTGAAAAAGATACCAGAAAGAAAATTCTAGGAATGTTATAGCCAGGTTCTGGAGTTCCCAGATCAAGGAGAAAATATTTCAAGCTGCCAGAAGAAACAATTTGAATACTGAATACTGTGAAAACACAATCAGGATAACATAGGATCTAGCAGCTTCTATATTAAGGGATCAAAGGGCCTAGAATATGATATTCCAGAGATCAAGGGAGATAGGATTAAAACCAAGAATCACCTACTCAGCAAAACTGAGTATAATGTTTCAGGAGAAAATATGGTCATTCAATGAGGTGGAGGACTTCTAAACATTCTTGCTGAAAAAACCAGCACTGAATAGAAAATTTGACATTCAAATACAAGAAGCATGAGAAGGTAAACATGGAAAAAAAAATCATAAGGAACTTATCAAAGTTGAACTATTTACATGCCAATATGGAAAACCAATAATTGTAACTTATGAAACTTTTCTCAGTATGAGGATAGGTGAAGGGAATATAAATATGTTTATATATGTATGCATACACATATATCTATATAGGAGGGTATATATATGCATATCAATGCATATGTGAGTTTTTGTATATATGTGTACAAAGACAGAGGGCACAGGATCAATTAAATAGGAAAGGTTGATATTTTCAAAGGTAAAATTGAGAGGTGGGAAAGGAATAGAAGGAGAGGAGACAGGGAGAGACAGAATGGGGTTAATCATCTCATATAGAAGAGGCAAAGGATAACTGTTACAATGGGGGGGAAGAACAGGAAGGCAAAAGGGAATGGGTCAACCTTACTCTCATTGAATTTGTCTCAGGGAAGGAATGATATACACTCTAAATTGGGTATCTTGCCCTACAGGAGAGTAGGGGGGATGGGGATGAGAGGGGTGAGGATGGAGGTGAGGGTAGGTTGTGGGGGGATGGTTGTTAGAAGCACACACTTCTATAAAGGGACAGGGTCAAAGTAGAGAACAGAACAAGTGGGGGGTGGGATAGGAAGGAGGGAAATATAGTCAGTCTTTCACA